>CM024571.1:30393804-31593804 GCA_014182515.1 Eucalyptus microcorys
GAGCCGATAATAGGTAATCAACACACCGAATAGACTACAACAGCCAAACACCAAAGAAAACCCGGCAGACCACAAAGAGCCGAAGTAGTTGGGCAGCAGCTGAAGATAGCAGGCACGAGTAGACCTAGGAGGGAGAGTGACGATCAATGAAAACCGAAGGGTCTAGGCCCCATCCTCGCTGAATCCTTCTATTCCTTGGAGAGACTGGAACATTAGAAAAAGTTAAGGCTTTGTCCTTAACTAGCTTGATTAGGTGATTCTTCATCGCCGAGACAACGAAAGCTTCCCCTTTGAAGATGATATTATTCCTCTTTTTCCAAATAAGGTAACACAAGGCACCAAACGAGAACCAAGCAATTGAATGGTAGAAGTCTTTACCTTTCAAGAATTCAAGGCCCAAGAGAGGTTATCTTTCCATGATCCATTGCGCCAAGAAAGATTACACTTGGCCACCCAAAAAAAAGCTAGAGTTGCAGAAATGGGGCAATCGAAGAACAAATGGTCAATTGAGTCTGGCAAGACCCCATAGAAAGCGCAAACTTCATAATCAATCCTATGATAGGATAGGAGAAGCATTTGAGTAGGAAGACGATTCCTGGAGATTAACCACAGGTTGAATTGGAATCTAGGTGCAATAGTGTTGTCCCAAATGAAGGTCGCCCAAGGAACGCGGTGCTTCTTTGTTCTGATAATATTCCAAGCTGAAGCGACGGAGAAGGAGCCAGAGGAATCACCCCGCCAGGAGAACCTATCACAGGATCGGGAGAGGGTTGGGAGGACGAGTCCCCAATCTTCCAAAAGGGATCTAAGAACACTGCCCCTTGGGGTAAAGAGATCGGCGACCACCGCAGAGCTCGGAAGCTCTAGACTGTCCATAAGAGAAGTTGGTACGAAAGAGTCCAGGGGGCCACGAAGAAGCCAATGATCGTGCCATAAGGAAACTGAGAGACCATTTCCGATTCCCTAGAAGAAAGAAAGACGGAAATCCCTTCTTAAAAGCAAAATTTTCTTCCATGCCCAAGAGCATATAGTAGGACTAGAAGAACACCAAAAGTTATCTTTTTTTAAAAAGTTTGAATGGATCCAACGGCACCACAAGGATTCTTTATCCGTGAAGAAAATCCAAATATATTTAAGCATGGTCGCTCTATTACAATCTTTCAATTTACGAAGGCCTAGACCACCTTCAGCTTTTGGGAAACAAACGTCGTCCCACGAGACCTTAGCCCCACCACGGCCAAGAGAATAACCTTTCCAAAGAAATTGTCTCAAAATGCACTCAATGTCTATCAAGACCAAAGCATGCAATGTAAACACACTAACCCAAAAGGCTTGAATAGAATGTAAGACTGACCTTATGAGTTGGGGTCTTCTAGCAAAAGAAAGAAACCGATGAGCCCAAGACTGGACCCTAGCTATGATACAATCTATTAGAGCAATACAATCCGCTTTGCCAAGTCTGGAAGATATAATGGGAAAACCCAAATACCGAACCGGAAGCTTGCCTTCATTAAAGCCAAAAGCCAGTAAAATGTTGTTGCGAAGAGACGGAGACTCACCGGAAAAAAATATCTCAGTCTTGTTTTTGTTAGGCAACAGTCCACTGGAAGAAAGAAATTTTTTTTTTTTTATTCCTTAATTTTGTTCCAAATCTATTCCTGAGAGTAAATTTATTTTTAAGAACAAAAAATATACAAAATGAATTTCTACCACAAATTTTCTCCAGAAACAAAAAAAAAAAAAAAAAAAAAAAATCGATATTATAACTACTTGGCAAATTGTCAAACACATCCTCAACATTTAAATTTGATCGATTTATTTAGATCAGACATGAAATTCCGCAATAGCAAAAGCTGATTGCTCCAAACAAGAGGAAACCCTAAGTAATTGACAGAGCGATGTGACGTCAAATGCCGTTAATAGACGTGTTTCCATGTTATGAAATTCTAAACGCCGTCGGCGTTCATCTTGACAGAGACAATTGTCGCAAGCATAACCTGGAAATCGATGGTTGAAGGCCTTCATCGACGAGAGTTGATTACTTATCGAGGGAGAACCTGATATGAATTTGCGCAAAGATGCTGCTGCAGTATTTACATTATTCGAAATGCATACAGCCCTTTGGTGTACAGAAAAGAATTGGTGTGAACTCTGTGAACTATTATGTACACAAAAATCTTTTGCTGGTTCCATGGTGTGGTTTGACCTGAACATGTAAGTCCAGAGAATCTTTGTCTAGGACCAACCATCTTTTGCCGGATTTAAGAGGAGCAGTAAGCACCGTGTCGATCCTGTGTTCCATCCAAGCGCGATAAAATGATGATCGGACACCGTCGCCGCCCCGAAGATATGGCACTTTCGCTCGAGCGGGGCATTGGCTTCCTTGGCATCATTATAGGAAGTCATATGCAACGATCTAGTCTCGTGAAGACGACTGCATAAGCTCAAACCACCGCATAACCACGAGTCGTCGATAGTCAGCATTGCAGATGACAAACATCCATTAAACATCAATGGTCGATAGGAAATTACCTGTCTCAATAAATCGGCAAGAGTTCTGGGCAGCGCCTCGATGTTCCACAGAAGAATGTAGTATGGGAAAGGAAAAGAATCCAGATATATAGAAAATTTGATATTCCCACCCTGGAAGGTTGCTTCCTATATAAGAGAAGAAAGTTCAGAAACAAGAAGGAGGTATTAGAGTGGGGTTAGTTCTTGAGAGACGTGGTTATGCAAAAAACTCAAGATTTACCATGAGATCCACGATTGATTCCTCCGGACTATCGAGAAGGAGAAAAGCCACCAAACGCTTGCTATTCAGGAAATCCCTGACTATGCGCTTTAAGCTCTCCTGTAAGAAAAATTCAGAAGCTTATTAGCAACCATTGGAGAAGCTCTGGAAGACGTCAGGCTTCACTTTTGGTTCATCGACATGGTATTTACCTTCTCATGGAAGCGCCCATCAGCGATGATCAGCACTAGCTGCTGCAAGGGGTTCTGTCCAGAAGGAAGACAGGCTTTGACGACAGCAACGTCCAGCATCTTGTCTAAATTCTTCAACAGGTCAACAACTGGTTCGTCGACGATTGTGTTCTCTTGCTTGAACGTCAAACTGGAGATCATCTGCTCAAGGTAAAAGGATGGCAAATGCTGGTCAATGCAATGTGAAATAAGAGAGTGAGGACCGAAGCTTGTGCAGCACACGGTTATGGAATGTGCCTGTATGCACTAAAAATAAGCTTTCTATCTCTTTTGACAAATAATAAGCAAAGAAGTTCCATATAGCAAAACCAACCTTCATTCCAGCCTCCCTTGTGAAAGGCAGATCAAAATCATGCAGCATTCTTATGTTTCCCTTTTTTCCAAAACTCGCAACAGCCAGATTACCCATTTCGAGTTGGGATAGAGCGCGGCACACTGTAACCAAAGCTTCCACGGCTACATCTCCACAACCACTCTCTGACATGCTACGAGAATCATCAATAGCTATCACAACTTGGTAATCACGTTTGTCCGGTCGCGTCCTCCTCAGCAATATTTTGTCCTTTCAGTAATGACTCGCTATGTATGGAATAACCTGATTTACAATCACTTCAAATGGAATAAGAGGAAAGATTGCAAATCTGATTACTTTAGTTTGCAACGAACTAGTCACAAATAGAATTTACCTTCTTCATGTTTATCCTTTTGCCAGTTTTATAGTCTCCTCGGAGCTTACTAGCTAAAGTGACTTCCAACACTAGAGGCAGTTGTTCAGCCAACTCCTGAGACAGTCTCGTAGTACGCAATTCATATCTCCTCCAAAGAGAGGCAGCATTTTCTCTTGCATCGCTGGAAATATCTTTGGAATCCAGGCCATTTTCTGGATTGTCAACACCAATAGACATTTCACTGAGCTGAAGAATGTCATCGCTCATAGGTACTTTGTTGATACGAACCAAGCTCTCAGACAAATTCCCAGGATTACTTTCACGAGGATCCTGGCCATGAGGAGATCCTTCATTGGGCAACTTGTCCATGCCAGAGACCAATGAGGGCTCCTCAGATTTTTTCCTCCTGA
This sequence comes from Eucalyptus microcorys, assembly GCA_014182515.1. NCBI lineage: Eukaryota > Viridiplantae > Streptophyta > Magnoliopsida > Myrtales > Myrtaceae > Eucalyptus > Eucalyptus microcorys. The sequence continues at coordinate 30,397,865 of CM024571.1, forward strand.
CTGAAGTAACATCATGTCTAGGCTCTTCCGAACTCGGCATCTCAGTTTCCATCTCAGCAACTTCATCGGTACGGTCTACCGCTGAATTCTTTTCATTGACCATGTCGCCATCAATTTGGTGCTCAATCTGTTCAGCGGTTGCAGGTCCCAAAGCTTGCGCTGTCCCCTTCTCACCCTCAGAAACAAAAGCATACTCATCTGCATTTCCATCCTCCATCTCATCCTGTGCCTCCTTTTTGTCTTCTTGAATATCAACAGGAATTTTGGCTCTCTCTTTCCAACCTTCAAGTGCATCCCCTATGCTGCGATACAGATTTGGCTGTGGTCTTTGAGGAGCTGATGGTTCATCCGAAGGTAGCTGGTGTTTCAGTTGATCATCGCTCAATCTACCACCATCTGATGAATCAGCAACCATAATTTCAGGTTCAATACCAGAAGGTGAGTTTCTGCCAGGAGCTACTTCATTTTGAGTATTCCTGCTATTGGACCAGTTCATTTCTGGCCTTTCATTCACTGAATCAGATGCTCCTAAGTCATGCCTCAGTTGTACTCCTGAATCTGCCATAGGTACGTAATCATCATCATTCCTGGAACTTTCTTTACCTGGAAAGTCTTTCTCTGCTGTTAAATCCATTGCTTGAGTATCTTCAGAGTCAGCATCTCCATCCTTTCGAGAAGTTTCAGTTGCTTGCTCAATTTTTGCCTCCTCCAGACTTTCATCCACAGCATCAGTCTTCTCTTGCTGACATTCGTTCTCCACTGGTTCGTCTTGCTCTTCTTCACCTGCTTCTTCCATAGCATCAATATCCTTTACTTCATCATCAATCTGCATGCCCTCTTCAGAAGTTTGATTCAACTCATTGACCAATCCAGAAGAATCCATATCCGCTTTTTCGTCATCCATATTTGTGTCCATATCCTCCACATCAGCAGCATCATTTGTTTCATTGGCATTATTACTGTGATCTTCATCCGGCACCGTTGCACCTTCTTCCTTTGCTCTGAGTTCCCTTTGGTTCACATCTCTATCTCTGACAGAAGGTCCAGATTCATGCTTCTCACTACCCTTTTCTGGGCTGTTATCATCATCCTTGTTCCAAAGTCTCTCATCAACAACCTCACTGTCATCCCCATTTTTTCACATTGCAGATTCAAGTTCCTCACCATCGCTGTTATCATTTTCGTCCTCCGTGGAATCCTGACTCAAGCTAAACGTATCAGCTGCAAAATCCTGCTCCATTTCAATCCCTTTCTCATCCTTGTTTGGGACTTCTGTGGAGGCACTTTGTTCTTCTCCTGGCTGTGAGAATAAAAACAAAAAGGTATTAAATAATACAAATTGATACAAGGCGTGAAAGGGGGGTGGTCAAGGGCTGTATCTTTCACTTTTGCAGAATCTCCAAGAAGCCGATCCTCATCAATTATTTGATCACTCACATCATTGATTCCTTCCCCCTCACCCATACCCGTCCCTCTATCATTCTGAGATGTGGCATTGCCACTCTCATCCACCTGATCTTCGGGAGATGTGCCAAATCCTCTTGAGTATAACAGAGCTAGATCTTTAGCAAGTGTATAAGTCATCAAAGAAATCTGTAAGCAAGTCAGATAGGTTACCTTCGGAATAGATGGAAAGACTACTCTATATAGTAGCAGTTATCATCAAGTGGAACCATACATCTGCAACTAAACAAAACTTACTGTTCTGTTCACAATCAAAAGATCTCTCAGAAGAGCATTCCCGAAATCCAAAAGTACATTCAACATTGTGCGCAATTTGTTAAAATACAACCCAATTTGCAAAGACAGCCCCGCATTTTCTTGACCAGGGAAATTAATTAATTTTTCCTGTAAATTCAGAAGATGAGAACGAGTTATGATCTCCTCAAGTAATTTTTTACAAAGAGGAAATACAGTGTCCACATACCGCCAGACAAATTGCTCTAAAAGTTTCGTCACATAATGGCCCTATGTTTAAATCTGTTGCATAAGCTTTGAACAGAGTTTTCCATGAGGTGATATTCTGCTGTGATTCTTTAGAAAGATCACAACCATCATGGACCGAGGTAAGTTTGTGCAACACGTGCATAACATGTCCGTATGCCACTGTTAAGGCCCCAAGAAATTCCGCTTCGAGCTCAGAGTAGAGTGAAGATGTCGACTCCATTCTCGCTCCTAAGGCGAATCTGAACTGTTCCTGCATCTGTTTCCCCTGATAAAGAAAAAAGTACATTGCCATTGTAAAAATTCTGCAGTCCTACTAGAAATAGTTCAAAATTTATTACCGAATCCATGGAGGACGGTATCCATGTCAATCTATAAATTAGTGACAGAAGTGGTCAAAATCAAATGAATATAAAAAAAAGCACCACGGTGTATACACCCTTTCCTTTAGAATCCAAAGAAGGCAAGCGGTTTAACATAGAGAAGGCTCTTCAACATTTGCTTATCTCAAAGTTCCACAAATAGAAAACAAGCCAATCCATCCAAAGGGCTCTTAGAAACAAGTTCTACACAATTCAAGCTTATCTGAATATCAGTCTGATGTATCTTGAAATCATTAGCATATCACAGTTTACCCCAACTTTTATGCTGTAGATGAATAGTCGATCACTTCACATATTCCATTGAAAAATCAATCATGGTGCAGACAGCCAACATATTATGAAGACAACAATCATTTCGTTCATCCACATTTTCATCACAATACGTCACGAATTATCCCATTTGTCATTGGAGTTACTTATTTTAAATTCATCTCTGTAGTTTACTTCTAAATTCGGTACTTAAATATACATTACACATCACAAGTCAACTCCAATCATAGGCCATACATACATATATTACAATCAAGCCAACTGGCTTAATTTCCAACACTTTATTATAGTCAGTCAGGATGCGGTCCTGCTATTTTGACAGGTCTAGATGATGACAAAACCAAAGCTCTGATACAAGTGGTATTTCCTTCTCTATTTTCTCAAAGTTAAATTCATCCTTATATCTTACAAAGTCAGGCATAGAATATGCTCGAAATATTAATATAGAGTAAATATGCTTAAGCAAGGAAAGAAATAAAAGCTTATATATTATTAAGAAGTCTAGAAAAGCAGAAATACCTGCTTGAGTATGTAATCCAAATGACCAAGCAATATGAACCTGACAGAGCTTCCATCACGACTTTGATTGCGAAATGAAATGAGATGCTCCTCAAACTCCTTTAGCACCTCAAAATTCTGGAATACCAGCCTTTCCTCATCTGTTGAAATTACAAGAGCATCCAAGGATCCACTGACCATGTTTATGGCTCCATCACGACTGAGAAGATTATTATCCAACGCTTCCTGTAATTAAGTTCACGTGAATCTCCAGACTAGAATAGCTACAGTTCTAAAATAAAAGTATTGAGCACATTGAAAGAAAAAAGAGCACCTTTGATTTGTGGATGACCGGAATGAACCTCTCAAGAAAGGTTTGAATTTCATTTGCAGCTGCACGAACACTTTGACAGTTATTCAGATGAGTGTTCTGCACCTCTTTTAGCAACAGCAAACCATCATGTAACATGGCCCACAAGCTGTCAAATAGTTGCTGCACATACAAAAGAGATGCGTTAGACCTCATTTCTGATATGTCAGCATCGAGCAATGATATAGATTGAAAGACACAGCCAACCTTTTGTCGCCACAAGCATTCCAATGTGGCATGCTGATTCCTAGCAATGGTGCACTCCAGAGATGAATTGGAATATACATGTTCAAGAGTAGATACACATCTATGCAAGCACTTCAAATGATGAGCTAAATCATATATCGCATCCCACTGCTCTTCCTGAATGACTATTAGATGGGACACAAAAGAGAACGATCGAGCGACCTACAAAAGGTGAACAGATGTATTATATGAGAGGTAGTTTGACTTGTAGAAGATGCCTTAACAATAAACAGGACCAAATTGACAGCAAGGACAAGCTAAGCAAACTATCAAGGTCTGCCAAATAGTTAACCATTGCGCTCATGGGTAGCTGTGGTCATGAGATAATTGGTTTACCTTTTTATCTTTCTTATAGGGTATATAACTTAATATGATATTTGTGAAGATGAGCAAAAGAAATTTCATTAGGTGGTCACAAAACTGATCACAACATGTTTTAACTGGAGTATTTTGCAGTTGTTCCAATGAAGGTGGTGCCCGGCACAGGTGAGGTGTAGTCTTCCATTTCCTGTCTTTACCTACCTGATCAAGAGTGAAATCTTTGTGGAAGTTCCATCAAATATGCTGTAGAAGCTGCATTGATGCAATGCTCTTGAAGTAGTATGCATTGGCTATCTTCCATTCACTTTCCAACGTGTCAATTGGAATGCCTTGAGAATCAACAGGAGAAGAAACATCCACAACCCTTGATGACAGCCTACAACATGTTGACAGCAGATGCCCCATTATATGTGACAGACCAATGCAACCAGCCAGAGTCAAGTTGATCCTGTTTATCATATGACAATCTGTCAACAATCGAGACTAAAAGAATAGGAAAGAGGGAAAAGAAAAAAAAAGAACATGGACTTTTGGTCATTAGAACCTCCATCAACGTTGACATGTGCCTTGATAAGCCTGAGCTTTCTAAATACTTTAGGAGATCATCCATAGCCCTTCTCTTTCGTATATTTTTAGTCACATTTTTCCACAGATTGCCACAATCCAATACAGCCCTAGACACATTTTCAAGAGTTGACCAAAGTTCCTTCCCAATCTTCCTCATATAAAACCGTCCAAGTAGCTGAACACTTCCTGATATTGTTAGCCTCTGCACAAGTTATGAAGCCTCAAATCCCAGATATGTCACAACAACAGAATTGAAGAACTCCTACATTATGAACAAAAAGTAACCTTCAGAATGCTTAAAGAGTGACAACAGCTTGACAGATTCAGGAGTCATCCCAGTGTTCAAATTCTCTGAAACATCACATACTTTCATCCTCCAATTTGTGTACCAGACAAATCTACATGAGAAATTAACGAATCACTATTCATATAAGGTTGTTGAGTTTATGAAGCACTTGGGATTGCCGACACAAACCACCCGAGAAGAGAAAGCTAATATAGCAAGTTTAGCCAACATGGTGAATGATAAGTATGCTCATGCAATGCAGACTGCCTCTGCCAAACATAGAATACTACATGGAACTGGTTATTTTAGATTAAATATTTATTCTTCAGGTAAAAGTGGAGAAAAATAGTCTAACCGGTCTTTGTTGTCAACAGCTGTCAGATCAAAAGCAGTGTTCAGCATCCCTTTCTTGTCATCTGGAAAAACATGTAGAAATTTTAAAGAACGAAGAGACTGAGCATCTATTCCACTTTGTGCTGTTTTTTGGTTCAGAATGGATTTCACAGATTGCTGCAGTACATCCTGGAACATACATAAAATGAAAATCCAGGTGTTAGTCAGTTAATCATGATATTTTTGGCCTCGAACATATATAAAATGGAAATCCAGAGGTTAGTGATTTAATCACAATGGTTTTGGAAAGTCCTTGCATCCAAGATATTGACAGATAAAATTTTACTCTCATCATGCTTCCCCTCAATGACAGACTAAATCTAGGTAACGTGATATAAAAAGAAAAACTATCCGAATACTCGAATCTGGATGTTTGAGATGCTCTAAGAAAAAAATAAATGATTCAAAATGAAATCCATTTGAAAAACTGCCAGAGAAGCACTGTGAAACACGGTCCACATACACTGTACTTTTGCACAAGCTTCCTGAACCTGTGCCTCATCCTTTTTGAAGTCTCAATCAACAAGCAGCTCTCAACACGCTCTTCCCACTTATAAAGTTTGATGGATATAATGAACTGCAGATGGAGAGGTAGTCATCTTCAACTAATTCATCCACGTAAACCTGGAAGCACCAAATAAAATCAGAAGTTATGACGTACCAATTTCGAAACAAACTTTGGAAAGTGAATGGGCAAAAGTTAAATTTAGAGGAAACAAGGGAAAAGCGAACCTTCGTGAAACAGTTGAGGAAGGACTTTGGAAGGCCTTTTCGGCCTCCACCTTGACTTGAAGGATTTTGACATGCAAATATTCTGAAAGATGGTGGGCATTTGAAGGTAAGACCCAGCTCTGGGATAAAAATCTCAGCTCGATGATCTAGAATAGCATTCAAACCCTGACCAAGAATTTCATTTGTCAAAAGTAAGCACATCTGAGGGGAAAATTTTGACATAAAAAAATTGAAAATGAATTTAAGATAAAAGTTTGGTTCATTGCATTTTTTTTTGCTTAAGCGAGAAGAGTTGTCATTATTTGTATCAAAAATTATAGAGACATTTGTGAAACACCAAAGTCCTTTAATAATAATACCTTTAACACGGATTGTGGAGCAAGATTCAGCTCATCAAGCAGCACCCAACAACCCTCCTTAAGTGCCTAAAGAAACAAGAGGATATTATCAGCAACCAACTATAGACAGACAAAGAGCAAGAAATTTAGAAGAAACCGCCACCTGTAAAAGAATACCATCCGACCAAGCAAACTTCATTCCTTCATCACTGTCAACAGGTAAATCTGAGCCCAGCAAATCCATCATATCAGTCTGCAACATAGACAAATACAGAACCTTGTAGAAAAACTAAGCAAATTGTATAATAAAATGGATTGCTAGAACAAACAAATCTGTAGAGATAAATAAAGAAACAAACCTGCTCAGATAGGTTAATTCTTACAACTCTATGCCCAGAGAACTTGCCCAAAGCAACAACTAAACTAGTCTTCCCAACACCAGGACTGCCTTCAAGCATAACTGAAAGAAGGAACTATGATTTGAGCAATCTGCAGAAGAGAGAGGAAAGAGGCAAACCGAGGAAGGGAGAGATTCCGGACTGGTGAAAACATACCAGGCTTTCTAAGCTGCATCGCCCGCAGTACCCTCAAGGCATTTCTTCGTGTTGTTGGTGCTAAAAATTCAAACCCCCCAACCTCGCCATTTTCATTTCCTGCCAAACACATGTAAATCAATGGTTATAAGCTCATAAGTCATGTACGTAAAAGTCATTGTGCACTCTGTGGACATAAAAGTGTCATAAAAGAGGTAGACTAAATCTCTCCCTCCCTCCCCGCCTTTTGCCCCCAACCCAACACCACCCACCTACAAGAAACAATTGAAGGAAGCTAATAATTCAAATTTCTACAACAGCGAAACTCAACAAATTGAGACAGTCCACCATAGAAATGTACATACATCAAATTATCCAAGGCCCAACCAAAAGCTTAAGCCCGTAGGTGGAGGTGCAGTTAACACGAAGTACTTCAATACCCCTTCCCCATGAAGACAGACCTGACCTCATTATAATAGGGAGGAAACTGAGGGATGAAAGCATGCATTTATTTAATTATTTTAATATTCCCCCCATGCTTAGACTTGTCTTTTTGCCTAGTACTAAACATGGACATATTTAATTGGGGGAGGCAAACGAGACCCAAAAAGATTCGAACTCGAGCCAGTACCACGTAAGATTTTGTGGGATCACTTGCCAACTTGTCAACTTGCCAACTGTTTTAATAGTTCCTTTGCTATGGACTTAGACTTGACACAAATATAAGTGCATCGCCCGAGCTCGCCAGATGTTTGCCGGGCTCTGGCGAGCCACAAGCTCGCTGGATCTGGCGGCGAAGCTCGGGCTCCCGATCCAGGCGAGCCCGCCGACCGTGAACTCCGACGCGGAGAGGAGGGAGGGAGAGAGAGGGGTAGGTGCAGCCCCAGAAGACGGAGGATCAACCACTGTGACGCGGAAACCAACCGACTCTCCGCCAGCGGGCGATCGTCTCGCCGACAGACCCGATCGCCGATCCCCCGAGTCAACCCCGAGGCTGGACGGAGGAAGAAAGGGAGGCAGGGAGACGGCGATTGGGGGAAAACGAAAAGCGCTCTGCACAACGACCGCCACCGATCAATGCGAGGAAGTCTTCGCCGCCGCCGTCTACGCCACCACCACCGCGAGCCGGCCGATCGTCGTGGATTGAGAATCGCCAGCGGAGGAAGGAGGAGGTAGAAGGAGGAGGAAGGAGGAAGGAAAAGAAAAATAAAGAATAAAGAATAAAGAATAAAAATTTCTATTTTTTTTAAATACAAATAATTAAAAATTCATTTTAAAAAAATATATAAAAAATAAAACTAATTTTTTGGTCAATTAAAAATAATAAAATTCAATTTTTGATAATTTTTCTCAAATAATTAAATTAGCTAACGATGGAAAATTTTTCCGCTCAAAATTTAGGTTTCGGTCGAACACCTAAAAATAAAATCATTTTTTTGAAAATAGTCATTTTCCTAAAAAATGGGCTTTTAGGAAAATATTTTCTGGAAATATGATATTTTTCGCGAAACGAACAGACCTTTATAGTGATTTTTTTTCCAAAAATAAATGGCGACGGAAATATTTTCTTAAAAATAGTCATGCGCATCTCCTATAAAGATAAACAAATAGAAAAAGATTTCATCCTCCACAAAAATTTTAAGCATAAATTGTCGTGAATAATGAAAATAGTTTTTAATCAACTAATTGTTTTAAACAATAGAAACAATCGAAAATATTTTTATAATTATTAATTTCTGCGAAATCAACAAATCCTTCCAATTTCTTTTTTGAATAATCTATAGATAGATTAATTATTTTGCAGTGAATTATTAATGTGTATATGAAGATTTTGCGGGTTGATTGACTCAAAAAAAAAAATGTAGATATGACACTAAACTCCAAAGTATAAAAAGAGAATGTAGATTATATACCCTGCTTGTGAATCAAGCTTGAACAATTTAACCAAAGTGTTCAGGGCCATTCTTTTCAACGTTTTCCTTCACCCACCATCTAAGTAAAACAAAGATGATTTAGTGGCAAGAAGATCCATCTCAGGCCATCCCTAATTCGAGATCATTAGTCAACAAAGCCACGATCGAGAAGCTTTTCATAAGAGATTGAAATGAACAGTGGGAATAAAGCTAAACATTACTAATTATGGTACAAGAATCAAAATAGATTGCTATGCTGCACAATTTACAAAAGAATATATATTTGACCATCTTCAAGATATCAAGAACTGGACGTATGGTACATTCTGGCACGAACCAGCAGTGACCCAAATAACGCCACCGCTGCCGCCTTCTAACTAAAAAGAAGACAGCCTATGACCTGGGCGGCCAACACCGACCCGAACTTTTTTAAAAATTAAAAGAATGAATGTACACAAAAGATATATTAACACCAGCCGTATTTACAGTGGAAGAGCAGCCTTGTGAAAGGAACTACAATCATTCTGCACGTTGTAGCAAGAATGTAAAGCCTGAATTCGCACGAATTAGAGGCGGAGGTTCAATTTCGGGCACCTCGATCTGTTCAATTGACTTTGAAATTTCTTCCACCGTGAATGGGATGCTGCACAAGAAATGGGCGTCTTAATTATCACAAAGAATGAGACTCGAAATTAAGGATTGGTTTTGCAAGGCATATGTGCCAGTTGGAAGCTGTCCTGGTACCTCGAATCATCATCCAATAGGAAAGAACTGCTAACGGCATTGTTGGAATCCTCTGTCATCATAACTCTCATGGTTGAAATGACCTGCCAGAGTGGATTCAAAAGTGACAAATGAGTCTTGCGACTAGATAAAAAACAAAATAGTAATGCGGGACATTTGAAATCAGTAAACTATGACCCGTAAAAGCAAGCCTACACGAATCAGCTAGTTCCCATCATAAAGCATATGGCAAACTAATGACAACTACAGCAACAACCTTTCTGGATTAAACCCAAAAACCAATTAGGTCATATGAGAATTCCTGCAGTTTTTGGCTTAAACTTAGAACCCTGAAGAAAAGACAAACTAGATATACAATCTATCTTGAGCACAAAACTTACATCTGTTGATACACTATGGGTGCCATATTTGTCATCCCAGTACATTGTACTGATCCTGTATAATTGCTGAATGCTAAGAACCTGAAAAAATTGCCAACTGAAGTGTCATCAAAGAGACAGAGAAAGAGAGAGAGAGATAGGATGCGGTTGTCAGGTAGAAGTACTCACAGGGCAAAGATCATTGGTTATCTCTTTCAAGCTCTTCTTTGGTTTTTGATGTATGACCTAATTCCACAGAAAATTAAATTTTTAAACCAACTCAGTTGATTGATAGAAAATTGAACCTCTAAATGAGGAGGTGATAGTAAAGGAGATGAACCAACCAGGAAGCCAACTGCTTGTCTGATATGCTTTAATTCATCCAAAGCTGATCCCACAAACTGAATGTACAGAAGATGTAAATCACAGGATTCTCAGAAAACTAAAAAAAGGAATGCTTAATTCTTGAATATTCACCTCCTCAGTTGCATCATGGCACCACTGCTCTAACTCAGCAAGCCCTGTTTTTACATACTCCCCATTGCTAAAGGAGCAACATTCACGCCTCAAGAGAAGACTGCAAATATAGTTTTCAACTGTCACTACATGCAGTCTTAAGTTTTTCAATAATTACAGAGAACAGGTCAGGATTGAGCATTAAGTTGACCTACCTGTTAAATAATTGGACATTAATAAATGAAAATATCTGAGTGAAAATCTTGCGGACAATTAATGGTGGAACCTGCACATACAAAAAATTCAATCAGGTCATGCCATAAAGACAGCATCTCAAGACATCCAAGTTGGAGACTCCACCCACATAATTGGCTCTCATCATCTTCAAGCAATTGTTTAGGCTGTTCACTATACTTTTCCAATGAGCAATTAAAGCTTGAAGAGCAGCAGCATTGGCCTGAGAACGCCCCTTCACCATGCTAGCACGTGATGTTCTAGGTGCCTACACTTGCAAAAAGCACTTCTTAAGTAGAAGTGGAAAGCCACGACCAAAAAATAAATAAATAAATAGTAGGAGTGGAAAACTATCTTAAAAGAATCAGAGACTATAGCATAGACCGTACTGCTCATGACTCACTGAAACATGTTTAAGTTGACTCTATATGCATTTGGACTTTTTTGTCGCCATAAGTTGACAGTATTTGCTAGACACAGTTCAGGTTATGCATCAACAGTTAGTAAGCCGAATTTTGATTTATTTAAACAAAAGATCTGATCCAGAACAAAACTTCACATATTATTTATACTGCTCTATTGATAAGAGAAACAAAGTATGAGCTATTCCTTGGACTACCGAGTTCCATTAGAGCATCTTATGATGTAAGAGCCAGAAATTCTCATATAGAAAGGATAATCATTCAATAACCAGGCTCCCATACTCAAACACAAGTTAATAAACTAGTATGCTCGAAGAAACACTAAAATGGGATTTTGCAAGTGATAGAAAATTATTTATCTCAGGAGACTCCACAAGGGGTATAGCCAATCTCATGGTAGCTTGTTGCGACAAAGGAAGAATCAGGGATGACCTGAATACATTGTCCCAGCAAGGGGGAAATCTCTTTCTTCAGATTATCTCTAATCAGTCCATATATCTTCTCCAGAAAAGCCGTAAGTTGTTGCTTGAAAAGCAAAGCTGGATACTTGGCTTCAACTTGTCGCAAGTCGTCAGGGCCACCAAGCATCCGACCATTAAGAAATGAGAACCCAACACTTTGTGGAGAAGCTCGTAGACCCTGAGTGCTTGTAGGTGTTAGAATTTCCAACCAAAAGCTTAACCATGATGTGGAGGGATAATTCAGGTATATAAAGCAAAGACAAAGCTATGTGTGATACCCTTTTCGAGGCCAGAAGCTATGGTGATACATTAACATTAGTTATTCAAGACTAAAGAACTTTTCTCTTATTGAAGAGACAACGAAGGAAATCTAAAGGAAAACATTTGAAGCCTTTGTGTAAAGCTAAGCAACAGGAGAGAAATTTGTGTACTTACTTGAGACACTCTTCCAAATATAGAAGCCGATGTCCTTCGCCGCTGTGGAGTCAAGCTTGCTGCTCCACTAGCCTTTAGTGTACGCTGTAAGAGTAGCAGCAACGTTGACGCATTGGACAACCAATAAGCCAATACATCGTTGTTGTCCTGCACCTTAAGTAAGAAATTGGATGGGATAAGTCAATGGCATGCGTTATCAACACAAACACCTCACTCACTCATATATTTGTTTCATTATACTAACACTGAATCAGAATCAACACACACTCATCCTAAAGCAATTTGGAAAATGTTCTCCTTGGAGGCACACCTCAATTGCTGTGCCAATTGTTTGAATGATACGGTCAAAAATAGCAGTTCTCTCAACTTCAAATGATCTCCAGTGAAGAAGGCATTTGAATATGAGACAAGCAGCAACAGGCCTGCCCCCAGAGAACCCTAGATCTTCAGAGATGCACTTTATAAGGATATCTTGATTCTCCTGCAGCATGGAAGAATATATAATAAGAGATTATTAATGCAAATGACTACTTGAGAATATATTATGAGTTTAACTTAATCATGCTGATCAAATTGAAGGACATGCTTCATACATCCCCAAGAGAAACACAAACAAACCTGCTGCTTCTCATTGAGAGATTTCTGTGGCCTTTCCTCTGTCTCAGGTTCCCGTGAAGGAGGGAGAGCAAGTACTAAATCTTGTGCCTACAAAAAGATATGACCAAATGCTTTCAGTCTTGATATGCAGATATAGCACTTATCTCAACCAAAAACCCAACCTTACCGGAGCATTTCGAATTTCTCCATTTAGAGCAGTATTGTTTTCTGGATTTCTCTGCAAATGGAAAAAAAAATGGTGCAGGTTGATTTTCCTATTTAAGTTAACATAATGTGAGTATTTAAATTTGGGCTCCTTTCATACCTGAATGATTGTTGTCTTTGGTCTCACAGACGCAGCTTTTCCAGATGGTGATATGACAAGTGCCTGTTGGCGCAGTACCTGATTTTCTGATTCCAAATTAGAGACCTTCTCTTCAAGCCTGTAAAGCAGGAACTAAACATGGTCAAAACTTCAGATTTTGTCGTACATTTACCCCACAAATAGACACTTACATCTGACAGTCTCTAAGTAAAACCCTATCGCGAGACCTCTTTTTAAAGAAAACACATGAGATGTGTCATCAAGAGATGTCATACTAGGTTCAATGGCAGAATCTATTTTCTGCTGAAACACTTCATGAATATATATCTCAGCTGATACCTAAAACTTCCACTGAGAAGTCATAAAAACGTCTAATAACGGCCCATTCATGCTCAAGTTGTCTCATCATATGGTCTTTGAAAAACTAAGGACGTACTTAGCCTTTTAAATGTGAAAATAGCAGTACACGTTTCAGCAATCAGGTGTTAAGTGAAGTAGAAGGCAAAAGGCAAAGTTGCACCTCTGACCATCATAATTATGTGCTTCGACAGTCAAGAAATAAAAATTAAATTTTCAGAAAAAATGGATGACTAAATTTGACAAGGTGCTTGTTCTTGACTAACACTGCTCAAAATTGTACAAAAGACACGGTAAAAAAGGGATGGAAACTGACAAAAGAACACTACATTTAAATCTACTAAGGTGTTCCAAAATTGTTGAATTTCTGCATCCTTTTCACAAACCTCTGCACTAAAATATGTTGTTCGTCCACCTTCTTCTCTGAATCCTCAAGCTTCTTAATCAAGTCACTGTTTTTGGCCTCAGCAAGAGCAGTAGCTTTTTTTGCGTTCTCTGCTGTTTGTGTCTCCTTTATCCACAATGCCTAACCAACAAGGAAAAGTATAAGCTTACTTATTAGATAAAAATAAACTAGACAAGAAAAAAAGAAAAAGAGTCACTAAATAACTAGAAGCTGGGATATGAGATCAAGCATGATGATCAGTAATTCAATTAAATATTGATCCTTATCTCTGCCAGAACTTTTTTCTAATCTGAAATGTGCATAATTGTACTTGCAGAAAGGAATAACTTTTGCAGAAAATTGATAGAAGAGTCATTGAATGCCAAGGGGACACCACTGCCATCAACCATCATTTTCCAAAAAGATATCAATCCTCAGCAAGCCAGCAATTTACCTTGAACTTTTCAATCTCAGCTGTTAATGAATTGATCTTTTCTGTATCTTGAACAATGACAGGGGTTTCCTTCACAACTGGAGTTGCTTCTTCTATAGCCTTCCTGGCTGCTTCTCGCTCTTTAATGACCATAGAGTTGACTTCTTCCACCTTTGATTGCAAAGCATTTATTGTGTCCTGCCGCTTGGCAATTTCTTGGGCTTTCGCCTCCTCAAGATCAATCTGCACAAAACAAAGAGAGCACAAACTCATATCGAAAGCTTGTTTATTAGCATCAACCCTACCGCATGTTAATAAAAAAAAATCTAACAGTTTGTTGAAGAAAATTATAAATATGTCACCCTTAAGCGCTTTTCAAGTTGTAGACGCCATGTAAGCTCCTCCACACGCTTTTCTAGCTTGTCCTTTGCTTCTTTAAGGGCGCCAGTTTCTCGTGAAGCCTAAACAACATTTTCAAGGAAATATCACAATTCAACCTAAGTAATCATTGGAGATTCAGAATAAACAAGAAGTAAAAATTAATATTGTTGACTAGACCAACCATTTTGAGCTTTCTGAGCTCTCTTCTTGCAACTCTGCCTCTCCATCCACATTGAGAAACAATTGCAGCTTTCTGGAGACTCTTATAATAATAATATGCTTGGTGACACCGCCAATGAGCCTGCAGACACCAGTACTAAGACATTTTATTTTTGTACATTCGCAAATTTTTCAACAATTGAATAATCAATGTTCTATGTGCCATTGGAAACAGCAGATGACAAATTTACTACGATAGTGAAACACAGGAAAGGCAAATTCTACTCGACATGATAATACCTGGATGATGACGGAAGCTTTGGTCTGTTTTCTAAATCTGAACTCATTCCTAGCAATCATTCCCCTATATCCTGTCTGCAATACAACAGCACATGACCTTAGTTTTGAGTGAGATTTTCTTGCAATGAAGGCCCTGAAGTTCTTCTGGATCTTCAGTGCTCCAGCTTCTCGTCTTAACTGTTCATAAAGTTCACGAGCCATTCTGCCTGCAAAGGTAAAACAAAATGCAATTCAGATTGGGCAAATGGACTATTAAGAAGGGATCGAGTGATATGAAGAGTCAAAACAGAGGGGGGACAGATACACTTGAAGTTACCAAAATCAGAGAATATATTTAAAACCCAATATTGCTTATTGATCATGAATATGCTTGAATAATTCGCAAACTCATCTCCAGACAGCTTAAACCTTTGAGACAAATGGTCACCCAATGAAGTATTAGAGCACAGAACAAGAGTTTGAATCTTGACACTCCAGATGATGTTTATTCTCTCCATTTTTTTATTATCGTGTTTGTGCTCTCATTAGTTCATCTGTTGTGGTCACACCCATTATCCTGTATATCACATGTAAGGCTCGGCTTACGCAGGAAGAGTCTATGCATATGTTTGCTTTACATTATTAGTTTGTTACAACTTAACTTTTGCAACAAATGGTCGCCTAATATTAATCCAAAAAGAATATATCCGTAAATTATTAAATATCAAGCGACTCACTTCCCTCACCATTGGAACAGGTAGCTCTGATATTTCCAAGCTTATTCGAGATCTTATGATGATTTCACAAATGTAAAGGACAGTGAAATCTAAACCGCCACCCAAAAAAAAAAAAAAAGAACATATATAATTAATATAGCCCGGAAGTTTGATTTGAGGCAATAATAAGTAAAGTACCTCGGCAATACGACTGTATTGTGACAGATGCCTCGCGTAATGCAATATACTGCTTTCGCATCATATAAGTTCGCATTCGCAGCTGAATGGTTCTGGCTGCATTTCCAAGCACCTCAGACCTCCTAGCATCTAACTCTGCCATTTGACCTGCTCTGAGAAAAACTTTGGTCTTCCCAATCTGTCAAGACACACCACAGGTAAGGAACTTAATAGAAGAAAATTTTCAAACTCAGAAACCAATAATCAAGTTGGATATTAAAGAACTTCCAGAAGATATATGGATATTAAGCAAGAAATGATGATTAAAGTAACATGTCTTTGATACCAAGAATCTTTCAAATAAAGTTACTCATAGTTTCCCGTAATTATAAAGTAAGAACTTAACCAATTTGGTAAAGCCCCGACCTATTGTTCTGGTAATTAAACTTGAGAATGGTCACAAATGTACAGGATTAAAAATAGGATAAAAAGGATCGAGCATTTGGTACATTGATCAACTTGTTACAATCGAACTAAGCATAAGACAAAGTGAGTGGGGGAGGTCAAGCAATGAGTTCCATGGTTTGGACATCTCACTTTGAAGGAGCAAGGTCACGCTAAAGTCACTCCCAAAGTAAACCAAGCAATATACTACTAATTCAAATAGCAGATGGTTCATATGTAACCTCACCAAATAATTAAGCATTTAAATAGATGAATAAGAGAAAAAAGGACGCCATGGGTTAACCTAAAAAGAAGCTAAGTAACAGAGTATTGCCCATATTATACTCTCGACAACTACCAAAACAAGTCTGTAACAGCATCCAAACTAAAAGAGCAAATAAAACTAGCCAAAGCATCAGATCATATGAAGGTGCCAAAAGTAATAAAGTAGGATAAAAAGGGAACGTCCAATTACCTGGTAACCTTTTAATCCCTTCTTATCAAGAATCATTTGACAAGCAACTTTATCATCGTAGCTGAAGGACAATATAACCACACGATAGCTCGTCACAAATGATTTGACATGCAATAAATACTTAATAAAGATCTCCAACTTAATGGAAAGCACTTATGTGATTATACATTGATTTGGTACTTACTTCCCTTCTAAAACTTCTGGAGACAGAACACTGAAGCGATCAAGAAAGTCATAAAAGGTACGCCGGGTAGGATATCCAGCACAGCTTATCCTAATTGCTTCAAGGACGCCCTATTACAGATCGACAATATTGTTGGTATTATTGAAAATAAAAGTCCAGAGAGGACATACAAAGTGAAGTTCAAGCAATGCATCGTATACTCACACCACAACGTAACTGCTGGATGATATTGACATTTTCAAATATAGCAGGTTTCAGAACATTATTTGGCTTCACGCATCTGATGTAGTGAGGTTCAGTCGAACTCAGCGTCTCCATTAGAGACTGAAGTTGCAGCTGCCATTTCAAGAATGTACACAAGTCAACTCATTCCCCAACCTAAACCTTTAAAGTTGTGCGATCTTCAGCTTAAAGAGTTACTCATCCTATGCCTATGGGTGTCGCATAAATCTATTCACAGAATTCAAACAAAAAGAATTAAATCACCACTACTCTAGAGATAAAGTTTAAGGGGGGAAAAATGGAGAGGTGACAATATAGGAAATGAAGCTTGGAGAAACCAGTCAGTCTCTACATGGCTGTACTAATTCTCAAGAATTTTTACTAAATTTTGGGATGAAGTCTCATGAATCAAATGACATCAACCTTCTCAAACCTGCTAAGCAATCCAACAATATGGTTTCAATTGCTAGTTTTAAGCTGCAGAGGAACTGATTCCCACAATAAAGAATGCTAGAGCTACCACTCTCAATCTCTCACATGAGAAGTATAAAGATATCAGCAAGAGCTTCACTCTGGTTACAATACCTCGAGAGAAACAAATTCACAGGAACTTGAACACATATGCTAATTCAAGACTTCACCATAATGGACCAGAAAAGAAGTTAAAGCATAATTATCATTTTCAGAACTAAAAAGAAAAGAGTCATAAATGTAAAACCATCACAACAGCACTTTGCAAAAGCTACAAAATTTGTCAAGTGGAGTTACTGGATCAGAGCTACGTGTTGGAACAATGAGCACCGTTTCAACATCCAAAGAAGAAAGGAAATGGAATATTAAGTACAGTTTTTTTCCTACAATATTTACACTCAACAGAAAAGGTAAATATAGATTTACTGAAAAGGTACAAGGGATTACCACTCCATATAAAAATTACAGAGAAGGAGTGTTCCTGCTGAAATATCATTAACCCAAAAACTCAAAACCTGCAACCACTGTTATCTACATAAAAAACAGAAATCGAGACCCTAGCACCTCAAAATCCCTTGATGTGACCCTTCAAATTAGCCAAAAAGTGGCTTGAGGAATAAGAAACATACTATTTCCATTTTTGTCTTTGTTATTAACAAAAATAAATGTTTCCGTTTTTCTTTTTCTTTTTTTAATGAAAACACCTCCTTGTTCAAGAAAGATTCACTTCAAGTCACAGCCTTTGAGAGAAATTTCCACACGTATGCAACAGACCCAAAAGGGCGCAATCTTAAGTAATATATCATTTCATAATCATGTCTGAACTCCGGGAATTGAGATTGATAATGGTTTCATTGAAACTGCTAAAATTATATTCCAGGAGCAATGACCATGCAAACATATCCAAGTTCTAAAGGGAATTATTAACTGCAGATAGAGATTCCTAAATTCTGTGTTAAATAGCAAAAGCAACCTCATAAGCCCTTTTTTTTTACTTCGTTTTGCCAAAACATCATAAAAATTTAAAGACTAAAGTTCATCTATCAAATATACAAAGTAGTCATATATGATGCAATAATTAAGCTTGATAATTATTAAGTTACTTTAATTAAGTTTCCTTTATTATTAGAGTTTTATTTCCTTTTTTACTTATATAAGGGTATTATTGTCATATACAGTTTATATTCAATATAAATACAATGGGTGTAGGGTTTCTGTTACTACATAAAACTACAGCCCTCTCTTTCTTTCTTTTACGTTCTCTTTCTCCTCCTTCTCTCTATTCCTTCTCTCTTCCTTCTCTCTTCCTTCTTTCTCTCTTTCTACTTGCTGCAAGTTCTCTGATCAACTTTGTGACAATAATGATCCCAACTTGAAATACTAAAATGAATGAGCTATGCTAATCCAAAGATATCCAAGTTTTCAGGGCAAATATTAAGAGCAGATAATGATTGCTGAACTTCACAATAAAGTATAACAATCTCATAAACATCTAAAGAAGAAAACTTATTTAATCAACTACTATGGAATAGCCATACATGATTCGATATTAAACCTTGACACCTATGAGAGAAGCTTGTGGTCACTAGCCATGGGGTATGCATATAATATCAGTACCATACGTGGATGTTAGTTAATCTCTAGTACAGTTTCCATTATAAACACAAGCTAAAAAAATGCATGCCAGTACCTTGAAGCGGGATCCAATGGAAGAAAACTTAGAAGATTTGGATGATTCTTCGGGAAGTGGGGGGAATAAACCTGCCGCAAATGGGCATTTTGAGGCAGTTAGCAATGCCTGATGTTCCGCCACCACATAATCTTTATTTTTGTCCAGAAATAGATCAGCCTGGTAGGCAACCTTTTAAAACCAGAAAGGTTACAAATTAATTCGGATTCTAACCTTTGAAACCAGAAAGATTACAAATCAATTCAGATTCCGATAATTTAGCACATTGAACTAAACTCTGACACTTACCTCCCCTGCATAGTGTAATATAGTAAAATCAGTACGAGAGAGCTTTGGTTTGATAAAACGTTTGTTGCTTTTGAAAGTCTGGTACAACTTTTGGGCAAATGTTTCATGGGTAGATCTGGGAAACATACTGCGTGAAACCACAAAAGAACAATCAATTCAAGGTGAGACACCTAAAAGAGAGAAATATTAGGACATCATAGTTTGGCAATAAAAAATATAAATCAAACTTGCATACCAGGCCTCATCAAGAAGAGCAATAATCCCTCCAGGTTTCTGGAGAGGATCCAGTGATTTTAGTTAATAGCTCGACACAAAAAAGAAAGCAAAGGCAGTTGAATGTAAAGCACGAGATCTTCAATGGTGTCAAATTTGACATACCTTTTCGATTAAATCCAATACATCTTGATTATCAACAAACTCGATATAGCTCCAATCTATCTCTTCTTTACTATACTCTTCCTGCTCCATTTTGAAGACGTGCTGCACATTGGTTACACATAACACAAAACTAAATGAGAATGAACTCCTTAAAACTTGAAAGATAAACAAACAGAAAAATCCAAATTAACCTGATTAAAATGTTGTTGCAGCTTCTCATTGGTGAAGTTTATACAAAACTGCTCAAAACTGTCAATTAAAAATGCAAATTAGCATATAACACACACAACATGCTCAACATCTCTTGTTTTAATTGACTTGGTTGCTATCTGCAGTGGCCAGGGCAAAGCAAACTAATGGCAACGCAGAGGCATGCTAACCGGGGAGTTCATGAATGAACATGCAGAGGTCGATCAAATTTGTCAGATATTGAGGGAGGAAAAACACGAACCTTCTTGAGGATCAAGCTCTTATGCAAAATGGTAATGCTATATATGCTTCAAGTATACCTCTCTTGTATCTTGACATATTGATCTATGCCCAAAATATCAAAAGGACAATAAAAAGGATCTTAAGTTCATGCAAATTGCACAAGTGGCTGTTGCCAATCCATCTAAATGCTCTACGTGGAAATGCAAACACCACCATATGCTACAACAATATTAATTGTTCCTTTGTGAACCAAAAGAATGACCTCTTCTGAAAGCCTATTGAAAATTTCAACCTAATAAGTCGAATAATGTCCATTATATTTACCATCTGTACAAAGAACCTCATGAAAATTCATTTTGGTAACTCCCTATAAAGGCTTCTGACATAAACTACAATGTCTTGCTCAGCTTAAACTTACTGTCATCATTATTACGTTCTTTTTCCATAAAGTACCATATGCACAAACCATCTAACAAAGCTTTAGCTCACACTCAAATCAAAAAAGTATGCTCCTCTCTTGCAAGCACCGTGGAGGATTAGGACGTAAAACAGTTTTGGTCAGTGAACTAACCTGTTGGATTTAAAACTTTCAAAACCATAGATATCAAGAACTCCAATCAGGGATTTTGATGTTGGATCCTGCCCGATTGAAAGATTAATTTTTTCAACAATCCTGTAAAATTATGACTTCTTAGAGTGCAATAAGTAGAA
This sequence comes from Eucalyptus microcorys, assembly GCA_014182515.1. Lineage (NCBI taxonomy): Eukaryota > Viridiplantae > Streptophyta > Magnoliopsida > Myrtales > Myrtaceae > Eucalyptus > Eucalyptus microcorys. The sequence goes on from CM024571.1 coordinate 30,418,874, forward strand.
AAGGGAGTACCAATTAGGATAGACCAGTCAGGTAAAGAAAAAGAATAACATGATGCAAGTTCAGTACCAATCAAACAAGCGGGAGTATAGTGTCTTGGCTAATGCATCTCTGCTACCAATTGCATTAACAGGATCAAGAGTTCTCGTGATTACTTCTTCAGGTGTCACCATTACACGTTTGATCAGAGCATCTTCCAAGCTTTGAGCATCACATCTATTATGCCATAAATTAACATGAAGATAAAGCCCCTTTAGATAGAGTCATTGGAAGTGATACAGAAGTTATATCACCAGAACACATTCACAGTTTCCAGTGGAGTAGTAGTAAACACCTAAGAAGTTCTGCTGTGGTATTAAGATGAAATCTTGACTTCTCATCCTTTATCACTGAAGAATCAATCTCCTTTCCCTTAGCAAAATCAATGTTTCCAAGATGAAGGATTGCCGCCACAACCCTGAAAATTGCCTCCTGAACAACTTTTGCTGATTTAGAATCTATTGAAGGATTGTCAATCCCATGAATGGCCTGGACAAAAAATTGCTGACCTGTTCCCCCTCATTGATTCCAACTATATCCATAGCCCTCCTTGTTGCGAGATATTCATGAGCATCATTTACACCTTCTAACTCATAGCAACTGGATTGATTCAAGTAGTGAAAAGATTTAGGGCTTCCTAGCTTATACCTTGCAATATCCTGAAAAAAGTAGCAGAATTTGAAAATGCCACATATCGTTCGCATAAACAGCTTAATATGAAATTTCCAACAGAATCCATTGAGAGAATACCTCCTCTGGAGCAGCACAAAGAAGGTAAAAGCAATGATAGTTTCTCTCGGGGCTGGAAATCTGACAAACGCGTGACCTTTCAAGCAGATAAGTTCTAATGGCAGCCCCCGAAATCCGCCCATTTTTGTCGAATTGAATCTCCACAAATTTACCAAATCGACTACATTATGGATCATGAGAAGTATATGAGAACAAATCCTATCTTGTTGAAGTAAACCCACACTATTTCAAAAAACAATATATGTATAGATAGCAACATTGAGATGCACCTTGAGTTGTTGTTCCTCAATGTCTTTGCATTGCCAAATGCTTCAAGAACAGGGTTTGACTGCAATGTTCAGTTGTGACTTAAGCTTAATAATTGTCATGTTCATAATTCAAGTGCACGTAGTGATTGAATAGACAAGTTCGGATCCTAAAACACATTCTCAAATAAGAAATGGCAAGTCGTGCTACCTCCAGAACTTGCTGTTCCACTGTTCTTCCTTCAACTCCTGATCGACCCCCCAAGTGTGCAAGATATCTCATGAGCATCTTTGTCGTCTCTGTTTTACCAGCCCCACTTTCTCCACTGACCAGAATTGAATTGCTCTTTCCTTCATTGATCATAGCCCTATATTCTTGTGTCTCAGCACATCAGTGAGAAGACAAGAGGGAAAAGAAAAGTTGCACCAGCGCAACTAGGAACCAAATTCACCTGTATGCAGCATCACCAACTGCAAACACATGAGGACTCAATTCCCCAAAATCAGCTCCCTTATATTGTTCCATCATGTGGGTGTCATATAGGTGAGGCAATCTTTGAAATGGATTAACAGCAATGAGTATGTTTCCTGTGTAGGTCTGGAAGCAACAGCAAATTTATTTACTGAAACCAGTAATGCAAGAAAACTCCAAGGCTAAAAGATAATCCTGTGAGGGACTGCCAGTAGCTCACATAAATCTCATTGAGTTGATATCTCGTAGCTAGGTTCTGCAGCACTCCAGGTTCATGCAAGTAAGAAAGCTTTGTCATGTCATCCACACCTCCAGGTGGAGCCTCAGTATCTTTGGGGTATACTTTCGACACATCTGTCGTGACCTACAGGTGCAATCCACTAGTCATTATACCAAAAAATATCAATAATCAAGACTACTGTTATAGATCAGCACAAAACAAGACTGCAGAAAAGCTAAACATCATGCTGAGCAATATTTAGACCCCATAGAGTGCTTCAGTTGCTGAGACTCTCTGAAAAGACTTCACTCTGCTTATAAGAACATTTTGAAGATAGATATTTTGACAAAATAAAAAAACTGTGCAATAGTATTCCACAATCTGCTTGAAGCCTGAATTATTGCTCAATTTGACCGTACTCATTCTAAAATTAAAAGTTTAATGGTCAGTTAAAGCCTTTTGAACGTATTAAGCTCTCTTGATCTCAATTCTTCTAATTGATAGGTTATCATTTACTTTGATGCAAGAAAGCTCCTCTGGTAGTTTTTTCTTTTCCTTTTTTCAATTGTGAAATGGCAGTAGCTGAACTGGCAGAGACTAGTCAAACAGAAATTTAACAAGTATCAGGACTCTCAATTAGATTAACACCAGATGTTTACAGTTCTGAGTATGACATGCATTTGATGATGGTGCACTTACCGTCTTTCTATTTATCGTCTTGACATGGACCTCATGACCATTAATTGAAGTTACTTCTCCATCAATCCATGCAAGAACAGGATCTTCAACCCAGACATGAGAACCCACAATTATTTGCACTGGCTGAGCCTGCAGGAGCAAAGTTGCCACAAAGATATCGAGTTACTTTAAAGTAAAAATTTTAAAAATGACATGAACACCAACAAATAAATTACGAGGTGAGGAGTAATGAAAAGCATTGCAGATCAGATTTTACATACTTTATAACCATTCAATTTCAGTGACTCTCATATTTACTTTGTAATGCTTGTGTTCAATCACACCGTTTTTCTATCATTCATGTCATGCCATTTTCTTTTATAGTTGGAGGAGGAAGGAGGGGGGGGATGAGTGCGGTAGAATGGTTCATAATAGATTGTCCATGAGTGAGCTTCATCCAAAACATAATTGGCTTGGCATTTGGGCACAACAAATGTTCAAGTAAGGTAATAGATTGGTTAAGTGGCGCCTTAGGTCAATTCAAACTTCACTTCCATACACACATGAACGTATCAGTACCATGTACGATGTGCAAAGCCAAACAACACTATCACATTGCATTTCTCAGGAGGCATATTCTTTCTTTCCTAGCTCTCTCATCACCAATGCTAACTTCAGCATTGGAGGATTAATCACACGAACATCTCCCCACACGATTTCTATATTTATCCGTCATTGTCCAATTCAATCCGCCGCTCAGCAATTACCAAAAAAAAAAAAAAAACAAAGGTCTCAAAAGATTCTCATACAGCCCCCAGCAACCAAAATCCACGTTCCGTGGTGCTACCACAAAGAAAGAAATGGAGCCTTTCGGTCAAGCAAACTCGCAAGTCCATCTCCAAGCAAGTCAAAGACCACATGCAAGCGAAAGCAATTGGTCAATCGTAAGTCCGCAGAATTCAATTACCATCAGTCGACAAGCACGCCGCGATCCTCAGCTCATCAAACGGCGCCAGACCTCAGCCTCGGTCTCCGCAGATCAGCGAGCTGATTCACAACAGCTACGCCTTCAAAATTCTCTTATCTCCTCCCAACTCCTTCAACAAACCTCCGGACACGACTTCTTATCTTCCCAGCCCCCTCCCAAAGCTTCCACAACCGGATTCCGCCGCGCTCCTCCGCGCGCCGTTTCGATTCGCCGCCGCCGCCGTAACCCCTCACGCCTGTTTCTCTCTCTAGCACGTGCGGCAACGGGCCTTTCTCTCTCTAGACCAGACCTCGTGGAGGCTCGCAAGATTCTCTCTCTCTCTGCGTCGAAAGTTTTGAAGCTTTTCGGTCGTGTGTGGTGAGAGGGAGGAGGGAGTTGTGGTGTCCCACACAACAACGACGACACAGAAGCTTTCTCTCTCTTCTGTCTCCGTCTCAAGCTTTCTCTCTCTAGCTCTCCGGTGGAATTCAAAAAGACAAGCCATTGAAACATCATTATTGACTAATTAAGCTACTCCGATGCTGCTCCCGAAATCAACCGACTTTTCAAAATGGCGCCTCGAAATGGGCTTTATTACGCAATTGCCACGCCACCGTCTCGATTTCTTTTTTCTTTTGTGAAATGAGATCATTTGAATTTGACCCCATAAAAGGAGAGAGATCATTTAAAAGTTAAAAGGTTAGAAATAAAAATAAAAAACAGATTTATTTAAGATAAGTTAAAGACTGTGGGTGATCAGTTCTCGATTTAATCTAATTTTAAGTTGAAATCGAGAATCGAGGATTGGACCAGTCCAATCCAATAGAATTGATCACTATTTTTTTCATGTTTCATTGAATATCTTATTATCTAAAGTATAATTAAAAACAAATTCATAACTCAAGATAAATCTTATGTTTCCATCCAGATATCTTATTATTATCCAAATATAGACTCCTACTTCCTTAGAAACAATAAATTGAACCCATTAATTTTTTGAAGAAATAAAAAATAATAATAATAAAGTATAATCAGTCTGATTCGATTTTCCGAACCAAATTAATACTCTCAAAAACTATATCCAATTGGTTAGTTTAGTCCGTTCCAGGCGATTCTTAGTTCTAACGATCCGTTTTGCACACCTCGAGTGAAGACAGGATCGTTTTAATACTTTCGATAACGACAAAAAAAAATTAACGAAAGGAAACATCCAAAAACAAAAAAATAAAAGAGAGACAAATCCCCGAACTAACGATGAGGGTATTCTCGTAATTGGGAGGTCCCGTTATTACAACTTCATCGTCCCTTCCACGACAAGCACCCCCGCCCATCTCCGCTGGGAAATTATTTTATTTGAATTTTTTTATTGACGAAAAATGCCATTTTAAAAAAACAATAATAAGGAATCCGTGCGATTTCGACGGGATGGATTGCCCGAACATCAATCTCGCTGAAGTGACCAAATTAGCCTCGTCAAAAGGCGTGTTTCTCACGAAGAAAAAGAAAAAAAGCTTCGTAAAGCGGGCGGATCATCCAAAAACGCTTTGTCGTAAAGAGCAGTCGCCGTCGTTTCGGTGTTTTTCACCTTGGGCTTTCCGTGGCGGGTCAAGTCAACGTGGGTCCTAAACTTTTAAGGGCCTTTTTTTGTTGGTTGTGCATGGGAATTGGTTGACTTTTAAGGGACTGTTTGGTTTGACCCACCACTATAGTTTCCGCTCGAAAATATCACACGTGATTTGTTACTCTTTCAGGCGACATCAATCACTTTTTGCACATTTTGTTTTGATATATATGAAATTAATATCTCGTACGTTTGAATGAAAAGTATGTCCCATCATTTTAATAACACGTGTATTTCAAACCTATGTATAAATCAGGGATTGCCCCAATTACAACTCCGAATCTACATGATCACCGCAAACAATTTCATATGCTTTTTCAGTACAATTCTAGGGAAAGCTTTTGAACTTTGCAAAGTTATGAACTCTTCGGCATCATCAAACTCACGCAGCATTTACGAAATGGGGAGGTTTTGCTAGAATTCAGTTCAATCAGACTGGAACTTGCTGCATGCAATTCAACTTCATCGGGCTCACATTGACAGGTTCATGTCCTTTCTCTCCCAGTTCATACAAAAGTAATAACATTTTCCACGTTTTCCTGAAAACTGGCAACGAATTCGACCCTTGCAGATATGCTAATCTGAAGTGAAAGTTGGTAGGCCCATGGTCGGTCCTGTTAATGGGGCCAGTACTCATCTCACGTAAGCTCCTCTTTTGGGCTTCATAGTAAATGCGGAAAACGCGTCGGCGCAAAAGCCCGGTGCAACCTTCATTTAATTCGAGCCCATAAGTGGTTGCTAAAGGTGGGGTCGCCAATGACCTTTGCTACTAAATATGGAAAACTCTAGAGTTAGATTTATTTCATGGAAAATAAATTATATTAAAAATATATTTTTAAAAATAATTACCTTACCTGAAATAATTAGTTAATGAAAAATATATTCGTGGATAATGATGATATTGACGATATTTTTTGTTCATTCATTTTTATATAAGCAACACAATAGATTTTTATTAGATCTATTTTCACCAAAACAAACGCACCATCTCAATGTGATTCAGTAGACCTAATCATATGGGCAAGTGGCCTTAGACTTGTTTTCGCTCGACCTCACCTTATACTTAAGCTTCACTCATTTCGCGGAAAATAAGAGACTCGTAAAATGTTTTTTCAAAATATAATCGCTTGATATAATAAATCGATGAAAATTTATTTCGTTAGTGATAATAATTTAATAATCTATATCTAAAATATTTTTGTGAATAATGAAAATATTTTCACCCATCATTTGTGAAAGTGATATTAGTCATCATTTATGAAAAAATGCCTTTTAAATTAGGGAAAAAGCTACTAAAAACCCTAAACTTTACCCAAAATGACAAATTTATCCCAATTTTTTTTTTAATACAAAAAATCCCAAACTTTGCCAACCTTAATGCATATTACCCCAAACTCTATGGCCAATGGCATTTTCGTCTTATTATTTCCTTTTTCGGCGGAGGAAAGAAAGAATAAGAAAAAAGGAAAACAAAATTAAAAAGTAAATGATGAAAATGATATTGGGTATTGCATATTTTGTAAAGTACGCCTGATAACTTGCTTGTTCGGTCTAGTGGGATATCAACAAAGATCCTACTTGGTGAAAAAGATATTGGGTACTAGAGGCTCCACATATGACTTTTCTTGTTATAGCGCAGTCTACACCACGTATTTTGTCAAGGACGCCTGATGACTTGCTTGTTCGGTCTAATAGGATATCAACAAAGATCCTGCTTGGTGAAAAAGATACTGGGTACTAGAGGCTCCACATTTGACATTTCTTGTTACTCTGCACTGCACTGCGTTGCTACTTCCCCCCCAACCCCCACGTGGAAATGAAAAATAAATAAATGAATGAAGAACATAAAACACAAAACATAAATCTCGAGTCAATCGCAACTTTAAAGTGACAAATGAAACTATTCTTAGTGACCAAGAAGAAATAACTTCCCTTGCCTTTTTTATTTCAATCACACCAACGGGCTAAGAAATAAAAAGAAAGTACAGCTTCATCTGTTTCTTGATCTCCTAACTCTAAATTGTATTCTAATAGACTTGTATGCGTTGCTTCGACACAAGGACATACGGAGAGAGAATCCATGCTTCGTGATGATGTTTCTGAATTTAACCTGGGAAATAATTGGACCCGAAAAGTAGAATATTTCCTTCTATGCGAAATTTTTATTCCCTTCTATTTTCAGCCTCGATCTTCATTAGTTTTCCGACGACGAGGGTATTATCAAAAAAACAAAATAAATAAATAAATAAAAAAGGGACGAATCCGCAAACTGACGATGAGGGTATTATCGTAATTGGGAGTTCCCGTTATTACAACTTCATCGTCCCTTCCACGACAAGCACCCCCGCCCATTTCCGTTGGGGAATCATTTTATTTGAATTTTTTTATTGACGAAAAATGCCATTTTTTCGAAAAATAAAGAATCCGTGCGATTCGATGGAACTGATTGTCCAAACATCAATCTTGCCGAAGTGACCAAATTAGCCTCATCGGAAGGCGTGTTTCTCGTGAATAGAAAGAAAACCTTCGTAAAGCAGGCGAATCATCCAAAAACGCCGTGTCGTAAAGGGCGATCGCCGTCGTTTCGGTGTTTTTCGCCTTGGTCTTTCCGTGGCGGCCCAAGTCAACGTGGGTCCTAAACTTTTAAGTGCCCTTTTAGTTGGTTTTGCATGGGAATTGGTTGACTTTTAAGGGCCTAATTGGTTTGACTCAGCATTATTGTTTCTGCTTGAAAATGTTACACGTGGTATGTTACTTTTTTGGGTGACATCGGGTGTCAATGTTCGGTCACTTTTGTACATTTTGGTTTGATATAAATGAAAATAAGATCTTGAACGTTCGAATGAAAAGTGTGTCCAAACATTTCGATAATCGACCCGTGTATTTCAAATAAGTGATTACCCAATTAGGACTCTAGATCTACATAATCACCACATGCGATTTCATACGCTTTTTCAGTACGATTCTAAGGAAAGCTTTTGAACTTTGTAAAATAATGAACTCTTCAGCAGCATCAGACTCCCACCACGTTTATGAAATGGGGAGGTTTTGCTAAAATTCAGTTCGGTCAGACTGGAACTTGCTGTATGCAATTCAATTTTATCGGCTCACATTGACAGGTTCATGTCCTTTCTCTCCCAGTTCGTACGAAGAGTACTAACGTTTTCCACATGTTCCTGAAAACTGACGACGAATTCGATCCTCGCAGATATGCTAATCTGAAGTGAAAGTTAGTAGGCCCATGGTCGGTCCAGTTAATGGGGCCAGTACTCATCTGACGTGAGCTCCTCTTTTGGGCTTCATAGTAAATGCGAAAAACTCTTCGATGCAAAAGCCCGGCCCAATATTCACCTAACCCGAGCCCATAAGTGGTTGCTAAATGTAGGGTCGCAAATGACCGTTCCTAGTAAATATGGAAATCTCTAGAGTTTGATTCATTTCACCGAAAATAAATTATATTAAAAACGTTTTTTTTAAATAATTGCTCATATTACTTGAAATAATTAGTCGATGGAAAATATATTTGTGGAAAATGACAATATTTTTTGTTCATTTATTTTTTATAAGCAATGCAATCGATTTTTATTATATAATGTTTTTTAAGTCATTCGTTTTCACTGAAACAAACGCATCACCTCAATGTGATCTAATAGACCCAATCATATGGGCAAGTAGCCTTAGATTAGTTTGCACTCAACCTCACCTTATACTTAAACTCCGCTCATTTCACAGAAAATAAGGGCGCGCATGACAACATTTCTATTTCTCTATTTTTCTGTTCCCCGAATAGATTTGGAACAGAAATCTGTTTTGTAACACAATTTTATTTTTCTATTTCTAGAACAAATTTCTATTCCATAAATGGATTTAGAACATAAGTCAGAAGTTAAAATTTTTACTTTTTCTATTTTTGGAACAGAAATGAGAAATTAAAATTTTTCTCATCGTTCACTCTTGTTGTCACTTGTCACCCACTTGCCGCTTGTGGGATGCTGGATGCCCGCCCTCGGTTGCCGCCTGCCTGCCACCAACCCCAACCACCAGTCACCGACCACCAGCCACCGAACTCTGGCCACCCTTCGCCAACCACTGGTTGTTGGATGCTGGATGCCCACGGGTCGTTGGCTGCTTATCGCGAATCGTTGGATGTCGGAGGCTCACCACCAACCACCGGATGTTTGCCACCGATCGTCCACTACTTGCCACTAGCCATCGAACTTCGGCCACTAATCACCGGTTGTCGGGCTCATGATGTCGAACGTTAGATGTCAAACTTCGGATGTTGGACGTCGATTGTCGGTCATTGGACTCCAAACTTCGGCCACTTGTCGCCGATCACCAGATTTCAGCGCCAGACGCTGAACGTCGAATTCCGAACTTCGACCACCCGCCGCCGATCATCGGATACCGAACATTGGTCACCAAACGTCGAACTCCGGCCACCAGACGCCGGTCGTTGCCGCTACTAGAAATATAAATTTTATTCTGTTATCAAACGAATTTTTATTACAGAAATAGAAATTTTGAATTGTTATTAAACGCGTTTCTTTACTCAGAAACTCGTCCATGGAATATAAATTAATTTATGTTCAAGAAATTTTGTTATGCGCGCCTTAAAAACTCGAAAAATATTTTTCCAAAAATAATCGCTCAATATAATTAATCTATGAAAAATTAATTTGTTACCAATAATAATTTAATAGTTTATATCTAAAAAAATTTGGTGAATAATGAAAATATTTTCACCTATTCATCTCTAAAAGTGATATTGGTGATCATTTATGAAAAAATGTTTTTTAAATTATTAATTTTCCACGAAATAAATACATTAATTATTTCGACCTAAAAGCCAAATTGGCTTTGGATTGATTTGAACAGATGGAGCAGAATGAGGGTAAGCATGGTCCGGGTGGACAATTCCCATTTTGAAATCGAGAACCATCCACTAAGGACCAGTTTAAAAGAATTTGAATTGGGACCCACCGATTGGGTCCATGGATCCATTCGAGAACCGAACTACCGCTCTAGTTCGATTTCCTAATAGGTCAATGGAATCAGTCTCCAATCCCTACAAAACTTGTCCGGTCTTTTCTTATGGTTAAATTATGACATTGATTTTGATTAAGGATTGAAAATTACGGAGCGGAACAAATAGACAATAATCATTAGCTAAAAACTTAATTTATTTGAAGGTAATAGTGTGGTCCCCTTAAGGTTTTCTGACATCGTAAACATGTGAAGAATTAGACTTCGCATTAAAAGTCCTAACCTCCACATAAGTTAAAACGTTAATCGCTTTATCCATCTTTTTTCAACGTCAACCTAATTTAATCATAGGAACGGCTAAGGATAGACTTAATTATACTCTTAAAACAAGTTGTTGACTCTTATAGAGATCTCTAATCAGTTCTCTTCTTCCTCTATATTTATTGATGGAAAATGATAAGCTGACGACACCGTCACTATTGGAAAAGTGACAATGCAGTTGGCATCGCGTATTTTGTTAAGGACTCCGAATGATTTTCTTGTCTGGTCTACTAGGATATCAACAAAGATCCCGCTTAGTGAAAAATATATTGTTTACTTGAGGCTCCGCACCTGACTTTTCTTGTTACTCTGTACTGCACTACATTGCTACACTCTTTCTCTCTCTCCATGGAAATGAAAAAAAAAAAATAAATGAATGAAGAACTAAAAACATGAAATTCTTCAAAGTGCCAGATGGAACTATTCTTAGTGACCAAGAAGAAATAAACTACCCTCGCCTTTTTAATTTCAATCATGCCAGTGAGCTTGGAAAGGAAAAAAGAAGAAGCGCGGCTTCATTTGTTTCTTAATCTCCAATTCTAAATTGTATCCTAATAGACTTGTGTGATTTCATAACGTATAAAAATAAGGAAAAATCATAAGTATTTTCTTTGGCTTGAATAGCTCGACAAGAACTCAAAAAAGAACAAAAAATTTATGGAAAAAACAAATGCTATCCAATAATTTCCTCAAAGTTGAGACCGAGTAATCGAGGATCAAGGTGACACTATGCACGACGAGGCATCAAAGGAGAAGAGGTTGGGGACGAGGTTGAAGACCCTGTTTGGTTCAGCATTTGGAATACTCATTTGGATTCTAAGTCCCTTGGCCAAATGCAAATGTGTTTAGTTCGTATTTTTGCACGACTTTTGCAAGATGTAATTACATCTCCAAATGAGTCTAAAAGCCTTTAGCCCAATGGAGCTTTTGAGGTGCATTGGCAAGTTGCATCTTGGGAATGCAAGTCGGTACTATTCATCTTCTCCAAGCCACCGCCGATTGGAGGTCGACGACCGCCAGCCAAGGGATCGTGCGTGCTTGGTGACACGTCGGCGACCGCCGCCTAAGGGTCACCCGACCTCGACGACCGTCGCCGGACCTCAGGCGACGGTCACGGGCCACGGGTCGCGACCCCAGCGGCCGTCGCCCGGGTCGCCCGACCCCGCGACCATCCGGTGGCCGTGCTTCAAAAAAAAAATATATAAGTGTATTTTTGCTTTTTTAATTTAATAAAAGTTAATTACAAATGTAAATTTTACCGAATGATATTTTGGCAAAAGTTATTTTTCAATATAAATTTTATCAAATGATATTTGCATTTCGGAAAATCCTCTTTACCCAAAAGTATTTGCATTACTGCAAATGCATTCTCCAAAAGCTGAACCAAACGGGCCCGAAGTTAGAGGGAGAGCAGCAAGTGATGAGGATGGGGTTGCGAGCAGCAGGGATGGCAAGCGAGAGAGCCAATGCTCAAAGAGAGAAGGCGAGGTGCAGATGGACACTAAGATGAAATAGGCCCGCTAATATGCCTAAAGTACTTGCCGCTGGGGGATGACGTTGTAGAGGAGGGGTCATTGGGGATGCGACACCTTGTACTTAATCTCTTATTTTGTCTCTTTCAGTTGCCAATTGCGTCTCCATTTAGTGTGTGGTCAAAATGGCATTCTTATCCACACGGTACCGTCACCTAAGCAGCACCCTCTATTTATTTTGTTTTAATCGAGAAATCAAGTAAATGAATTATTAAAATTAAAAAAAAAAAGAAGAAGAAGAAATAAGAAGTTGATCATATTACAAACTTAAAAGACAAGATTAGTAAATAATGTCCAATAACTATAAATATATATATTTGATTGAAAGACTATAAAATAAGTAAGTAATTGAGATAGAATCTCTTTTTTGAAATATATATACACTAGTTCGGATGAGTGAGTGGTCAATTTCGCGTTTAAAATCGAGAACCGGATCGATACTTATCAGTTCTATTGAATTGAAATTGGGAATCGAACCGGAACCGATGAATTCAATTTCGATCCAGTCCGATTCCGACTATTCTCACACTTCCTTTACACACCGGACTCCATGGAAAATTTACGACTATTGATGGAGACCGGCGAGGATAAGCCTTAGTTATCCACATCGTCATTGGTCCGATCCGAACGGTGTTTTGACTAATCGTTCCCGCGCCAAAACAAAAAAGAAGGGAGAAAAAACCGGTCAACGATGTGACGTGACGTCATACTTCAACCACACTCTCGCTCAGACGCTTGGATCATCGCCTCCCCTGCTCAGCTTGGAGCGCCGTCCGGTCCTCCGCCGAGAGCTCTCGCCGGAGCGTTTCTCCGAGCTCCGGCATGGAGGAGAAGAGGCCGAGCATCGATCAGTTCAAGGGCCGTACCAGGCTGCCGACGTTCGCCGTCCCGAGGCGCTACGACCTCCACCTGAAGCTCGACCTCGTCGCGTGCAGCTTCTCCGGCGTCGTCCGCGTCGCCCTCGCCGTCGCCGAGGCGACGAAGTTCCTCGTCCTGAACGCGCTCGAGCTCGCCATCGGCGACGTCTGCTTCGCCTCCTCGGCCGATCATGTCCGTGATCGTTGCTCGGCATCGGTTTTCCGATCGTTGATTTTTTTTCAGGATTTCTTATTTTGGGATTTGTGCTTGTCTTTCCTTTGCTACGAGCAGAAGGAGGTTCGTCCCTGCGACGTTGTGCTGGACGACGAGGATGAGATTCTGGTTCTGGCTTTTGATGAAGCGCTGGGCTGCGGCGAAGGAGTGTTGACCGTTGAGTTCACCGGGATGCTTAATGCTCAGTTGAAGGGCTTATACAAATGGTTCTTCTCTTGCTCGACTCATTTCTCGTAATTTAATTTTTACTTTGTATGGTTTGCTTCGACGCGAGGACGTACTGAGACGGAAAGAAACCATGCTTGATGATGATGATGATGTATCTGATCGATTTTCTCCTGGGAAATAGTTGGACCGGAAAAGTACAATCTTTGTTCGATGCGAAATTTTTATTCCCTTCTATTTTCAGCTTCGATCTTCAGTGGTTTTTCCAACAGTCGTGTCCAATTTTACAGTGCTTATATGGATGGAGGAGAAAAGAAGTATATGGCTGCTACCCAGTTTGAAGCTGTAGATGCCAGGAGGTGTTTCCCCTGCTGGGATGAACCTGCTCTTAAAGTATGTCTGCATCATATGACAATTAACTTTTCTCCCATGAAGCACGATCCTGGACTGTATGAATTTGAAGATCACTGTAAAATTAATCGGCACCGTTCGACTGTGACAGAACTCTCAGGAACTTCCCTATATGATAGTCACCCGTGGCATTGAATCGTCGAATTATTATTTTAACGATGTGGATTGTCGCTTCTTGTTTTCCATGTACAGTATGGAAATTGAAAAGCATGTGTTTCCTTACCATCCTTTTCTATGGTAACTTTGTATAATCTTTCTCGAGAGCGAGATGTCATAACCTATGCATTTTGAACAGGCTACCTTCCAGATAACATTGGACGTGCCCCTAGAGTTGACTGCACTGTCCAATATGCCAATTCTCCAGGAAAAGCTCAATGGTGATATTAAGACTGTATATTTCGAAGAATCCCCCATGATGTCTACTTATCTGGTGGCTGTTGTAGTTGGTTTGTTTGATTCTCTTGAAGAAACCACAGCGGATGGTATGCATAAGTTCCAAAAGCTCCTCTTCCATCTCATTTGCTGATAATAATATTTTCGTTTGCTGATGGTGCTTCAATGTTCTCATGCAGGGATTAGGGTTCGTGTATATTGTCCTCCCGGTAAGAGTGACAACGGAAAATTTGCGTTGCATGTTGCTGTGAAGGCTCTTGAGCTCTATACTAGGTGAGCATCTAGTTGAACTCTTTTCTTGACATCAGAACAGATAGTACACCTCTGCACTCCTCTTTGAGAATTGAACCAAGTCATAGGGATTGCCTGGTATAAAGCTTATGTAATAACAAATTGAGCAGCATGGCTTTCCTTTCCCTCCTTTTGAACAATTTAAAGGAACTCCAGTGATAATTCCCCCCTCATCCTGGGGCCATTCGGTAAGAAATTGTAAATGAGTTTGCATCTGGACATAAGTCCTGTATTTGCTACATAATTGATTGAAGAATGGATCGTTTCTTTCATCTCTTCAACTATTCCTTGCTCGTTCCCTAAAGAAATCAAGTAGCTCTTTTCTGGCGGTAATGCTAATCAGATGACCATCTTCCATGGGTGCTACTTAGGTACTTTTCAGTGCCTTATCCCCTCCCTAAGCTAGATATGGTCGCAGTCCCGGAATTTTCTGGTGGGGCAATGGAGAACTATGGTTTGATCATATACCGGGAAAACGAGATGCTTCATGACGAGTTGCAATCCACAGCAGCTAAGAAGCAACGTGTAAGGAATTTTCTCCCCTTGACCTGATTTCTGTTGATTACTCTGTATCGTATCCTGCTTGTAAACGATATAACATATAGAAGGGATGGGCACCTCTTTCTCTATACCTGAAATTGTGTTATCATCTCCTCTTTTTAGTCTGAAATTTGGGTAAACATGCATAATAAATCCATTAACTGTTGGATCAGCTCACAGTTGTTGCAATGCATGAAGTTGCTCATCAGTGGTTTGGCAATCTGGTTACAATGGAATGGTGGACTCATCTATGGTTGAATGAAGGTTTTGCTACATGGGTAATCTTCACTAAAATCCATTCTACTGGTTGAACACTAGAGAACAAAAAGTTAATCTGATTTTTATTATTTCTCTTTAATCTTTTTCAGGTGAGCTATATGGCAACTGACAATTTGTTTCCTGAGTGGAAAGTCTGGACTCAATTTGTCCAACAAACTGCTAGTGGATTGCATATGGACTCACTGGAAAAATCACATCCAATTGAGGTATGAGTTCACTCTCTTTCAAGCATAGTATCAGTCAATTAATTCATGTCGTTGATACTGTGTGGGCTGTTTTTTAGGTAGAGATAATCCATGCTCGAGCAATTCTTGAGATATTTGATGCTGTAAGCTATGAGAAAGGATCAGCTGTTATCCAGATGTTGCAAAGCTACCTTGGGGATGCGATATTTCAGGTGATAAATATCTAGGTTCTGAATCATAATACCTGATTCTCCGTAATATATTGTAATTTAGATGTATCATCAGCACTTCTCTGAAAGCTGTGTGGTTGGTTAGACTACAAAGGATCAAGAAAAAACTCTCTGCCTGTTTAGTAGAGCACCCTGGCATGTCTTTGTGGTTTCTCTTTCTCCCTTCCACTTTTTCTTTTTCGTTTTTATTTTTGGTCTATATGTTACAGGTATAATAGTTCTTCCTTTGTGTCCCAATGAACTTTTTCACAGGGTTGTTTGCACTTCTTTCGAGATATATTAGTCTTATATACTTTATATTGATATAGCACTTGATTTCCTGTAACCCTTATTTTTGGTCGAAAATTTCCTGTAATCTAAACCTGGCTATTTTCAGTGCCTGAGACCTAATTCAATCAATCTTTTGAGACCTCGGACTACTGCTATCCCACTACTGTAAATAAGAGATTTATATTGAAACATTTAGTACGTATCATGGATGATGAATGGTTGGAGTCAAGAGTCATACTTTTCATTATGTGATTCAGTGCAAGTTTCAGTAGATTGCTATATTAGAGGGAGATATTTAGCAGTATTGACTGATTCTTTCTGCGTCTCAAAAACAGAAATCATTGAGTTCATACATGAAAAGATATGCATGGAAAAATGCAAAGACTGAAGACTTGTGGAGTGTTCTGACAGAGGAATCTGGTGTTGAAGTGACTAATCTGATGGACACTTGGACCAAGCAAAAAGGATACCCACTCATATCCGTGAACCTAAATGGCCATATATTGAAGTTTGAACAGGTGTTATTGTAATGTTTATAAGCTCAAAGCACGTTTGACATGCTTTGCCTGTCATTCATAGTAGAAGCTTTTAAATTTTAGGTGCTTGTATCCAGTGAATTCTGAAATTTTTCTCATCACTGCAGTCACAATTCGTACTATCTGGATTGGCTGGTGAGGGGCTATGGATTGTTCCCATAACCTTGTGCCTGGGTTCATATGAGAGACAGAAGAAGTTCCTTTTGAAAACACGATGTGGAGAAATTGACATGGCTGACCTTTTCAATTCTTTTGGCAACAGTTTAGGCTTATCAGAGGAGAATGATCCGGAAAAATTCAAAGAGCACTTTTGGATCAAGATTAATATTTATCAGAGTGGTTTTTATAGGGTCAAATATGATGACAAGCTCGCAGCTCAGCTTATCAAAGCAATAGAAAGCAATTACCTCTCTGCAACAGATAAATTTGGTGGGTGCATCCTGCCAAGTTTGATGAGATTGCACGCTAGTTTGAACTTATTGAGTAGTTGTAAATTTATGTGTCAAGACTATCAATAGGGCACAGGAAGTTGTAGAGCAAGGATGAAATTCCCTGGCCAGGTCTTGAGAATGGAATGCATAGAAACTGTTGACATACTTTTCTCTAGGAAAAAAAGTTCTTAGAGAACTATCTTCACTTTTAACAAGACTTCAGTATATCTTCTATTCTATTCTGGCCATAGGGCATCTTGTTAATTATCTTACAAAGAACAAGTGCAACTTCATTCTCTAGCACTTTAGGTATTATACTGCAGTATAACCAATGAGCTTCTCTATCAGTCATTTCCTTATTGTGAACATCAGCAAGTGTCAAAAATCTAATTACTGTATTGAATAACTTCTTTTTAGGGATTTTGGATGATACTCATGCCCTTTGCCAGGCTGGCAAACAGTCACTGTCTTCTCTGCTCACCTTGATGGGTGTATACAGAAAAGAAACAGACTATACTGTGGTATCAAATTTAATAGATGTAAGTAGTTTTGCAACAATGCAGTCCTTCACCTTATATGCCATCTATCTTAGAAAATTGATCACCAGTAAATTGTGCTACAGGTCTGCTACAATATCGTGAAAATATACTACAATGCTTTTCCAGATTCAGTGGATAACTTAAGACAACATTTTATCAATATCCTCCTACCCTCTGCTGAGTAAGATGATTTAGTTTCTATTTAATTCACAGTGATGAATTGATTTGATAGCTGTATGAAAACTAATTCTCTTGCAAAAATTTAGAGAAAGGTTGTAATTCCTTGCTTATGTGGTTTAAATAGAGTGAAAACAAGCTTCCTCGTTTTTTTTTTCTTTAGGAATGTGATTGTGCAATACATGCATGAAACATTTATGTTTTGGTACCTTTTACTTTTTCGTTGCAAAAAATGTGAACACTGACATGATGCTTAGCTTTTCTTGCAAAATTAAACTTGTGTTGCTAATAGCTATAAATCATACTTTTCTGTTCTTCCTCGCAGGAGATTAGGCTGGGAATCAGTATCTGGAGAGCCTCATTTAAATGTTCTCTTGAGGGGTGAAATCTTTATGGCTTTGGCTTCATTTGATGATGAGGAAACTCATGAAGATGCAACCAAACGATTTGAGTCGTTGTTAAAGGATAAAAACACTCCTCTTCTTTCAGCTGATACAAAAAGAGTAAGAACACCGGTGGACCTAGTGGGCTGGTCATGGCCCCTTTGTCTGTAGGTTCGCCATTTTCTTCAATACTAAGTACTAATCAATATTAAAAGAGAACGTGCTCTTATTTCTTTATTTTTCGAACATATGTCTCACCATCCAGACCTATAATTATTGGTCTACCTTTGATAAGGACAAATACTTAGGGACTCCTCTACAGCTTCTCAATGAGTTTTTAAATTCTCCACAGGCTGCTTATATTGCTGTGATGAGGAAAACTACTGTGGCGAGCAGGAATTATTTCGAGTCCTTGTTGAGCATTTACAGAGAAGCAGATACGGTGCAAGAAAAAGAGAGAATTTTGCGTAAGTTTTCAAGGCCAATGAATTGTCTTAGATGCCAATTTCTTTCTTTGTTTTTATATTTTTTTTTTGTTCGCACTGTATATGAGTTTTAAGTGCTCGTGTGTGGAACTCATGCAGGTCATCTGGCAGCTTCTCCAGACCCAGAAATAGTGATGGAGGTTCTGAACTTTTTAGTGTCAGATGAGGTATTGCATATTTGCCAGTTATTGTACTGATCGTGACAGTAAAAGTTAAATGAAAGTCAACCTCAATTTTTCTTGAGATTTACTGAGGCTATCCGAGTATCTTTCTAGGTTCGAGATCAAGATATCGTTTATGTATTTGCGGGAATAAGCTTAGAAGCACGGGAAGCAGCGTGGAAATGGCTGAAGGTACAGAGTTCTATTTCTGACCCTAATGCTTCGAGCATACTGTTGCAAAATTTTCATATTCAATTTGATGGCCAGTTGATATTCTGTCGAATATGATGGATGAGAGCGAAATTAAGGAAGCAACTATCAAGTCCTAAATTTTGTTGCCAATCATATGTCCTGAAGAGCTAAGTAGGGCCAGGTTTGACAAAGCTTATGTATTTCGGCCCGAAAGGATTTCATTAGTTGTAACTTGTCTGTAAGATCGACTATATGACAGCAGCTAAATCAGGGAACATAATCTTGAGATAGATGCGGAGCAACGCCAGGTTAATATTTTGAGTCTCTGCATTATCTGGACAGTTGATGCATTTGCTAATGAATGCAGGATAATTGGGACTTCATTTTGAACAAATACGGTACTGGTTTGCTGTTCACCCGCTTAATAACCAACATTGTTTCTCCGGTAAGCAACTGAATCCATAGGACTGTTGTACTTCACAGAAAAATGCTCTCTACAAGTGCGTATGAGGTTGCAATCCCTTGATAATATTGTTCCGCTCGTCTGCATGCCAAATTGACCCACCTTTCAGAAAGAACAGTATGAATTTAATAACCTCCTGGCATTTTTTAGCTCGAGTGGATATTCCATGGGAGAAATGAGCAATAGCATGCTCTAGGAAGCTGCTCACTGCTGGATGATGTCGATCCAAGCAAACTTTTGAGTTCTTACAAATTGTGTTGTCCGTGACTATATTTCAGTTTTCAAGCAACGAGAAGGCTGATGAAGTGGAAGCATTTTTCGCAAACCGGACAACTCCCGCATTTGCCATGAACTTGAAGCAAAGCATCGAACAAATCCGAATCAAAGCAAGGTGGGTTCAGAACATAAAGCAGGAAGAATCCCTTCCGGAGCTTGTCAAACAACTGGCAAGCAAGGATGATCCATCCCAGATTACAGGACCCCAATGAGGTTCGAATTCATGAGAAACTATGAATAATATGAATAATCCGGTAGGATCAAGCTGCTGGCCTGCCTGCACTTGCTTTTCTTTATAGTGCTGTAGCCCCTCTTATCAGGACAAGGATCCAAAAAAGGGTCCATCTGGTCTATTCAACCGTGCTGCTCCTTCGACGATGCTCGAAAGGCTCAGAAACATTTGTATGTAGCGACGAAGTGCAGATATGCATGTACATTTCGCTTTGTTTATTAACTATGTCGGAAAATGTATATTGACACACACCTATTTCAAATTCCGTTTATCACCACCATGATCAAGACACTAACGATCGTCATCCATTAGGAACGGAATCGGGGTCACCACCACATTTCTTGAAAATGCAAATATTAACCGAGGAGAACATATTCACTTGTTTTCCTGGTGTGTGGACCTCGACGATCGGGAAATGAACTCGCTGAAGCTATATTTTCCTTCTCCCTTTCTACCTTCATGCAGTACCTCATGCATCACTTTATCAGCCCTGCTAAGCCAAAATGGAACCACATGTTTGAAATTTTCAATAACAGTACCGCCCTCTTCAATAAAGCAAAAACTTTACAATGCCAATGAGTAATGGTACTCTTTAATCCTAAGTTTAGAACCGCGTGGCTAAAGTTCAGAAATTTTTCTTGCATATGTACGACTGTCAATATACCACACTCGAGAATTAATATTGGTGAGGTTGGATTCTCTCAACCACGAGCACAAAGAACAATGATCTTGAGCTCATCCTCATGAGAGAGAAATTTAAATTGCTTCCAGATGCGAGAACTATTCAATTATATAGAGTACATTCTTTACAACGCACATGCTTCTGATTCTTCCCAATTCCCCCACCCCCAAAGAAAGGGGCCCTACATATTGCAGAACTCCTACTATGCACAATTCTACAGAGAGATGGGACTTGTGACCCTCACCATGTTGCTCAGACTTCTGCCATAGTAACCCGAGATGCAGCCCATTATGAACAATGACATCCACTAGAAACTGGAGAACAACAAGGTGATGTAAAGTTTTGAACTCTGGGGCTACAACAATATTACAGCAAGAGCAATTGTCACAGCAACCGTACATATCAGTGCCTGCAAAAAATAACTAAGATAAGGAGAGGAAAAGCAGCAAAAGGAAAAAAAATTCAACTTGCGGATGGAGGCTAGCCCTTCAACTTTATGTAAATTTCTTTCCAAAAAGTGTTGTTGCAAGGAAAAGGATTGAGACATAATATACCTGATGCTATGATTATGAAAGAATGAAAAATCATGGGTTGAGCAGCATTGATCCTAACATATATATACTGAGAAAAAACCATAATTTTTCACAAAGATGCCTGCTGCTCTTGCAGTATCTCTCTCTAATTTTTCTCAAACCATAACTCCACTAAACTTATAAGGAGCGTCAGAGGATTTACTATTGACACTTCAATGAACACAGGATGTTATCTCTCCACTTACAGCTATTGCCGAAGCAGCGAGTCCTGCCCGCTCTCTTGGATCTCTTTGATAGTAGTTGCAGAAGTACAGTATTGTTGCAAAGTACCACATTGCAGGAAAAATAAATCCACCTAGGAAACTGCAAAAATGGAGAGGCATGAGAAGAGAGAGAGAGAGAGAGAGAGAGAGAGAGAGAGAGAGGGAGGGGGGAAGGAGAGAAGATGGGAGGGAAAGGCAATGCGTACCAAAACCATCCAATTCCCCAGCCAAAATAAGGAAGAGGTTTATCATACATTCCCAACTGGTGATCTTCCACGTCCTTAGCGAGGGCATAGTGGCCTTTTGGCTTGCCTCCTCCATTAGCTAAAAGCTCTACACTCAAAGAAGAATCCCAGAAACTAATCAAAAGAAGAATTCCAGAAACTGATCAAAATTCATCTTGCCACAGGTCGAAATCATGACAATCTTATGTATATTTTCATGTTAGCAAAGAATGTCTGGTACTTGCTTAGATGAAAGTAATTTTCCAGTATGTTTTCATGTTAGTGAAGAATGTCCGGTACTTGCTAAGATGATAGCTATTTCCCAGCCAGTATGCCTGAGGTTCACCATGGACACTAAGAGATGACAATGACAGTAGACAAATGCCACAGAGAAGTCACTAATCTGTATGAACATATTAGGTTAAGCAGTCTTCACAACAATTCCCCCTACTCCCCTGTCTCTCTCCTCTCCTCCTCCACCGTTATCTTTCCTTTCTCTGACTCTTTATTTCTTTCTCTGGATGTGTGGTTGTAATGAGACCTGTCTGCAACTCACATCAACCTCGTGCTCATATATTTCTACCAGTGAAAAACAGAGCAAATGAGCTAAAACCCGACAAAAGTACAAATGGATAAAGGGAGTACTTTCGTCCATGATTTGACAGATCTGTATAGGAACAAGTTGATATCAAGTCTCCTAGGGGCCAACGTTTTCACCTCCAAGCACCTGCAACATAGGAGAGAAACTCTGTGCTTGTTACCACATCCTGCAGAAGGAGAAAAATAACACCATACAACAACTACCAGTGAAGTCTATACAAGCTCCAAGTTTCCAAAATTAAATATCAAACTACATCCAACATCAAAAGAAGAGAAAAAGAGAGAGAGAGAAAGAGAGACTAAGTAACATGACAATTTCATGCAAGTCAATATGGTTCTATAAAGAACTCTAAAAGTACAAAGCAGATCGCCACGACATACATGAGACATCTCCCGAAAAACTAAGGTGTCGATACATTATGCACCTAGTGTACTTTATCCTTCATTCTAACCAAAGAAAAAAAAACTTTATCCTTTACAAAATCATCTTAAAATACAGAGTGTGAAATGGGAAATTGTAATAGATGCGTCCCGTACAGATAAGACAGTAGCAGAATCATGTGCAGCCTGATGTTCATTTATGCATTTCCGTAGATTCACCATCCTCTATTCCAGAAACCCCAACAAAGCCAGCGCGATCGCCAAGCACATTGAATTCTCATAAATTTTCATGCTAATGCACAGACAGATATAAACCCAGAATCCACAACTTATCTCCAATCTTAGCATAACAACAATAATCCGACCAAATCAAGAGGAACTCCGGTACAACGAAGACCCGGCATCCATTTCGACCAGCGTCAAACACCAGAAACGAGCAGAGGCTCTCGAACATTCAACCGGAACACCAATCCGACGGGCACACCACAAACGATTACCCGCAAGATTGAAAATTTCGGCAAAAAAAACACAACCCATCAAGCAACGAATTCCCCAAACATCGCACGGGATCAAACCGAACTCGTACGGCACCTACCCATCACGGAATCCGAAACCAAGCTCTCACCTTCCGAGGAGAGACCAGAGGACATGCGGAAAAGAGCGAAAAGCTCAGCCCTTTCTTGCCTTTGCAAGTACGTAAGGATGGCCCCTCCCTCGTCGTCCCCACCAATCAACCCTGCAATAATGGGATTTGGTGGAAACACTGGAAAGCGTTGAAAGATGCAAACTTTATCTCTCCCCCCCGTCTCCCTCTCTCTCTCTCTCTCTCTCTCTCTCTCTCTCTATAGGCGAGAGAGGAGGTTTATGCTATCTTCAGGGGAGGGAAGGAGACAGGAGAGAGGTTGAGTTCCGGAAGTTAAATCCATCCATCCATCAATGGCAGCAAATCAAATTCGAGGAGCTAAATCCTGCCGCGTCCCTTTAGCTTCTCAGGGCCGGAAAAAGGGGACAACGACACCAAACGGTCTCCTAATCTTTCTTAAACTTCGCCCAATGTAAATCCGGTCCGTAAATTTTTAGTTTATTTTAACACAATATACGATGTCATCTTTAATTTTTTAAATTTATTCATTGCAGTTTATGAATTTTTCATACGAATTCAATTTAATCCCTAAATTATTTGAAAATATTTCATGTTATTATTTTATTAATTTAAGTTCATGAATAATATTAAATATTTTCATATAGTTCGAGGACTAGATTGAACATAAGTCATAATTTTAAGGATAACATTTGAATAAATTAAAAATTCACGGACGATATTACACATTGGAATAAAGTTCATAAGCCACGATAGATAAAGTAAAAGTTTATGGAATGCATTGCACGTTTGGTCCAAGTTTATGAATTATTTGTGTCGTTGTCTGCCAGAAAATTACTTCTTAAATTGTATTCTATTTCACGGGAGTCAATAGCAATTAAAAATCCTTAGTTGTGGTTATTGCACTATATAAGAAATTTTTAAATGCACTATAATACCGAGAAGAAATGATAAAAATCTTATAAATTAGTTAATAGGGAGAGTCACGTGAAACGCTAAGACATTAACTAATTGTTTTTTTTTTTTTGGGGGTTGGTAACTAATTGTTTTTTTTTTTTTAACAGAAAAAAAAAAACTTATAGCATTTAATTAGGCAAGCACGAACCTAGATTGGAAGATTAACGAGTGAACAGTACAAGAGTACTCCCTGTGTTGCTCTTAGAGGCGATCTTAAATATGGGATTTTTTTTTTTTTGGGCGAATCTTAAATATGAGTTTGTTTTCATATATTCATGTAGATTATGAAGTGACGTTGATATATCCATCTTGTGACACTCCATTCTATTGGTTCGTGACCTAAATAGTAAAATCACAAATTAAGTGATGTAATTGGTAATCTTCGAAAGGTGTACAATGTTGATTATTGACTTTTTTTAGCGTGTCGGTAGACATGACTGCTTGAAAGAATCTTATGGGAAACAACCAAACATCATCGTCGACTTTTGTGATAGATGAATTTATTCTAAAAAATCATATATTTAAATAACGAAGTCTAAATCACTATAGGTTCCATGCTAGATGATAAAAATCAATAAACTCTCTCTTAAATCCTATTGGAATGTGCCTATTTTGGCCATCGATCTAAGCCACCGATTTATGGGCATGATAATTCTTGTTAAACAAGCGAAAGTAAAGTTTAAAATGTCAACAATGAAATGAAAGAAAAAAAGAAAAATATCCATTTAAGTATGTAAATTGAAATACTCCCCACATATAAAAGGCAATTGTATATTTAGGAAGCGAGTTAGATGCAAATTTTGATTCTTCAATTAAGGAACAAAATAGAGCTTGTTGATATAGACTTACGATAATCAAGCCAGCTCAAGAAATTATTTGTCACTCTATTTAAGAGGGTAAAAATTCGTGGGAAAATCAAATATCACAATTGAGTAGATTTGAGCACCTCCGATCTTTAACCAAGATTTATAGCTAATCTAAGAATACTATCAAGTCAATATAAAAAATTTCATATATATTTTTTATGGATATATGCATTTCAATTCCTAAAATTTATCGAAAAAGTATAATTAAGTCATGAAATTTTTAAAAATACAATTAAGTTTTAAAACTTATTAATTTGATACAATCGAGTCATTCCGTTAACACCGTCAATTTATTTAATGAAAAATATCGATGTGACATTTTAAAATTAATTAATTTATCCCACAAGACTTTTTTATTATTTATTTCTTTTAAATCTTACTTAAATAATAGTAAAAAACTTCAAAAGAAAAGCTAAAACAATTTAAAAAATTGGAAACAAAGGCTGCGTTTGTTTATGTTCTTTTTTTCTTATCATGAACACAATTTCTGTTTTTTTGTTATGGAGAACAAAAAAAAACATAAACGCATTTGTTACGTTTTTGTTCCCGAGACTTGTTTATGTTCCAGGGAACAAATTTGGAATAGAAATAAGAAATAAGAAAAACTTGTTTCTTGTTTTCAGAACACTTCCGAGCTATGTAGCATCGATACGAATATGTGACACGCGACACGACACGACACGACACGCCGACACGTCATTTTTTAAAAATAGAAAATTTCGACATGTTCCGACACGTTATATATTGAATATATTTTTATATATAAATACATAGCCTATAATTAATTTACACGAAAAATATTAAATAATATCATTCATTATTTTAACTTGTTACAATAATACATAAAACTTAGAGGAAAAAAACATTGTTTAAAGAAAAATGCTGAAATGATATTTTTAAATTTATTTATTTATCATATATAGCATTTTTGATTACTTCTTTCATAGTAAAAGACTTTTAAAAAAACTAAAACAATTTAAAAAAACAAAACTGAAAAAAAAAATATTTGACCCGTGCGTGTATATTTATAGCAATTTTATTACTTCTTTTGTGTATATTTATATTTTGACCCCTCAAATATTATAAATTTTTAAAATTGACCACGTGCGTGTCGGAATCGCGTGTCGGAATTCTGAACTCGCGTGTCGGAGCGTGTTAGAGAGACTTGACCACATGTCGGATTTTTCGACACTCGTTGACCGCGCGTCGGAGCGTGTCGGGACGTGTCAGACACGACACAAAGGCTTTTGGAGAGTATCCGTGCTACATAGCTTTTGAGAAACAAATTTTCTCTCTCCTATTTTTTCCTTCTTTTTCTTTTCTTCTTCTTTTTTCTTTGGCCGGTCGCCGGCCCTTGTCGGCTAGTTGCTGGCCATGGCTGAGGCCGGCGATCAACCAAAAGGAAGAAAAAAAAAGAGGAAAAAATATTAAAAAATTAAAAGAAACAAAAAAATTATACAAGTTTACCCAACATATTTATGTTCTTTTCTATTCTAGGAACAAGTTTACCAAACGCGTTCTTCTATTCAAAAATTATTCCCCGGAACATAAATAATTTTTTAATTTTTGAACAGAAACATTATTAAACACACCCAAAGAGAAAAAAAAAGGCAGGGTCGTGGCTGAATAACTTTTGCGAGGAATCTTAGGGCTTGTAGTGTACATATCTATATTTTTGGGAAAATTCCAAATAAGGACCCGAAATGAATCTATTTTCTCAAATAAAAACCCAAAAGTGAACTTTATGTCAAATAAGAATCCGAAGTGGACCAATTGTTTCAAAGAAGGACCTGAAGTAAATTTTGTGTTAAATAAGGACCCGAAATGATCAAGTTAATCTCTATTAAGAACCTTAGCTCGCCGGTAGACATTTTCCATCGATTAAAATAGGGGCAATTTTGTCAGAAATTTGTGATTGGAAAAAAATGGAAAATTCTAAATTAATTATGTTTAGATTATTTATTTTGATGTTTACGTTTTCTTCTTTCTTTTCCCTCGTTGTTCCTCAACCAAGTCGTTGCCCGGTCATCGTCGTGACTCAATTTTTGTCGCTCCTCACCTTGCTCGACCGGCAGAGAATTTGGGTCTCCACAAACAAAAAAAGAAGCATATGGTTTTCTTCTTGTTTTTTAATTCGTGCCTCAATTGACGGAGAATTTGGGTCTTTGACTTTGTGAAGGATGGGTATAAGAAATGGGGAGAACTTCGGTTTTTGACTTTGCAAATGATGGGTACAAGGAATAGGTAGACCGTAGAAAACCTAGGGTTTTTTTTTTTTTTTTTTTTGTTTTGGTTTTAGGATTTGTTAATTTTATTTATATTTTTTTGGGACAAAATTGCCCAAACTCCAATAAATGTCACATGCTTGATAGCAAGCGAATATTTGCCTGACCAACAAACTCAAGTTCTTATTTGGAATTGATTCAACCACTTCGGGTCCTTATTTGAGATATTGGATTTACTTTAGGTTTTTATTTGATACAAAATTAATTTCGGATTCTTATTTGAAAAAATTGATCCACTTCGATCTTTATTTGAAATTTTCCTTATATTTTTTAAAATTAATGCCTGTAAATAAGATATATATATATATATACTTATCTTTAACCGAGGACCTGAGTGAGAAAAGTTGAACTAGAAAGGGAAATGGTGGCCCATATAAAGAGAAAAAAACCGCCAGAATTAAATAATAATAAAAAAAAAGGAGCAACGCCTCGAGCGAGCGGGAGCTTCGAAAGCACAAAAAGGCCGTCGTCTTCATAATCTCCAGAACCCAGCTAGAGAGAGAGAGAGAGATAGAGAGAGAGATAGAGAGAGTGCAAACTGCGCGTCCCGCGTCGCCGATCGCCGGAGAATCGCCGCCGGCGAGATATGGGAAACCAGAAGCTGAAGTGGACGAAGGAGGAGGAGGTGGCGCTCCTCGCCGGGATCGCCAAGCACGGCGCCGGCAAGTGGAAGAACATCCTCAAGGACCCCGAATTCGCCCCCGCCCTCGTCAATCGCTCCAACATCGACCTCAAGGTCGCTCTCCCTTCTCCCTTTTTTCTTTTTCTTTTTTTGTGAACTTTTCGGTTCTCGGACGTGTGCATTTCCTGGGTTTTTTCCGTCCGGTGCTGATCCTCGGCAAGGCGATAGCTTTTTCGACATTTGCGCTCGAGGTTTAAATGCGCACTTCGGCGACAGAGACTCGTGTTCCTCGTCGCAGTGCAATGCGGGTGATTTTTGGCGTTTCTAGCGCAAGGAGTTTCGCGGTGTGCGGAAAATTGAAATTCGAATGGTGATCTTCGCTTCCGTGGAGAGTACTTGGCAATGGCATCGCTCTCCGGCTGTTTTTCGGAAAGTTTTCCGGGGCGGAACTAGGGGAAAGGGGATGAGTGTCTTTTATTTGAGCAAGAAAAGTTCCTTGATGGGTTTCATGTTGAATTCAAAGTTTGTGATGGTGCCGTCGAATCTGATGCAGCTGCGGTGTCGAATGTAGTTTTGGCAGCTTTAATTGAAGTTCGAAGGAGAGAATTGACTGTTGTGCTGATGAAACAGAATTTTAACTCTTCGAAAATACCTAGCACAATTTGGTCAATGGAAAAATTGGGTTATGACATTTTTTTCGTTTTTCATTGCTTCTCGAAATTCTGAAACACGCTGTGTGTTGCGCCGGTCAATTTGAGAATCGATGATTATGTTAAGCCTTGTTCGATGCACTCGTATTGTTGAACAGAACTATATGTTGCTGTGAGCAAATATTTGATTGTCATGTTGCAGACTCATTTCATTTTTGCATTGTCAATAAGAACTTCATTTTACTCATCTTACCTTTAGATAAGTTGGGGATCTCTGTTGCCATATCAGCTTACTCTGGAGCTGTTGTAGACAACGCCCAATGTGTTGATATATTACTCTAATTATGAATTTATGCATAGCTGGATCAAATCAGCTCTGTCTGAGCTGAAATGAAGTGTGGTACCTTGTTTTCAATTTTCCTTTGTACAGAGCTAACGGCATCCTATAATGAAGTGTGATACCTTGTTTTTCATTTTCTTTTGTACAGACATAATAGCATCCCATAATGAAGTGTGATACCTTGTTTTTCATTTTCTTTTGTACAGAGATAGTAGCATCCCATAATTTCAATTTTCTTTTCTTTTCTTTATTTTTTTGTGAAAACACATGATGATTACACCCTTTAATCTTCCATATCCAGGACAAGTGGCGTAACTTGAGCGTCGGTACTTCTGGACAAGGTTCTAGAGATAAACAAAGGCTGTCAAAAGTGAAAAGTCTGATGGCTGCTCCTCAGTCCAGTACCGTGCCTCTAAATCCACAAGCTCATGCTGCATCTACTGATGTTGCATTGGTCAATGCTTCAAATAGCTTTCAAGATGGCAAAAATTATTCACTGTGGGTATCTGTGCTCCTTTTCCTTTTCAGTAATGGCAATCTTTTTTACTTCTATCCTTTGTTATCCTTTCTGTTTATACTCCCTTCCCTCTGGCATCTACTCGGGATTTTGTAAACTTGCACATTGGACCATTGCGGGAAGAAAAAGAAAGAAGCTTATGCAGGAATCTCTTAAGTGGGCATTCGTTATTGGTTGAGCATTTGCTAGATGAAAATTTGCTTTACTTCTACTTGATTTTTGTATAGGTTTTTGTTCTTTGTATGGTGTAAGACAATTATCACATGGAACTCATTTGGCCATCAGTCCGTACCATGTCCCCGACCACACAGTGCATGACACAACAATACAATAGTGTCACACTCTTGAGTCACATAGTGTACTTCTGCTCTGGGCACTTTGTGGAAAGTAGAAGGACATTCTTTGCGTTGTATGCTCTGATATCAACTCTGTATTGTTGCTAGATTGCTGTTTTTGATTCTTCTATTTAGAATACTTCGCATTCTTACAAGCTTCAAGTTGAGCCCTTTCTTGTCAATTGGAAGTAACAAATTACTTTGCTTCATCTTTCAGGCTTTTCAAGTTTTCATTGATGAATTTTTTGGATATATAGGGACAACACGCTAATCTTTGATGCACTTTCATCCCCGAAAGGTCCCAATGGATCCGACATTGGTGCTATTGTTAGCTTCTTTGAGGTGAGTTGAGATCTTTTGTGACAGCATTGTTGTACTCGTATTAATTTGTCACTGGGAATGTTTGGAATTTTTTTTGGTGATTTTTTTATGCACGTTGTAGAAGCTGCGACAAATATCTTTAGTGAAGTTATGTTGATAGGCACATGTGGCTTGCGCGATGTGTGTTACATGTGATCTACAGGCTGCACTTTATCTATATATACTTTGTGTGTGTGTGTGGTTTTTACTGAATGACGAGAGAAGTAGTTATAAGACCACAAATGCCTCACCACCGTGGATATGCTTTCTTAAGTTGAAGGTGGGATCTTTTGTGTATTTAGGTTTGTTCTAAAGGGATTAAATCAATCTCAAAAGCAACATGTAATGCTGACATTTGCTCTAGCCTTCCATAGGTGATTAATACTCAAATTGTCTTATCAGGAGGAAAGAGATGATGTCAGTTCTTTAGTCGACTCTTTGTGTCTGCTTCAATGGTAGTTCTTACTTTCAAGAGGTGGTATAACGTTAGTTTACTTGCCAAAAATGCAGCAAAGGCAAGAGGTGCCACCAAATTTTAAAAGATTACTGAGTTCAAAATTGAGAAGGCTCGTTTCTCAAGGCAAACTCGAAAAGGTGAATTTTCTTTTTTCACATTAATGTGAGTTTTATCGAACGGCATGTTATTTGAGATATGAATTGTTGACCTTGACAAGGCTTGGATTTACTGCAAGGGTTGTCTTTAGTATGGATGTTGCGTCCCCCCCTCTCTTTCTCCTTGGCTGATATTACCGAATTTTTGTATGCTTTTACAGAAATGTAACATTATCCGATTTCCCTTACTGTTATTGCAGGTGGAGAAATGTTATAAGATCAGTCGACAAGCTCCTCTAGGAACAAAAACATCTGTCCCAGAGCAGAAGGTAGTTCGGTCCCTGCCATCACAGCAGTTGGCATTGTCAAGTCATGAGACTATGAAAGAGGTGGCAATGGCTGCTGCCTACAACGTTGTTGAAGCAGAGAACAAATCGTTTTTGGCTGCTGAGGCTGTTAAGGAGGCCGAACGAGTCTCAAAAATGGCAGATGACGCGGTTATGACGCTACAGCTAGTACAGGAGATCTATGAACAATGTAACTTCAATCCTCTTACTCTCTAATTGCCCTTGCAGTGCTGAGCTCTGAAAAAATTTCCTGTGGGGTTTTGCTTTGCAGGTTTGCAAGGTGAATTTGTTCTCATGACATAATGCATTCAGTGTAACTCCAAAGAATTATACTTGCTGTAATTATCTGACTTGCCTTGCATGTAAATTTTTCCATGTAACATACTTAGGATTTTCTTGCCTCAAGCGCTCTTATTTGGTTGAAGATCTGTTAGATCATATATGTTGCTGCTTACTAGTAAATAATTCTTTATTTGTTCTGCTTCAGAAGATTAGTCTTTTCTTGAGATTTTCCTTTGACCTTCAAGGTTTGTGCTAATTACAGCTATTCGTCAATTATTATGAACGACCCTAAGGAAGCTATTTTTCCCACCTGGGGCTAAAGAGAGAATTTAGAATGATAATAGGCTTTTCGGTTTGCAAACTGCAATTGCGGTCCACTGGACTTGAGAGCAACTCCATCAAGATGCCTTTAATATGCTCTCACAAATTTATTGAGCCTTCATCTTCTTTTGTTAGTCTTTTCTCAATCAAGGACTTGATGTGGTCGAGTTTGATCTTTTTTAGACCTTTACATCTTTATAATTCAGGGTAGGAAAACACTATCGGATGACAGATTTGACGTGCTTTCGCTAGTCATGTAAGCATGTCAAATTTTTATGATGCAGATATCGGAACCCACGAGTAACAAACACTCTTTAGGCCTTCCAGCGACATTTGACAGATTGTGGGTTGTCATTCTTTTTGAGCCGATAAATGCCGAATTTTGATTGGACGGAAAGAATCCGATCTACCACTCCTTTACCCAGATAACCATGCACGGAAATTCGATCATGGATGACCAATTTAAACCCTGCCCTTGTTCTACTGCAAAAAGGGAACTTGAGATGGATGTCACTTTCTTCAATCTATTGATCTTTGTCTGTCACCCTTCTTTAGATGATGTATATCCCTAATTTATATTCGAGGAGCCTAAAGGTTATTTTAGTGGCTTCTGCGCAGATGCCAATCAGGCAAAATAACATATATATATTTAAATGGATGGCATCGTGGTAGTTTCTCCGGTATGATCTATTATTGTAGCCGCTTCCTTTACGAATTGCTTAATTCTTAAGTTATGCTTATGCTGGGCTACTGGTCAAATCATAATCCTCCTTTTTCGTTCTGCTTCCTCCCGACCACTTGACCTCCAACAGTGTCTAACCTTATCTTTGCTTTTGCCGACGCCTTTCAAATCGTCTAGGGGCTATGTTGAAAAATAGGATCATGTTTCTTTTCCTGGGGCTAATATTCAGTATACAAAAAAAAAAAAAAAAAGAAGGCTAAATTGACCCTAAAAAATTAATAATTAAAAAAAGAAGAAGTTATGTATCTATCAACGATCTTTCAAAGCAAGTCCAAGCAGACGGCATCTAAAGTCTGGACATTTGCTTCCATGAACGTTTGATAGGACAAATGAAGATTTTCCTGAAATTCGAAAGTCTGACTATAATGCCCAAAATCATCGCTGGTTGGATCAAATTATTCTTTTACTAAATAAACGTTATAGCTAATTATACTTGGTCTGAAAAATAAACATAATGAGCAATTCTAATTTATCTATTTTTCGCAATCCAGTGCGACCCACAAATTTACTTATGTTAGTCTAGATCGAGGGTTTTTTTATTTTTTTTGGGATTATTAATTGAGTAAAAGGCATTATTTCCAATAACTTTTGTTATCACATCTCTCTTTAGAGTCGTGTCTAGCATACTTAGGCACCGTTTGTTTTGCCGAAAATTAATGATTCGGAAAATATTTTTCTAAAAGCGATGGATTACATTATTTTAAATAATTAGTTAAAGAAAAATATTTTCATCATCAACAATAATTTATATTTAAACAATTTCGTGAACGTTAGACATATCTTTCATTCATTCATTTTTCTAAAAGGTACAGATCGCTTTTTAGGATAATACTTTTCGAATTATTTATCTCTCACGAAATAAATGGAGTCTTTATAAATAAAAAAAACATACATTTAAATGAGCAAAATTAAGTGGAGAAGGCGAAAATAATTGGAGGGAAAAAAAAAACAAGAAAAAAAAAAGGGAAGCAAGGACGGAAGGAAGGAAAGGAGGGAGGAGGAGTGGTAATAATCGGAGGAGGCGAAGGGCAAATCCGGAAGAAAGGGGGAGGGAGTAAGCCGAATCGCCAAGGCAATCTACAAAAATAACCTAGGGGGGTATTTTCGTTGGCACTTTCGTTGGTTCTCGCCTCCTCTCCCTTCTGCAACAACATCATCATCAGCAACGACAGCAGCCAAAAAGCAGCCCTTTCCTCCTTCCTCCTTCCTCCTTCGTCCTTCCTCTTTCTCCAATCTTCAAACTCCGCGGCTCAGATCCGAGGAGTTTGATTGCAAAAAACCCCCCCTTTCTCTCTCTCTCTTCATCTCCAGCAGCATCATCCCTCAGGTTCCTTCCCCTCTCTCTCTCTCTCTCTCTAGAGCAGTCGAAGCTCGCCGCCGCCGCGCGTCGTCGTCGTTTTTGGTTGGCGATTTGCGAGATTTTTTTTTTTTTTTTTGGGTGGGGGGTGGTTTAGAGTGGCGTTGGTTGATTCCGTGGCCGGCGTCGGGGGAGGCGCGGCCGGTGGGAGATTGATTTCGGGGGATTCGGATCTCGGAGGCTGTCTCTCGACGTGTCCCCGAGATCGAAATTTTTTGATCTGGCTTATTGCTCCTTTTTCTGACCTGGGGTTTCGTGCGTGTGCGGATGCCGCCTTTTCTGATTTGGGGAGAAAGGGGGAATTTGATGTGTTTTGGCATTGGGAATCCTTCCGAGGCTAGGTTCCCGGACGCTTGTGGATTGCTAGGAGATGGGGATTTGG
The DNA here is from genome assembly GCA_014182515.1 of Eucalyptus microcorys. Classification (NCBI taxonomy): domain Eukaryota; kingdom Viridiplantae; phylum Streptophyta; class Magnoliopsida; order Myrtales; family Myrtaceae; genus Eucalyptus; species Eucalyptus microcorys. The sequence continues at coordinate 30,452,633 of CM024571.1, forward strand.
GACGGGGGAGGGGGTTTTGGGAGCTGGATGCGGCGAGTCTTTCCTAGAAGCTGGATTGTGGATGCCGCCTTTTTGATTTGGGGAGCGAATTTGGGGGAATTTTAACGTGTCTTAGCACTGGGAATCCGTCCGAGGCAAGTTTCCCGGACGTTTGTGGATTACTAGATATGGGGATTTCGGAAAGGGGTGGGGGTTCTTTGGAAGCTGGTAAGTCAGTTTTTGGTGGTTGGAGACTGGGGGTGCGTCGATGCGGCGCGGCGAGAGTCTTTCTTAGGAGCTGGGTTGCCGCGTGTCGTTGGGGTTTTTTGTTTTATATGGTGGATTAGGACTAGGAAGACTCGACTTCTTGTTGCTATCTTATTCTGTTTTTCATACTAAACTTCGGCCTCTGCAAGGCGGAGGTGTTCCTTGAATGATTTTTTTTTTTTTTTTTTTTTTTTTTTTTTTTTTTGTGCAGTCATGGCAGGCTTGACACCAGAAGGATCTCAGTTTGATCCCCGTCAGTTTGATTCCAAGATTAATGAGCTGTAAGTTTTCCTCCTGTTCCGTGTCATGCTCCTTTTTGATTGAATGATTCCGAGTTAAAGTGAATTGATTGTTTGCCGTGGTGCGTATATTGTTTGCAGGACAACTGAAGCGCAAGAATTTTTTACTTCTTATGATGAGGTTTACGATAGCTTTGACTCAATGGGTCTGCAGGAAAACCTCCTCAGGGGCATCTATGCTTATGGTATGTCTAGAGAGGATCCCCCACTTACAGATTTAGTTGCTACTCTCGAATTTTCCATTTGCTTGCTTAATCGCTCATTTTGTCGAACATGTACCTACATTACTTGGTGGTGCGATCATCAAGAACTTTCTGCTAAATTCTGACTGTCTGAGATGTAAAGTTCTGAAAATGTAGTTATTGAATTCTGATTTGTTACTTGACCAGCGTTCATATAATTCTGTGGTTGTTATATTCAAGTTGATCATACACTGATTATTCCTCCTGTTATCTTCTTGTCAAGGTTTTGAGAAGCCTTCTGCCATTCAACAAAGGGGAATTGTGCCTTTTTGTAAGGGTCTTGATGTGATTCAACAGGCTCAATCTGGAACTGGAAAAACTGCAACTTTCTGTTCCGGAATCTTGCAACAACTTGACTATGATGTTGTTCAATGCCAGGCTCTAGTTTTGGCCCCAACTAGGGAATTGGCTCAGCAAATTGAGAAGGTCATGCGAGCATTGGGTGACTATTTGGGTGTGAAGGTTCATGCTTGTGTGGGTGGAACCAGTGTTAGGGAGGATCAGCGTATTCTTCAAAGTGGCGTGCATGTTGTTGTGGGCACTCCTGGCCGTGTTTTCGACATGCTGCGGAGACAGTCACTTCGGCCTGATTATATCAAGATGTTTGTGTTAGATGAAGCTGATGAAATGCTTTCACGAGGATTCAAAGATCAGGTTTGCAGTGGTTTTCTTGTTTAGAACACTTATAAGAAGCTTGATCTAGATAAATGACTTCTACTAAGACATTTGTTGAGGTCCTATCATTTGTGGTTAACATGAATATGGTTAATAAACATTTGTAAAAAGAAAATCGTGAGCAATAACTAATAAACCCCGCCAAGCAAAATGGCGGGCAAAAGCAATCGTCATGGATGTGGACTAGTAGATCAGCAATTGCTATTGCATATATGATGATATAATGGGCTGAACGAATTGCTGTTAATGATGGAGTTGTTTGACAAGTACTGGCCCCTTTTGTGTGCACTGTCGAAATATGTACTCCATGACGGGTGGTCACGGGGTTACGAGAAATGGATCTGTGCCACCATATTTTACATGTAACATATGTGCACTTATGCATGTATATCTTCTCCCTCTGTACAATTTTGTTTTGACCTACCTGCACATTTTATGATTATCGAGGGATACCTTTTCTGGTTCTTTTGTGATTTGGCTCATTAATCTATAGCACTGCACTGTGGTTTACATCATCAAGGTGATTTTACCTGTGACTCACTACTACTGTTCTCTTTTTTCAGATCTACGACATTTTCCAGCTGCTGCCATCAAAGATTCAGGTTGGTGTATTTTCGGCTACGATGCCACCAGAGGCCCTTGAGATCACTAGGAAATTCATGAACAAGCCTGTTAGGATTTTGGTGAAGCGTGAAGAGCTCACCCTCGAGGGTATCAAGCAGTTTCATGTCAATGTCGAGAAGGAAGAATGGAAGCTGGAAACGTTGTGCGATCTCTATGAAACCCTGGCCATCACCCAGAGTGTCATTTTTGTCAATACCAGGCGCAAAGTCGACTGGCTGACTGACAAAATGCGAAGCCGAGACCACACAGTCTCTGCTACTCATGGTGACATGGACCAGAATACTCGTGATATAATCATGCGGGAGTTCAGGTCTGGTTCTTCTCGGGTTCTCATCACCACTGATCTCTTGGCTCGTGGAATTGATGTGCAGCAAGTCTCACTTGTTATTAATTATGATCTGCCAACCCAACCGGAGAATTACCTACATCGTATAGGACGAGGTGGACGTTTTGGAAGAAAGGGTGTTGCCATAAACTTTGTGACAAGGGATGATGAGAGGATGCTGTTTGATATACAAAAGTTCTACAATGTGGTTGTCGAGGAGCTACCATCGAATGTGGCTGATCTCCTTTGAAGAGGTTTTTTGGTCTCTGTGGCGAGTGAAATTTTTCCATCTCTTAAGCAGTTTTTGTTGCTCTTTTGTTTCAGTAACTTAAGGTACTTTGCTAAGTCTATATGACCATTTAATTGTATCGGAGCCTCAATTGCAACATCCCTGCGGCACCTGTTGCAGGGAGGTTTGGTTTTGTGCTGTCTTTTTCGTAACGTTGTCTAAAGTCATGTAGTAGGTTGGACCACTTGCTCCTGTTTTGATCCGCCCCTCTATATATTTCATATTTGCTTGTCACCTTTACTCTCTTCGTTTCGTTCCAGCTCTTTCTTTGGTGTTCTGGCCTTGATTTCGCTTCTCTTGCTAGAGTCAACCTTTGTTAGACTCGACAACTGAAACTAGCTTGAATGGTCTAAAGCTATAGGAGGAGCAAAAAAATTCGATAGTTTCTCTCTAGTCTGTTCTTCCACACATCAATCATTTGCATTATGCCGAAAGGACAATGATGGGGGGAGTTCAATGCAGTCATTGCCATTTGCTGTTGCCAAGTGCATTAACACGATCCAGGAAAGTAAGTTAATGAGATTAAGTCCAGGGTCATCAGAAAATACGCGAGGTTCGTTGATTGGTTTGAGTCGAGGCTGCTGAGTGCTGTTGTTGCAATTGCACCCAGTGCAATTACTTTCCTCCATGGTTTCCACGACCTCCCTAATGACTCAAGTCTCAATCCGCACGATGGGCATCTCTTTTTACTAATTAAACAACTGCTAGGTCCTCGCTGGCGCAATTTATTAGTTAGGAGAAAGCTTTTCTTGACGTGATTGTACAGTGCACACGTCTTTGCCATGCGTGCCCTCTTTCTTTGACGTATCATACCCACTGCTTAAGCCATCAAATGCACAAAATATTGACATGAATTAACCTCCATATAATCGCCCATGAACACAAACCCTGAAACCACACGCTGAGCTCTATCTTTGTTCCCCATGGATATGTGTACCTGTTGTCTTCAGTCACCTCGATCAAGAACAATGACCAGCTTAGGAGCTGCAGATTGGTGCTAAAAATGTCGCGTTTGAGCACACTACAATTTCAATTATGTGCAATCCATAACATCCCAAGAAAAGTACAACAGTCATAATTTTTCGTGAGACATTTCACTTACTAATAGTTTACCTATAGTCAGCAAGTGTAAATCCGGTTTTCACCAGCGAATGACCTTATGATCAGTCAAACCGAATAAATGTAAACAAAACCGACCATCTGGATGGATTCTTTTGCAGAAGATGCACTCTACCCACTTATTCTGCGGTTGGATGCAAAAGCTCCCAGTAAAACCACAGTCTGAGAAATGCATCTTGCTTCAAGCAGTATATACAGGCTTCGAAAAACTCCAGGCAATGATGACGAGGTAACCGCATAGAATATACAGAGGGCATGGACAGAGAAATGGGGAGTCGCTAATACCGCAATTTCTCATCATTGTTAAAGTGCAAGCTCTCAATACCCTTAAGAGTGGACTCAAGATTCTTCGTGTTTGAGGCACTTTTACTACCAGAAGGACGATTCTGCTCTGATGATCCAATAGGTGAACTTCTCTGGCCACCTGGAAACTTTGGGAGTGCTCCAGGGTTTATATCTGTTGTACGCAGGGTGGAAAGATCAGATTCCTTCCCAGGAATAACCGCTTCACGACTGCTAGAGGCAGCCGCTCTCCTAGATGATCCACTTGACCACAAAAAGTTAGAACTGGATGGCTGCATAGATTCAAGTGACCATCTATTAATCACATGTTTGACATTAAAATCCATAAAAATATCAAGCTTAATAGAAATCAGACAAGAAGGTTTACTAACGTAAATTTGACATTATCATAACATTTGCGGGGGAAAAAAAAGAAACCAAAACAAGTGCTTTATAACAAGAATCATAACTCTCGCACAGCCTCAGCATTGTGTACAGGGGATGCGAAAAATAATTCAGTAATATTTTATGCTGCTTGGCAAGAAATTCTCTCTTTGAAGAAAAAGCACAGATAATACTGATGGTAGCTTAAAAAGCAACTATATATATGTTTAATAGAAGCAAAATCATGAACATAAGTATATCAAAGTCTCAGTGATCATAGACAGAATCCACCACTCTAGAACATTCAAAATGTCTCGACAGCTATGCATACAAGCAAGGATTATCATTAAATGAAACACTATACTACACTGTGCAATGTGTCAGGTAAACAGGAAAATCTATAGCTTCACATGAAAACAATCTGCACCGAGCATAAGCCTCTGAAATCACTCCAATTAGCTGCATCACCTTTTCCAACCAATTGAAAATCATGATGTGCATCATACAAGAAGTTCCAAGTCCATGATAAACACGAGCAAAGTTGCAGTCTAGTAAATTGAACCAAAATTGTAAAAATACAGACTTTGAAAGTTAGCATATGCATGACAACAGGACCACGTTCCATGTAAACTTAGTTTGGTTGCCGAAACATCTGTTTGAAAACATCGTCTTACAACAATTTAGTCTCTTCAGATCCCCTCATGTGTCACAATCAACTGCATCATGATCACTGAATCCAGCTGTAGGGTATCACCAACAGACATATTCCATATGGAAGACACTTAAAAACATGAGTGCTCTCCACTCAAAATATTCTGGTGAGTCGTGATATGGAGTTGTACCGCATCCCATTTTCACAAGTATATTCTATTCTTTGATATAAGGGCATGTAAGCGAAACAACAAAAGAATGCACAGAAGAAGTTACAAACCATGGCATCTCTAGAGATAGCGTGCTCATTTGCAGCTGGATTCTTTTGTTTAGATAAAATTCCAGATGTCACTATTGGTCCGGAATGCATCCTGCGAGAAGGCTCTGCTGAAGACCAACCAACAGGTCTATTATCTTCACCACCTGCAGCAAAGTACACAAGCTGACAAGCAGCAATCCCAAATACGGCGCATAATTGGCAGACTGCACCTGCCAGCAGGTGTTGTCAGTAGGCATGGAGAACTACCTAATTGCTTTTCGGCATTGACAGCAGGGGAAGTTCCGCCGAAACTTGGTCCAGCACCAGAACCCTGCATAAAAATGTCAAAATGGTGTAAAAAACCCCAGTATACTGCCTATTAATACCCCAATAAAACAAAGAAAAGTTGCTTACAAGAGGACGAGGAGGAGCAGTAGCAATCTGTGATTGTTGATATTTCAAAATGGTCCAGTCGAAAACATAATCAAACTGAAAACCTAAAGCACAAACAGCACTAGATACAAATCACCCAATGATACAGGAAATATTAACTTGTCCCCGTTATTTGTTGAACTACATTCAGTACAATTTAACAAATTGACAAGACTATCAGAAGCAGAGGAAGTTCAAACCTTCGCGGATGAAAAGGTCTCGGAAAAGTCTCTTCAAATAAGTATAATCTGGTTTGTCATCGAACCTCAATGACCGACAATAATGGAAGTACGATGCAAATTCTGATGGATAGCCCCGGCATAAGGCCTACAGATGAGCAAATAATCCCCATCAACTCACTGTAGAAATGATACTTCCCTTGTTCTGTGACATTTTTACGAGGGGAGGTTTACCTCAAGACATAACTCTAGATTTCTTTGTAAGCAGTAATTTTACCTCAATCGAAGTTGAAACTTTCTTTTCACTGATTTTCTCATACTTCTGTTTCTTCGTTCCTGCTTTAAGTCCCTGCCAGGGAAGGCTGCAGGATGGATAGGGCCATTGCTAAGGAATAATCAAAGAATATGAACAATGAGAAGAGCTATAGGCAGCGATGAGTCCCACCTTCCTCTCAGAAAGTACATTAAGACAAATCCAAGTGATTCTAAATCATCCCTGCGGCTTTGTTCTTCGCACAACATGAAGATACCCAGGATAAAAAGCAGTCAGTACATGCCAAACTAACAAGCATGAGATAGCAGCACAAATGAGTATGCACTAGGCCTACCAATGCCCAGGTGAGTATTCATGCTCGCATATCTCGCAGTTCCCGTCAAATTTTTGTTTTCCCTACAAACCATTTATCACACATTAGAAGTGGCACTAGCATCAGGTAATTGAGTACAACTATTAATAACTTGGAGTTATGTAAGGCCTTTCAAGTAAGAAAAGCAAGAAGATCAGGTCACACATCAAACTATAATTCGCATCTCCAGAGTTGTTTCACATATGCAGGTCCATATAGGTACCACTAAGTGAAAGTTGGCATCAATATAGGCCTCACAATGGGCCCCAAAATTGTTTCTCTTTTGTTCCTCTCCAGGGGATCTAGCAAGGGGAGAGCCAGGCACTTAATATGAGACATAATCATACAAAATAGATAAGCAATAGGGAGACCCATAAAGCCTCACCAAGCATACATAAGAACCGATTGTAAATGCAAATGCACCTCACCGTCCACGCAGAAAAAGAAAAGAAGAATCAAACTAAACCTTTTTCTAATCTTGAAACAAGGCAACATATATTTTCCAGGACATTCTCTGACTATGCTGCCATAAAAGCCATGCCCATGACTTAAAACAGAATCTGAGTGCAAATGCTTTCTTCCCCTTACTAAAATGTGTGTCTAAATACATGAGATGAGGCTCCTGCACATTTGGGCCCGCATGGGAAGTCAATTAGGCAATTTCATCCCTTCACTAAAGAGGCATATTCACCCTGGAGCCAGGGATCTATAGTCCAGTATCACCCTCTAAGTGACCGTGGATAGAATAAATAAGATCACACATGAATTACCAAGCATGGTCTTTTTACAGGACAAGCAATCTAACACAATATAACATGACAGCAATTTCAGGTCCATATTGTTTAGAACAATATTGTCACTTGCACAAGTAAAAAAAAATAATAATAGATGAAACACATAGGTCCTTAAACTGCACTTTTGGAAATTAAATGAAGCCAACCTGTAGGGAATATGTTGATGGGTTGATGTGTCTCTATACTTCTTTGCTAAACCGAAATCGATTATGTAGACCTGCATGCCAGTCATCCATGAGTAACCCAGAAAACACAAATTATCATTACAAACGAAGAGTACCAATGGCAACCTGATTCGCACGCCTCCCCAAACCCATAAGGAAATTGTCTGGCTTTATATCTCGATGAAGAAATGATTTCGAGTGAACAAATTCAATCCGATTGATCTGAAATGAATAGAGATAACAAAGACACGCGAGAGGATTAATAAAGCACAATAATCACTTCCGCACACTACAGAGAAAAAAACTCCACTTACCATCTGATCTGCAAGCATGAGAACAGTCTTGAGAGACAGTTTTCTACTGCAAAAGTTGAACAGATCTTCAAGACTGGGCCCCAGTAAGTCCATCACGAGGACGTTGTAATCTCCTTCAGCACCAAACCATCTCACATTTGGAATGCCAGCTACCACAATCAGACATCAGCAGTTAGGCAACAACCCAGGAGCACACATCACAGAATTAGCATAAAATACCCAGGATGCAGGAGACATCTTACTTCCTCCTTGAAGAATTTTATACAACTTCGCTTCGTATAACAATTGAGGATGCTTAGTCTTGACAGGTTCCTGGAAAAAAAAAGTGCCAACAAGATGCAAATCGTCAGAATAACACCGAAAGAAAACAACTTCAGCAACACACATGCGGACCAGTTCACGCATCAAGGAATACCAAACACAAAATTGCTCAGCCGGCTTCTTCAAAAAAGGAAAGGGGAAAAACCACAAACAGTATTCAATTATCCATTATATAGAAAACACTTTAACTAAGGTTTGAACCACCATACTGCCCATGTCGACTATCAACTCCTATCGCGAACAAAGTCCTCAACAGCCGGAGAGAACAATATCAGTTTCACTACACGAGCCAAACACGCACATCAATATAAAAAAAAAAAAAAAAACAAATTGCGACCATTCCCAAGTTAACTTGCGCAGCTCAAATTTCAAAAGAGTACTACCAAACGACTCGAACCGAGCAACCACAAAATCACACCAATTGAAGCAGAAATCGCACAATACGACACAGCGAAAAAGGCAACGCTAGGATGAAGGAACACTCACGAGCTTGATCGCAACTTCCTCGTTCGTCTGCACATGGGTCCCTGCCAAGTCAACGAAATCCCCGAGTCACTAAAACGCCGTCACCGCAAAGAAAGACAAGAAGAGATCGAAACGGAGCAAATCCATAGCAACGCGGAAAACCGCAGCAGCTCGAGGAGAAGCCCCCAAAAAAAGCAAAAAAAAAAAAAAAAAAAATTCAAAAAGGAGGAGGAAGGGACCGAGGTAAATCTCGCCGAACGATCCGCTGCCGATCTTGCGGCCGAGCCGGAACTTGTTGCCGACGCGGGGCTCCATGGAGGCGGAGGCGGAGGCGGCGGCGGCGATCGGCGGCCGGGAAACCCTAACGCTGCGTGCGGGAGAGGCGACCGCTGAATGAAATTCTATCTCTCCATCAAAGGCGCCAGGGAAGGACAAAGGCGCTAGAGAGAGAAAGTGGGTGTGGGTGTCTCTCTCTCTCTCCCCGTCTCTCTCTCCTTTTTCAACTTTCTTTTTTTTTTTTTTTTTGTCTAAAAACGTTGCCATTCATTCTTATCGCTTTCAAACCCCCTTTCTTTTCAGTTTTTCAAATTTTCTTCATATTTTCTAGAATTTAATTGTTTTTGTAAAATTTAATCGGTCCTACCAATTCAATTTTAAACTTTCTAATTTCGTGATATACTTTGACTCAAAAACAACTTTATTCGTGTAGTTTTAAATTTTTGTCCAAAATTTTAGAATAGCTATCTTGACTAATTGCTTATCGACATGGCGAGTTCTAGGTAGAGATGCTCACACACATGGGATGGTTGGCACCACATCAGTGATTCCCAACAACAAGAGAGATAACATTGAAATTTCATGAAAGATTAAGGGTTATATTGATAAATTTGAAAAAGTTGAAGATTGAATTAGCATATATACAATTTAGTTTTAAGATCGAATAATTTGCTAGAGCATTCGAAAAGAGTCCTTTCGAGACGACTCCGGAAAGAAAAAATCAATTTCTATTTTGTTGAGACATTCAATTGAATTTGCTTTGCCAAGAGGGTCGTCGATTCGACCTTTCTTTCAAATGCGAAATCGATGTGAATCGTCCAACATTATTCTATAAATTATGCAGCAGATTCAAAAAATGTGCCTGCCTATACAATAAGATATCTATTGATTTGTCCTATCACTTGTGTTTCCTCATCATCGAACCGGTATCTTCGGTTTTACATGAACCGTGCGTAATGCAGATAATTCGATCGAGCCGAACCGGAGGATGAACGGTCCGAGGATGCTGATTGCTGCCTGCTTGATCTACTGTCTTTCCTCTCGTCGTGATCTGGGGGATGCTGCTGCATTATTCGTTATGAGGATCGACTGCTTCTTCTGCAGCTTCCCTCTCAAATTCCTGATCTTCGCCTCGACACGGGCCGTGAAGCCGATCTTGGTCTCCTGCCTCGCCTTTGACCGCTCCCGGGTCCACATGTGCCTGTCCTTGACGTCCTTCTTGGAGTACTTGATCTCCTGGATGATGTGGTGGTCCATCGGGAAGAAGCACCGCTCGATCGATATGTGGACGAAGTAGAACAGGTTGCACGTCACCGTGACCACGAGGATGATCCACCAGTAGCTTATCGACGGGCCTAGGACTTCGACGAGGATTTGGTAGACGTTGCCGGTGTACATCGGGGAAAGCATGCCGTAGATGAAGAGGGACAAGTACCAGAAGGCGATGCTCCCCCATATGAAGATGTGCTGGAACCAAGTGAAGTGACTCATCGAGAGCGCGATCTGGCAGTTCACCACCCAAACTATGCAAGTGAACATAGTGGTCCCCACGACCGCCATGTCGGCAGTCTGCCCTCCTCTGCGGAACGCTGCCTCGGTGAAGAGGAGGACGTTGAACGAGAAGATGATTACTGAAGCAATTAGGCCGTTGAACATCATTCCGAGTATCTTGTACCAGTTGAAGAACAGATTTCTAGGCCCTTGCTGATACAGAGCCGGAAACTAGAAGCGGAGCAATATACGCGTTAGCAAAGAGGGTGAACAACAAAAGGGAGGAAAAGAAAAGAGATCTGCATAAAGTCATGGATAACAGCACTAGGAATTTTCATCATGCTTTTTGATAGACGAACCTGTAAGCAGATTTCAGAGGAGACGTCTTGTTCAAACACACCGAGCGAGATGACAGGAATTGATGTGACAAAGACATTGAAGAGTATCATGTACCAATCGTCATATATGGATTGCCCTGAGAAGCCCGTGACAGCCTCGAAGTAGAAGAAAGTCAAGCCGAATGCTATGTTTTTGTAGAAGAAATAGCATATCTGGACAGATGACAGTTCCAGTTAAAAGATGAGAATAGGAACAGGTGAAACTAACAGCTTCATGCACCATTGTGCGTGTGTGGTGACTTTCCTTTTGGGTACATGCACGGTATATTCAGTGGAAGACGAGAGAATGGGCGCAAAAAAGCTCAAGTACCATATTAGCAATCCTCTTGTAGCACCAGTGCCCATGGACCACTAAAAGTCTTTCCAGGAACCGAAACTGGGCGATAGCAAAATCACTAGCCATGACTGCCTGCAACATTATTTAGGCCGTAAGTTCAACATAACATCCACAAGGACAGTACCTGCCGAGTGATATAAGAACTCTAACTGAGACTGAAGAAGACAAATTGATGCAAACCCTCTATATCTTGAAGATGGTGACACGACAGGACAAATTGATGCAAACACTGAGGATAAGCATCTCTCTCTCTCTCTCTCTCTCACGCGAATCGAGAAAACAGATTTAGGAATCGAAAAAGTATAATGCAAAAATAGTCACTAACCTGCATACCTTCGACCCCACTAATCCCTACTCCAATATCGGCTTCCTGAATCATTCCAACATCATTGGCACCATCACCAATTGCTAAAGTCGTTTTTCCAGTTCCTTCTTTCACCAACCTTGTCACCTGCCACCAGTATTTGAATACTTGAAGTACAGACGGAAACATTTCACACGATAATCACATCTACCTTATTCTTGAAAATAGAAGAACATGAACAGAAAATTCCAATCATTGGAAAAATAGAGGAAACGTACCAGCGCTTTCTGTTTCGGAGAGACACGACAGCATATGACTGACGCGCAATCAACTGCTAATCTGAGGAACTGATCCTTCATGTCATCTTCTAAAGCATAAGTGAGACTTTTACCATCGATAATCAATGCAAATGCAGCGTGCGGATCCTTTTCAAGCTTGATCATTTGGGAGGCGTTGGTCATTTGCATCGAAATGTCTTCCTTCACGGCCTGATGGGTGACAAAAAGCAACGAAGTCTACCCTCGAATGAAAATCATTTTCCTGAAATCAATTTCTCTGACTCTTTCTCAAAGCATGAATACCTTTTTCACATCTGGGTTCGCGTCGGAGTTCATTGCCGATATGCAAATCTGCTTCATCCCCTGCCTCAGCAGACTGCAAGCAAATCTGCATTCCAAAATAAGTTAAAAACAACCATTCATAATCTTCTGGATGCATAGTTTTCAAATGAAGAATGAAATTAACCACGTAAAAGCTCCGAAAAGGAGTAAACTAAGGAGAGAAGTCCTCTTAATCTTCAACTTACCCGATGTTAATTGCAGTCTCCATCTTATCTCCAGTAAGAACCCAGAGCTTAAGGCCTGCTTGGGCAAGCTTATCGATGCACTGAGGTACCTATAAAAATATTTAGAAGGTAAGAATTGAGTTTTGCTGAACCACACCGATCTATTATACTTTGTAAATTTTGAGAGGACTCTTCTTCTATACCCCTTTCTGTAGTTTGTCCTCTACAGCTGTAGCACCTACGAGAATCAATTCCCTCTCCATCACATCAGATACTTTCTCAAGCGTCGCCTCTCGGTCGACCCCGATTGAAGTCTTTGCTTTGACAAACTCATTGTTCCAAGCTGTATATTCAGCCTCGTCGAGTGGTTTATAAGCAAGCGCCAGCGTACGCAACCCGACCTCTCCATACTCATTCAAGTGTCTCGTAGTACTTTCCTCATATTTTCTTCCATTCTTAGCTAAACGTTCAAAAATGATGCTGCAGAGTTAAGGGTAGGAAGATTAGGGATCAAACGAATGAAATTAATCATAAGCAGAACTAGGTAGCGCAAAATGATCTTGAGAAGAAAACAATGTAAAGACACAAGATGATAGTTGGTCTCAATGCCAAAATTATCCTCTATTTTGAGAAGAAAATGGTGTATCTATCTATGGCTGTGGAGCATCGATCCTCTCTGGTTGAAAAATGTGAAAATGATATTGCCATTGATTAACCAGGTAATATTCCCACATATGCATCAGAAGAAGTGTACCACAATGAGCCTCACCTGTCAGCGCCTTTGCACATTAGCATAATCTGCCCATGTTCATCCCGCACAATCACCGACATTCGCTTTCTTTTACTAGTGAAGTCCAAGAGATTAAGAATCTTATATTCCCTGAAAATATTCCAGCGGTTGTTAACCAAACACTCCATCAATGCAACAGAACTCGGACAAAACCGAGTTGCTAGATATTTCAGCAGAATTTTACCTTTCAACTGGATTTCCCGAGGAAGGATATCTCTCACGGACAAATACGCTTGATTGAGTTCTTCTGACAAACTCAAACCCGAATTCTCTTGCTGCAACAAGAAATGCTATTTCATCTGGTGACTCAGCTTCATAGGTAATATCGCCAGTCTCTTCATTTACCTCAGGAATCGCTGCATGACAAACTGCTAATATTCGTAAAAACAGTAAGATCATATCTGCATTGGACTCCCTCATCCAGTTCCCCCCCATAAGGCGACTATCCTCAAAGCTAAAGCCCTTGATGCTCGGTTTCGGACCCTGTTTATCCGCCAAAGTAACTACTCTCTCCAATCCAATTTCTGATGCCCCGAGATGACTTGAAGCAACTGATTCTTGCTCCGCAGTATCGATGGCCATCTGCTTAGCAGCGGCAATCTCAACTTCGCTGGCTCGCACGCCAAAGGCTGTACCAGCAATGGAACACTTGAGGAAATCCATCTGATTGCAGGTCAATGTTCCCGTCTTATCGGACAGAATCGTATCAACCTGGCCCAATTCCTCATTCAGATTGGACGTCCTCGCTTGAGCAGGAGTTCCGCTCTCCTCATCATACATGTTGATGTCTTGGTTTATGAATATAGCTTGTAAAAACTTCACCACCTCAATCGACACGTACAGAGAGATGGGTATTAAGTAGCCATACAGCATGAGAGCAGTGATGAAATGGCAGAACCCTGATGTGGCCGCTTGGGCGGGGTCATAACAAGATTGAGGACTTTGGGGTTCTAAATACCACCAATCCGGCATTTGATACTTTGTCTGTATAAAGAAACCCATTGAACTAATAATGGAGACTGCAAGAAGAGTAGCGAGCAGAACATAAATGATGCGGTCCATCTTCTTCTCAACGCTGCTTCGCTTAGAAGGGGACTTGGTCGAGTTTTGCATGACCTTGCTGTCCTGACCAGCGAAAACTACCACACCATAAATGTAAGCCGTATTCCTCAGCTTTGAGTCCCTAAGAAGGATCTGGCTCGGATCCAAGGGATAGATTTGCCTGTCGTACTCCAAATTACCCACGAAAGTGTAAAGACTAGGATTTGGGTCTTCACATCTGATCACTCCAGCAAAATCTTTGAAACTCTCATCACTATCTAATGGTAAGGTGACCTCCAGCGATCTCTTCACCTTCAAGTTCGTCTCGCCATCTAAATTCATAGTTTCTACATAGCAAAGGCCATCCTCATAACTGGACGACAGCAGAAGCAAGTCCGCAGGGAAAAATTTATCCTTCTCCACTTTCACAACATCGCCCACCTGAATCTTTCGCCACTGCTTACGACCAAAGACGCCACCTCCATTTATGAACACTAACCTTGCGGGCATTAACCTTTAAGTCCTGAATAAACCTGCGCCAATCTTCTACGGCCTCCTTGGCCATACTAACCCCAAGAACGAATGCCAGAGGTGCAATCATGCTCACTGGCGAGAACGGAGAGAACTCAAAGAGAGAGCAGATTGCAGCAACAAGGAAGTATATGTTGGCAACGCGGCGGAATTGCTCGAAAAATGCTTTTGGCAGGAATGTGATGACATTGTACCTGGTTGTGGATATATAATTCGAGGAGTATTTGATAGGCTTCTTCTTGTGCATATGCGATGCATTGCAATGCACACGTCTTGAGTATCCAGGGCCTTGGATAGGGTGCGGTTCATCTCCCTCAACAGTGCTCGGGCGAAGGCATGCAAACGTGTAGAGGTGGCTCCGGCGGATCCTCGCCCTTATCCGACCGCGCGCCATCCTTGGCTACCTTACCTCATTCACACTGCTGTCCAACATGTCTTAACCAAAGCTATCTACACTGACATGAATTGCTCATGTTGCTTCCCAGTGTAACGTCCCACTCAGTAACTAAAAGAAAAGATGTGATGAAGAACCTTTGACAGTGTTCTGAAATTCTTCCCTCATGCAGAATCCCAGAACCAGTTCCTTCTTCTTTGGCCTAACAACAAAGTATGATAATTTCGTCAGCGTTGACACGATGGGCATTAAATCGGCTGAGTCATTACCTATGAAATTTGACATATCACATACGGAATCACCAACAACGCTAAAACTTAATCCTTTGAAATTTAAAGAGGCGCTCATGTTAGAAAAAGAAATTGGATTTCATATTCTTGCATAGCCAAGATTGATTCTTTTCTCTTTTTACCCCTTTGGTATAAACAATTGGGTTTGGAAAATCCTAGGAAAACTGATTTAACATAGCCAACTACGTACAAGTTTTTGACAGTTTCTTGCCTTAGAAGATAGATTAAAATTTTCGTGTCGAGGGCCGAAATCACAAACATTGTCTCGAATTCACCACAGTTCTCCAAAAATACATACACACGCAATATAAACATTCTGATATTCAAGAAAACCCGGATAGATATCAGAACGGGAAGAATGCAGCCAAACCTGACCTGCAATTGGCGAGACAAGTGCAAACTTTTCATCCAAAAAACAATTCAAACATATTCCGGATGCCTAGAATAACGAAGAACACGTTAACAAAAAGCTAAAAATAGGAGAAAAATCACCTGAAATCAGGAAGCCGATCCCAGTTAAAACAAACCCACTTGAGAAATCATATAATTTGAGGGAAGCAACGACAGGAAAAACTCAGCTCATTGCAGATCAATTGCAGGAGAGAGAAGATCAAGAGACAAAGAGTTGGAGATAGAGAGAGGGAGAGAGAAGGTTTTAAAACGAAAAGACGACAGATGGCTAATCTAAACCATCGACTCCCTACATTTAGGTTCTCATCAGCCATCACTCACTCTGTTTCCTAATATGTCATTATTTTCTTTTTTTGGTCCTGTATTTATTTCCTGAAAAGCCAATATTGCAATCTTTGCATACCAAAGATGACCTGGCGAACGGTATGAAGAATAATAGCCAGCCAGCCAGCCAGGTTGAGAAGAGAGGCACCAGCGTTTTTTAACCTCGCCATGCATTGATGATCCAGAGCTCTCATTTTTTCATGTGGAGAAGACTTTGGTTTACCAATGGACCGAATATTTTATCACTTATGAGCTCGATATGCATAGCAACGGCAAAGCATGTGATTTGATTCGATGCAAAGTGAAGAACCTTATCAGAACCTTATGAACTTGACATGTCGTGAATCCTCTTGGAAGAGAGGGCAAATTCTTTGATTCTTCAACTTCGATGGGGTTCCAAGGCCCATGGGTCATGAACCTCTTTTCCTAGAAATGTTTAGGCCATCTATCCTCTTGAGGAAAGGTTCCCCTGTTTTGTTACTTATAGCCCAATGTTTTTATCATCCAACATCTAATACTATATCGTGATACGTATGTGGAGTGATTTAGATTTAAAAGGTCATATCATCTTATGATCATGTGTATGAACTTGCTTGTTATTGAATAAAGCAAAATTCATGTGAACTACTGGTAGAATCTTTCGCGGATGGAAAATTATAAATTTGATGCATTGAAGTGTTTTTCATTTTCAAGTAAGGTCTCATTACTGTGAGATCAACCAAAGTAATCAACCAAACATGAGGAGAAATTGTTGTGAAAAATTATTATGCCTCATTAACAATGATTAATTTAGTAACAACTTGAGAAAAAAGCAAAGTATATCGCTCCTACAATAAAGGGTGCGCAAAAAATCAAATTATATATAAATTTGGTGATTTCACCAATCGAGTTGTAAGTATCTGACATATCCCTACCCAACGATTTTCCATTAAGTGGTGATGAAAGGTCTAATATGTACAAATCTTCCCCTTTTACAATCAATTAGATCCGTTAATTCGTACAATTATTTACTCAATTGGAAACATTTATGAAACACTTTCTAAAGACAAAAAAACAAAGTCTATGGCTCCTACCATAAAGGGTGTATAGTAAATCAAATCATAATAAATTTTTGGCTATTTCACCGATCTAAGTCACGGATATATAACATATTTATACCCATGAAAGGTTTAATTTGTACAACTCTTCTCAATCTGATCTGTTAGTTGTAGAATTATTTACTCAATTGCAGACATTTCTGAAACACCACTAATATGAGGATTCATACCTAATTTCAGGTTAGAACCTCCACCAGGACCGCCACTTTCTAAAGACAAACGGATCGGATATTTGCCTAATTAGTAGATAATTCACTTAATCTAGCCTGGCTGCATTTTCATATTTCCCTTTTTGGACTTTAGAGAAAGCACAAACGCATGGTAAGACATCAACAGGAATAGTAACTGAGACTTACGATTTGACAAATGAATCATTCTTTTTTTTTTCTTTTGACAAGTTTTCGTATCCAATGGAGGTTGGCGTGGCTTCAACGGAAACGGTGAAGAAAGGACATGATTCTCGCATAATTTCCAACTTGACAGTGGCTCAATCTAGGTGATTTGAATCTCTTCAAGTGATGGGGACACCATATGGTCCATATCTGCGTCACTTTAGCAGGAATATTCAAGTGAGAAGCCCCATCACTTCGGCTCTGTACTTGACTGAACCAGGAGTTTTGACCCGGCTGCTCTCTTTCATTTCGAAACCTTACTGAACCCTGCCATCATACCAGCCGACAGCAATATATCAAATTCCTACGAATGATGACAAACCATAATCAATTAGAATGATCATTCATTCAGGATGCAGCTCAGGAATTTACAAGTGAATACAAGAATAATAAACTTAGGAGTTGTGTTAGCCGGTCAACAGACATCTGATTTTGGGCCATCCAGAATTGAATAAAAAGCACCGTGTGACAACAAGAAATCACAAATCAATATGTAAGAAATGCTAAATTAATCGAGTGCATTGACTACCCTGAAAAAGGTTTGATGACTCGAGTCCAATGCTGACTGCAAAGAAGTTTTTCATGTACATGAGAATTTAGACATGGTTATCTATATTTAGGCCAGATTCTGTGGATCAGGGGTCAACTTCGTTCTACTTCTGACCAAGGGAATATGTAGTGTCCCATTCAAAGAAGATTAGCACAGGCTTTTCTTTGAAAGAAAGAGGACTTCCATGAAGCACACGTAAGGCAGGCACAAGGATTGCAGCATGCTGAACCATATCATGTACTTGCTAATCTTTTCACAGCATTCAAGATGACAACGAAGCAGCATCACCATCCTTGCCCAAATGATATTTTCATGACGTAGCCCCCGTTTCCATCGAGAAGACAAGCATACGTTAGTCGACGTGATGGATTCTATTCAGTCTATATGTAAATATAGCTTTATCTGGCACGACCACTTATAGCACGAAGAAGCCAAAACACATATGCGCTCTCCATCAACCAAGCAAATCTTCAAGCATTTGAAAAAGAAGCTGAAGTAAGTTGTCCCGAGCATTAGAGTGACCTAACTCAGTAACTCATCTTCCTCCAGACAGAAACTTAACACGACTAATTTCCCCAGTTTTAGGACTAGCCCCCTAACCGCCAATGCAATTCCAACCTGGGAGCAGCCAGTCATCCACGCTCAATCATCACGGCCATATCCTTCGTGGCTGTTCGCAGCAGCGCCAGGTTAAAAGATCGATCCATATAGTAAAAGAATAAGTAGTCATTTTGTCAAAGATGCCTGCCGCAACCACTTCATGACCAACTGGTGCAACAAGCATGCCAACCAAAAGTATGGGTTACAAAGAGGAATATGTAGCGTGGTAAATAAAAAGAGGAATACAAAGTTAGATAGATGCATTTTCAGATTTAAGCGCAAACCTCGTGAATAAAGAAATTATTTGCAAGGAGCCATAGATAATGCCATTCATCTTCCATAATTTACCAAATTCAAACTTAAAAATATCCAAGCTACCGAGGATTCCACGTAAATGAAGGATCAAAATACAAACAATACTTTCTAGTCAATCTATATGATACTTCGCAGCTAAAAGCAAACACCGATCACCTTGAATGTTCGATCGCTCTATTTCTTTCAAAACATCCACAAGCAGCAGATACCTAGCAGATATCTAGATGGTACTCGACCTACGGGCGACAGATGCTTGAAGAGTACTCTTGCTGAGTCACATCATTTGTGACTATCCGAATCCTTCTTTGGATGGATCGCCCCAATGATGGCCTCTATCTCTTCTTTTGCACGCTCAAATACACTTGGCCCCTTGACTTCGTCAACTGGTGTGTTCTCGTCAATGTCATCGCTCGTCCCATGAGTTTCCTTGTGGTGGTGTGGCGATGTGTTGGCATGGACCACCGCCTCGACCTCTTCTTTAGCTCTTTCCAATATGTTTGGAGCCTTGACATCTTTCCCTTTCATATTAAAGAGGCAAAAACAATGGCAACATGTGAAGAACTAATATATCACATACAAATTTCTCTGGACTTCTCACATTTGTAGGGAGGGTAATGCAATTAACCTGAAACTAAAATTTCCTAAAATCCACTGGAAGGATGAATTCTCTTACACGAGTTTATTAACTTTCCTTTTTTCCATTCATTTCCAAGTAGAGTATCTCTACAGCTAAGAAATGACCAAAACCCACGAAAAAAAAGCGATCTTTCTTTTCTTCTCCAGCTAAAAATTGCAAATTTGAAGAGTTCATAGAAGCAAGAACCCGTGATTGCATCAAGGCGAACCAAAAGGACATGAATTCCAACATAAAAACGCAACGATTTCTGCAAATTCGAAGGAACGAACTCTTCCGCGAGCAAACAACAGAGAATTAAGAAACTGCAGCCCATAATCGACGCCTCAACGAAGATATTTAACGAATTTTCAAGATAAAAGCAGATGCGACATGACCCAGATGGAGTAACAACCTGGCGATGAGTCACTGTGATCTGGCTTTGCTGATTCCGCCATTGGAGCTCTGCGAGAGAAAAAGGACCAAACAAGCTGAACCCGACCCTTGCCGTCGCTTCTTTAGGAGGAAGATGGATCTTAGTGGGCTTTGGGCCTCTTAACGGGCCCGATTGTCGGCCCAATTTCTGAAAGCGTTAGGCGAAGAATTGGCATGATTACTTTGGAAGACGACGACCCGCGCATGGTGGAGCAGCTTCGATTGACCAAAAAATTTACGGAGGTCTATGCATGTTCTTGATGATAAACAGGGGATATGGAACAGAACAGTATTCCACGGTAGGACGCGGGCTCTTGCGGGACCATGACAAAATTGCATGTGAGTACTACACATCATTGATGCGATACGGATTTGATTTGACTTGATAAGATCGATAATATTTTCAACATCTATTTCTATAATCAAATTTGATTCAACTCAGTCAAAGTTATAGTGTTTCATTATCATATTGATATGAATTCCTAGCCCTTCTCGACGGAATCTACGATTGGGTTAGTAGGGTTAGTTTTCTCTGGTTTATCACAGTAATTCTTCGCTCTCCGAAGACTAAACATGATGATGTACTATATAGGCTTTCACTGTCACCGCCCTTTCCATTAAATTGCTTCAAAGCTCTTTCTCACCCCACGAGTCATGGAAACCCCACCGCCCCCCTTCCCACCATCCTTGATGGACAAGGCAGGTCCCATCACCAACTTCCTTTTTTTTCTCCCTCCGAGATTTTCTGCATCGTTGAACGCGACTCCACGGAGGTCAAAAAGGAAAAGGAGTTTTTGACTCTCGACGGCGCTGCAGAAGTTTGTTTGCTGCAGGACCAAACCCTCGAGCGTTTCTTACGGCCCGGGGACGCAGTGGGTACGTGCAACTTTCGTCCTCAAACCGTGTGGAAACTAACGCAAGACACCACGCGAAAGAGGGGAAAGAAATGGTCCTCCACTAGGCCTCGACTTAGAAAGTTTCTAACATGTTGTCTGGTCTTTCCCCACCTTATCTGCTTGAGCTGAGCTGCGCTGAGCTGAGCCGCCTGTCAGGAGTTGGATAGAATTATGGCGAGAGCGAGAGCGACCATCTCGTGTTCGGTTCCAATACGCATACGAATTACGTATTATTATAGTTGCTGCTAGATATCTTTATGTAGCGTCTGGACGTGGGGAGATCAAAGATGGAGTGTCATCCTGAATGGATAAGAGGAATCTCTTTCGAAATGCCTTCTTCGGCGGTGTCGCCATTATGTTACGCGGTTGACTCATTGCTGTCGATGTTTCTTTTTTTCTTATGGGGAACAACGATAGCTCCAGGCTAGTGAGGGGTTGCTCTTTGGACAGTGTCGATGATGCAGTCACAATCCCAGCAGTTCTTTTGTCTGAACTTTTTGTTGGAGATCGATGCTCCATCACCAGTTGGATAACGAAGAGGGGATTAGGAGGTGTGTTTGTGTTTTCAGTCCATATCAAGTCTTTATTTATCGCCACAAATTGACCAGTATCTGAAGATTCATGGAACACTATGTGAACCCTACGAGCCAATTTAGTTTGAATCTTTGACTTCATGCAAATGGCCATAATCCGTAGTAATTTGCACGCAGTTGATGAGATTTGTACAAATGAAAGTCGTATACCGTGCTAGAAGTGCTTTAATGTCATAACCAATTGTGCCCGCCTCACGGGTTGAGATATCTACTATAATATTTGTAGTTTCACACTTGTCAAGATTCAATCAAATCAATTAAGAGTCTAGTCTTCAGCATAGTGGGCAAATAGGCGGCCAAAAAAAAACACCCACAAAATTTCACCAAGGTAACAGGAATGCCCTCACTTTTCGAACTATCTAGAAAAATCTACAAATTTTTATCTTAGGGACAAAATCCTTACTATTAAGTTTTCCGTCCATGCAAGAAAATGTTAAGCGTTATGACATGGCTAATGGCACTGACGTGAAGAAAAGGCACGCCTGAAAGATGCCAAGCACTTGTTAGGGGTGAACATGATTTTAAGATATTACTAGGAACCTGAGAAGTGGTCAATTTTTAAATTTCAAGGTATGCAGAGTAGGTTCCAAATTCTAAATTTTGGAAAACCTGTTCCTACGGTAGTTCCATTTTCCACTTGAAACTTAGAACAAGTCTTTATATTTTTCTTGTTCTATATCTTAGTGCAATTCTACGGCATTTCATGACATCCAATGATGAGTATATAGTAGGAAACCACTAAACTATCACTTCCAAAAAGATCCATGACTGTTTGTTAAAATTTAATAATTTTCATATATCTAAATATAAGTTGCAATTAATAGATTGTAGCAAATAGTGATTATTAGAGGTAATGATTTACTACAATCGGTCAATTAAAAATACAAGTAAAACTTGTATTACCCCTGGAATTGACCCTAAAACTTGTGACAAAATAAGTTCTAAGTTCTTGGACATGCAGGGTAAATTTCAAATTATAAACATAAGGAAGTTTATTCTAACAAGTAGGTTCCGAGTGAAACCTGAAACCATTTTCCCCAAGCCTTGTTGGCAAAAGTTGTTAGCATAGTTTCCCTGAACCGTCGGTCATTTTTATTTTTTAACTTGGGACTAGTATACTTCTAATACGTTTCAGAAGATCATTGCAGCTCTTCTCTTCACTAATTGTATATCTCTAACACGTCTCCACTAACCATGTCATTTGGCACGGGAATTCGCATGGATAAAAAAATTAGTAGCGGATACTTCTATCTCTCGGATAAAAGTTCGCGAGTTATTAGTGAATGTCTGAAAAATCATGGTATTTTTGTCTTACAGGCAAAAGTTGGCTGATCGAGTTGGGTTGGGCATTCCAATGGAGAAACCCTTTATTATTGTCTATGGTTAAAAACAAACCCTTTATTTTTCCATTATATTTGTAAATGAAAATAAAGAAATAATGTAAAAAGAAAACTCACAACTCATGATTTGGTTTAGGTAAAGTCGATTTTTTGGACAACCATGACTCGATCAAACTAAATTCCAAAGCATCCTTTCTTACCACCCCAACCGAAGTTTCTCGCGGACCTAAACCGAAGCAAATTCACATTAATCTCTTTTCCTGTTCACTTCTATTTTCTTGGAAATTTCAAAAGACAAGATTGGAGGAGTTTATTTTCCATGCCCCGAACTCTGGTCCTTGTTGAAGGCAAAGACAAAACTTAGTGGTCTTTCGGGCTACCTTTCTCTCAAGAACTTGCCCTGAACTTGCCCTAAAATCCTAATTACATGATTTGCTAAATCGTTATATATAATGACATACGCATTTGATATTTCTGATGTATATGAGCTACAATTCAAACCTCATCAACGCTTTACATTCTTGTCCCCTTCCCCAGCTAATATCAGACCATAAATGAAGTCATTGCGCGTGGTCTAGAAGTTGCATGGGATGATGCTGTTGTCAACGAAGTATATAGACCTCTCCCTAAATTTTATTCATTGAAATTATATTACAAGATTGTCATTAAACGATGAGGTAAACGAGGGTCGCACACAAGATGATTGACTTGTTCAAGTACCCGATCGAATGGTACTAATCATAATAGCGGATAAATTCTGGATGAAAAAGATAGCTTGCATTTTCAAAATTTCCTGTACCGTCGTTCATTTTTCGTGGTTATATAAGATTACATAACTTCAATTTTCATAAATAAGAAAAGGGAACTTTGTATACGTGGAATATGCCGCCACGAAAGGAAATGAAAATTGGAAAAATAATGGATGAGAGCGAAGACTACATGGAGAAGAGAAAATTCTGGATGTTGACCGGCGCCTTTGACGAAATCTAACCAAACCTTTGACCGAGCAGATTGGCGGAGAACATGTTTTACGATCAAGAATACTTGTGGAAAAAACTAGAACTTTGAAGGCTTCTTTAAAGGCCATTTTGGTTAGGAATTATTATATAAGCAAATTTATATATAAAAAAATCTCTAATTTTCTCTTATTTTATGTTTTCCATCCTCCAAATTTGTAGTTTCGAAGAAGTTTGGGTTTTGAAATTAGAAAATGAAAAGCGCCATTACATGAAAATGGGGGATTTTTTTTTTTTTTTTTATAGTAATTTATCGCTTTTTATTAAGACATTCTCTCTTACTAATCTATGAGTAATTCTAGCATACACCATCGGTGGGAAAATACATTTTCATAAACAGTCTTACTCGGCATTGATTCGATTGTTAGTGAGAGATTCGCTATACAATCTCTCTTTACACTACTAATATATGCTCTAATTTTTGTTAAGCCAATGGGTCAATCTTTTTACCCGTCTTTCTCTTCAGTAGATGTTCCACTTCTAGAATTTTCAACATTTGTATTTTCGTAGCTCACAGTTTAAGTATATTCCTAAATATGCTCTTACTAAAATCGAATGAATAGCTAATAAAATGGGTAAATCCCATAAACACACTTACTTTTAATGGATAACTTCCACATGTTGATTACTCTATCGATAATCAACTTCCACCGTTGGTGGATTATAATAATGAGAGTTGCTCTCGCCATTTCATAATCGAATTCTCAAATCTTAAAAAAGAGAGACCTAATTATGCAAGTGCGTAGCCCGGACTTGAACAAAGGTGTGCTATAAGAAGTGAAGAGCACAACCCAATCCCTACGAACCCTTTTTCGTTGCTTGTACATTCATAAATATGCTCCTACTAAATCGAATGAATAGCTAATAAAAGGGATAAACCCCATAAACACGATTACTTTGAGCAGATTTAACTTCCACATGTTGGTTACTCTATCGATAATCAACTTCCACGGTCGGTAGATTATAATAACGAGAGTTGCTCTTGCCATTTTAAAATCGAATTCTTGAATCTTCAAAAAGAGAGACTTGATTATGCAAGCGCATAGCATGGACTTGAACAGAGGTAAACTACATAAGAAGCAAAGAGCACAACCCAATCCCTACAAGCCCTTTTTTGTTGCTTGTGCATTCCTAAGTATGCTTCTACTAAATCGAATGAATAGCTAATGAAAGGAATAAACCCCGTCAACACGATTATTTTTAACAGATTTAGCTTCCACGCGTTGGTCACTCTATCGATAATTAACTTCCACTATTGGTGGATTATAATAATGAGAGTTGCTCTCCCCATTTTATAATTGAATTCTCGTATCTTCAAAAAGAGAGACTTGATCAGGCATGCACATAGCGCGGACTTGAACACCAATAAACTATAAGAAGCGAAGAACACAACCCATTACCTACTCACCCTTTTTTTGTTGCTTGACCAATTCTTGCCCAAGAAACAATGAAAGTACTAGAATTACTTGAAATTTCATGTTCAAAACCACGAGTGTACTGGATTGACATTACTGATTTTCCGTGAACATCATGGGTTTGACAAGTGATTTGGGTGTTACATGGTGTGAAGTGTCTATGGAAAAGGAGATTTGAAAAGTACGTTGTAACCATCAATAAGTTATTTCCCAATTGTGTCACAACTTGCAGTTTTTTTTCCTCATTGCGTTCCATTTTCTACAGCAAACCTTTTGGCAATGAGCAATGGTATGACCAATCAAACCGCAAGCGGGACAAATACCATCTATCAAATCTAATCAGACGTCTTGCACATGTAGATGGGTCGAAAGGTCCACTAAAAACCATCTTGTGGTAAACCGATCATACGAGACGCATCGGTCAATCAAATCTAAGACTTCAAAATTGAAGTTGATCCTTGGTCAACCCCGAATATTCTTAAACATTTAAAGTACACGTAAATTTTTTCTTTCACGTCTTAAAGAAAATCTTTAAAAATCAAAACTTTCTCACTTCGGCCCTCTCTCACTTCAACCCTCCAATCCAAATGAGGGGCAAGTGACTTACAAGGTCAAGTCTCTTATTATCGAAAAAATTACAAATAATGCGATGTACCGTAAGATACAGGATGTCACTAGCAATAGATACAAGAAGAATTTCATTCTACTTTTGCAAAAATAAAAATTTACAGAGTAGATTCACTGCAATAAAGCCGACGACTCTGCTACTTGAAGTAAATGGCCTTTACCCGCACGGTACGAGGTCATCTCCCAGTGGTAAGCCCCCGTCTAAATGCTGTGTCTTCTGCACGATCATTGTGGGCTCCACGTTCCTGTGGCTGGCTGCTTGTATAAAAGGGAACCTGGTCGGTTCGGTAGACTTCAAAGACATAGGAACACTGATGTTATGTTTGGTTGAAAGGCGCTTAGCTTTTTGCCCTTTGAGCCAAGTTGAGGTAAGACTCTCTCTCTCTCTCTCTCTCTCTCTCTCTCTCTCTCTCCCCCTCTCCCTCTCCCTGGGGACATGGTGTCATTCACTTTCTGGCTTTTTTCAGATTGTGTTCATTGTACCTGAGGGTGATTTTTGTAATCATGTTGCTTCTTGGACTGCCGAGTCATGCAGAAATTATCTTCTTGGCTTTTCAGCTTCTATTCATAGAAGGAATGTTGTGCTTTTTAATCGTCTCATTTGAGTAATTCTGAGATTGCAAGAACTGCAAAAGTTCAAAGTTTTCTTCTTGCTGCATAAGTTTGATGATAATAGTGGGACATTACAAGACAGAATATTATTCAAATGAAGAGCTAGATCAAATGAGGATGTCTGCACTCCTTCCAGTAGATAAGAACTGAGATTGTTATTACTGATTCAGATTGAATTCTAGATCAAAATGTTCTCTTCAATCATGTCAAGGTCGTGACTCTGAATATTTCATCAGATGGCAGTATGGCACTCTGCATCTTTCGTTTATAACAAAATCTCGAATCACTGACCATACTGTTTGATATTTGGAAATGCAGACAGAGCAGAGGTAATAGAAGTAACCTCCTGCTGCTTACTACGTGAAATACGAAAAGATGGCGTGGAGAAAGATTAGCTACAAAAGGGACTTGGATGGAGCGACCAGGTTGGATGATTCCAAGGAGAAGCGCCCTAAGAGGCGTAAGTCTGAGAAATTAGAAGCGAAATACTCCCATGATGAGTGCAAGTTCATCGGCTCGTGTTATTCTGACAAGACAATATCTGAGTCCGAGGATTCGATTTCTCCATCACCGGCCAATGAGCTCAATGTGGCTGCCATCACGCTTCAGAAAGTTTACAAGAGTTACCGAACAAGACGGACCCTTGCGGATGGCGCAATTGTTGTTGAGGAGCTCTGGTAAGGTCTAGATGATCCCTACTTGCAGTTATGTTCCAAGAGTTTAAACTGTTTTTCTTTTCTGGGTTGTGATGGATTTTGTCATCATGCAAATGTCTCTGCTGATGTGTTGCAGGTGGAAATGGTTGAACTTTGCAGAGCTTCGACAAAGCTCCATCTCTTACTACGACACTGAAAAGCCGGAAACTGCTGTCTCAAGGTGGGCAAGGGCAAGGACAAGAGCTGCAAAGGTATTTTTCTTCTTGTTTTTTCCTTTTTGCACACCATTTAAATTCATTCTTGTCATTTAATATATACTTTTGACTGCTGATTTGTTCCCATCTATATATGCTGCCCTTATTGACCTTATTAGCTGAAATCCCCAATCCCTTTCTCATTCTCATCCTCTCCTTCATGTCGAGAAAAAATTTTGATCTCTTTTGTTTCTTTACTAGGTCAATCTTCTCAACAACAAATGCAGAAAAAAATGCAATTTTTTTCTTCTTTTTGTTGTCCAAGGTGTTCGTGTATGATTCAGATTGGGATTTGCAGGTAGGGAAGGGTCTTTCCAAGGATGAGAAAGCTCAGAAACTAGCCTTAAGACATTGGCTTGAAGCTGTAAGCACCTGTTCTTAATGCCATAGGAACAATCACGTTCTTTCCCTTTTTTTGCGGGCTTTTTCTGACTACGCATATTAACAGAAGTACTACCGCATAGACAATTACTGTCGTGGCATATTAACCTTTGTTTTTGCAACTAGCATGAGGACAGTATGATCAGATGACCTGAGTGGAACTAGTTCTTTTGAGAGAAGAATTTTTCCAAGATGAGAACAGAGAACTATGTTAATCAATACAAATAGCTTTTTTGACTAATTTCCCTGCTTTCTGTACCAGTCTCCCCCTGATGTCATCGACCACCAATGAAAACTTCTTAAACCCTCTGAATTTGATTTCAAAGGTCTTTGAATGTCTCTTGTGGGCTGATCTGACATCAATCAAGTAAGGCGATGGATTAATTAACCATTGAACTTTTCTCATCTTCTGCAGATTGACCCGTTGCATCGTTACGGACACAATCTGCAGTTCTACTACAATGTCTGGTTTGCAAGTGAGAGCTCACAACCTTTCTTTTACTGGTAAATCCTTGATAAACAAACAAAGTTATGGCATGGCATACCAGGATCTGCTTCTAACTTCACATCTGCAAAATTGAAGGTTGGACATCGGAGATGGAAAAGAAGTGAATCTCGAAAAGTGCTCAAGGAACGCTCTTAAGCATCAGCGCATCAAATATCTTGGACCTGTAAGTACAGCAGAGTAAGGATTCAAATTGCTTTGACCGGAGAAACTCTGTTTTCCGTAACCGAGTTAACAAATAGGCAGCTAAGACAAGATATTATGGCCAAACCAATGCTCGTCTTCGACACACCATTGTCTAATATGTGTTCATGCTTTGTCATTCTCGCAGAAACAGAGGAAAGGTTTTGAAGTGATCATAGAGAAGGGAAAGCTTTTGTATGGGCAAAGCGGCGTGCCTCTCAACACGGTGGAGGGATCGAAATGGATCTTTGTCCTAAGCACGTCGAGGAATTTGTATGTCGGGCAGAAGATAAAAGGCCAATTTCAGCACTCCAGTTTCTTGGCGGGAGGAGCCGCCACCGCAGCTGGAAGATTGGTCGCACATGACGGCATCCTCAAGGTACCCTCAACTTTGACAGATACCTATATATGCCCGCACCAGTAGCCTCGATCTATAGAAAATGTATCGGTCGTGGCCATTGATGTTCCTCATCATCTCTCATTCGCTCATATTGCAGGCGATATGGCCTTACAGTGGTCACTACCACCCAACAGAAGAGAATTTCATGGAGTTCATCAGCTATCTTCGAGAACACAATGTGGACTTGACCAATGTCAAGGTGAATTCCTGACGTCTTGGGCATGAATTAAGCAGCTTTTTATCGAGCTAAACCATTTCTTCCCTAGTTTCAAACTCACATCCATTCTTGTATGCCACAGCGATGTGCAGCGGACGATGAAATTCCGCCAAAACTTACTCTTGAGGTACTGTCCGAATCCCCTAGAGACCGCAAAGACAGACCAACTGCAAGTCATGCAATCTCCAGCATATCCAACGAGGCTCTCGACAGAACCGAGGCCGAGGAAGATAAACCGGCCTGTAAGCCAGGGAAGCCGCCGGGGCAGAAATGGAGCACTGGAGTGGGCCCGCGAATCGGGTTAATGAGAGAGTACCCGTCGAGCCTCCAGTTCCAGGCGCTCGAGCAGGTGAAGCTATCCCCGAGGAGCTGCGGCACCAACAGTTTCTTAACCTGTAACGGTCCTATCCCGTCGCCACGGCCCAGTCCTGGAATCCACCTCTCGCCTCGGATCGCCCACATGGGGCGACCCGGCCCCTAGTGTACATTATTCGCTACATACACTCCCCGTCTCGACGGATCAGCCCATTTTGACGCGTTCCGGTCCCGGGAAAATTCATTGCAGAGACGACACATTTAGGCCTGACATAGGTCCCCAAATGGTACAGAATAACACGTTGTAGATCATCACCACACGAGCCGACACGGTTTCTTTATTTGTTCATTTGTATCATTTCTAAGATCTCACTCCCCACCACACAGGCGTTGCCATTGTCTACAGAAATTTCCGTTGGATTTTTCCTCGGTCAAACATTCGATTTTCCTAACTGCTTCGCGCGATGTTTTTCCAAAAACGAAAACTTGGGGTGTGGGGAAAATCCGAGGGCGACGGGTCGTCGAGGAGGAAATGGCGTACTGATCTAGTAAATTTGCATGCATGGAACAACTCCGCCAATCAAATTCAGTCAGCCAATCAAATTCAGTCAAATGTCATCTACGTGTAGGCAGGTTGAGCCATTCCCTAGTCTCGTTTCGTCGTCTCACCGCATCGTTGAGGAAGACGG
Organism: Eucalyptus microcorys; assembly: GCA_014182515.1. Classification (NCBI taxonomy): domain Eukaryota; kingdom Viridiplantae; phylum Streptophyta; class Magnoliopsida; order Myrtales; family Myrtaceae; genus Eucalyptus; species Eucalyptus microcorys. The sequence continues at coordinate 30,482,795 of CM024571.1, forward strand.
GCTATAAAGGGAGTTCCCCTGACGCTTTGATTACTTGCTTTGTTTCTTTTTCTTGGTCATAATTCAAAGTCGGAAGCACGCCCACGATGACCCTCGTGCCGTGGAATTTCTCGTCGCAAGTATCCTTGATGTACCCTGAATTGAAATTTTAGGGAAGATGTAAAGCTGAAAATGAAATATGCAAACATAAGTAGGGAAGGTAATATTTCAATGAAAAACATCCGGCACTCTCCTTCGCCACAAACAAGCAATGCATCATATATGTCGATAAGTCGATATGTCCTCTCGACAAGGTAAGAAGAATGCCACTACGTATGCAACAGGTGCATGTATGTAGACCCTGTTTGGTTCGGCATTTAGAATGCTCATTTGGACTCTAAAGTCCCTTGGCCAAATGCAAATGTGTTTAATTCGTTTTTTTGCGCGACTTTGACGAAATGCAATTGCATCTCCAAGTAGCTCTAAGGGCCTTTAGCCCAATGCAGCTCTTGAGGTCCTTTGGAAAGTTATATCTTCGAAATGCAAGTTCCGATATTGTTCATCTCTCCGATGGAGAAGCCAATCACCCGCCTGAAAAAAAATAAATATAAAAATAAATATGTTTATATTTCTATATAAAAATATATTTTTTATATTTTATATAAAAATATAAACATATCTATTTTTTTATATTTTATGTTTAATAAATATATATTTATATAAAATATATATTTATAGAGATATAAACATATCTATTTTTTTTTATATTTTTTATGTTTAATAAATATATTTTATGTTTATATTTTTATATTTTTTATATAAAAATGTTTATATAAAAAATATAAACAAATTTTTTATTTAGGCGGTTCGGCCGCCGGATTCGGCGGTCCAGTGGCCGGACTTCAAAAAAAAAAATATAAACATATTTTTGCTTTTTTAATTTAATAAAAGTTAATTATAAATGTAAATTTTACCAAACGGTATTTTGGCCAAAATTGTTTATCAATGCAAATTTTACCAAACGTCATTTGCATTTCAGAAAACCCCCTTCACCCAAAGGTATTTGTATTTCTGCAAATGCATTTCCCAAAAGCCGAACCAAACGGCCGTACTGATAGTCTTCGAAGAACGGAAAGGTTAGTTGACAAGACGACCTATGTGAAGCTTGCTGGCTCACATACTCGTAGTCTTAAATGATTAAAAATTTAAAAGTTCATCTCCTTCAATGTTATGTACTCCTTCGCAAAGTAGGAACAGTCCGATTCCTTCGCAAACAGGATCCGACAAGGCATTGCCACTTTTTTCCAGTCAATGCATTCAATTTCTTCCGCCAGATTCTAATTAGTGATGTCGATCATGACGCAGAGAGCATCTGCTTGTCCCACAAGGGCGATGATGCAATTGTACCGATACGAAAGGACCGTGTTCATCATGTCTTTGGAACAAAGGAAACGACATCATGAGCTGACTTGGATTGGAAAAAGTTCAGCTGCCGCCATGAAAGGAGGGTAAAGCAGGCATGCACTAGATAGATTACTCAATACTCAAAGTAGACAGATCAATCATTCAAGTGTCAAGAACCAGAATGCAAAAATACCAATTTTCCTTCCGCTGAAGTGAAGAAAGAAAGCAACAGGAAAAGCGACAACAAAACAATCTTGGAAAAACAGAGGGTCTGTATTTTGAACCCCTGTGCTCAAGTTCGGCCATTGTCAAAAAGAAACTGCAAACCCCCACACAAAACCTACCAATAATTTAGATGGCGAACAATAACTTAGAAACACGTATTGAAAAAATTAAGCATATCTTAAATCAATGGAGAACTAGTCTAGCATTACAATCTCGGATGTATACAGGATTGCATGTTCGCTGAATTCGGCAAATCCTTATTGCTCTCTTTGAAGCAAAGATGAAATCCAGTCTGATGTAGCAGCTGTGGCGTCTTCCTGGTCCTTTAAAGAAAGCAATAGAGGCGTGACTGCAACCTGTCATATCGGAGAGAATGAATTAGAAGAAGGTGGACCTTTGAGGTAAGACATCCTAGCAACCAAGAAAGTACTTCATCTTTTCATTGTCAGCAGTCTAATTACGAGCATATTCACTTGGTCTCCGACTTAAAAAGGCCTTTTATTTTTCCATAGCATCCTATTGTATATATTCCTGACATTTGTGCAGCAGGGGTGTCTGCTTATGAATGAGTGTCCTATTATGGATCAACTATGAAAATTGAGGTATGACATAATTATTGCACTGGAATTAGATCGTGACATCAAAAAACTATAGCATCCAAGCAAGTTCAGGGATGATCAGCAGAGTTCCAACCACCCAAAGTCTATCAGAAAAGAAGATAACCCAATGGAGAACAGAATCAATCAAAATTTCTCGATAGATGCACAATTCCCAAATAGAGGCACACAAGATTGCAAGGGTGTGCCAAAATTAATCCATGTCTTTTCCAGGTAGCCACCAAGATAAAATTATCCACTTGATTCCTCCATGCTGAAAGTGGTCACATATTTCGAGTTTAAAATAGAACATCTGATTTGTCAAACTACATGATCCTCTGAATTTTTATTGGCTCACCACCAAAATTTTACAGCAGCGATTCTTGATAGTCAGTTCTAGAACTCCTACCTTCTCAACTCCATCCATTAGCCAAGTTGTGATTAACGGATTGCTATAAGCCACACCGATAATATCTTTTTAACCATAAACAAGAGTAATTAATATGTATCAATGAAGAAGTAAATCCAAGGATAGGTTTCTTTCCCATTGATTAGGTGTGAAAGAATAGTGTATAGCCATGCTGGGACTTCAGTTAAATATTTCACTTGCGCAATTTGAAGATCTCAAAGAAAGGAGGCACAATAGATAAACTTACAAATCCATTCTCCAGAGCGCTGATATCCAATTCTTCATCTGCATCGTCCTGCTCTCTGTGCATGAACTGTGTATTCACACAAATACCGACAATCAACATAACATTTCATGTACAGAGAACTATTTAACAGGAAATTAATCAGTTCAAAATGTTGGACGGCCAAGCTACCCAGATTAACAGGATCCATTTAGAAAACCTTCCAACACAGCCGTGAAAACACTGACTGACTATTTACATTGTAGCAAGACACAGAAAAAGATGCTGTAACCAATGGAGACCAGATAGCAAATGCAATTATCGAGCAATATTTTCATGATTGCAAAATCTGCTAGGCGTTTATGAATTACTTTTAGCTACAACATAGGTTATTAACTTCTCCTTACCTCTAATCTGAAGAACTTCTTCACTCGGTTTGTGTCAGGTTTCCCAGCAGCACCAACTGATTCTATCTCAACAAGACTTTTCCTCTGCGTGGTTAAACGCCGAGCTGCACCCTGAGAGGAGTAATGGATGTCACAAGAGGTGAATCAAATGGCCACAGCCTAATTGCCCACACAATCAACACATAGGCAGTGCTCCTCAATTTAAGGTACTCACAGCAGCAGATGCATCTCGACTGAGCTGCGCAAGTTGGAGACCAAGGCTTTGTTGATTGGACATAAAATGCCCAGAAGATGGATGCCTATTAGCTGAAACAGCTTGCCAGTTCAGAGTCGATCTCCATAAACTTTGCTTCGTAACTTTGAAACCCTGTCAATCAAGTATAAGTAGCATATAAACAGACAACCAATGCAAAAAAATATTTTGAAGAAGAGTCAGTGTTGTCTTCCATGTTCAACAAGGCATTGAATGCCAAAGAAACATGCAAAAACACGATTACTTTCGTGATTACTTTTTCCTACAGCGTATTAGGAAATTCATAGACTAAAAAGTTATGCAGCTATACAGGGAATTCTTATTGCTTCACTAAAAATGAACGCTCAAGATGAAAGCACAAGCTCAAAAGCATCAATATCTGAATCAGATCATACTAAGGAACAAGTGCTGAAGATTAAATACAATACTGAGCTCCCAAAAACTGGAAGCCATGCACAAATTTGATTGACCATCAACAACAACAAGGTGCCCCTACCAGGATTACTAAGAATTGCAGATCAACTGAGATCGATGTCCAAGAGAGAATTGAAGAACATAATATAGTAACACAATCGTTTGCCCTCGACATAAAGAAGATCTTCAGCTAACTAAATATTTTCGCTGGTACTTTTCAGCGAATTATTATCAATAAATAAATGTTTTCTTTTCAACTCAGAGAGACATTTCAGGTCTAGAAATCCCTCTGCAGTAAGGTTTCCACACTATGCATATGAGCAATCCAGGTGTTCCATGTACCAGCATGCCAGGGAAATTTGGGCAGATGCAAAGTCATAAATAGGAGTATAAAGAAAAGAAAATGATGTTCTGCTTCTGCCAACTATGCATTTTATGAGGTGATTAAAGTGCACGAAAAGCTAATCACCAGATGAAGTGACTTCCTAAAATCAACTCATGCCAACAAAAGGTGAGAAGAGGTAACATATTGCGACATTCATTAGATAACTCTGACCATCTGAATGTTTCAGGCCTAAGAATGCCACCTAACCTACAGAGGGGTGATTAAAGTATAAAATCCTTCAACAAAACAAGGATCAATCGCTGTGCATGCATTCAGCCATTGCTGGAATTTGTGAATTATTAAAGTAGAAATAGATGGAATTATCCAGAGGAACCGATGTGCACAAGTCATAGCCAACAAATGTCATCTCATACACAGTTCTATATGCACAAGATAGGATAACAAAAAGCCATGCATATACTAGTCCCAGCACATTTCAGGGAACTTCAGAACACAAACCTTATTGTTCAAAGGAGATGTTGGAACTTCAATATTCAACGAGCAACTTTTTGGAAAAGTTCCCTTTTCAATATCTCTGATAGTTGCATTTATTAACGGTAAGCAGACAGCGACTGCATCCTTAAAATCACTTTCTTGACTCTCATCCTTTTTCCTATAAACATTGAATCTTTAGGCAAAACTTATAAAGAAGAAGAAGAAGAAGACAATATGTTCAAATAATACAAAGAGTGGTAGCTTACCAGTTCAGTGATATGGACAAAGATGGTATACCGCAAATTAATGCTTCTCTAGCCCCGGCAATGACACCAGAGTAAAACCTGCCAGAGTCTCAATTCAGACTTTTCAAAATGAAACGACTCATTGTTTTCTGAAAGTCTACAGCACAGTTATGCTTCGTCAATTCAGAAAATACAAGCATATTATGCTTACATTTGATTGCCACAGCTTGAACCTCTATTGATTCCGCTAATAACCTGAATATGAAGAAAATATTAAAACTTCGAACATGTCCAATATTGAAACCAAAGGACAGAATTACAGTAGCAGCATTAGACGCTAACCAATAAAGGCTTCGACCATGAAAAAAGTGCTCCAGATAATGCTAATGAGACACAATCCACAGGAGTCCCTGGCCAAAAGTAAAATGCCAAAGGAATACGGCTATAAGCAAGCAGTTTCAACTTCACCACGTTACTCGCATATGGTACAAGCAAAATTTACAGATCCGATTTCAATAAACAGTGTTCGTACTTTGGTTCGAAAATACTCAGACCTGGATGTGGCCACAATTATAACTTATGAACATATTTTAAGCACTTCATAGATTCAGATTCCCTAAAGCAAAAGCAACATAAATCATCAAAAGTCATGAGCACGAGTAGCAGCCCCACCCGAAACTTCGTAAGCCACGGCGCCATTTATTTCGGCAGATGTCACAGCCACCGTTTCTCTAAGAGTCACAGAATGACCGGAGGCCGATTTGTCCCTAAACAATGCCAAATGAAACATTTAAACAATCACTAATAGAAACTGAAAGCAACGTACCAAGCATCCTCCCAAAGCCAAAATCAGTACAAGAGAGATGAACAGAAAAAGGAAGAAGCAAATGTCGCCGCTCAATTGAAGAAGGGGGACAAGTGCAAAGAAAACTGAGGAAAATTCACATAATGAGGAGCGAGAAAAACGTCATTTTTAATAACCACTGCGCTGATTGAAATCAGCGTCGCAAGCATAGTGGTAGGTAACGTCATGATAGAACGGCCGAACAACCAGAATCTCGGTACTCGATCGCAGCAGAAGACAAATATATTCCAAGCAGAGACGATACGGCCGAAGAATTCCGGCAACGATAAAAACCGAAGCAAGCTTAATCGAAATGCGAAACATCATGCGCCAATCCAAATAGAAGAGCAACATCGACGAGAGAAGGACGAGCAACAAAGCCGAGAGAAATTCCAAACGGCGAGCGAGCGAGCGAGCGAGCGAGAGAGGGAGACTCACGATTGAGGAACGCAGACGTGGACATTGCAGAGGCCTTCGCGGACGAGCGCTTCGACGAGGCAGGCGAGGCCGGGGGACTCGATTCCGTCGCTGTTGGTGACAAGGACGATCGGCTTCGAGCAATCGTCGGCGCCGGAGCCGCCGGGGGCGGAGTCCGAGGTGGAAGGCTCGATCGGCTCGGCGGGACCGTCGCCGCCGCCGTCCTCCTTGCGGCGGGCGAGGACCTGCTGGAGGTTGGAGACCAGGCCCGGGGGTAGCTGGTTATCCTTAACGGACGCCATGGCAATGAAATGCAGATTCGGATTCTAAGCAGTAGAGAGAGAAAGAGAGAGAGTCGGAAGAAACAGCAATGAAATTCTAGAGAGAGAGAGAGAGGAAAAGGAGCGAGCTTGATGTAAGAGAGAAGAAGAAGGAGGAGGAGATTGATGATGGACCGATTCTAACGGCGTCATACAGGAGGAGAGAGAAAGCGAGGAAAGCCTACGACTGTAGGGAGAGAAAAAGTCCAATGGCTCGGGTTTAGAGAGAGAGTGTGGGGCCGCGGTGACAGCGCCTCCCTTTTTTTGCTCGCAGGTCCCTCGGCTCCTGTGCAAAATGCAATTCGGCCTCTCTCCTCCTGATTAAAGTGATTTAGTCATTGAACTTCCATAAGCAACAAAGTGAAAAAAAAAAAGTTTCCATGCTCCTCTTTTTGGGTCAATCCATACTCTTCTTTAGCTAACCTTTAATTTGGTCATTGAATTACACTATCGTTCGACCTAGTTCTTATAAGCTTTTGATTAGATTAGTTTAGTCCTTTGTCAAATGTCAAAACTCTTTACCGATGATCGGAATCCATGTCAACGATTGTGGGCCTGACAACCAAGTTAAATTGGTGTGCTAAATATCAATTGGACTAGATTGACTATAACAGTTGTATTGGTTCAATTCACGCAATGCAAATATTAAAATAAATTAATTAAGAATTCAAGATTAAAGCTGAACAGAGAACATAGTGACTACTTTTTGGCATTGCTGTAAACTTTTCTTCAAAAGTATGGTGAAATTTTATTGGTGGACGATATCAAAAGTTGCCCACCGAAGCTCTTAAATTGTTCTCTTTACGTAAATTTAGGGCCTCCTGGCATGGAGATTGTGTACTTTTGTAACGTGAGATTTTCTATCCATCCAAATAAACCATTGGAGTGTAATGTGAAGAGCCATCAAAGTACCTAAAATCTCGTGTAAAATCCCATAAATTACAACTCCAATGGAGGACTATCGAGGACACCGACACTAAAAAGGAAGAAGATCAATTGCAAATATCAACTCAACCCTCCATAAATAAAAATGAAATCCTTTTCTATTCTTAAATCAACCGGAGGTCTTATTGCCTAAGTAACATCAAACCATGAATCTAGGGGCCACTCATTTTAAAGACTTGATAAATGAAAATGGTCCGATCCGTGTGACATAATACCTGATTATAACGTATTTTGTCCGGCAACAATCATCTTGATTTAAAAAGAAATAAATCAAATTCAATCCACAGAAAGCGATTCCTCTTTCAGAAAATTAATTCATTAGGTACAAATGGGTGGGTAAAAACATTAATGGCGGAATACATAAGGACATGCTAGTTTCGATGTTAAAAGGAAAAAAAAGCCGTTTGTTTAAGCGAGAGAGGGATTCTCTGTTTAAAGAAGACGCATGTCCTCTAGCAGCGCGTGAGCCGCACGATTCCGGTGGCCCCCACCGAGCACGTGACCGGTCTCTTGCCCGGATATCGCCTGACAGCTCGTCCTCTAATTCCCGGCGTAATTACGATTTTGGGCCGCGTCGTCTTCGTCCCTTGCTAACCTGACGAGGCGGTGATGGGGAAAGAAAAGCTCCTCCGGGGAGGCGGATTGGGCGTCGAGACACGTGGCGGACGGTTACTGGTCTCCGAGGGGTTGTCCCCCCGTGACTTTTGTCTCAGGGGAGGAAGGAAACGCGGTTTTTTTTTTTGTTTCCAACTGCTGTCGTGGCCCACAAGATTTACTTCCCGGCCGTTGGATCGGATCGGATCGGATTGGATTTCAACGTCAAAGGGATGGGCCCCGCCACGGCCTCGCCTTTATTGGGGAAAGGTCTGGGAGTCCATTTATGCCTTATACGAATTTTTGCTCAAAAGCTTAATTCTCTCCCACTTTAGATAATATAATATAATATAACCATTTTCAAATCACATTGAAAATTCTCGCGCCGATGGAGAGATTGACGCCCTGCTCCATTTATTTAGCAAAAATATATAATGTATGAAATATTTTACTTAAAATAACTAATCGATGAAATGTATTTTCATTATCAATAATAAAATATTTATCATTTATTAATTTTTGTAAACAATATAAATGGTGAAAAATCATTTTTTAAATCATTTGGACCTAAGTATATCTTCAAATTGCTTTGTCTAAACTCTAGAACGTAAAATTTAAAAATATTTCCTCGCGGACAAGAAAGATAAAGATATACTGGGCAGGAGGGTAGCCTCCGCCGCAACTTCTTCAAAAGTTATTTGAGAAACTGGATATAATAACCGTCCAAACCGGCAAAGGTGGAAGAGAGAGGTGAAAGCCCTCCTACTAGGTTAATATGTGCTTTGCATAGTGTCTTTCAACCGACTCATCGATTTAATATTCATGGTCGAAAGACACTGTGCGATTTTTTTTTGCTAAACAATCAAAACAAATAAAGTAACTGGGTTCGATTTTTTTTATTTTGTCTTTTTTATATTTTTTATGCATGCAAGGCAAAATCATGAACAAGATGGCTGGATACAGATGAGGTGTGGGTCTGGCCCTGGAGGGATTGAGTAATATGGTAGTGCTCTCCAATTATTCATTTACTCCTTTTATGGTGTGGCCGGCCCAATGCGTCTGACCAAAAGGTGCACCCTTCACGTTCTCTTCCGAATTGGAATTGGGTTTGCATGCAGATTTATTCCCACAACGTGGACTCCACAACTGTAGATTGGTTTCAACTATTGAAATTGAAAAGGATTCTTCCTCAGACTTGATACCCCTAAAAAAAGCAAATATCCAAACCAAAATGTCGGCGACCGGAAAAATAAGATTGTTAGTAATTTTAGGGCATTGAATTCGTATGGCCCGCCTGATAGAAAATACATGCACACAGGCTTATTCCTCAGTGGTCGAATCGATTCCACGAGGTCAGATGTCATAAGGAGGCGAGCTGCTAGTGTGCGAGATCCTTTTGGTTGCCCCGTCACTGTTGAGAGTTGGAAGTATCTAATAATCATGGGCAATTTGTGATGAGGAGGGATTTGCCAATAGAAAGTTTTTGAACTTCAAACGAATTTAGACTTATTAAGCATCAAATGAGTATATTAGAAGTTTTAAAACTTCTTAAGTTGAACTAAGTGCTAAAACTTTCAAAAAATACATCAAATTATAAAATATGTTAAATTTGTACAATCAAGCCATTCCCTTGAATGTGCTTTTTGAAAATTTCAGGATTCGATTGTACTTTCGTGAAAAGTTTTAAAATTTAATTGCATTTTTTCAAAGTTTTAGACCTCTAATGGATTATATTTAGTCAAGTTTTAAATTTTACAGTGCACTTATCCATTAAGGAATCAATCCATGATAAAAAAAAGCAATGCGAAGAGAGTGAAAAATGAATTTGAGGATAGTCCTTATGGATAGGGGTGAGCATATCGAATTATCCAAATTGGGAACTACTCGAACTAAATGGGACCAACCGATTTGGTCCGATTCCTGAAAGCATTGATTCGATTTTTGTTTCCATAAAAGTGGAATTGGTGCTTTTCAGTCTGGTTTTGGGACCAACGGATCAAACTGACTATTTTTTTAAATTATATTTTTAATTTCTTAAAAATAACAATAAATCTTAAAATAGACTATTTTAATTCTTAAACATACACATATATAAATTAAATTTAAAATAAAATCTTCGTAGAATAAAAAAAGTGGCTAGCTTAGTCAAGCCAAACCCGGTCCTGTTCAAATCCCGATTCCACTTTGGAACAAAATTAGATTTGACAACTGATCATCCATATTTATGAATGTGACTCATAGAAGCATGATAGATCCGCTTGTGGAGATAAAAAGGTGGATTTGGGTTTGATATTTCCACCCGATTGCGGAATTATAGCTAGCCTGCATGATTAAATCCTACATTGCGTGCGCAATCTCTCTCTTTTTCACGTGATTTCCGACGCGTCGCTCGCGTTGTCGTTGACTCTTTGCATTCGTCTCGTCTTAATCCGATTGTCATTGCGATTCTGTCGCGGGTCACGAAGACCACGACGTTCGGGAAATGATTACGGGGTTCGACGCAGTGGATATGAGTAAAGCCGCTCGTCTGAATTGGGGATGAGTTGTCGTGCATTTCAATGATGATCTAATCTGGGTGATTTCAACGAAATAATGAAGATATAAGAAAGTCAAAGGATATCTTCTTCTTCTTTTTTCCCCAATGAATGTGAGGGTTAATGCCAGATTCACATGTTTTCTCTATAATTATATATATTTATCATTCGAAATAGGGGGGAAAATAATCAAAATATTAGAATTGGTTTTTTGGGGGCCAAAAAGTATGAGACTAAGTTTGACTAGATTCTTGGGTTGAATTTACCTATACCTATATCCTCTTGGGAGAAATCAGGAAAATTGTTTTGAAAGTATTAAATTTATCACACTCTTATTAATTCACTCATAAATTTATCAATAAATAAGTCTTATGTTTTGTTGCTACTTGAGTCTATCAAGTCAATTTTGATCATAAATCATTAACATAGATACCAGACGTTATACATGATATGATGAATACTAACGTGGATAATTTTTAATAATATTTTAATATTTTTATTTTTATTTTTCCCCCATTGAGCATTGTCGATGGTTGGCAAAAGTCCCACCAAACCTGGGCTAACAAGGGCCACCCTCATTGGATCGGCTAAGGGTGAGGGTTACTCTTTCTTGCATAGTGGAGGGCAACCCATGCTTGCCCAAAAAAGGGTGGCCCTTGCCTTAGGCTGGCCATCGACGAGGCTTGGCAGTGGCTCATAGAAGGAAAAAGAAAAAAGAAAATAAAATAAACCCAAAAAAAAAAAAAAAGAGAAAGGTAAAATAAGAAAACGAGAAGAAAAGAAAAATAATAAATAAAAAATATTGAAAATTATTAATGTCGGGACGTGTAAGATGGTCGCGTCCACGTCAACGATTTCAGTCCAAAATTGATCGGATAGACTTATTTGACAAATGTGAAAAGGTTAATGACTTAGTCAGCAAAATTGATAAATCTATGATTAAATCGATAAAATGCAATAAGTTTAAAACTTTTTGGACAATTTTTCTATGAGGAATCAATCGAAGCCTTGCCCAAGCTCCATATTTGCATCCATTATGAGATGCATATCATATGTAAAGGTTGTTTTCATAGGTGTATTAGTGGGAATTACACAGATCACGTGTGAAGTTTGTTGTTCCTAAAATTTTAATTCGTTCGAGATGGTCAATGAATATTAGCCTATAAGCAATGTCGTCCTTGCATTTTTTATCTATTTAACGTGGCCATTAAATTTTTGATAGATATTCAATCTAGTTCTCAGTCTATATAAAAAAACTTCAATATTATCCTCATATTGATTCAAGTTTAGGAACCCATTGAACATTTTATATAAATTGTGGACTAAATTGAACATTTACCAAAAGTTCAAATGCCATATTAAACAAAATTAAAGTGTACTAATAATATTGCACATTGAGTTAAAGTTTATGAATCACATTAATAAATTAAAATTTTAAAGATGACACTGTACATTGGGTCAAACTTCGTGGAACATCTACGTCATTTTTCCCGACAAAAACAAAAAAGCAACTCTTCTTATCCTCTTTCCAATTAATATTCTCGTCTTTCTTCGGAATTATAAAAACGCAAAAATGGCTGTTAAGTCGTGATGCTTCATTGATCCAAATTTGGTTCTCTATTCCACTTATTTCGACACTTTTGGAAAGGTCCAGCATAGTGACGTGGATTAAGAATCTTTCAATGTCCTTTTTCGCTTCTCCGTCTCTTTTTCTTTCTTTTCAATAATTCCCAATTACACACACACACATATTATATTTTGGTCGAGTCTATAAGAGCGCGTTTGGTAACATTTATGTTCTTTTTTTGTTATAGGAAATAGAAATAGAAAAAAATATTTATGTTCCAGGGAACAATTTTTGAATAAAAAACGCGTTTGGTAAACTTGTTCTAAATAAAAAATGAACATAAACACGTTTGGTAAATTTGTGTTCTTTTTTTGTTTATTTTAATATTTTAATATTTTTATTTTCTTTATTTTTCTCTTTTTTTCTTCTTTTGGCCGGTCGCCGGCCTCGGCCATGGCCGGCGATCTCGACGACGAGGGCGGCGGCTTTGCCCGCCCATGGCGAGGCTCGCCGTGGTTGGGCGAGGCTCGGCCTTGCCTTGGTTGGGCGAGCTCGAGCTCGCCTAGATCCGACGAGCCCGAGCTCGCCCGGCCTTGCCCCGAGCCGACGAGGCTCGGCTTCGCCTTGGTTGGGCGAGCTTTGGCTCGCCTAGATCCGACGAGCCCGAGCTTGCCCACCACCGGCGAGGCTAAGCCTGGCCACCCACCGCTAGGCCGGCGAGCTCGGGCTCACCGGATCTGGCGAGCCCGAGCCTCGCCGGGGCGGCGACGATCCGGCGACCTCGCCGGCCAAAGTAAAAAGAGAAGAAAAAGAGAGGAGGGAGAAAATTTGTTCTTAAAATTTGTTTCAGAAACAAGAAACACGTTTTTTTTGTTTCTTGTTTCTATTCCACATGTTCCAAAAACGCAAATAAATGCGTTTATGTTCTTTTTTTTGTTCCCTATAACAAAAAAAATAGAAATTTTGTTCAAAAACAGGAAAAAAAAAAAAAACATTAACAATCAGGCCCTAAAAAGCAACTCCTTTTTTCCTCTTTCCAATTAATATCCTTATTTCTCTTCGAAATTATAAACACACAAAAAAGCAGTTAAATCATGATGCGTAATTTTTCCAAATTCGGTCTTCCATTCCACTTATTTCGACACTTTTTGGAAAGGTCCGGCACAGTGACGCGGACTAAGAATATTTCAATTTCCTTTTTCGCTTCCTCCTTTCTTTTTTCTTTCCTTTCAATAGTTCCCAACTATACACACATATATTTATATATATATATATATATATATATATTTTTTTTTTTTTTGTTCGGTAATGGCGCATTTGATAACGATTCTGTTTTCGAAAGCAGATTATGATCAGAAATGATTTTTTTTTTATTCTATTCCCGGAAACAGATTCCTAGCATTTTAAGCCAGTTTGGTAACTATCCAAAATTTCTGATTTTGAAATAAAATTACGTTTGGTAACTATCCAAAATTCTATTCTAAATTAATTTTTTAATTTTTAAATAATTTTTATACTTGTATACTTTTTTTCTTTCCTTTTTTTTTTTTTTTTTTCCTATTCTTCTTCTTCTTTCCACCGGCGGGGCTAGGCAAGCCTCGCCGGGGCTAGGTAAGGCTCGCTTGGCCATTGGTGGGGTCGGGCGTTGCAAGGCTTGCCCAGCCCCGGCGAGCTTGCCGGACCTCGCCCTGGCCTGGCGAGCTCGCCGGATCGGTTGCCAGCGACGGTGGCGGCGGACGATGGCGACGGCGGCGAATGGCGGTGATGGCGGCGGACGGTGATGGATGGTGGCGGACAGTAACCGCGCGATTGAAGAAGACGAAAAGAGAAGAAGAAGAAAGAAAAGAAAATAGTTAGTTTTGATTCTTTTTTTCGATTCTGGAACAAGAATTACATTTTTTTTTTATTCTTGATTCTATTCCTAATCTGTTATCGGAAAAAAATTTGTTCTCGGAAACAAAAATTTTAGCAAACGCGATTCTTGGCCTAAACTGATTATGGAAACGAAAAATCAGAATTTGGCCTGTTTGGGCCTAATTATATAAAATATTTATCCCTTTTTCCCCCTTTTTCTCCTTTCCCGGTCACTAAATTATTATTTTCGTCCAACCAAAAACTGAAGAATATAGCAACTGACAACAGCCGCAGCTCGCGCTTCGCACTGCATTGGCGCGACCGCTGACTTAGGGTTTCGAACAGTCGGAAAAATCCAATCGAGCGCTTCCCCAGCAACCTGCGCGAGCCTCTGCCCTCGAGTCGCCAGCTCTCGCCCTGCACGCGTCGAGGAGGGGAGGATCGGCGGCGAGGATAGTCACCGGCGGGCGAGCCGCGGCGGCGGAGATGGAGGAGTACGGAGGCCAGAGCCAGTACGAGGAGGACAACCCGTTCGCCTTCGACGGCGGAGAGGAAGTCTACGAGTACCATCAACAGCAGCAACAGCAGCAGCAGCAGCAGCTGCAGCAGACGGAGCGGCGATATTCGGGGCGCGACGTGGACTCGTTCGGAGGCGGCGGCGGCGACGGCGGCGAAGAAACGGACCGGAGGCGTCCGGCGGAGCACCGCGACTCTTCTTCGAGGTTAGTTTGCTCGGGTCTCGGGAGTTGACTGGTTAAGATTTTTTGCAGTGTTTTGGAGGAATTGGGGGAATTTCGAAGCTGCTGCGGCGCGCTTGGGTTTTTGTTGTTTCCTTTTCCTTAGAATTTGTGCGCGCGAACTTGAGCTATTAGAATTCGACCCAAAAGAAAAGAATTTTGACCTATTAGAAGATGACGCCGATATTGCCGAGCGAAGAATATTTCTGACCATTTTTTTTTTTAATTTTTATTTTTTGCCGCCTTCTTGTGATAGGAAACTCTTTGTTGGAGGCATTTCCTGGGAGACTACCGAAGGTATGTCAAGCGTTTCATCACTGAATTTCTCATGGATTAATTTGAACGTGAAGTGTATACTTGGAAGTTCTCTTGTCGATTAGAATAAATTGGGGATTAAACTGTCTAATGCTGAGTGTTGCGAACCCGGCTAGTGCATAAGTATCGTAATTCGCATTACTTGCCGGCCATCAATATATATTAAGAAGTTTGAATTCTTCTGTCTCAGGAGAATGCCTAGAAGTCCCTTGAAGTGGATAATAGGAAGTACCCAAATCATCTATGGTCCTCACTGTAGATTCCAATTTGTGCTTGTGCACTGTCCTATCCAGAGTAGCGAATCTTGATGATTTTTCTTGGCTGCTCTCAGAGATCCTTGTTTTCCGATTCATCTCACCAACTTCTCAACACTTAGTTTTGATAATTGGCACATCCCCTGTCTGTGTATTCTTGTCCTGCTTTTGATAGTTGGCACAACCCGTCTGTGTATTCTTGTCCTATGATTAAATTCAACTAGTTATTGCTTGAATTTACTGTCATTTTTCCATTTGATTGTGATGCTGAAGAGATCTTCTACTCGTCTATTTGGATAGTTTCCTGTCTTCTGTTCTCACTGAATGCATTCTTCTGGCTTCACTGAATGCGTTCTTCTGGCTTCAGCAATGGCATCACTCCTCAAACATGGCATGCGCGCGTCAGTAATAACTTATAATTGCAAGTGTTAGTAGTTGTGCACCTAAACATGTTTTAGGATTGAAACGAGGGTTTTAGGTGCATGAGGAGTGGATGCAGCGTAGAACAGGATATTTAATCATGAAAAACACAAACTTGCTTCTAGTATTGCCAATTTGTAATGTTGACCATGCCATCTGTTCGAATATAGATAAGTACCGATACACTGTTCAACCTTGTAGCATTTTGTGTATTTTTTTTTTTTTCCAGACAGATTCACTAGTTATTTTAGCAAGTATGGAGAAATTGCTGACTCTGTGATTATGACGGACAAGTATTCTGGAAGGCCTCGAGGTTTTGGATTTGTCACATTTGCTGATTCAGTAGTTGCCGATAAGGTTTTGGAGGAATGCCACGTAATAGATGGTAGAGAGGTAATATTCTCTATCAGAGTCAATTTATTTACTGTGCAAAAGAACTTCCTTGTCATGTTAGAACTTTCTTGGATGTCGTATCATGTCAGGTAGAAGTGAAGAGGACGATCCCCCGGGAGGATATGGAAGGAAAATCAGCATTAAAGACAAAAAAGATCTTTGTCGGTGGACTCCCAGCATTCCTGAGTGAAGGTGGCATATCCCCCATTTCATTTTGTCTCTCTGAGGCATGGGAATTTATTAGTTGATGCCGTGCTTTACTGTGCAGATGAGTTGAAGGAGTACTTCTCTTTCTATGGTAGCGTTGTTGAGCATCAAATAATGCTAGACCACACGACTGGACGGTCTAGAGGCTTTGGGTTTGTCACATTTGGTGAAGAAGATGCAGTTGAAAGGATAATATCAGAAGGCAAAGTGCATGAACTTGGAGGAAAACAGGTGAGTTATAATTCCTAACCAGTATGGAACTTCATCAGAGATGAGCAGCTTCTAACATAGCTCTGACCATAATGTTTAGGTGGAAATTAAGAAGGCCGAACCAAAAAGGGGAGGTAGTGACTACAGCGGAAGCCATTCCAAATTCAGAGGCAGTTTCAACAGTAGTGCGGGTGGTTACGCTAAAGAATATCATCCAGGAGATGGGTTTGGTGGGAAAGTAAACAGAAATTTTGGTGGGGGTTATGGAGGTTTTGACGGTTATGGAGGCTATGGAAGTTATATTGGAAGCTACGGTGGAAGCTCAGCTGCATTTTATGGTGGATATGGTTATGGCTACAGTTTTGGGGGCCCAATGTATGGTGGCGGCGGCACTTATGGAGGCAGCAGCAGCTATGGTGCCCCCAGTGGTTATGTCACGAGTGGTTTTTATGCCGGTAATAGAGGCTATGGAAGAGGCGGCAGCGGTGGTGGCGGCGGCGGCGGCGGTGGCGGTATCCATGGCAGTGGTAAGGGATATGGCTATAATTCCACAGCAAACGGGGCTGCAATGGCCGAACGGTACCATCCTTATGGTAGATGAGATTTTTATTGGCTTGAGTAGTGTCAATGCACACGGAACGGAAGGACGTTTGTCCCTCACGGTTAAGGCTTGTTAGTTGATTAACACCTCTCCTGTGCATAATAATAGCATAGCCGGTCGACAGGGCACCTTGTAATTATAAGACAGATTGAGATGTGTTGCTTAATCTATGATTCGGGATGAATATGAGCCTGTTTATTTGGACATTCTTGACGTTCTGCTGTATCAGTGGTTTAATCTGAATCACCTGGGTTGATAGTTATTACATAGGTGATGCTGTTATTGTTCTTTTGAGGGTGATTATGGGAAAAACATTCTTTCGGCTTTTCAATCGAAAAACAGATCTTGCTTCAACAAAGGTGGCATGATCTCTGATGCGTTTGTCCTTTTTCCAACAAAAGTTATGGTATTCATTATCTTTAGATGGATACTGCGTAAAGAGTGGATATACCAAATTTCATCGATGGACAGCACAATAACTGTGGAGACAACATTGTCTTGAAAAACAGAAAATAAAAAAAATAATAAAAAATCTTTAATAAGCAAGGTTCGTCAAAATTGCAAGTATCTTTTGCTGGATGCAAACTTATTAGCTGTACTGTACGGAGTAATGAAGCTGTAAACAAGCGCAGGTACAGGTGTCTGAACGAACAAGCACTTTTACGGTACCACAACGTTGGGATGTGTCATCGTAAAAATAAGTATAAAAAGGTCGTAAAATTGATTTACGATTGTAAAAAAAGTGAGAGAAAGGAGCACTAATGTACCTATGGAATTCCTTGCATTTAAAACTGGTGGCATCTTATAGTTGTACGTCTCAATAAAACATAAATGCTAATTTATTCAGTTTCGACGAGGACATGGGTGAATTTAAGTCGTTTTTTCTTTACCGTCGAAAAAGACAAACAATGCTGAACTCTCTTTGAGCATATCGATATCATATGTCCGTGTCATCTCGAGTTAACGTCAGGAGAGGACTTCATCTCTTTCATTATTTTTTAAATCTATTACATGCTGTCAGAACTAACAAGACAAATATTTCTGTATATGTTTACCCATATAAAATGCTAGTAAAGGTATGATTATGTAAACGATATGGGGCTAAGACGTAAAGAAGGGTGGCTTGCACGAAATGAAAACCTTGATTTCTTGAAAAGGCATACTTGTGTGCAGGTTCATCCCTCCTCTCCATAGTATATATAATCTATAGTACATTAGTGAATGTATTATAGCACCATAATCACCAAATCCTGCGACAACTGTCTTGCCCCTTTTGGACATGGCCGTGAAGGTCGTGCTCTCATTGTGGGTGCTAGGTGTTAGACAACCATGATCAAAATGTATTGAGAATAAAGCACAAAAACAGTTTAAATTTTGGCTGCGGTGACACTTATATTTAAAAGAACAATTTCATATCACAAAAATCCTCGTACTTATATAAGTGGCTCAGAATTACCTTCCGATGCAATTTTATCTCATTTAAAATCCTACATGGCAACTTGCATGGACAATAATAGACAAATGGAGTTGACATGGATCCAGAGAGGCTTGGGAAAATTCCACCGAAAAATTCTAAACTTTATTTGTATGATACTAATATCCTAAATTCTTTTTCATATCATCAACACCCTAAAATTGTACTATCCTGAGAGACTTGGGAAAATTTCACCGAAAAGCCTTAACTTTACTATAATATCCCAATTTTGTTTTCATATCATCAACACCCTAAACTTGTGCTGTTGACCCGAAAATCTATCACAATTTCATCCGACGTGGTGGCTTGCGTGGACAATAGCAGTTTCAAACATAGTTAACAATGAATCTGACGTAGCTTTATAGTCAAGTTCAATATTTATTCATGGGTGGGCTTGACGAGCATGGGATTTGTATGTGTCGTGATCCAGTGCAACTCATCTTTCAGGGTAACTACTTGTCAGGGTTTAAATTTCTTAAAAAAATTGGACCTCCACTATAACAAGTCTGTCTTTTTGGCAACTTTTAGAGTTCCGGAAGCAACATAATTCATGTAGCGACGGCGCCTCGGACTAGACCAAAGCCAGGGTGACCACTTGTTAGGGTTTTAATGATCCGAAAAAAAGGTTTTAGTACGACTGTAAGTAAAATTTAAGCCTTTTGTTAGTATATTCGCAAACATATGCAAAATTTTATTTTTAAAGAGTGGTGTTTTCCTCCAATTTGGCTACGGGAATCTAAATGTTGGATTACAAACATGAACATCAATCACATTAATGTTCACTGCATGTAGATAAACAATGGGTATTAGGAAGCTTTTTTTTTTTTTTTTTTTGGAAAAATAGCATTCTTAAGTTAATTAAAAACATGACATTTTCAATAGTTTATGTTCAATTGAGATTTTCAAGAAAGTATCATTCACATGCTACATGAGTTTCAAAGACATTTACTCGTCAATTGAACGAGACTTGCCATGATTATAAATAGGACTCATCATATTCTAATCATTCAACCATATTTTAAGACTATATTTCTTCATTTGATTGATCAAGTACAAGTTACGAATCTTATTTATACACAGACTTGACAAAATATAGATGTAATTAATCTCACGTACTTCAATGCATGTGACGGGATCACAAAAAATTTCCCGAATTTTTTCTCAATAATGTAATGCCAAGAAGTGATAGTGCGTTTCCTTTTACCTCAACCCATATTAGACCGTAGTTCAAGGTTAACAATTCCCAATACCATCATCTTATGGTGTGTTTGGTAATATTTTTGTTTAAAAATTGTTTCAGGGAACAGAAATAGAAAAAAATGTTTATGTTTTGGGGAATAATTTTTAAACAGAAAAACACGTTTGATAAACTTGTTATGGGAATAAAAAATGAACGAAAAACACGTTTGGTAAATTTGTGTTGTTTTTTTTATTTCTTTTAATTTTTATTTTATTTATTTATTTTTTTTCTTTTTTTTTTTTTTTTCTTCTTTTGGCGGTGGCCTCGCTTTGCCTAGCCTTGTCTCGTGTCGACGAGGCTCGACCTCGCTAGTGGTGGGGCGAGCTTGGCCTCGCCGGAGGCCGACGACGCTCCGGTGAGGTCGCCGACCTTTGACGGTTGAGTCGTCGGCCATGGTCGAGGCGGCGACCGGCCAAAAAAAAAAAAAAAAAAAAGAAAAAAAAAAAAGAAGAAAAAGAGTGAAAAGAGAAAATTTGTTCTTAAAAATTGTTAGAAATAAAAATACGTTTTTCTTTTTTATTTTATTCCAAATGTGTTCACGAAACAAAAAAAAAAATTTAAAAAAAAACGCAAATAAATGCATTTATATTTTTTTTTTTCTCTAGAAAAAAAAAAAATTTTTTTTGTTTATAAATAAAAACAAACAACGTTAACAAACATACCCTTAATAACGACAAACTCTTTTTCCAAAGCGTCCTGTCAAAAAATATTTTCGATCCACTTTTTAAGCACAATAAATGCAATCGAACCGCAGGCATAACACGAGATACAATCCGTACATCAATAAATGCAAACTCCTTATTTTTTTTTTTTTTTTTTTTTTTTGGTCGGAAAATGCAAACTCCTTAGAATCGATGGTTTCATAGTATTCTTCTCGAGCTTATCAATCAACAAAATCATTTCTTAATTTATAAAAAAAGAAATGGACGAAGCCTCCGCCACGCGCCCACGCGCTCTCTCTCTCTCTCTCTCTCTCATCATCAACATCGTTTTTTTTTCCCTCCTCTGCCCCGCAAAAACTTTCCCTCCTTTTCCTAGGGTTTCTCTCCAATTTCTCTCCCCTTCCTTCTCCGATCTCCTCCGCTTCCCGCCGCCGGCCGGCCGATCAAGCAGCGCGCCTCATCATGAGCAAGGATACCGACGCCCCCAGAGACTTCGACCTGTCCGAGCTCCGTTCCGATCTCCCCGCCGCCGCCGCCGGTGACTACTCCTCTCGACCTCCTCCTCCTCCTCCTCTTTCCCTCCTCATTTCCCGCGCGCGATGTTCGCGAGCCGATCGGACGGAGAAACGCGCGCGCGTCCGACCGGGACGGCTGCCTTTGATTGCCTCCTCGGTCGGTGAATTTCGCGGCGTCCTGCGAATCGGGACCGCCCCGCCGTACCGAAATGGCTGGCGACAGTTTATCTGTTCTTTTTGTATTTTTGCGTGGCTGCTTGTCCTTGGGTCTGGCCTTTCTCTGTTTTGTGCGCGAGCGTGTCCTTCTTGGTGTATTATCTGCTGTTGCGTGTTTTAATCGTATCCAGCCTCGTCCTGTTATGATCTCAGACGGATTACGTTGGGAAGTTCTAGGTGTTATTGAATTTAGCTTTGATGGAACATGGAAGGCTAGAATGATCAGTGACGGAGCAGTTCTGCTCTTTTCCTTGTCCAAAATAAGTTCTTTTTGGGTTGTGCATCTCTGAATTGGATTTTTATGTTCGACCAGTCTTTTTTGGTGATTGCTTCGTCAATGTATTGGCGAAACTGACTTGCGTTTTGCATGTGCTTTAGTTGAATGTGGTCATTTTTTTTATTTATTTGGTGCACACACACTTGATGAGCAATTGCTTGAAATCCTATTTACTCCTTCCTCTTTTTGGCGTTTGTAGCTCTAAGCGCAGAAGATCGCAAAGGTCTCGTCAATGCACTCAAGGCAAGTTATTGTGGAACTTTTTCCTGAAGTAATTTGTCGGTTGCGAGTTGGAATCTCTGGGAAGCATGTAAAAAGACGCCTTCTTTTCAAAAGGAGACAAGATATTATGTGATGAGTTAGTTGACGGTCCTCATGTAACCTCGTGTACTTGCTTAGGGAATTCATTGCTATATAGCTTCCCAACGGAACAGACGTTGTTGCATAAGAACATGAGCTTTGTTGTGTTTTACAGAGTTTCAATTGCATTATTTTGCCTGCAGCTGTTCCTTTTAGTTACAGCTTTCCTTTTTTTACTACAATTTCTACAGAACAAGTTGCAGAGCTTGGCTGGGCAGCATTCAGATGTGCTAGAGAGTCTTTCCCCTAATGTTAGGAAGCGCGTGGAGGCTCTAAAAGAAATTCAGGTTTCTTGTACTTGGATGTGTTTTAAATGCCACATAATTCATGGTCATTCCATTTTTATACAGTTGTGTAGGTTTCATGGCAATATATGCCTATTCGTATACACATGCATGCGAGTTGATTATGGCTAATGCCAGTTGAACAGTTGTATGCGTTGTTTTGTTGACTGTCTTATTTGGCTGGTATAGAGGAGGAGCTCTTTACTTGCATGTCCCCAGTTAATTTTTTGTTCAATGGAATATGTTGATTTGCACTAAAGTTATCACAGTAACTGCTAGAACTAGGAAGTGTGTAATTCCTGAGGATACGTGTGTGTTCTTATTTCTGATAAGGACACACACATTTTCCTTTTGTCTATTCAAGCCCCTGGCGATACCCTTAACCAGGTCGATAGTGGTCAAGCTGATCATATACCCCTGTCCCAAGAATGTGTATTCATGTCAAGAAATTTACAGTTTCCCATAACATGTAGAAAGGAAGTTTTTGACGCTGGTGACTGGTGATTTTCAGAGCCATCATGATGAGATGGAGGCTAAATTTTTTGAGGAGAGGGCAGCATTGGAAGCTAAATACCAGAAGTTGTACGAACCCCTATATACAAAGGTCTGCATTATTTGTTCTCACTTGTGATATTCCATGACAAAGATGAAGCTTGTGGCACATAGTGATGGAAATGTTTATCTGGATGGTGGTATTGCAATCCATTCTTCTAGATGTTTAGACTGCTCTGGTGTCTGCTAATACACTTTTGTTTTTTGGCACTTAGAGATATGAAATTGTCAACGGAATTGTTGAAGTTGATGGAGTAGTAAAGGAAGTTTCTGCAGTGGAAGAAGAGGACAAATCCGCTGAAGGTGGTCTCTATGAGGGTATCTGTTGTTGTCCTGAACTTTTCTCAGAGTGTTCTTTTTCCTTATTGAAATTTTAATGCAGAGAAAGGTGTGCCAAACTTCTGGCTCACTGCAATGAAGACCAATGAAATTCTGGCAGAAGAGGTAGTGAATGCAGAACCATCCTTTTGTTTTCTCTGGTAGAACTAATTGTGGCTTATTATTTTCCATTTCTTTGCTTAGATCTCTGATCGGGATGAGGGGGCTCTGAAGTATTTAAAAGATATTAAGTGTTCTAAGATCGATAAACCTAAGGGCTTTAAGCTCGAGTTCTTCTTTGATGCTAACCCATACTTCAAGAACTCGGTGCTTACGAAAACATATCACATGATCGATGATGATGATGAACCTATCCTTGAGAAAGCTATTGGGTAAGTTGCTTTACTCGTACATTTTGTTTAGGCAGCTTTGGTTCCCATAGCTCATGCTTTGTGGTGCAACTCTCAGGACGGAGATTGAGTGGTATCCAGGGAAATGCTTGACTGAGAAGCTGCTGAAGAAGAAGCCGCGAAAGGGTTCAAAAAATGCCAAACCCATTACCAAAATTGAAAAATGCGAAAGCTTCTTTAATTTTTTCAGTCCTCCAGAGATTCCAGATGATGATGAAGATGATGATTTAGATGAAGATACGGTATGATGTCGCTAGTAGGGTTGCAATGAATTACACTTTGTTCTGGTGGAGTCTTTTAATCTCTTTATATTGGTTTCAAACAGGCAGAGGAATTGCAGAATTTAATGGAACGGGATTATGACATGGGGTAAGTCAATGATCTCTTCTTTCTTGATTAAGGTTGACCCTCCATCATTGATTTTCAATAGGATTTTCTTGGCCTGTGTGTTACCATTTCCCTGACTTGTCGAGCAAAGAGAATTTTACTTGAGGTAGTTTTAAAGCGGGATGTAGTCTTTGGGACTATTGGAGGGAGCAAAGTAGTCAGCAGGTTTTAGTGTCTTGGTTTGAGTTCTCTCCAAAAAAGGTGGGTTTCAGATCATCACTAACCCAGAGCCAGCTCTTGTTTGTCCTGTAAGCTACTTATTAATTTCTAGAGACTAATGCAATAATCAAAAGGTGGTGTATTTGTTGATGTTTGTGTTGGGTGATTTCCTGTGTAATGAACATGGCAATACTGTGGTTAGCTGTGTGAGGAGTTGCCTGCTTTTTGAGGAAAGCATATGTTACCACTGGGACAACTTGATTTAAAGCCTTGACTGTTGTTCTTTTGCACAATTCAAGCTATTATTCATAATGCAGCTCCACCATCCGCGATAAGATAATTCCTCATGCTGTGTCGTGGTTTACGGGCGAGGCTGCTCAAGATGATGATATTGGTGACATGGTCGGCGATGAAGACGTAGAGGGTGAGGAAGATGATGATGATGAAGGGGAAGATGACGAGGAGGATGAGGAAGATGAGGAGGATGATGACGAGGATGATGAGGAAGATGATGAAGAAGAGGAGCAAAGCAAGAGCAAGAAGAAGGTAATAACTGTTTTTACTTGAATTTCTACACTTGTGATTGGTGGGTTTTTCGTGGTGGAGATGCTAATTAATTATTATTGGTGATTTTGTGGTAGCAGTCATCAGCTGGATCCAAGGTGAGATGAATGCGTCGCCAATCTTTTCTCGAATGAAATGTTGAGAAGATACAGTGTTGGATAATTAGCTTGGCTAAATTTGAACCTCCCATCCTTATCTGAACTGCAGAAGAGTGGCCGAGCACAGAGTGGGAGGACAGAGCAAGGCGAGCGCCCTCCAGAGTGCAAGCAGCAGTAGCATTTGTTCTTTTGTCCTGCCGTGGTCGAGTCGATTCTTCCAAACTGAGCATGGAGCTCTAGGGCCCGTGCGATACTGTCTATCTGCCTTGTGTACGGTTTTTCTTTGACAATACACTCTCGCCCTCTGTTGTTAATTACATATTTGTTCTGCAAATGCACCGACCGCTTTTCCTTTTACTTTTTTCCATCGAATGAGGGCGATTATGTTCGTGGTCTGATGTAAATGATCGATTGATTAGAAGTCATTGCTTCTGAAAGAAGAGCGGCGTCACTGATTGAAGCAAGAGAACTTGGCAATTTTCTAGTCCGAGCAGAATTTATTCATTCTGGCCCCTTGAATATTATCTCCCCCAGTTTGTAGGATCCATAGATCCTATGCCAATTCAGACAGACAGCACGGGAGGGAAGATTTCAGGGTCCACATCCACAGTCCGCATCACTATTCTCTTGTGGTTCACATGTCCTGTTACTATAATTCTTTCCTGCCTTGATTTTCAACCATGCAAGGATTTGCCCAATCACCCACGAAAGGAATCAAGAAATCAACATCATGGAAAAGAAAATTAAATAATTCCCTTTTTCTAAGCCAGAAAAAAAGGAAAAGTCTCTTTAGCCGCAGTCTGTTATTGTGAGTTTTACCTGTGCACGGCAGCCGTGCGCCGCCTCAATTAGCTTCTGCCTCGTTAGCCGAGCACCGGTAAGCAATTAGGACTGTGTCTACGTAAAAAGCTAATCAAGCATTCGCGAAACTGCTAATTTGACATAACCTCGGCGTCACCTAACTTCTTGTCGAGAGAAAGAGCGAGAGAGAGAGACAAGATCAGACCATCCGCTGATTTCTTTGATTTAGGAGTTTAGAAAGTAGGGCCGGAATCGTTTCTTATAAGGGCCTAAGGCAGCGAAAGGATGTGGACTCGGAAAGCAAGAGAAGAGAGAGGAGATTACAAGAAGCATTGTTGTCCCTTTCATGGCCAGGGCAAGAAATATTAACAAAAACTGCTTAATGCATGACTAAATCTAGAGAGAGAGAGAGAGAGAGAGAGAGGGGAGGGAGAGAGAGAGACAGAGGGAAGAGTCTGCACACTCAAGAATGCCTTGCTTCATACGTATCTCCCACTCATGAGCTTTGACCCATCGAATGAAATAGCTTCATTTTCACGTGGGTCACACCCCAGAGTGCTTCAGAACACTCGCAGTCTTGTGAATTTGCTTAAAAAGTAAGAAGACCACAAGCGTTAGAAGAAGGAAATCTGCCGCCTCTTATGACAACGAAACCATTGGCCCCGGCAGGATTAGAAAATTCTCTCCTTCTTCCCTTCTTTAGAGGGAATTATGCCAATGCACCACCATACGATTTGAGAAGCCATGCTACCTTCACCAAATCGGACGGAACCAAACTGATTTCTTATTTCAAGTGGGTGATGGGTCTAGGATCCCATCTTGCAAATGCTTTGAGATGACGGGTCGGGATTTAGTTGGTGAGTCTCATGACATTTTAAATTGGACAAATCATATCGCTAAAGTATAATAATATCTTTAATCGATGAAAAGAATCTTCGTTCTTTCAAGTAAAACAATTCTTTTGACTGATGTACGTCATACTGTATACGAATAGGAGGTGCATCCTTTTTCCTCCCTCAATCGACACCAGGAAAAATACAAATTAGAGATAGAATGTGATGGAAACGGCATTGTATCTGAACCATCACCTTGAAAAAAGAGGTGCCCAAGTGAGATTACATGACTCGTTTTCAGAGGGTGTCGGATCGACGTTAGCGCATCCTTTTTCCTCCCGAAATTGATTCTAAGTAACATATAAAGTACAGACAAAATGAAACCAACTATTATATGCACCTGATACGTTTGCATACACACTCACAAGCACGTCATATAGATTATTAAAAGTTGCTGAGTAGGACCGAATTCAACCATTGAAACATTTGAGGTGCATGCATGGAGATGCATGCAATTATTAATCGAGGAGAAAGGGTGTCAACACGAAAGGCCTAATTACTTAAAAAAAATCACCAATATTAGATCTAATCTTAATTCTGTCATGAACTTTTTTTGTTTTGAAAAAAATCATATACATTAGATTAAGTTTTAAATTTGTTTCGAACTTTCTTTTGTCTTAAAAAAAAATTCCATATTCTAGGTTCAGTCTCAAATCTATCTCGAATTTTATTTTATCTAAAAAAAAAACCAACTTTTAATATATTTTTAAAATCTATCATCATGATCCACTCCAAGTTGACGTGACATTTCCACATCGATAACAAATTCACATTAACAAGGTGATATGTAAAATTATCTCCAAAATGAAATTGCTCTAGGATATGAAAATTATGGATGATTAGCAGTGATTTTTGGATTGAGGGCTAATAATGGGGGTAAAAATTTGATGATTTTTCTCTTAGACAAAAACAAAAAATTTGAGATTGCACTGGACCTAAATTTGGGGTTTTCTTTTAGACAAAGGAAGTGCGGGACTAGTTTGGACTAGACCTAAAGTTTGGGACAAAATTAAGATTAGATCTAAAGTTGGCATTTTTTGGGATAAATGACAAAGTGAACTTTGAATTTTGATTCAATGTACGACTTAATCCAAACACGGCATTAATTATTTTTATACAATCCGAGAACTAGAAGGACGTTGCATGCTAAGCTAAAATCTTGAAATCATATTAAATAAATTTAAAGTTTAGAAATCATATTATTCATCGGGTCAAAGTTATTATAGTCCCCATTGAAATGGCAAGCGCAAGCAGGATGAGATTAGTCTCATGATTGAGCTTTGCTTTCGAAAACAATGTTGGCTTCCTCCTTTTTCCCTAATAAGTCCAAAAGGGGTCAAAAAAAGATGGCCGCGGCTCTCGTTATGCATGGCGACGGACGAGGCACAGCCAATGGCGGCGAGCCGCGTGGCCAACGTTAGGTCAAGTACGGGTCTTCGCCCACGGGTCGCTTTCATGGTGGGTTGGGGAAGCACCGCCCTGCGTCGGGTGAGATGCCGTCGTCATTGCGTTTGTAGGAGCAGTCCGTGCCGTTGGTAGATGACGAAAGAACCGAAATTCTTTTTCAAATTTTCACGAAAATTAAAAGGAAATTCGTTAACGTACCGACTGAAAAACCCATCAAGGGAATAATATTGATATCACAACAAATCTTAAATTCAAAAAAAAAATTATGATAAATTTATCAAAAATTTCAAATTAATACGCTTAACCGTCAAATTGTTGAACTGGGCGATATATGACAAATGATGAGTGTGAATAATATCAATCCAAAATTTATCGCAAATATATCAATTAGGGATTGTTAATAGGCGTGTTAATTTGAAATTTTTTGATAGAATTAACTCAACAACCAATCAAAGGAATTTTACTGTTTTTGATGCATTAATGACCCTTTTGGTGCTTATTCATTATCTCAAGAGTCTTATTTGTATGGAAAGAAACATATTAAACAACCGCCCGGTATATTCCTTGAGAGGAAAAGTCGAGGCGGGAAATTTAGGTGGGCGATGTTAAGGGCGGGCGCGGGGTACGAAGCGGAGCGGCTCATCATGTGATTCTGTCGTACCACTTTCATATCATTTCCAATCCTGGGGAGCCCCCACCACCTTTCCCCTCATCCCACCACCCGTGATCTCTCCTCTCTTTGCATCGCTATGGCACGAACAGAGAGAATCACCAACCAACCAACCCCTCCCTCTCCCTCCCTCTCTGTCTCGCCCTCCGTTTAAAAAATTTTGTAAAAAAGAAAAAAAAATCATTCCTTTTGCTCCCTCTCCCTCTCCCTCTCCCTCTCTCTTCTTTCTCTCTGTCAAAAAGCTTTCACCAAAACTGGCTTTCCCTAATTGCTTGCTGGTGCGGATCGTACCCTTCCCGATTTCCAGGAATCTCTCTTCCCCCCCACAACCTTTTGTTGACTCACCCCCTCTTCATCATTCGGAAAGTGATTATTAACCCATCTTAACATGGCATCGAAGCCGGGCACTTATATCAAACGGACGAGTGAATACTCAACCTCGAAACGAGTACATACTGTTTTAGCTTGAAAAGATTGTGTCTCATCGCAATATGTCCAGCCTAGTAGATCAAGGACTTGAGTCCATGTCCGTGTATTCACTTCTGTTTTGTCCATCCATATAGGAAAACAAGTTAGCAGTCCAAAATCTAGTTCTGTATTTGCAAAAGCAATTCTGATACACACAAAAGTTTGTTTTTCAGCCGTTAAAGTAATACGTGGTTTTAGCGAAACTGAAGTCGCGCCTCGTTATGTTTTTATAGAAAAGAAAGATCGAATGTTTTAGTTTTTGACTTGTGAAAAGTTTGAACTAATTTGCTAATACGTCTATCGACGTCATATAGTCCTATAACCTTGATGCATGGCGAATGTTATTAACTTGCTTTTTCCGCAAAGACGTGATCACGAAAAGTCGTGACGCGTTGCCCCCCCGATTAGAAAGAAAGAAAGAATCAACGGGAGAAAACTAGGGTTCTTGATTGCGACAAGATCGTTATCTAGTAGTGAAATTCTACAAAAGATTCCAAATTTGGAATTTTCATAACATTCGTGACATCCAATTCCTTTCATGCAACCCTAATCTCGCAGCGCTGCCTAGGCCTGTGAGAAGTCAAAACGTACCCGAGTCTTTTGCAAAATCTCTTAGGCCGGAGCACGTGTAGAGATTTGGCTCCTATCATTTATTTCCACCGGAGTCATGCAAATTTTAGGTCATTACCAGTATTTTAATCGGCTGATCAGCCTGTGATTTTTCCATGTAATGAGTGCGTGACATGTACAGCGAGATCTTGACTAGGTTTTCAGCCCTTCTTGTCACGCTCTCGCGAATCTTGTCATGCTCATGCATGATGAGTTTTCCTTCTCGATCTTCGACGACAGGAGTGCAAGTTTCTTGCGCATTCTCGAAGTTCTTGTCTGAAATCCTATCCTTGACCCGAAAAACCCTCTTGACCAGAACGAGAAGAAAGGCTAAAAACAGCGAAGCGAATTAATAATCTCCTTTTCTTCGAGTTCGTATCGTGTAAATGGGTTTATATAAAAATGCGAGTTATATATATATATAAATGTATATGTGTAGATGAGGACTGAGCTATATCCCAAGAATGAGCAGAGCCTATGAATAAAGTGGCGAGAGTGGGGCTTTCAGTTCTGTGGACTGCCTACAGCTTTGCATGGTTGGTCGAAGACACAGGCCTACCCAGTCACGCGCATCGCCAACTTCTGCATAATGTCATAAGAAATCAATAAATACAAAAAGAATGGTCATCGCATGTCTTCATCCGATGGAAACCCTAACCCCAGCACCACACATATACCCTTCACACACACACACACACACACACACACACACAATGTGGATGCTTATTTCCCTAACGTTCACCGCCTTTTCATAGCTTAGATGCACCAAATTCAGCCTCCCAAATAAGGGTACTAAATACTCGGAAGAGATTACCATAAGCAATGTGTTGGAGTTAAATTGTAATCGAGAGGATATTGATTGAGAAAAGTTATTTGGGCTGTTGAAGTGATGATATTGATCGATCATCAATGACAATTTTTGTGTTTAGAAACAATATGATTCGCCGATAGTGAAAAGTCATGTGATTTGCGAATAGTCATCTCGATGACATCTCAAGAATTGTTTATTACTTGTAATGAACGTCGACATTGATTCGCCAACTAAGGATCTATAGACATCAGCTTGTTGCTCACCTTATGAAAATGGGAACTTCCTTAAAACTGGAAAATATCACATGCATGTCTCATCCATGTTTCACTCCATCGAAAAACCCTAAATTGCTGAGGAACATTACTTGGGTAGATATATAGAATAATAATGAAAAAAACTATTAGGGAATCTCACACGTGGGTAGCTTCAATACCTATGTGGAATAAGTCCAAGCTACTTTCTTTTGGAATCATGAGGACGTCAATGGAGATTTAGCACCAAACATTTCTACTTTGCAACATGTGAGTTGGATGAGCTTTGAGACAACCTAATTTTAAATGCATTCATATGTAATTCTTACTTCTCACCCACAATAAAGTCCGTGTATAGATCATTTGCATCGACAAAGATGGTAAAATCAACTGTCCTCCAAATAGTTCGAACTATTGGAGAACACGATCATCTAGTACACTGTATCGATTCTTTGAATTTGGGAACATGGAGAACTTGATCCGTATCATGCACTTTATAACACCAAACACCGTTCTTCAATCTTTGAACCAACTCGGAAGTTACTTACAGAGCGAAGCTAGTTATAATAAGATCGCATTTGATCAAGTGAGCCGTAGAAGCTCAAAAACCCACCATTCAAAATAATAAATTTGCAGATAATCTCAGTAGATTCAACATATCTCTTATTTATACGATCAATAGAGAGCACGAAGAGGGTCGTTGGTGCGATTGCTCCGCACGCACGATTGTCCATACCACCGCATATTTTACAAACGACTTTCACCCACTTTGTCTTTAGCACCGAAAACAAGTTTTAGTGCCTTGTGTATAAAGGATTGTAAACACTGTAGAATCATGGGTTGCTTTCCAACCCTGAATTAATTATCATTATTCTTAATCCTTTTTTCTTTTAGATTAATTTCCTCGTCTTTCGATCAATTAATGCTGTTTTTTTTAGACCCTTTCTTTCAAAACCCATCTTCCAATTTTTTTAATGCCAAGGATGAGCTGGAGGGAGAGAGCATATGGAAATTCGGGTCTACCCAGATCCCATTTCATAAAGTAATAAATCATTGAAGAATAAAACAAGAAGATGACAAAAGTTTTAGTGATTCTTTAATTAATCACTATTTTATCCCTCTCCTATTTTTGCGAGGGAACACGAGCTCATCGGAAACCTGAGCGAACAGAGAGACAATGCAGCTCCACACCAACTAATTACGATTCTTTATTTCATGCAGCATATAAAATCTCTCACTGGAGACAAGTGTATGCGTGTACCAAATTGTTAATTATTGCTAAGATATAATTAACCAAAATGGTCCCCAAAACCCTAATCTCATTTCGTCTTGACGACCTTTGAAGCATTAAATTCTTTTGTTTCTAGAACTAAAAATTCATCGAAATATTTTCTCGTGTATCCGGTTTCAAAGATTTGGCTAACTATCGGATTTAGTCATCAAATTCATTTTCAAAGTCGCAAAGACAAGATGAAGAGTTAATACAATGAAAAATCCATAACTAGTACATCCGTGATAAATTAACCAATCAAAAACTCTAAACTGATACATTTACAATAAATTTATCCTCTATTAGTTTTCTTTTTAAATTAGATTAATATCATGAAAAATTATAAATTGATACATTTATAACAAACGAAAGGTAAAATCTAAATTGGTATACTCGTTAATTGTTATAAGCCATCCAATTTAGTAATTTGACGTTAAAATTTAATGGAAACTAATGTAAGATAAATTTATCACATGTATATTAATTTGTGGTTTTTTGTGATATTAATCCGGATGATTATTCACAGCTGACAAGTCAATCAGCAGCCATATTTCAAGCCCTAAATGTCAATGAAACTGTACCAGCACCGCGTGTGAAGACCAGTGTGTGTACTTTTTCACGCAGAGATACCATGACGAGGTCAAGGTCTGTGTCTTTCTGGGACGCAATATATTGACAATGAATTGAAGCAAGCGTATGGCGGATCGTATCGGCATCTTATTCTTGTATCTTTCTATTTTATGGCTTGTTCAAGAAGCATTTTAGTCTCCTTGGAAGACGCAAAAATTGATGTTTTTTATTAATTTTTATTCCTGTCGCATTTAAACAAATTTATAACAGGAGCATGAAAATTGCCATGTTTTTTTCCTCAGCTGGGTACTTTTTCACGAACGTGTGCCTTGATGGGCAGGTGAAAATCATGAAATGGGCGACTAAGGCGACGCGTCATTAAATAGGGGGAAGAAGATGTAGTTTAGCTAGGTAGTTAAGACCTTGATTCTCATTAATCACTATTCATGACACACCATGCAATAATGCTGTCAGAAATTCCAGCCGCGTTCTCATAGTAAAAGGGAAAACGATAGCGAAATGAGAGATAACGAAGGAAACAACTTGAGATACTTGCAAAAAAAGGGTATATATTAAAAAGGGATGGCATGGCTTATATTTCAAACCCAAGTGAAGCTAGTTGAGCTCGATTGATATGGCAATCATGTCGCCATAAGTGCATAAAGCTGTGAAAAGCTGACTAAACCCATGATTTCAAGTATACACAAAACCTTCCCTTCATTTCTCTCTTATTAAAATGAAATGATAAAATAAACAATGTGAATGATCATATTAACACTTAATAAATCAATCAAATGCAACTTTTGATGAATATCTAGGCATTTCTTTGTGAATCAAATTATACAAATCGATCTTGCTATCTGGGCATAATTGCATGGAGTTTAGAGTCACCTTCATCCGATGGGGCTTCCTTTTTAATACTTACTTTATGAGTGAAGAAAAGGTGCACTAGATGGATGCACAAAAAAGTTCTCACCAGAAATTTTTTTTAACACCTATTGAAAAAGAATAGAGGCAAAGTATGTGCAATACTATTAAACAAAGTAAAAGATTTGCTCTCTCTCTCTCTCTCTCTCTCTCTCTCGGGAGGTTGGAGAGGAAGAGAACAAAGGAAAAGACAGAAAGTGCAACGTCAGTTCTTCAAGCTGTAGGGTTCCTTTGGGTTCTGTGGCATTTTCATTGAGAGGTATCCTCTCTCTCCTCCACATCTCTCTCTCTCTCTCTCTCTCTCTCTCTCGTGTGAGCTCAGGAAGAAACTTGGGTCTTTGGGTCTTATACTTATAGTATACTTTTTTGTTCACATCTGTGTATGGCTATGGTTGGATTTTCTTGGTATTAGCAAGAGCATGTGTTTATTGAGACATGGAGGAGAGAAAAGGTACCTAATGAACCAGAGGTAGCTCTTTTGTTCTTGTTCAGTTCCAGTTCTCTCTCTCTCTCTCTCTCTCTTTTCTCTCTCTCTCTCTTTCTCTCTCTCTCTCTCCCTCCCCATCTACTCCTTTTGTTTCTTCTTATTTTTGTGCTGAAAAACAAAAGATTGTCTCTTAGGTTGATGCCAAACAAAGAGAGAAGGAAAAAGCCCATCGCAGATGTGAGCTTCTGTGTATGTATTATCGTCTGAGAATCAAGAGAGCATACCATAGCCAGCCTTGCTTGCACTTAAATCAAAAAAAGAATGTTATGTCCTTATTATTTGTTTTCTTCCCTTTCGCTAA
Organism: Eucalyptus microcorys; assembly: GCA_014182515.1. NCBI lineage: Eukaryota > Viridiplantae > Streptophyta > Magnoliopsida > Myrtales > Myrtaceae > Eucalyptus > Eucalyptus microcorys. The sequence continues at coordinate 30,516,963 of CM024571.1, forward strand.
CTCCATCTTCATTATTTAGTACAAGCTAGCTTTTACTGCATGTAGAGACTGGAAAAGACCTGGAATTAATCTGTTTTTTTTTTCAGAATCTCATATATACCTCGTTTTTTGCTTTTCCTTTCATTATGGAAAAAGAAGCAACTCCGTAACCATCATCACCATCCATGACCAAGAGCAGTGAAACCTCAGGGTTTCAAGAATCACTGCATGCCTGAGAGAAGAAGATGATGAAGGGCTTGATATTTCAGCAAAAGCCACAGCAATCAGGTGTTGAAGACAACATGTCCAATTTGACTTCGGCTGCTTCTGGCGACGCCACCAGTGCTTCTTCAGGCAACAGACCCACTGAATTATCTGGTCCTATCAATAATTATTCTCATCAACAATATAACTTTTCTCCACCTCAACCTTCAACAACTCAGATCACTCCCCAGCCTCCTCTGAAGAAAAAGAGAAACTTGCCCGGCAACCCAGGTAAAACTTGAATCGAAATTCTCACTTCTTTTTGTAATATTTTCTCAATTATTGCTCTCCTTCGGTTTTATTTTCTTATCTTGGGGCCGTACACTTGTACTGATGCTATTTTCTTGGCGTATGAATCAGACCCAGATGCAGAAGTGATAGCTCTATCTCCCAAGACTCTGATGGCCACAAACAGGTTTGTCTGTGAGATCTGCAACAAAGGGTTTCAGAGAGATCAGAACCTACAGCTCCACAGAAGAGGGCACAACCTCCCATGGAAGCTCAAGCAGAGAGCAAACAAGGAGGTCATTAGGAAGAAGGTGTATGTGTGCCCTGAGCCGAGCTGTGTTCACCATGACCCGTCAAGGGCTCTTGGGGACTTGACTGGGATCAAGAAGCACTTTTGTAGAAAACATGGTGAGAAGAAGTGGAAGTGTGAGAAATGCTCAAAGAGGTATGCGGTTCAATCAGATTGGAAGGCTCACTCCAAGATCTGTGGCACTAGAGAGTACAGATGTGACTGTGGAACTCTTTTCTCAAGGTAAATATATCAAACTCAAAACCAAAATCATTCTCTTTTTCGCGAATGAGAAAAATTTTAAACGTTCTCCCTGCGGGACCTCCATTAATGCGCAGTGGTCAATGCTATATGCATCCTTCACTTATGCTGATTTGGAAAGGAAAGGAATTGAATAGCCCCAAAATTCCATCTGCTGAGACCCATCTCGTTTTTTGTCTGATGCATTAAATTGGACAGATTTTGTACATTCCCTTGAACTAACACAGACAGAGAGGGGGGATTGGTGATCTGTGTGGGGAAATTTTTAATGCACCAGCTTGTGGGTGGACTCTGGACTATCTGTTTGTTAGCTCCTAGAATAGAAGTGGGAAAGCGTGAAGGAAAAAGTAGTGGTTTATACAGGAAGCAAAAGGAGGAAGAAAGGTTGGGGGGGGGGGGGGATAGAGAGAGAGAGAGATAAAGTCAAATGCATACGATACTTCTTCATTGTCCTCCTCCTCCTCCTCGCCACACCACGAGCACTTTTTGGCTAGTTCTGGTTTTGTTTTTCTCGTAAAAATTGTTTCTTTCCTTAATCAAATTTGTTTTGGGGTGTTTTTTTTTCCACAGGAGGGACAGCTTCATAACCCACAGAGCCTTCTGTGATGCATTGGCAGAGGAGAGTGCAAGGGCCATACCCAACCCACTCCTCCTCTCCTCAGCTCCACAAAACATGAACTTGCCACCTCAATTCATCAACACCCAAAACATCCCATTCACTCTCAAGAAAGAAGAGCCACAACACCACCAGCACCAGCACCAGCACCAGCACCAGCACCAGCAACAACAAATCAGTAGTTTTGGGCTGAGGCAAGACCAAATCCCACCATGGCTGGCTTGTCCACCACCTCCACCCGTTGACCTCTCCTCCTCGTCCTCATCAATCTTCTCCACCAGGCTAGACCAAGAATTCGCCCAAAGCTATGAACACCACCGCTCAACTCAGCAGAACCCAAACCCTAGCCCTAACAACCCTAGCCTTGGCCCCAGCTACCCCCAAGGAACACCCTCACCTTCCCCAAACATGTCTGCAACTGCGCTCCTCCAAAAAGCGGCCCAGATGGGTGCAACCATGAGCAAGAGCAACGCTAGCTTCTCATCCCCGCTCAGCGGGGCTCACCAGCAGAAGCAGCAGCAACAAGAAGAACCAGCTCACTTGTATACTACATCCTCTACTCCTCCTGATCAACAACATCCTGGTAGAAACAATAATATCAATAGCAGCGGCAGTGGGAGTGGTGGCTTTAGGCTGAGTTTGTCCTCACACGAAGAGATGGCAAGTGCTGGGTTTCACCATCACCAGCATATGCAGGGATTGGTGGCTCCATTTGGGAGCAACAGGGCCATACAAGACATGCTGATGACTCCTGGTGGTGGTGGGTTTGAGGGAGCTTCCTCCTTTGAGGATCCTTTTGGTGGGATTCTCAGCAGCTCTTCCAAGAAAGATAGTGACGACGTTAACCATGACAGTAGTAATAACCAGCACGAGGCTTTGAAAGCCGCCACCCAAGGTGGCCTCCTTGCCCAGCGGCAAGATGTCGGCGGCGGCGGGAACAACGAAGAGTTGACAAGAGATTTCTTGGGTCTGAGGCCACTATCTCACAGTGACATTTTGAGTATCGCCGGTCTTGGAAACTGCATGAGCACCACTTCTTCTCAAACTCAAGTGCCCCAAAAACCATGGCAAGCTTAGGCTCTATACAGAGAGGAAGATTTTCTAAATACATCAGCTTCTTTTTTTTTTTTTTGGGTCTTCCTTTTCCTTTTTATGTTCTTTCATACTATATGCTAAATTTTGTCGTTCATCACCATCATCATCTTCAGTCTCTTGCTACCAAATCTTCTTCCCAAAGGGAAGGAACAAAAACTCAAGATCCCTAATATATAAACTCATCTCATAGATGGTCGTGATATTATATAACATGTCATTTATTTTTAGTCTGTGGCGGTCTGTAATTCTTGTTTTTACAATCTTGCTATATAATAACGCAGCATGGACGGGAAACCCTAGGTTCTTTGTATCAACAGAAAGCGACGCTACAAGATAATGACTTATGCAGGGGTCTGGAAGTTTGGTGCTTTCCTCTTTATTCTTTTTAATGCTATTCTTTGTGTAATAAAGTTGTCATGCTTCCACCAAAGTTTATGCATGGCACATGATCAAACATGTATTTGGGGTCCGGTCCTTTATTATGTGCAAGGCTTCAAAAGACGAAGATTGATTGCATCTTTTTTTTTGGGACCAGATGGGAGATTGGCCGTTGACTTTTCACTCTAGACAGTGATTTCTGTCCCAACATATATGCTTCACTTCCTGATAATTCTCGTAAAAAACTCTCGTCTAAGGGTTAGGCTAAGCTAAACGTACTAAAGTCGGTACACTGAACCGATAAATTAAGTTATGTGATAGATTGTAGATGGATATATAACTGTGCCGTCGGTTATATTTAAACCTAAAAATAAATAAATTATGGCATCCTTTAATTTACCTCGGCATTACTCTTTTCGAATAAATTATCTAAGTTGTCAATGAAAGGCGGTGGCCTTTAGAATCCCATCATTGCAAAAAACCATCATCACGAGCTTTTCAATTCTGGTGTAGGAATGATTAGGTTAGAAAGGGAACCAACTCGTTTCGACATCGATAATTGCTGCAGAAACAAGAAGTTCTTCAATGGCCATATGGAGCTTCCATTTATAGGCAGAATCCAGTTTTGATGCAAACCCCTCACGACCCTCGATTTTCAATCTTATCTCCATTGACGTTTTTGGGTGGTCCAATGCTAAAGTGGGCCGACCGCACTAAGCCGTGGCCAGCTTTCGATAGCACTTATAAAAAGGAAAAAAAAAAACCGTCCTTTCTCTATGATGGGACGATCCAGTGATATGAAAATTACGTGATGATTTGAAAACTATAGTGAGATTAAATAATGTTGATAACGCACGAAATTCGACTGTCCAATTGTTGTCGAGCTGAGTTGCTTCTAATTGGTGGCCTTTCTATTGCCCTTGGAACTTCATTTGATAGATTCGGTGATCGGCCGATTGCGTTCAAACATATTTATGCGTGTCTCACTACATGTCACATTTGTTATGGCGCTTCTACCTATCCGCCGAGTGTGTACGGGTAGAGTGCCATAGAGAAAACGCATTAGTTCTTCGTGCCGAGTAGTAATTTTAAATATCATGCCAAGATGGATCTACAAAATCATTATAGTAAGAGATGTGATGGACCATAGATTAATAGATGTTTACAGAGCAATAAGACATGCCCTGAAAATCAATTAGGGTTTTGTGATGAATTCTTTCTAAATATTAATCTTAGCTTACTCAGCATGATTTGTGTTCAAATTTATATATAGGCAATGGCTCCCTAGCACGCTCGTAAAGCTGTATCTAGGTGCATGCATGTAATGTCCATTGCCACGTGTACCAAAATCGAACATATATATAAAGTAGTACAGTGGGGGAATATACGTAATGGGTAAGCATGCATATCCCATTAAAACAATCGATTAATCTGTATGGATCTGGGCTTTGAATATACGGAATTATTCGACTTTATCACCAAAGAAAAATAATAATGAAAAGGAGTTGGGTATATACCGGTCGAGAGCGGGGGAGAATAGCATTGGATTCTCTGAGAGGGGGAAAAGATGCAAATTTACAAAATGGGCAAGCTGCAAAGATAGAGGTGCTGTTTATATAATTTATTTAATTTTTCAATTTCTTTCGAAAAAGAAGATAATAGAAATTTATTTAATACAAAAAGGAAGGACCACGAAAAGACGAGATGCTGTTTGACCCCCCGACGTGGTGTGCAAAAGAGACAGTGGGATTCAATCCCGAGAAGAAGCAGAGATTGGTCTCTCTCCTCTCCTCTCCCTCTCCCTTGGTCATCGCCATTTTTCTCCATCTTTTTCCTCGCCTCCCCTGTCCATTTCCCATGATTTCACCCTGATCTCATCGACCCCTCTTGCTCCCTTCAAGTCAATGTCAAGCCAAACCACAAGTAGAAACAATGTAAAGCTTATAGGTCGCGCGTTTCGGTTCCCCGTCTCGTCATGGATATAGAGCGATACTCAATCATTGAACCGTGTGAAGTCCGAATGGGTGTCCTCCGTTCCTGTTTCCCAAGCATAATCAGCAAGTGCCTTCGTGAATTATTATGGTTCAAAGGCGCTGGTAATTTCGAGACGATGGTGGGGGCAGGCGGGGAGAAAAGGACGGATGATGATGGGACTTTCTCGGTCGGGAAAGTTGCTGCATCTTTTGCATGAGGGCAGGAATATATCAGTGGCCCTCTCTTTTCTTGAGATTTCCACCCTCCGACACCATGTGTGTACCACCCTCTCTCGTGATTTACCTGAGGACTTTCAAGGGTTTTCGACATATTGCTATACAGAAAGCGAAAAAAACACCGAAAAGGACTTCTTGGAGAGAATCCTGCCTCTGCATGCACGCCGTTGACGCTGGCCACATGACAGGTCTAGTGCGGCAGTGGAGATCCAAGCTGGACTCCATGGTGTCATCAAGCCTGATCCTTCTGGTGCTGAGAGAGTGACTTGGAGGCGAACTTGCCGCAGTTGGCAGTGCGCGATGTACTGCTTGGAGACGTATGGGGGAATGAGCCTCGGTGTAGATGGCTTTGGTGCAGCCCTACCATACCAAAGCACCCCTTTATCTGTTGGTTTGCAATGCATGACAGGCTTGCTGCTAAGGACAGATGGATCAGAATGGCATCTGCAAGTCTCTCCCATTTTGTTGTATGTGCAATGTGGGGCTGGAAGACAGACACTTGTGTTTTTGGTTGTTTCTGCTTCTAAAGGGAAATCGTTTCCATGCCTGTATCTCAAGCTCTCATCCAACTGGAATCCGTGTCGCTTTTGGATAATAAGAATCTCACTATCAAGCTTTCCTACCGATGATGCAAGCACTCTCTTCCTACTTGCCGCTAGTTCAGAAACCTAAAAAAGATTTGAAATGATTGAAGTTAGCAACCGCGTAGGTAGTATGCTTCTTTTTTTAAGTAAATCAAGCACCCACTATGTATATATATATAAAGCAATATTGAAAACTCAATAATCCAAACCAAGGATATAATATATGTACCAAATAAAATATGAATTATTAATTTCAACAAAGCTTTTTACCTATCAACAATACTCATTCAATTAATAATCAAACCAAACATTGACGGTCCATTCTATTGACCTGATTGACTATATCAAACAATACATCAATGTCCATTCCATTGAGCAATTTAGAACTCAATATCCAACTATGGTTATGCTTAAAGCACTATGGCAAAGGCAACTAAGATTCACCCCTTCGCTAGGTCTCTACTTTTATCGGCCAATGGCTTGATCCCAAAAAACTGGGACTTTTATGAGCTTTATATTTTGAGGATAGTGCGTATACCCACAAGCCCCTCAATGGGTTTATTATAAAGTGACAGTGAGCATCAAACTAATAACTCTTCCTTCGACAACCCATAAATCAAATACGAAATTTATCTCAAAACTCAAGTTCACTAACCAAATCAAATAGCCTTTTATGATTCAATTCATTAAACCGAGTACATTCATAAACCAGATCCGTAAATCAAAATCTCTAGTAATTCTTTCGATAAAATGTTTTGCTAACCATTCACGGTTAATCATATCAAGTTATATTCAAAAAATACTTTGCTATTTCAAATTGACAAAAGGGTAATTACCCGTCTTTATCCAATAAATATGCTCTAGACATCACTTTTTGTTCTTTCATTTCAAAGACGTATCAAAGCATGTGATGCATTTTTTTAACTCACAACATATTCAATTACTGTTGTTTTCAAAAAATGAGTTCACAAAATCAAAAAAGAGAAAGCATCACTCAATTGACATTGCAAAACCAAACAATTAAAGTTTCTTGAGTCAACTAACTCGAAATCCTATGGATTAAATGCTGAAACGACATAAAAAAAATCAATCAAGTAAATAACTACCTTAACTTAGACTCGACTGAACTAATCTCAGTCGGAGACCAAACGACTCCTATTTGCCGTCGAAAACTCACCCTTAGCAAAACTTTCATTGTTGTCCGCTGATTCAGGTAGTTTGTACACCAAATTTGGTCATGCCAATCTTTTTGCCGGACTCCGATTCAAGTGAGCTAATTGGAAAGCTGTTTTGAAGTACTAAAAGACCCTAACCTTACAGTTGACCCAAAAGATGGCCGTAGATGGGCAAAGCCCATCGCTAAAAACAATAATTTGCTACTAGGTCCAACATCGTAGATGAAACTTCAGAAATTCATTCTGATTAAATCATAATTCCAAATTGACTTTTATAAATTCTCACGATTTTGTAATATCCTAAACTATCATTACCACATAATTTCACAGTTTAAATAAGGTCTAGAATGAACCCGACAAACTAAAACGTACAATGATCTGAATTGATAGCTCAACTACAAAATTTCCTCCAATTAGATAAATGAAGGGTTCAAATTCTTCTCGGACGCTACGAAGCAAAGTTAATACAGGTTTTGAAGTTAGGTTCACCAATTGAAACATTTAACTTTTAATGGTTCAGTTCATCAGAATGAGTACGTCTTATAAACCAACTTCGTAAATCAACAACCTTTAGTAATTTCTTTTATAAAATATTTTGCAAACCGTTCACAAGTAATTAGGTTTAAGCTATCTTAGTGTTATGATTGGAAGTGCACGATCATAATTGTAATATAGTCATATAATGAATCATGTCTTGGGTGGATGAAAGTTAATTATTCCATGGTGTTAGAAAGGTTAATTTTGAAATAATGTTATCAATGATCTTTACTCGATGTGTTAATTAGAATATGAAAATTGTACACGAATCTTCACGTGGAGATGTGATATTCTTAGGCTATAAACGTAATTGAAATGAGAGCAATGTTGAAAGAATAATTAGTGGCTAGTGATTCAAGTTGTGATGACTATAAAAGATGCAATATATTTTAATTTGATACATATCTTTCGTATGAGATTTGAAGTGTTAACAAGTGATAACGAATAATAATCATTCTCCATGCTAATCCACTAGAGTATTCTCTTAAATCCCTATACATTTTAATACGCTCGAAGGAATTGAGAATCTCATGCTATGAGTTTCGTGCAATATTTTCTCTTACAACACATTAGCAAATCACGAAACCTCAATAACCCATCCATGTGGATATCGAAAACTAATTGTCGCCCGAGCCTCTATGTATTCATTGATTTTCCACATCCGAAAATCTTCATTCTGTTTAAACTAGATTTTTATTTGATTATACTAGAAGATTAGCTAATCGAACACCAAGAACCAAAACCTTTGGGTCCAATCTTCTCATATTCTTAAGAATAGACTTTTGAGTAGTGAGTTAAATTACCATATTTCCAAAAGATTTATGACTTAGGGTACATTTGGGATCTGCTTTGGGAAGGGACTTTAGGTGTCCAAAGCCCATTTGGCCAAATATTAAGTATTTGGTAAAATTTTTAAAACCCGCATTGAGGGAATGTTAGCCTTTGAAAGGCTGAAGGCCCAAGGTAGGTTTTAGATTGCTTTGGGCTTTCAGCATTTTCGAAAGGTCCCAACGGTTTATTGTTCATCTTCTTCTCCATTCGCGTGGTGTGGTTGTGCATGGTTGGTCGACGATGGGCTGGAGAGAGGCTGGCGAGATTTGCTATCTTAGCGACCATCACTGTTCAGTCGCGCAAACTCCATGAGTCGTGGCGATCTCCCTCGAGTCACGTTGCCGCGACCCAGATCGACCTTGCGGTGACCCAAATTTGGGTTGCGGTGATGCGACTTGCTGGCAGTCGCTGTGACCTTGCCGCGACCCAAATCTAGGTTGCTGCTACCTCTTTGAAGGGCCGCCTGTGATCGTGCCACCAAGTGACCCTTGCTAGGGGTCGCTTGACCCTAGGCGGCCCTTGTTGGTTGTTTTTGGGGGTTGCCTGAGGTCTTGCAACCTTAGATGCCAGCTGTCAACGATAGATTTTGATTGCTGGTAGCCACTTGCCTTTACTGGCCAATTTTTTTTTTTCTTTTGATGATTTTTTTTTTCATTTTTTAATCTCAAAAGTCATTTGTAAATACAATTTCTCCAAACATTATTTTGCTCAAAAGTACTTCACAATGGACTTTCAGATCATAATTTAATAAATACAATTTGTATTTTAGAAAACTCCTTTAACTTAAAAGTCTTTTGCATTTTCCCAAAAGCTTTCCTCAAGAGTTTAACCAAACACACCCTTAAGGCCTCTACTATAGTATTTGCCTTGCCTGGATGGTCATAATTATTCAGAAGCTCTGTTCATCTCCTTTGCCTCATATTCAGTTCTTTCTAACTAAAAATGCACTTCAGCCTATTCTAATTCATAAAGGCGTCGCATGATCCTTCTATACAATTCATTCTTAAGAAAAAAATGAGCACCATCAGATCAAGTAAGTTGAATTTAATCGAATAGGCTACTATGCAAGTTTTTGAGTAAGACTAAGAGTTTGTCTAGTAATCATCCTATTTTTCTATTTTTTTCTTTTGTTCCTCAGAACAGAAAAAGAATAGAATTCCATTTAATAATGTCAACTAATTGGTCAAGGATTAGACTTTGAATAAAAACAAAAAGTCAAAATATCTACTTTTTTTTCTAGGAACAAAAATGGGAAAAAAACTATTTCTAAATAGAAATTTTTATTGAAAATAAAATGTTACTAAACATACCATAATTAGTCAATGTAAATCATTTATATTATTGATAATAACTTATATTCAAACATTTTTATCGGTGGGAAAATAGTTTCGGTTCGGTCATTTTTACAAGTGATATGACCGATCATGTTTAAGAAGATTTTTCAAAGCCATTCAATTTTTCCACGAAACAAAACGCAGCCTGACCAAATAAATATTCGTTATTCATCTACTCCGTTGAATGCGGCGGACCAAATTTTCTCGAGCTTTGACGGTTCGGATGGGCCGAAAGTAAACGGGGTCGACCATAATTACTAAAATTACGATCGGACCACAAAATGTCGGAACCAGAACCACCACTTCTTGTCCGAGCATGCCAGTTCGCACTGCCACCAGCAACGCTCTCCCTCTTCACCGCGCAGCGCCGGCCGCCTCCAGAGCCGCCGCGATGGCGAGGAAGCTCAGCCGCCCCGCCGCCACCGTCTTCTTCGCCCTCCTCTCCCTCGCCGCCTTCGGGGCCTTCGTCCCGGCCCTCGCCCCTCTCCCTTCCCTCTCCTCTCCCCACCCTTCGCTCCCCAAGAAGGTACGATTTCGCTGCTTCGAAATTGCATAGTTTTTTTGGGAATGCGATCGCGACTTAGTCTTCGTGCTTGATCTGTTCGAGCCGCCGTCGACGGATTCGATCGGTTCGAGCTGCCTTCGATGGATTCCATCGTTTGTTAGTGTCGCGTGTTCAACGTTCGGCGCGTGATCGACCGTCTGGAGTGACTTAAACTGTCCGTTTTAGTCGCTTTTGTTTTTGTTGTGTCGGCTTTTTCTGCGTTTGGAATTCAAGGCAATGCCGACTTTTAATGCTGCTGATCAGTGTGTCGGCTGTAGAAATATACTTGTCATCGGACCGGAATGTAGCTGTTCGTTCTGTTTCATCGATGCTAGCATACGTTGATAGTTTCTGCTTTCGAGTGTTTAGCTTCGTTTAAGAGGACTTTCGCTTGTCGGACCTGCCTTAAGCTGCAAGTTCCTGCTTCTTTGTGTCCGCTTTTCTAGATCATGTTCACCGATTGAAAAAGCGATTTTTCAATGTGATTGCAGTTTAGTCTTTGGTTTATTCTGCTCTTTCATAGTGTGCCTCTCACTTTCGTTGAGACTAGTTGCCTTTGATGGTAAATTGCTATCCTTGCATGGTTGAAGTTTGGTCGTGTTACTTCTGTACCTGAGTCTGATTGCAATTTACTTTAATCAGTCCAGTAGTCGGAAATTTGAGATCGACAGTGACAAGTTCTGGAAAGATGGCTCTCCCTTTCAGATAATTGGTGGTGATGTTCACTATTTCCGGGTGCTTCCGGAGGTATTTTCTTTTCTTTCCTTTAGTTTTTCTTCTTGCTCATGTGGTTAGATTGCAATGGTTTTTTGCGACAATTGTTATATATGCTTTTTTTACAAATACTGACAAATAGTGCTCCTTTCTATGCGGAGATGCACCTTTTAAGAAATGAAACTGTGTTATATTAGCCATATCTGAAGCAATATTACTGCATGCAGTAGTGCATCTAATTTAGGCTAGAAGGGGAACTTTGAACTCGAGATTGTTTTAGAAGATGACTTTCTGCTCCATCAGGAAGCAATAAAAACTAGAGCTCCATGACCTGACAAATTCAGGGAGCCCCTCACTGAAGGACTTGTTTACATCTTAATATAATTCAGCATCTTATTTCAATGCTGACTAGAAGGATTCTTTGTTTGAAGCAACATTGCCCACTTTCATTTAACAAATTGATTACACTTGGGAATTTATGGCAAATGCAGTATTGGGAAGACAGATTGTTGAGAGCAAAAGCCCTGGGTTTGAACACTATCCAGACATATGTTCCTTGGAATCTGCATGAACCGAAACCAGGCGAGACAGTCTTTGAGGGAATTGCAGATATAATATCTTTTCTCAACTTGTGCAAGAAGCTTGATCTCTTGGTTATGCTTCGAGCAGGCCCTTATATATGTGCAGGTGAGGGCCAGAATCTTCTTAAAGGTGCTTTAAAACTTGTTAATCTACATTGAAGTGTTTGCTGCCCTTCTCTTGACTCTGAAGTGGACATTGGATTGACGTGGCCTTATTAAGCCATGGCATGCTTTCAGCATATTTAACCCATAACTGTCATTCCATTTTGGACCTTGGCGATCAGTGTCTCTTCCGTTACAAGAGTAGGTCATGAGTTATACCTATTTAAATTTCGTGCACAAGTAAATGGAGGTAACATTTTAGCAAAATAAATCGTGGAAGTAGGACACTGTCTTTTTTTCTCTTCTTGTTTCTGTGGAGCTGTGAAGAGTTTCAATTGCTAACCTTAGACAGTTTATTTGGACATAACGGGATTTTGTCTGTTCTAAGTCCAGTGAGATATAAAATGTGACATCTCTAATTCATGGTGAACTTGTAGACCTTTGTTCATTTGATTTTCAAAATACATCATTTGGGACTGTCCCGACTGGTGAATTCTCAGTTGTTTCCTTTTATGGATGAGATGAACTTTATGTCTCCGCATAGGGCTGACTTGCATCTGTGTTTTCTATTTTGTTGTGGCCAAAAAATATGTGGTGCATATTTCCTCGAATAATTCATCTACTGAATCTGTTCTACTATGGAGGACTCTTACGGATTAAACATCATTTGCATGATTGAGTCTGAGACTGCGCTACCCATTGTGTAAATTACGTCAGCCTCATTTCCATGTCTTGTTTCTTTTATCCTCGTCACTTCTATTATTTTTTATTTTTTGCTCTTTGATAGGACATTTGTGCAAATGGCAGATCTAGTTATTCCTTTGGGTCTGTGCTATTCCTTTATTTCTATGTCATATACATGCATTGAATAGCTTGTGTCTCATGTTCTCCGCTAAATTAGGGCAATACTCTTAGCTGCTGTCCTCATACTCTCAAAGAAGTAATACTTGACTTTTAGCACTTAATTAAGCATACCTTGTTGGCTAACAGGTATTTCTGTGCAATTCCAGTCTTCAGTGTTGGAAATGCTCTAAGACCATGACTTCATGCATTCTTTTAGCTTGCACAATAAATTTAGGTAGCACATGTGCTTTAATCTCCTATTCTTTGTGAAGAGTCAATTCTAGAGAGCATAGTTGGTTCAACAGAGCAAAGGTGGTTTCTGACTCATTCTTTAATTTTTATGTGCTTGTTGTTAGAAAAGCATGATTATTAATATATACATACTCTGGATTCCAAATGCTCCTGTTTTCTGACTTCCTTGCCATAGCAGCTTTGCATGTTAAATTTGCAATGGAGATTGCTAAGTCTCATCCATTGTAATTCAATATATGGCTCATCTTTGGATATGTTGTCATGTTCGAAGTCTCTTTCTATGCAAGAACAAGCAAGTATGACCCTCTTTTTATTGGCAATAGGAGATGATTACATTCATTGAAAAAAGTAAATTTTAGACTTCCAATTGGAGTGGCGGAATACAATTCTTCGAAATAAACATGATTTCTTAACACTGCTTGCTGTTGCAATAGGGGCGCTAGTGTTTCCTTAGATGCATTGATTAGCAATATCTGCAATATGATGGGATTCCAATTTTCCTTGCTTCCCCATTTATATGGTGAAATAACCCTGATGGGTACATATTGATGCAGAGTGGGATTTTGGGGGCTTCCCTTACTGGCTACTTGCCATAAAACCAGCGCTTACGTTAAGATCATCTGATCCTGCATTTGTCAAGTTGGTATGTGTTCCTACTCTATTTGTCAATAATCAAGAATTGTTGTGCTTCATGATACTGGATCATTGTGGGATTGCATAATTGTTCTAGAAAATCTCTTTGATGTGTTTTGGATTTCTAAAGAGATTATGGTCATTTTCAGGCTCCATTTGACTGATAGATATATCTCTGCATTTGGCTTTCCTGTTTTGTCATGTTCAGAGACGTAAGAAACATGGCTAGCTTAGCTTCCACTTTTATAGATATAAGAAAGATGGATTGCTTTTCTTACTTCTTTTTGTGTGTTGATGCTCTCATATTTTTTTGTCTTTAGAAATTTTTTGTTGCCATATTTCGATGGTACCCAAGCTTTTCAGCACATCCATCTTAGTCCAGAGAATTCCTGAATTTTTCTCATCTATACAGGTGCTCGCTTTAAATACGGACAAATTGTCTCACCCTTTGCATACTGTTAATGGCCAGCCTATGTGAATCAAGGCTCTTTCAAAAGGAGCTATTAATCTGTGCTGATGAATCGTGTTTTGGAATGTTCCCATTTGTTTCTTTAGATGGAACATCATTTAGTATCTTGTTTAGTTATACTAAGAAATTCAAAGTTTGGGAGTAATTCTCAAACTGTAATAAAATGGATTAGAGAGGTCTTCAGCACAAAAAAGCAAGTTGCTGGGACTCTCTTGCACACTGCATGGATTTGGAAGCATTTGTAACTACAAAATATAAGGACCACCCTTTAAGGTCCTAAATCACTCGCTGCGTGCAATTAGAATGTCAATTGAAAAATAGTAATCAGATGGAAGCCTCATGAAAATCGAGTAAAATTTCAGCTGATGGCGCATCACTTTTGGAGTGGAAAATTTGTTGGAATTTGCTTGCTTTTCATGTCTATGAGGTAAAACTTTGTACCTGTCAGTATTATAAGTTGAAATCTTGCTGTGGATGCATTTATGGGTGAAGCAAGGGTGCTATATTGTGGCATCAAAGTGGAGGAGGAAACTGGAATAGGCCGAAATGGGTAATAAGTAGTGCCTAGCAACCTATAAGTGGATTATTTAGCCATGACGATGTTTCTCCAAAAATGGTCATTTTGGATGAGCTGAGAGGAGGGCTGCTGACCCAGGGGTTGGTTGAGTGGTTGATCGATTGGTTTGGATGTGATAGATTTCGTTTTGTGTTCAAATCACAATGTTTCCACTCACAGTAACTTAGTGGTCATGCTCCTGCCCTGTGGGTGGTCTTATATGAATGAATGTGGATCCGGTGGTTTGTGTGCGTCCATAAGGGTTAATCACACTGAAAGGTTTGGATGTCCCGTGTTATTTAAAAAGAAAAAAAAAAGGTGGAGAGCTAATGAATGACGTAATTGACAGATATAATAACATGGTGACCGATTAGAATGTAGACTTGGAGGCTGTACACATGGCTCTTTTCTGGAAAAGAATCATTTCATTCAGTAGTATTGGAGGGAGTTAGGGTACAGGATGGGCATGTGGAATATAATGAATTGAAGTTCTAATAGTTTCGTAGGTCCTACTTGTGGTGAAGAATTAAAATAGAAATTAGAAGGTGAGAGTTATATTTGTTTGGTTGGCCTATAAACTCTGGAATGGTAAGTACTTTTTGGTGTAAACATATTTTCATTGGTTTTCTTGAATGTTCTATCATATCTCAGTCAAAATGCACTGCAAACCACATTTTTAACAGCATACCTATGCTCAAGTAATTGTTGGTAAATTTTGAGCTCTCACAGGTTGAACAGTGGTGGAGCATCTTACTTCCGAAGGTTTCTTCTCTTCTTTATGCAAATGGTGGCCCTATAATAATGGTTCAGGTATAATATAAAATAGTGTTCTTGTTTATTTTTGCTAACTACTATGTTATGTTTTTTCTTAGGAAATACAAGATTGCCAGTGTTGGAGTGACTAGAATTGCTTCTTGGCTTGGAATTTGGGGCATTTACTTATTCTGAAAAGAAGTAGAGTCATTAGTGAAACCAAAATACTTGTACAAACCAACGAAGTAATCCCATCTCCATTTTTACTTTTAACTGAGGAGAACACTTTTTCTTTTTGTTTAAAGAGTTATTTATAATGATTGTCTTGGGGTCACATTGTCCTTCCGCCATCAGTAGATTCATTAAGATATCTAAACTCACTTCTTTTTTTCCTTGCCGATGCCTGTCTGTATGACTGTTAGCACATGTGCAAAGGACTGCAGCAGTTCTGATGCATTTCAAAATTTCTTTGAACTTGAAAGGCTGTACTATATGTTTTCACTGTTCTGTTTATTTGAGTATGAACATCATGGCTGGATCTTGTGAGCATGATATTTCTCCAATTTTCCATTGTACTTTTGATGCTTTGGAACATTATGTGGTTTATGAGAGAAATTTGTGTTGAATTTGTTGTCAAGAATATCTGGTCTGAAGATGTTTGACACATGTAGTCTCAGGACTATACTTACTTCTGAAGCATTTTGGCTTTTCATATATAATAACTCCTGTTCTTTTAGGTGGGTTATTGACTCGGTAATAAATGATTGTTTTGACAGATTGAAAATGAATATGGCTCATATGGAGATGATAAAACTTATCTACGTCACCTTGTGAAATTGGCTCGGGGATACCTAGGCAATGAAGTAATCCTGTGAGAAGCTCTATATTTGGCAAATTCAATTTCACTGTAGGATTAGATGTATGGTCAACCTCATTATTTTGGCAAAGTGATAGGAATTGTGGATGTATCTGTGAAGAAATCTAGTTTTTCTTATATTACCTAAAACTTTCGTCTTGCGTTCATAGAACATGGAAGTACTTAAGAATGATGCTAGGTGTGACATTATTTTATTCTCTGATCCTCCGGAATTCTTATTCTCATGCTGCAGGTACACTACGGATGGAGGTTCTAAAGAAACTCTTCAGAAAGGAACAGTTGGAGGAGAAGATGTTTTCTCAGGTGAATTCATTGTTCATGTGTGTTTTGTGGATTTAGAGAGGCATTGGACTTCCCAGTTTTGTGTAGTTTCCTTGTGTTCATTGCCTTTAGGATATGTTTATCAATAGTTGTTCCTATTGATGCTCCCTAGCATTTAGGCTACTATTCAGTTTCCATCCTTCACATCTTTTTTAGCAACTTTTTAAATCCAAGTACCATACAATCTTCTCACCTCAATTTTCTGATATTAGCTGTGGATTTTGACACTGGTGCTGAGGCTTGGCCTATATTCAACTTGCAAAAGCAGTTCAATGCCCCAGGAAAATCACCACCTCTTGCGGCGTGGGTCTCTTATTATATCTAAGTACAAATCTTCAAATTAGTCTAAGTCATAGTTCTGGATCACTGGTTCAATTGTTAATATTTCCTTGTTTCAGGGAGTTTTACACTGGTTGGCTCACACACTGGGGCGAGAAGCTTGCTCAGACAGGTGCTGAATTTACTGCGGCTGCACTGGAAAAGATTTTATCAAGAAATGGGTCTGCCGTGCTCTATGTATGCCAATATTATTTTGTCTTCCTTCATATTTGAAGATCGCAAATAACTGTCGTCATTTCATCTCTTTGAGCTTCTAGATGGCACATGGTGGAACAAATTTTGGGTTCTACAATGGAGCAAACACTGGCGGGAGCGAGTCCGAGTATAAGCCTGACCTTACTTCTTATGACTATGTGAGGAAGAATTTATTTTTTTATTTTTTGTCATCTGACACAGCCGATGGTTCCTGTTGTAAGCGTAAAAGTGATTATCTTCTTTCAGGATGCACCTATTAAAGAATCTGGTGATGTGGACAATCCAAAATATAAAGGTGACATACTTATGGCTATACTCTCTTGAAGCTTTTCCTTATCATATTACCTTAGGAACTGCTTCTGTTTTTGAGCCAATGTTTTTCCATGCTCCAAAAGTGACTGTAGAAGGTTTGAATGTTGAGATGCTGCTCATGTAGTTTTATCCTGCATATTTGAAGTCATGATATTCATCTAAAGAACAGTAGTCGTGGTGGAAATCTGCATTGAGAAATAGGTCTGGTATGGTTGTAGCGTTTGTCATGATCTTTGGCTCCTTGATACAACTACTACGATTTGGAGTAAGTGGTGCATGCGGATGGTTTTAAGAATCATGCAAAGAGATTAACTTGTTGTCTCCGGCCTTTTCGGTGTAGAGCTCATTAATCATTCTTTCTCCCTTTCTCTTTGTTAGAGTATAAGGGTAAAATAGTCTTTAGGAGCCTTAGGGTTTATTTTATGTATATATATAGAACATTACTGAATAGAAAATTGCACTTTTCTCTCACACTCTTGATATATAAACTGCGGTCAAACTATGATTGGGATGGCCTCTACTTGTTTAATTTTTTCTCTTTTTATATCTTGCGGCTCACGCTCCTTTTTTTAGCTGGAAACACCTGAAGCTTTAAAAATGTGCAAATGTTCATTATTTTTATAAATGTTAACAACAATAAATTTTGGCAGGAAAGCAAAAAGTACTTTTTGCTTCTAAAATGTTTAAAAGAATGCGTGTTCTGTACTTGTGATCGTAAAACATCATGTGCAAAATTTCATTCTGGATTTGTTTCAGCTATTAGGAAGGTTGTCGAGCAGTATTCTGTAGTGCCTCTTCCTTCAGTACCTTACAACAATGCAAAGACAAGCTATGGAAGGATTCAGCTACAAAGAACCTCTTTTCTTTTTGATTTACTAAATGTTCTAGGTCTTCATGATGTTGTTGAATCTGAAAGCCCCTTGTCAATGGAGTTAGTTGGCCAGGTTCGTATATATTACGTAGATTTGGAGGTTATCGTGAGCTGTTGAAATTCAAAGGTTTGCTTAATAATGAAAGTAGCTAAATATGCCTTTTCTGTTCAGATGTTTGGATTCTTATTATATGCAACTAAATTTGCTTCAACGGACGATGGGAGTATGCTTACCATACCCAAGGTAACCTTTTGCAATATATGTTGAAAGCATGGGGGAAACAATATCTTGGTTCAAATGCATTATTAGACTCTGTAGAACATTTATCTTGTAAGTGATCTCTTTTTGGCCTCTGAGCTTCAGTAGATACAATTGACCTTCTCTTCATCTTATGTTTTTATCTTATGGTTTACTGATAGAAGAGAAGATGTTTGATAGATGTCCATTGACAATATGTGATGTTCTCTCACTACCCCAGCTTCAATATGCAAAATGTCGCCCCTGTTCCAATATTGTAGGCTCTCCTTAATCATGGGGTTTAAGAAAGAATCCAAATAAATATTGTGCCGAGTGATATACATTCTTTGAGATAAAAGAAGACACATAATTTCTGAAAATTGCAGGTGCATGATAGAGGTCTGGTGTTCGTGTCATGTGCTTCGCAAAAGGACAGACCATTATATGCTGGTGCTATTGAAAGATGGTCAAATAAACCACTTCATCTTCCAGTTACCAAATGTGCATCAAGAATCAACTTATATGTCTTGGTATGTGATTTTAGCTCCTCTTTGGTATGCTGTTACTGCTGGTATATCTCATCAAATTCCTCAAGCAAATACAATCTATTTTTGTCAAATAGTGCTTTGTCTTCTGTGAGGTGAGATTTTTGCAGTGGCTTGTAAGATGCGCTTTGCATGTCAATGTGATCGTTAAGCTTTGAGTGCAAAAATCTTTTGCAGTAGTTGGCAGCGTACTTGAAATTTTAGATGGCACTGCATTGGTTTCTGGTTGATTCAAGTCCCCCATGGTTTATTCTCATTACTTTGTTTGAATTGACTGTAGAGAAAGAATTAATCTGAGGCTAAATGCTTGAAATGCATTTTAAATTGTACACAAAGTTTATCATAGCTTGACCCCTTGAGAAAATAGGTCATCCAACATTTTATACACATGCAAATATGCTTGTTTTAGGCAGAGTACCATGTACATGTATTCAAAAGAACGTCACGTAGTTGTTCAGGGATGCCATTGTAGCTGCACATAACATTTGTATTTGATCCTACTTGCTTCACTTTGAAGTTTCAACCTCTTCCATGCACTAAACGTCTGCTGGGTATTACCTTGTTCAGGAGTAGTAGTTGAGATTGGTGGTTTCAATGAACATGGTAATTTAACTTATTGAAGCAAGACCACAGTGACATGAAGTTCTAAGTATTTCTTTTGTTTCGCTTTTCAATGAGTTCTGCTGTAATAGGTGCAGTGTATTGGAAATATTCTTGTTCACCTTCATTCCAAAACTAATGCAGTTGTTATGCTTATAGGTTGAGAACATGGGTCGAGTAAATTATGGATCCTACATGTTTGACATGAAGGTAATTATATTTATGAAAATTGAGATGATGTTTGTTATGTTTGCCCCTTGTTGGCATGGTTGAACATGATTTGAAACAAAGTCAGTTTGTTTTAATGCTCAAGCGTAGATCTAGAATTAGTCAAGATATAGATACGTACTTTGAGTATACTCGAAACTTCAAAGTGATAAAATTGTTGCTGAAGGTTTTTAATTCAATCTTTGCAATTATCTTATACATCTTATATGAAATATTGGAGAGCTATAGTACTCAAATTGAATATCCAACTTGGTAATACGTGGAACATTGTTCAATGCGCTGAACCACTCCTGTAGATTCTCAGTCAGTTTTGTCAATGCTAATTATTGCTTAACATTTTTAGATAGGAACACCCCTCTTTGCGGGCTTCGCAATTTCAGTAAACTTCCTCCATTTCCTAAAAATAAGGCATGTTTCTACTACCTTCTATATAGGGCATCTGTGGAGTGTGCCAACAATTGCAATAATTGTTGGAGATACTTCAATAAATATATTTGCAACTACACTTTTATGGAATGTCATCAAACTCTGACAGCCCCTAGATTTTACCTTCCTGGTCTCTTTTTCTGGTGTTTGTGGTTATAAGATTCTTAATAAGGATGATAATTGTGTTCCAACATTTGCCATATGGCTCGCATGATTATCTCTGGAGATCCTCATCAAAGCTTCCGCATGACAGCTAACTGCACACTTGCTTTTGATGAAACGTACTTGATTTCATTAGAATGTGTTACTTCATTCACACATGGAACACTTCTTGTCCTTTCCTTTATGCTTTTATGAAAGGTTCATCTCTCTCTGTCCGTCTTTGCCTTGACAGGGTATTCTCTCTTCTGTTTACCTAAATGGAAGAGTTCTGCTTGGGTGGAAAATGTTCTCAATTCCTTTGCACAACCTGAATGAGGCAACCACAATCAATTCTGTTGTTCAGGTCAGACATTCAGGAATCATGAGAGTTCTATCCAACAGAAGTATCAATAAATCTGGTATGTTCTTGTAAAATCTTCGAAGCACTGTCATGCCTGTTCTATCAATTTCATGGTTATTTGCACCTTTTATTTGTGGTTTTAACTTTTAAGACCATGTTTCCCTGCATTTTACATCATTCTACTGATCTAATATCAACGAACATCTTTGGTTCTGTTTCTTTTCTGTAGATGGTGTAACAAGAGAACCTGCCTTTTATGCTGGCAGTTTCCATGTCAATGAAGTCGCCCAAATTAAAGACACATTCATTTCTTTCCGAGGATGGGGTAAAGGAGTTGCATATGTTAATGACTTCAATATAGGAAGATTTTGGCCGGTAAAGAGATATTTTCTCTTTATTCTCAGTTCGATTGAACCTTGCCGAACATGTTCTTCCCTATCTCCTGTAGTACTCATATTTGCATAAATTCTTCCTGCAGTCTTTTGGTCCGCAATGTAACCTTTATGTTCCCGCACCTGTCCTTCAAGTTGGGGTAAATTCACTGGTATGACATCCTTCTCAATTTCATGGCACCTTGTGTAGTGCCATTTGTATTTAACTTTAATGTCTCAGAAATTACAAAGTCATCACTGCTGAAACACACATAGCAAGATACTTCTATTATGGAAAACCCTATCAACTGAACTTCCCTAGGTCCTTTTTGTGTTCCTTTTTTAAATCACTCCACTTGAAGCTTTGCTGAAGGTTTTGAAAAGTGAGCATGCAATAAATTTGAATGAGAAAAAACAAATTGTCCGTGTTAGGCCTTTGATCCATAAAAGCTTGGGAGTTCACAAAAGTCGAATCTTCTTTTGCGTTGAATGCTATGATTATTGTTAGCAGTTAAATGATCTCTCTCTCATATGAAGAACTATTCTGCTACCTTTGGGCAGGTTGTTCTCGAGTTAGAATCCCCAAAGCCTGATCTTGTCTTGCACTCGGTTGATGAGCCAGATTTCTCTTGTGGTAAATCCAAATCGAGCATGCATCATCTTTAATCTGCAACTGCATTGACTGCAGTTTCTCAAGACATGGGAATATCAGAAGATTAGAGTTTCATAGTTGAAATTATCATGGTGTGCCAAAATTGGTAAAATGCTCCTATTGTTGACCATTACCAATTCACCACTGAAGTCTGTTCACGGCATAAACCCCGCAAGAGGAGTGATGTTTACGATGGAGAGGACTTGGTCTTGGAATGAAGAGGAAGCACTTTCCAAAGGCGGGAAAAAGTAGCTGCAGCTAATTGACTTATAACTTAGACTAAAAGCAGTGAAGTTCGATTGCTCAACACAGATTGCATCTGCTCTATCCACGTCTAAACGAAATTTGGCAACACATTCAACAGTTTCCTTAAGAAGAAGCAGAGGATGGAGACTTTGCCATCCCAGTTCCTTACTGTACGCAGAACTTGATAGTCTCTTAGACAAAGAGCAATCGTATTCTTTTTTTGGGCTGTAAACCATTTGAATGTACAATGCCCAACATTTATGACAGTCTTGAGGTTGGGGATTTACCTTATAAAATGTGCTCAAAGTTTGCTTTTGACTCATTCATGCAGACCATTGGCTCTTCTTTTAGGTCATTTCTGTCGAATTTGCACGTGCTCAACACGGCTAGTCGGAGTCGGAGAAAAGTTGATCTTGGACTTAGAAATGGTATTTTGGCATGACGTGGTGGACCACATTCTCCCTGCTCGCAGATATATGTACTCGGGATGGTGACTGCACTACAGGCTTGAACGACTTGATTGACAGCTTCAGCATTTTAGACACGCAACAGGACTGTCGATATAAGATATAAAGAGAACTTTCGACTGATCTCTTCCTGCAGAACCGGAACCAATTTTCACCCCAAAAAATGAAATCTTTGCATAGGTTCGTTAGATGATCCAAACGGCAATACCCAAAAAGACCAGATGATGCTAGATCGGCCACCCTTATGAAATTACCTTTACATGTCCCGCGGTAATCCGGCAGCCAAAGAAGAGATGATCAATGGAATCTGGTTTAGTACTACAAAAAACACGAGCCATCGACAATCCTACCGAAGGAGAGTTGAAGGACTTGAGTGGGAAGACGGTTCCTCATGATGAGCCACAAGTGGAATTGGTGCCTTGGGGTAATAAATTTGCTCCAAACGAAAGGGAACTAAGGAACCACAATACGCTTCGAACGGATAGCTTCCCAAGCTGAAGTAGTCGAAAAAACACCCAAGGTGCTCTCAAGCCACGTTAATCGATCCGGGGATTGGGACAACGAAGGCAGAGGGTGTCCCCCCACTTCAATAAGGAGCTTGGTCTCCAGGCTTGGAGTGGAAAATAGATCAGCAACTGAAGCCTGTCTAGACAGACCCGACCGGTAGATGTAAGCGTCAGGGAAGACCGAGTTAAGGGAGCCCTGTGGGAGCCAGGGGTCAAACCATAGGGAAACTGTTCAGCCATCACCCACATGCCATAAAAAGAATAGCTGGAACTCATTCCTCAGCGCAGGGAGTTTCCTCCAAGCCCAAGAGCACACCGTAGGCTTCGGCACAACCCAGAAGTTCTTTCTCTTTAGGTAAATGGAATGAATCCACTTACACCAAAGGAACTCTCTATCAGTGAATAGAATCCAAATATGTTTCAACATAGCAGCCGTGTTACAATCCCGAAGAGACAAAATCCCAAGTCCTCCCTCCTTCTTAGGGAGGCAAACTTGAACCGGAACCAATTTTTACCCCCAAAAAATGAAATCTTTGCATAGGCGCGTTAGATCATCCAAACGGCAATAAACCCTAAAAGACCAGATGATGCTAGATCGGCCACCCTTCTGAAATTACATTTGCATGTCCTTGATGCCATGCACGTTCCTCCAACGTCAAAGAAGAAAAAAGAATCGCTTTCTATTTCAATAACCTATTTGGAGTACAAGTCAGAACAAATCTTATTTCCGGACTTTTCTCACCATCTTAGTACAAATTTGGCTTGATCCTGGACAAGACCAGCTTTTCTAACAGCTCACATGAGAAACCCCAAAAACGGAAGAAAAGGAAAAACCTCAATGGTGAGGATAATTATCCTACAAACATCTCCTCCTGGCTGCAGAAGCAAAAAAAGGCTTCAGGATTGGCGGGGAGCATCTTTCTGATCCTGCTTAGAGCTCACAGCTGCAGTTGCAGCAGCCGTCACTGCAGCTGCGGCCGCCCCCAACTTTACACCACCTGCCGCCTTCATAACGCCACCTATTTTCGCAAATGCGGCTAACCCCCCAACAAGGATAGCCCTCAATGCAACTGTGGGTTTAACTGCCATGTCTTGGTGCACCTGTCATTTCCAACGTTATTGCATACAAGCGAGAAGTACGAGTACAAATTAAAGAACAATTTCATTTTAGAAAAAGACCAAAGTGTATGATAACACTAGTAAAAAGAACAATTTCAAAAGATAATGAGCCTATGATAACAATAGTAAATTGTGCATTTCCGAAACTGAGAAGAGAACAGGTCCATGATAACAGTGGCACACTTGCAAAAATAAATATGCAATTACTCCTAAAATTGAGGCATAGAAGTTGCTGGGCCTGAAATACTCATAACTTAAGACCCTCAAGAGCAATGTTTCGTGGTCTACAATCCTAGAATCACCTTTTTTAATCAATTTTGAAATCACACGATCCACGCATTAAATCAGTTCTCTTAAGCTGTAAGTGGCACTCCCTACGAACCTCAGTCTATTATTTTTTTGCTTCTCTAAGAGTCGATGTCACTGTTCTTGTGTCACTAAGCAAAACAGATCAATCATGGTGAGTCCATTAAAATGGCAAATCACAGCCCTATATAATAAGAGAGACCTTCAAATCCTAAGCCCACAATACACAGAAGACTATAAATCCCTCTTATTTTTGGACACCAACTGCGTTATGACTGCTTGTAAGTAGGCAAAAACAAGTACTTCGATCCTGTCCTTTATTTCTTTTTTAAGCAGGTAACTTAGCCATCAGCAACTCCTACTCCGCTAATCCCAGGCTCACTCTCCATTTCATTCGCATAGTCAGGTATAGAGGGGCTTCAACTAAGTTCTATGCAATACAGAATAGCTTGCGCAGCATAAATTGCCAACAATGTAATGAACTAGAGATCACGTGAAAGAAGGAGGGGCAATGCTAGTAAGTTTAGCAGTCAGCTTGAGGTGAAAAGCACTAGGCATGCCTTATGATCCCAAGAGGAGAGATTTAGGGCAAGTATTATTCCATTTCAAGTTCCCTGTAGCATGTGCTGAAACTGAAATGGTGGAACTAGAAGAGGACAACTACGAAACTTCCAGATTTCTAATACCCAGAATCATCCAAGGCAATGCGAGATAACGACTATTAGGATTCACATTGCCCGCACCTTCACAAACCATATCCGAAAAACAACAAACTAAAAAGCATCGTCTTTTTCATAATTTTTTCCCAAAGTAGCCTCACCCCATTTACCAGATAGAAACAAAATGTACCAATTCCAACATTTTCAACTCCGTCGACACGATCTCATCCACGATTTTAACTAATTCCATCTCCAAATGCAGTACCAATCACCACTTTCCTCGACAAAGCTCGCGATACCCTTTCTTCTCCTTATCTCCCACCCTAATCCACAGCCCAAGAAAATGCAAATAACAATTTAACCCAGCCAAAAGCAAGACGAATCCATGCACATTGCCCTACGAATCTTAAATAGACATGCAGGTTCCGATCTCGCGACCGAACCATTTCACCTCCAACCAACAGGAAACACGGAAAAACCGAAACTTGTCAAGTCACCGACCCCGCGAACTGACTATCACCATCGCCGAATCGAACGCGATACGCAGAAGCAATCCCGGCTAAACCGAAGCGACGAGAGAGGCGAGATCAAACCTGACGTCTCGAGAAGAAGAAGAAGAATTCGAAGTCGGTAAGAGTGGATTCGACGCAGAGTGAACGCAGGGCTGCTTGTGGTTTCCGCCTCCGTTGCATTCATCCCCAGATTTTTGGCCCCTTTTTTTTAACCTTTTTTAACTATGTCATTAATTTATTTTTATTATTATTATGTATTTTCGATTTTCCATTTTTGACTTTTGGGGTGTTCGTAGGTTTGTGATTCTCGGCATATGCGATTTTCGGAACGTGGCAAATTTCTCAAATTGCTCCTGAGTGCAGGCAGACGCCCGACGCGTATTTCGAATTTCTTTAAGGTACATAGAAAACGAAAACCTCTCCAAAGCACCTCTAGCTAAAACCATTATGATAAGTTGCCTTTAATCTCGCTTTTTAAGTACTTTGTGAAGAATGGCCTTGATAAAAGGAAAATGGATAATAATATAAATGATGTTTGAATTTTAATTTAATGTGTAATGTAATCCTTTAAATTTTTATCCGTGCAATGTGATACTTAAATTTTAATATAATGTTCAATGTGATTCATAAACTATTAATTTGTTCAGGATGATTTATGAACTTTTGGTACATATTTAATAATCTATTGATTATATGAAAAGGCTTAAAGTAATTCTTTCATTAATTCAAGATCAGAGACAATATTGAATATTTTTGTATAATTTATGGATTTGATTGAACATGTATCAAAAGTTTGTAAACTACTTTGAACAGATTAAAAGTTCAGAAACCACATTGTACATTGAATTAAAGTTTGGAGATTACATTGAACAGATTAAAAATTCAAAGATCATATTGTATATTAAGTCAAAGTTCATGAATCATTTATGTTATTTTTCCAAAATGAGGGAGTAACTACTTCTCAAAGCCCACAAATTTTAAATTTTAGTGGGCATGTAATGTAACTTAAACGTGTTTTTTTTTTTGGTCGGTAACTTAAACGTGTTGGCTTGCCCTATTCCGATGATCCTCTAGTTTAGGCAAAATCCACGGATCTCGAGAACATCAAGACGAGAACACTGGCCGGGCCAGGCCCGAAAAGTCAAGCCCAATTGGCCCAGGCCCAGGCCCAGGCCCAAGCACTTGAGTAGATTCACTGAGTTTGTTAACGGACGAGAAAAGTAAGGGTAAGACCGTCGTGCGTGGGACGGAGCGCAAGTCAAGTGTTGGTGGTGAATTGCCTTTTCAGTCTGCATCCGCACTTCTTTTGTGCATCTTTCGAACCTGTTCAATTGAAATTTTTCTCTGACCAAAAAAGGAAAAATCAAAATTTCTCCAACCGTACTAGGGCATTGCCGATTTATTTGATTACTTGTTCCGGTTTTCTACCATATGCAGTATAGGGTCCACGTTATAATCAATTTTGATTTCGATGAGAGAGAGAAATTAACACACCCGTCGTACGACACCAGAAATATTTATTATCGCATACTTATTCAAGCTAAATTGGCCCACAAAATGATTTGGCATACAACTGATGCATCCCTCCACAGTGATTACCCTAATCCCAAGAAGTGGTTGTTTGATCAGGCTTGGGTGATGCAACAGACTGAGATAAGATGAGACAAGATAACTAACGAGTGAAATTAGGAATTAGGATTTTTATTTTTCTTAAAAAATAAAAATATAATATGTATTTATATTACCTATGTAGTTGGGATGGGCAGTTTCAAACCTAACCAATACTCATCAAATCCCATGGGAAGGAACGCAAGTGTTGGTAAATTACCTTTTCACTTTGCATTTGCACTTTTTTATTCATTATGCCTACTATCCTCAACACTATGATTTTTATTTTTTATTTTTTATAACTCATTACGATTTCCTACCATACAGTAGTATAGGGTCTGCATCATAATCGATTTTGATTTCAATGAGAAAGATATAATCACACGAGCCATACGACACTAAAAATATTTATTATCACATACTTATGCAAGCTAAATCGACTCGCAAAATGCTTGGCACACGACAAAAGCATCCCTCTATGACAATTATCTTGATTACTATTAAGATTAGGCGTACAAACACAACGAAATAGAGAGTAGAGATGAGAAAGAGAAATCAAGACACAAGATTTATTTTAATTCACCCTTAAACTAAAGCTATATTCGATAGAGGATTTCACTAAAATTAGTATCCAGTCACCTCTTTATTACTAACCCTCAATTAAAAAAAGAATATATGTAGACAGTAGTATCTATTCATGGATTTATTCTTAAATTGCCGATTGAATACGAACTTAAATTATAAAAGCTTTATGTCGTAGACCGAGGGCCATTCCCTTTTGATTGATGGAAGGTATGAACCACGTCTCAACAATTACAAAATATGGTGACTGTTCGATCGGATACACTTGCACTTTGCTAAGTATAAAAAGAAAGAAAGGATAGGAGATAAAATGAACAACAAAACAGAAAAGCGGTTATAAAAGACAATGACCAACACCAGCTCACCCAATTATAGGATACTACGTAATTAAATCCCAAATTGATTAATCCAAGAATGTCGTGTGCCAACCTTTCCAATCTCCCTCCCTCCCCACCCACCCACCCTTGACAGATTCATCTTCCTTAAACCCCCAAAAATAGGCTCCCCCATAACTAACCTTCTCCCTCTCTGTTTCTCTCTCTCTGTTCCTCTCTGTTCTTCTCTCCTCCCATATATTTCTCCGAAATCTCCCCTTCTTCCGCACGGACACAAGCGCGAATCCTCGTTTTCCTCGCATCGGGAGGGAGAAGAGCCGCCCAACGCAACGTTCGTAAACAGAAGAGAGGATAACTGCACATGCATTCCCGCCGGAGACGCACCCGATCTCTCCCTAACCCTACAATAACAACGCCTCCTCCTCCTCCTCCTCCTTCTACCATGAACTTCTCCTCCCCACGTCCCACCTCAGCATCGACAGCATCCTCCTCTCCTTCCCCCATAACCACCGCCACCGCCGCCGCCGCCGCCGCCACCACCTCGACTTCCTCCGCCTCCAAGAGCAGCTCCACCACCCCGGCCTGCGCCGCGTGCAAGTACCAGCGCCGGAAATGCGAGCCCAACTGCCTCCTCGCCCCCTACTTCCCCTATGACCGACAGCACCAGTTCCTCAACGCCCACAAGCTCTTCGGCGTCAGCAACATCACCAAGGTCATCAAGAACCTCGCCCCCACGAGAAGGACGAGGCCATGCGCACCATCATCTACCAGTCCGACGCCCGCGCCCACGACCCCGTCCTCGGGTGCTACCGCATCATCCGCGACCTCCACCGCCAGATCGAGTTCTGCCAGGCCGAGCTCGAGTTCGTCCTCCGCCAGCTCGAGCTCTGCCGCGCCCAGGCTCAGGCCCAGCAGGAGGCCGCCATGCAGCAGATGATGGATCCCGGGGCGGCGGCGGGGGCTGGGGCGGGGCCGGTCGGCTGCGACATCGTGAGCAGGGGGGATCTGCTGGGGCAGGGGTACGGCTATGTCCATCCGTCCGCCGCCCATCCGGGCCAGGAAGTGGAAGGTTATATCGGTAATGGCCAGGACGGGAACGATCAGGCGTCTTTGCATGATTTCGGTGCATGGGCCATGCAGGTCTCCACTTTCCCGTCGGACTTTCAGATCAAGCAAGGGTTTGAAGGCGGATGCGATGATATGAGGCCCATTCTGGACATTGCAGACGACAGGAACGATGGCCTCAATTTGGAAGGCGAAATCATCGACGAGAGAAGGTAAGCATCGTTTAAATCGATTAGGTTCACCTTTTTCATTACACCCATGAATGTTCGATCTGCCAATTCGATGGAATCGGCAATTCGTCCGCACATGAACTTCGCGAGCGGTGCTGCCTCGACGATTACATCGAATCCAAGCATTTGATGATATGATAGAAGCAGTCTCGTGTCTTTCTGCAAATGACTGTGTTGGTACAGGATGAACATAGAAGATGAGCATCATATACCTTAATAAAATTTATGAGCAAACGGATCACAAAAAATTACGAAAACCAGAGTCTTGTCATGAAGATGAGAGTAAATTTCTTAATTTCGTCATGTATAGTTATGTTGCTATCCGAAGATATTTCGATGTGTGCAGAGGAGGAAAGGAGCTTCACGATTGTTCATCGAGAAAGATGATGAAAGAAAGAACGGAATTAAGTTACTCCATGAATGCGTAGTCTCGATGATGAGCTCGTTAATACTGTTAACACCGTCTAGACTTGCATCGATAGATCTTTAAATTCCTTCCACATGACATTGTAGCACTTCGACTCCAACTTACTGGCTTTGGTTTGATTCTAACAGTACGTTGTGCATGAAATATTGCAGTGATCATCATCAAGTCATCTTGGAAGATCAAAAAACGGAGATAACAGAAGAAGAAGATGATCCCGGCCAACAAGTCCTTGATCACGATCTGAAAGGCGCGGCTACTTTATTCACCCTCACAAATTGTACAAGCTAGACTTTTGCTATGAACAGACCTACCCGTGCTCACCCCGAGCAAAGTGTATTAGCGGTCTAGCCTTTCCGTCGTTACACTTTTGGTTTAGTGAAAAAGATAAGCACATCTTTCTTTTCCATCTTCAATTTTCAAAGGGCGAGAAGAAAGCATTTTTGTTAGTGTCCTAATAATGTTGAAACGTCTGCGCGCGCGCAAGTACATGCAGTATAACTCTCATGCAGTGGCTAAACCGATACACAAGACATATAGCAAAGACATGTATTTGATGATTGCTCCCATCCATGTATCGACACAACCTGGATGACAACGCTGCATGCTATTCAGATGTATGCAGCGTGCATGATCCGTCCGCAAGAGAGTTTCAAAGGGAGAACAGCAACGAATTGGAACAAATTGCAGAGCACGTAGGATTGGAGAAGAAGATAAACACGCGAAAACGAGAAGGCCAAGACAAGCATGACTTGCCAAAACATGAGGCAGCAATATGGCTGAAACTTTCGATTAGATATGAATGTTAAATAAGAGTGACACCGCAAGTGACCGAAACCTTTTCCACAAACCAATCAGCACCTAAACGATGACTAGAATTCTCAGTTTAGTTATTGAAACCTTTCTTGTCATCTTCCTGCTAAATCTGTTAAAATCTCCAGAGAATTTCCAATGATCTATTGGCCATATGAAAGCATTAGCAATTCCATGAACAGATACTAATTAAGCAATCTCAGCTTTGTAGCTTTGTACCACTGCTCTTTTTTATTACATCGCAGGTATAAGGTTTCTTGTTGAAACCAAAAGGAATTATAACTTGGAAATTTGGAACGAGTGCACAAGTTAGAGGGAGAAATTGTTCTTAGAATGCTTTTTGATGACTTCAACTTACAACCCGCACAAGTTAGAGGGAGAAATTGTTCTTAGAATGCTTTTTGATGACTTCAACTTACAACCCTCACCCTCACATCCTTATATAATAGCAGAACATCTATAATACAGAATATAAGCATGTAGCTTCCCATAGTTTCCTAATTATGACTGAGAGCGTGTGTGGCTATTGCCTCCACAAAATCTGTATCTCAATACATCCTACAAGCATTAAGAAGAGCTCCCAAAAACACAAGCATTAGTTGACAATGGCATGAGTTTTGCTATCTCTCTAGCATTTTGAAAGGAGCCAGATGGGCTCAATAGATTAACTGCACATGTATGATGTTCCATCTGCGGCCCAATTCCAAACTATTTAGTCATTTCATCATTAAAGTTTACGATGCTTGACAACAAGCCCTGCATAGTAAAGGCAGGAGGAACAGCAACAAAAGTGATCTCATCTGGGCATAAAATCCAGTTTCCATCATTCCACAAAAATATCTCCCTGCATCTTTTCCCTAAACCGTGCATCCCACGTCCCTAGATTATGTTACCAAATGGATTTCTATTTCAGATCTGTTCCAAGGAACATAAAAACAAATAAATAAAGAAATAAAGAAATAAAAATTTAGTCATGTGCATCCTAAGTGATTGGCAACAAATTTATTGCACACTAGGCTCTCCTCATTAAGGCTTCCACGGATCATGTACAATTTGATTAGGCCGCTCGCCACGAGGAGGTTATGATTCAGCAAAGCCCAAACCACATGGCCGTGGACTTTCCGACCAAGATCGAGGGCCGCCAACTCTGCACAAACTGATGAGGCACTAGAGATGGTTATGGCATATTCCCGCGATGTTGGCGAGCTGCATTTATTTGTAGAATTCCAAACAACCATCCGATTTCTTGAGCTAGGAGAATGATTCATAAGCCTCATGCGTAATTCAGACTATGCAAACGATGTAATTAGAGCATTCCAACTATGTTCTTGGATTCCATTTCTAAGAACAATTGACTAGCATCTTTCAAATGTCTTTGCTTCCCATGTATACATACTACAATCAAAAAGCTTCAAAACCAACATTTACAACAAGTCCATGAATTGCTTTATACATGTGGAGTGCAATCGTATTAGAGCGAAACACAGTTACTAAGGTAGCACATGGGAACGTTTCTGTTCCTATGTGTATTTGTTCTTTTGCTTCCTAGAACAAAAAAAGAATAGATACCCGTTAGAAAACATTAACTAATTTTTTTATTGCCCTGAATAAAAAAATAGTTGGGGAGTAGATTTTAAACAGAAATAAGAAATAAAAAAAAAATTTCTTGTTCCTGGAAAAAGTTTCTATAAATAAGTTATTTTTATTTTATTTTATTTTCTTCTTCTTCCTTGCTTTGCTCCCCGTGGGCTGCCGTTTGTTGACTAGCTACCGCCGTCGACACCTAATTGCCCCCCACCATTGACTGCCGACCGTTGTCGGTCATGAGCGGGCGGTGGTTGATGGCGACGGACGATCGGCGATCGACGATCGACAATGGACGGTGGCAACAATGAATGACGACAATCAAACACTTTTTAATTCTTTTTGTAGATTAAACCAAACACATTCTTATTCTTTTTCTATTTTGAGAATATAAATTTTATATAGTTACCAATCGTGTTGTTTTACTTAGAAATTATTCTGAGGAGTAGAAATAGAAAAGAACTATTTTTAAGAAAAAATTATTCCCCGAAATAAAAATGTTACCATTCGCACCCTAATTCAGCACGGGGGCCATCTCCTCTCGTTCTCATCCAACCATATACCTCCGCAATTTCGGCATGTGGGCATGACTCCAAAACATTTTCTTTTTATCATAAAATTTTCCCGGGCACAAACACATATTAGCATCGTAATCTTACTTATCAACCAAAAAACAAAAAAAAAAAGTAGACTTGTTATGGTTGACCGGCCTCGATCGAGCAAGGCTAGGTTGGGTTCCATGGATTGAGGTCCGGCTTTATAATTAAATGACCTTGCTTAGACCTATCCAAAAAACGCTCCACGCATCTAGGGTCAATAGACTCGTGAGTCATGACGAGACCTACTAAATTAATTCTCGGTCGAAAAACATACACAAAGAAAATGAGCACGAACCTTTAATAAGGCCTCAGTCGCTCTAGGGAGAGAGCACGATTTGCTTCTCCGAAAAATTTTGAATATATTATTCAATTTTCGAAATGAAAAAACCAACTTCCGTATACCCGGAATGTTTTGATATAAAAAAAAAAAAACAATTGTAAAACGTATCTATCACGAAATATAAATTAAATAAAAAGAAAAAGAAAATAAAAGTCTATTACGCAAGTGAAACTGCTTTAAGGTTTAAAGTTGATGGGTATGGGAAAAAGAACCCTTCTCAATATATTTATTAATTAGTACGGACATATTACGGATAGTGCGGTGCGATCTCCTCTCCTCCCTTCCCCAGAAGAATCGTCGCCCTGTCACCCAACTCAAACTTTACTTAAAGTGATAAATTTATTCAAAACTTTTTTTGTGACATGAAAAATTTCGAAATTTACTAACTGTGACACATTTACCTAAAATATTTTTTTTGTGATATAAAAAACTCCGAACTTTCATTTGCGTAACATATTTACCATAAATCATAGGGGCATTTTAATCTTTTTACTTTAATTTTTTTTTCTTATTCTTCTTTCTTCCCTCTGCCGACTCCGCCATGTCGCCCTTGCCTAGGCTAGCTAGGATTGCCCTCGCCGGTGTTAGGCGAGGGTAGCCCCCGCCAAGCCCTCTCTAGCGTCGGGCGAGGGGTGCCCTTGCCAGATCTGGTGAGGGAGGCCCTTGCTCAACCTAGCCAAGGGTTGCCCTCGCCCGACACCGATGCGGGCGGCTCTAGCCAGCCCAAATAAGGGCAACCCTCGCCTGACGTCGGCGAGGGCAGCCTTCATTGGATGCCGGCTTCCCTTCGCAAGCTCCACCATGGTTGGCGGAGGGAAGAGGGAAAAAGAAAAAAGAAAAAAAAATAGAAAGAATAATACGAAAATACCTTTAATGGGATAAATGTGTCACAGTTCGTAAAATTTGAGATTTTTCATGTCAAAATTTTTTTTTTGGGTAAATTTGTTATTTTAAGTTAAGTCGGGGTTTTTGATGATTTTTTCCTTATAAAAAAACAATTATAGAACGTATCTATCACGAAATATAAATTAAGTAAAAAGATAAAGAAAATAAAAGTCTGTTACGCAAGTGAAACTGCTTTAAAGTCTAAAGTTGATAGGTATGGGAAAAAGGACTCTTCTCAATATATTTTATTAATTAGTACGGAGATATTACGGATGATGCGGTGCGACCTCCTCCCCACTTCCCGTCCCCAGAAGAATCACCGCCCCCGCCCCCGCCACCTCGGCCCACCCGTCGCTTACAGCGACCTCCACCATGTCCTCCGAACGGCTTTTTAGCGCTTTTCACTAATGCAAGAAACTCCAAGGAACACTGTCCGCTTTTGGAACCTGCGATCCCATCTCAAATGGGGGAGGTTCATCTCGTGATCGCTGTCCCTCGACCGAATCCACCCCCCCGGCAAGGAAGAAAACGACACGATGGGAATACTGGGTCAGGCTTCATCTGTCAATCAAGCTATATATATTATTCTCCGAATCCATCCGAGAACGGACATGTACAGTCGCGCACGCGCGACCTGCAAAGACACCCACCTGCTTCCTCCGAATCCTCCATCCGAGCGAGGCCGAAGCGACAATGCCCGCGGCTTCCAACCATCAGCCCGACCCATCTCCCGGTACGTGGAATTCGCCTTCGCTTATCCGTTTTCTTGGGATTCTTGAATCTTGAATTTTTTTCTTGTTTTTTGGTTCTTGTGTGGTGATTGATTCTCTGTTTTCTGGCGAATACCCTTTTTAGATGAGGAGGCTCAAGAGCACTTGCTCGTCGTGGACATCGAGGACGACGTCAAGGAGGACCGGGCCAAGTTCGAGATCAAAGGCCTGAACAAGGTTTCCGATGCCGGGGACCCCATCCTGAGCGAAATCAACCTGGAGATCCCGCAAGGGAAGATCGTGGGCATCATCGGGCCGAGCGGGAGCGGCAAGTCCACGCTCCTGAGGGCCCTGAACCGGCTGTGGGAGCCGCCGTCCGGCACCGTGTTCTTGGACGGCGAGGACATTAAGAATCTCGACGTGCTCAGCCTTCGGCGGAAGGTCGGGATGCTGTTTCAGCTTCCCGCATGTTTGAAGGTACAATTTCTGGAATTCCAGGGCTGGGTTTGCTTTATTTGTGAGTGACGATGGAATTGAATGTTAGCCGAGGAAAGAGTGAGAAAGTTCGAGTTTTTTTCAGAATATTAAACCTGAGTGGTGCGGGGGTTAATATTGATTGATAAAATTGGTTTGCCAAGTGACATGGTAGTTTGACTTACCTCCTGAAATCATCAGGTGTTTCCTGACCCGCATTTGAAGTGATCATCTGTGAATCAAGGGATAAAGAAAGACCACACTTGTATTACTTGAGCGACTGTTGTTTATATTATGTGTTCTTGGTGTTATTACTGGAAGAAAATCGAATAGTCGTTCCATGAATTTAATTCAGGGTTGCTACTGAGAACTATGATCTAACCAGGCTGAATAGAGTTTACTTTTGATGTAACTTTCTGCATTGAATAGTAATCTCTGCCTATAAGAATTTACAGTCAAAACCAAAATAGACTAGTTTAGCTGTCATGGTGATGGTAGATTAATGTCAAAAGTGTTCACCCTGTCCTTTTGGGTTTTCCTTTTTGGATAAGTTTAAACACTGCAAATTCATGATGGCATGTGGTGCCAAATTATCACGACCTTGCCTTCTGGGTTATTTGGTCATGTATTGTATCCTCCATGCACAACCATTGGCAATATTGTTCTGCCACTGAACTTGGTCCTGCCAGATCAGGTCTAAATCAATCGACTCCCATAATTACGGTCTATGTGCAAGAAATTCGGTGCTTGTGTTCATGGTCTTTACCTTCATATGACTTCTAGGATTTGCAGCTCTCAAATGAGGGAAAATTAGAAGTTAAGAGATGAATCCAGTTGAGGCTTAACTAATCTATGCTGTTTCTGGTTCAACTTGCTATTTTATCTTGTTTTAAACAACCTGCAGTCCTCTAAATGATGATTCAGAGGCATATTGGCTCTATCTAGTGCTCTTAATTTTATGCAAGTGCTGTTGAGTGCTGTCAGTCCAATAGCAGAGGTGGTATTTCCTCAACTACAAAGTGTCCTTAAATTACTGATTTAGTCTTATTGCTATGAATTCATTATCTTTGGAGCAGAAGCTATATGTCTTTGGTGGTGGTTTTGCCATGTTTCATTCAGTTCCAAAGTCTTATCTATCAAATCCCAAGTTAGCATTGTGAATGAGAATTCTTATGGTTTACGTAGGGCTTGCGCTAAATTAAATTATGTCAATGATTGAGTTGAGACCTTCTATCCACCTGAACTTTTCCAGCTTGAAAGGTGATGGTGCTTTATTCTTTTGGTGTTAGAGGGGTTCTTATTTTTAGGAAGAAAAAAGCTAGACGACGGAGAAATACCAGATGATTAGATCTAGTGGATTATGTGAAGAACAAGTTCATTGATGTGATTCTTCTAGAATCATGTTTTTATGCAATGCCACTGTCTTACAAATCTCGAAAGCTTACATCAAGCCGCAAACTTCCAGGCACAGTTGCAGATAATGTCAGATATGGACCACAACTGATGGGGAAGAAGCTAAGTGATGGTGAAGTTTTCAAGTTGCTGAACCTTGCCGACCTTGATTCCTCTCTCTTCAGCAGAGCCGGCTCAGAACTCTCTGTCGGCCAGGCCCAGAGAGTGGCACTTGCGAGGACACTAGCTAACGAACCAGAGGTGAGCCAGCGTTTCCCATTTTGTCCATTGAAAGAACATACTTCACAGCCGATACCTTAAGTTGTGATTTCTTCTCAAAAAGGTTCTTCTGCTGGATGAGCCGACGAGCGCGTTGGACCCAATCTCGACACAAAACATCGAGGACGTGCTAGTGAAGCTGAAGAAGACTCAGGGATTGACGACCATAATGGTCTCCCACAGCATCAAACAGATTCAGAGGATTGCTGACGTAGTTTGCCTCCTGGTGAGCGGTGAACTGGTCGAAGTTTTGACTCCTGATCGTCTCTCGGAAGCCAAGCATCCCATGGCACAGAGATTCCTGCAACTCAGCAACTGAAGGGCTTCCCGTTTCCACATTATCGCGTGCTGAACGAATAATCATGTGCAGATTCAGCACTGTACTGTTATATCGACCTCATCTTCTGTGACTGGAGACCTATAGACTTGAAACAGTGCTTATGGAATTTGGTGGTGTAATCAAGTCATCGTATTCTCGGTCTTTGTTCTGTTTGATGTCATAATAGTTGTTGAATGAAAGGAAGATCGCGTTGAAGGTCGATTGTCGTCGACTCCTTTAGCTCTCATGCATATAAGTGTACATTTGCGGCCACTTGCGGGTATGTTTCTTGCCCTCCCGGTTCAGGGAGCTGCTGATGTTCATTTTGCCAGAAACAGTTCTCGTGAACACAGAGAGGGAAGTTCATCCTGATCTGTGATGTTAGCAGACAAATTCACAATGGTCGATGGACACCGAACTTAGGCTTGGAACCAAGCCTCCTGTACGCCTGGACTTACGGCTAGGCGACCGACAACAAACACCAGAAATACGACGTCGGTTAAATGTCCATCCAAATACAAGAAAATGTAATTACGAGTCGTTTGAAAACAGCTTTTTCTCAATATCATATCTTCCCTGAGAAAAGGCAGGATCCTCAGTAATTCGAAGTCTAGCATTATCATAAGTAGCATATTTCGACACCAAGATTGCATTTGGTTCTACATTTAGAAACTGTTTTTGAGGTAATGCAAAAACTTTAGTTTCGTTTGTTTCACGATAAATATTTTCATTATTTTCTAGTATTTGGATCATTCAGAAAAATGAGTTAATGAAAAATATATACTTAAATTCAAAAAATTGACTTCCTCTTCTTCTTTTTTTAAAATAAAAAATCATTTTCAAAATAAATTAGATATAGATGCTTGATCCCAAAATTCTATACTTAGGCAAGAGAACTCCAACACTCACTTCCAAGTCCTTCGCAATGCACTTGAGTCTAGAGGTCGGGGCTGGGTCCACTGGGGTCCATTAAGACCAAGCTCGAGTCCAAAGAGGCCGGCCTAGAACCCCAATGCCCAACCCTAGGTCAACAAAGGTGGGGTTTAGGACACCAACGCCTAAGCTCGGGT
The DNA here is from genome assembly GCA_014182515.1 of Eucalyptus microcorys. Lineage (NCBI taxonomy): Eukaryota > Viridiplantae > Streptophyta > Magnoliopsida > Myrtales > Myrtaceae > Eucalyptus > Eucalyptus microcorys. The sequence continues at coordinate 30,555,192 of CM024571.1, forward strand.
CCATAAAGGTTAGGCCTTAGACTTCGGTGTTTCTTGACTCCCCAGCGCCCCGACCTAAGTCCACAAAGGCCAAGTTCGAGACCTCAATGTCCACACCTTGATCAATGGAGGCTGGGCCTAGGTCCACGGAAGCCGAACTTGGGAACCCAAACCTGTGCTTGGATCCTTGGCACCCAGGTCCGAGTTCGAGCCCATCAAGGTCGGGCTTGGATGCTAGTGCCCTTGCCCCAAATCTCTCATGCTCAAGCCCAAGTCTAACAAGGCCAAGGCTGGAGACCCTAGTGCCCATGAATGGGTCCATTGTGATCGGGCTCAAGATCGAGGTACCTATACTTGGGTTCCCGACACCCAAACTCGAGACTCTAATGCTTGTTCTCAAATCCCTTGCACCTGCACCCAAGCCTAGTCCCATCAAGACCTAGGCCAACTCCCCAGTACCCATGCTTAGATCCTTGATATTTGAGCTCGAGACCCAAGTGCAGGTGCCTAAAACCCCTGTGCCTGAGCTCAAGTTCATCGAGGCTAGGCCCAAGAATGGGTCCCTAGTGCTCGAGCCCAAGTCCATCGAGGCCAAGCCCAAAACCCCATGTCCAAGTCCTCCCCTGGCATCCTGGCTTAGCGCCAAAGCCCATTTCAAAGGGAACCGAACGCACCATAAATAGCCGTATATGAGCGCTTTGGTTTTGTTTCTTTTACGGCACATATTAAAGCGGTACGGCGAGAAAGAACGAAACACAATGAACGGTCCCCACCGACACGGGCTTGAAGCCGTCACCACAGAAAAATATATTCCATCAAACGCGTTGTCGTCCAGAGCCTGAGGGCGAAAATCGAAGGCGGCACGTTCGAAAGTGACGATCCCATTCGGACATCCACCCCTCGTTTGCCTCCTCCCGCCGCGTGTACCGCAGCAATCATTGGACGGCTTCGGAAAATCGCCATCCCAATTTTTTAAAAGGCCCAAAACAGGCGATATAAAGAAAATAAAAGAAATTGTATGTTAGATATAAGTTCGGATTCAACAATTTTATTTACTTTTGTTCAGAATTTATGCTCAAATCCAGTTATGTTGGGCAAGTGAACGCGACTCGAGAGCAAGATAAGAACAAATTCAATGGAGAACAATCAATCTTTCAATCATACAGCTGTTTTCCCCCCACAACAAGCCACTAAACTAAATTCCAAGACACAACCCAAAAGGCTAAAAACATAAAAGACAAAAATTCTATTTTAGTGACCCATTATACGACCAATCGCCACGTCACCACCTCAAAAAAATACACACAGAAAAAAAAAGGGAAAATGAACGGTGTTTCTGAACAATTTTTTATATTCTGAGGAAAAATAATTATGCCCACAGTAACTTTTTCCACTTTCCTAAAGCGTCCAGTTCCAGATCCTGATCCTCGTATCCACCTTGCACTTCGCGCTCGCCGTCGACGCCGTGGCCGCCGACTTCCCGGCGGCCGGAGCGGTCGCCCTGATTCCGCCGCAGGTGACGCGGATTCCGACCCTCGGCGTCTTCAAGCCGCCGATCTTCACCTTCACCTTCGTGTCCAGCCTGATCTTCAGGGCCAGCCCGTTCTTGCTCTTCAGGCCCGACTTCAGCGCGCTCGCGGCGGTGCTGTCCACCTGCTGGCCGGTGCTGGCGATCGACGTCTTCAGCACCGTCGTGTTCTTCTTCCCGTGCACGAAGGCCGGGATCGTCACGTCGCCCAGGTCGACGCCGCCGCCGTCGGCGCTGACGACCGACACCGAAGTCGGGCTGTAGATGTACACGAGCTTGCTGTTGGGGTTCCGAGCGGAGACGGTGAGGTCGAACTTGGAGCTGAGGGTGGAGGACGAGGAAGTGATGTTTATGTAGGAGACCTTGAGGGAGGTCACGGTGAAGGTGGGGCGTTGCGGGCGGTAGAGGACGTAGAAGACGGCGGCGGCGGCGGCGATGAGGAGGAGGAGGACGAGGAGGGCGACGGTGGTCCAGAGGCAGCAGCGGCAGCAGCAGCCGCGGCGGTGTCGGCGTCGGCCGCCGCCCTTCTTGGGCAGGGGGCGGTAGGCGGCGGAGCGGGCGGCTTCGCCGTAGAGCTGGCCCTTGGTGGCGGGGAAGGAGCCGTTGGCCGTGAGGCCGCCGCCGTTGGCGGCGGCGGGGGACTTGGTGGTGGAGGGGAAGGGTCTGTCGGCCATGGTGTTTTCTAGAGAGAGAGAGAGAGAGAGAGAGGGGGGATGACGATTGCGAGAGGATGCGAATGGCGAAGGAGAGGATGGGGGAGATAGCTGTAAGCAGGGAGTGGGGGAAAGTGGGGGGGGGATGGATTATACTCCACTCGAGGGATAGAGCGCGTGGTTGACGCGTTGACTGCTTTCGGTTTGGGAATTTCCTGCAATTTCCAGAATTTTTTTATATTCTCTGGAATATATGGGATATAAACGGTAAAAAATCGAAGGCACAGTCGGCTCATTTTTTTACTTTTTGTTTTCACCGCCAAAGGGATTTGATTCCCCCTTAGAAACAAATTTCCATAATCATGCATGGACGCATGGCGATGAGTCAGCATTTTTCCCTCTAATTACGGAAAATACAGTGATAAAAGACGAGGATATAAACCCATGTGCAAAAACGACTTAATTTAGAATTAGGTGATATTCATATTTATAACTGAAAGTATACTCACGTGATTTAGAAAGATGTGAATTGATTTACGAAAAAAGGGAGAGTCAAGAAAAAGACAGAAGAAAGCAAGGCCGACCAAGAAATTACTTAAGCGAAATTACACCTTGCGTATCCACCAATCAATATGCTAAATAAAGGGTCAAATTACCAATTCAGAAGAGAAGTCGCTATGCCCTTTTTTCCTTCGTGCTCTCCCCGATGACAACTGTAATCCCAAACGCGTTCGAGTCGGAAGCTATGAAATCGAAGGCTTATAGGCTACTCAATATATAAGCCAGAAAGGGCAAAAGGCAAAGGGCGCTTTGCTCGAGCGAGTGGATCAAGAACGAATTTAGGCTTGGCCGCCAAGATTAGAACAGGACCCCAAGCTTCTCTTTTTCCAACCTTTGATTGCGGTCAGAAAAGTCAAAGGGCTTGTCTACCCAAATTCGGCACTCGAGCATTCCATCTGTCGACGTCCCCAAATCCTAACTAAAAGCTATTGATTATCGACCCGATTCCGGCAACCGAGAAATTACCTAAGAAGAGAGAGACCCCCACGCCCAACTTCTCTTTTACGGCAAGACGAGCGCGCATCTTCGGACCAAACGTGCGTAAGTGTCCTGGAAACTTTACTCTTTTTGCTTTAAAGGGAGTAATGATGTGGGATCCATCGAGTTGGTACCATCCACAGAAATATATATTTAAATTCTCTCATATATAGTTGAAACATAAAAGAGAAGTGTTGATCTGTCATGCGAATCTACTTGGAATTCGTCATTTCCGTCTCGTGCCTAATGAACAAGTGGCCTCGTAGGTAGTGAGGATTTAGTTCATTGCATATGTGATGGTAAACTGTTAATGTGATTGGTTAAGTGATGAAAGGGCAATCGATCATTTCATAACAATCACAAAAATCTATTTTGAATTAGGGAACGGGTCATACTGCATTATCTAGCTGTTCACATACAAAGAGATCTTTTAACTGTCAAACTGTTCATGAAAGCTGTTGGGAGAGCTGATTTCGGACCTTTTAAATCGTGAGTAGCGGATGTGAAACTCTTGCACGATGTCCAGAACGAATTGTCGTCTCGTCGTCTCTTTCCACCGTCTTTGTCAACTTTTTCTCGAGGATGATTACGCGAGAGAGAGAGAGAGAGAGAGAGAGAGAAGGGGGATGCTAACGCAACCAAGGCGCAACTGGGGAATGAAGATTTTGGGGGCGACGGAGCGCACATGTCCCCAAGTCCACCGAATTCCCCAGCGGGACCCCCAGCTGTCTCTCTAGACACAAAACAGCTGGTGATAATAAAACACGTGTGAATGCGACGAGCGACCATCCATCCATCCATCCATCCATCGGCACGAAGCGGAACGAGAGGCCCCCGTTTTCTGCCCTTTGCATGGGCCCTGTGGTGGTGGTGGGGGCGATCCCACCCTCACTAACGCACCGCCAGGCGCCAGGCGCCACGCTCGTCCTCCACGTCGCCCGTGTCGGAATTCGTGTCGGCCCGGCGGCCGAAACGCGGGTAACGATGCACGGGCGGGGGCGCTCGGGACTTCCGACCGGCGACGGCCACCGCACGCCCCTAATCTCGGATTAAGCCCTCGAGCCTTTTGCCTTCGGTCTTGGACTGGATCTCTCTTGTCAATGGCCAGATTACTGTGGACGCTTTTCGGGGGTCGCGAGAAAGAACGGATGCGATTCTGCAATTCGTGTGTTATGGACCTTGTTTACGCCCAATAATTAGCCAAAGTCTTTGTGATTTGAATAAGCAGATAACTCGAGATTCGAGATCGGGTATGTTATAGTTGTCAATGACCTACTGACTACGGAAATTTTTTACTGACGTGAAGTAATCAATTGGAAGATAGAGATTAAGCGAGATGATGTTCAAATAATGGAACGGATTAGCACGAGGTTCAAGTATGGTGGCAGTGAAGTTTGCGACTCTTTATGGATAAAGTAGGGGAAAAGACAGCACGACGATTGTGACCGTTCGAAAGCAAGATCGATGTGCGATTCTAGAGAAATAACCATCTAGGGATTAGATGGCGCAACAGCATGAAGGTGTGGGGTCGGAAATCATGGGGATATGAAAGTATGGTTAAAACCACTGAAGAACTGCTGTGTATAATTATGTTGTTAATACTATAAGTACTAGTGTTGTAGAACCCCCTAGAAAACAACAAAAGTACAGGATGATTATCTTTCAACTCATGCACTATAGTCATATTTTCCAGATGTTTTGTTGCCAATTAAGTTTCGGAGTATGTATTAGTTGTAACTTTCACATTTTTGTTATTGATTAAATTCTAACATTATGTATTTATGTTAGCGCACTTTGTCGTTGATTAGATTCCAACAAAACATTTGATATCGTCGTATTTCAACATTGATCAATTTCTGTTGGTGTATGTTTGTTTTTGTGCTCTATTGATAAGACTTTTGTTCGAAATCGCAGCAAAATTCTTTTCCAATCGAAGAATGAATTTTGATGAAAAGAATATTTCATTACCGGACACTGGACAAGGTGGGATGCCTCTGTGGCTTGAGAGACCAGTCGATTAAGAATTGATGTCGGACGTACTCTAAGGACTGTCTCCCGCAGCTTCCAATGTCGTGGCATTAGAACATGTATTGCCAATTTAACATAAATAGGCGGATCCATCACCTCACGGCATAGCGCAATCCAGCTGCTTTTTCAGCTACCGATAGAGCAAACAGGGCCCCCATTAAGAAAATGGAAAGGGAAAGAAAAGACAACACCCATGTATTGATTACGAATAAAGCGGAGCTGGTGGAATATCCTATCATTTCATAATTATCAGACGAAAATAGGATTATTGTATTACTTGTTATTATTGATGGGCATTTATATTCGAGTAATTTGTTCAGAAAAATGGAGTAATATACCACCATAGGAAAAAGAAAGAAAGATTAAAATAATATCTTTGACAATATTCGGTGATACTGCCCATGCTTTAAAACTTCAGCATAAGACCCACATACCATGATATAAATGAAGCATCGTTGACTAGATAGGTTATTTCAAAGGATGCTTTTCATATATATAAAATGGGTCCATGATTCATTTTTTTTTTTCTTTTGACCCAGTCAATAAAAAAAATGAAGCCGAATTATTTACAGCTATCATCGTATATATTATATTTTGCTTCATATATACTGTTCACATTTAACTAGTATGGGCACGTGTGAATCTTGGTTGTATGTATGTATATACAGATATTTACCTTATAAGTTTTCATAAAAATGGATCCAATCATCATAAGTTCTCACAAAGGAGAATTTTTAGGAGATAGAGGGAAAATATTGATGGTCCAAACGAATTCCTTTACACAAATAATATGGATTACCTAAAAATTGAAGTTTTAGCTTGTGGATAATGATTTTACAACATATTAATTGTCATCCAAATTGCCAAATTTCAAGATGGAAATTCTTTTTCTCATTACAAAAGGGCAAGGAGTGGTAACTTTAACTTTTATAGGCATCCTACTTGCTCCAAAATATTGATTCGAGTTATAACTATTCCGCACAACACGCATGGCGAGCTCGTCACCGCAACTCTATCGAGATAACAATAGTAAGAAAATCTCTCCATACAATTGCATACGTCTTGGTTACACAACGTGGCGCAAGCTATTTAGAGATCCCTTACACCGTGAACTCGTGATCTTAGGAAAGGCAAGCGATCGATTTTACCACCAAGTCGATCATGTTGATGGTTTCAAGATGGAATGTGTTACCTTGGTACGGGGTAACGAATGTCTGGTCCGTGGGGAAGATTATCTTTGGTGCACTAAGATACGTAATGCGTTGCCGAAATCAACGAGGGATTGACTTCAATTTTTTTCCTTCAAAATTAGGTAAGAGGGGGATTGACTTGACTTGGTAGAAAGAGAAGCGGAGTTGCCTTGATTATCTGCTAGTGGTACGGGGTATATTCCACTACTACCCAATCCGCCAGCATTTTCGTTTCTTTTTCTCTCTCTTTTCTTTATACCAAAAAAAAAAAAATCTTAAAATGGAAATGTCATATTCTATATGAAGAGGCTTTTTGAAGATTTTGCATCCGTTTCTCCGTGAAACTTACACTTCGGGCTTCGATGGTCCAAGAACCGTCAGGTCCATCCCCGAGCTAAGTTAGTAACTAAATTAGACTGTTGACAAAAGCCCAGATCCAGAATAATTAACTTTGACGTCTAAACATTAAGGCCAAGGCCCATTATCAACCTCCACATCCACATGTGTCTCCATCCTACAAGTTTAGTGGATCCGAGGGACATGTTCTCATGGTGAAAAGTGTTAGAAAAGTCATAAATCTTTTGTATTTATACTAATTTACTCCTAAATCTTTTATCGATGCCAATTCAATCCTAAATCTTTTGAATTTATGTCAATCTAGTCCTAAACCTTTTATTGATGTCAATTTAATTATAAAACGTTTGATTTGATGTTAATTTAGTCTTAAACATTTTGATCTAGTGTCAATTCAGTCATTCCGGCCAATTTTGACTAGTTATTACTGACGCATATGTTGATTAGCTGATGTGGGCATGACCAACGTTAACATAGATAATTTTTAATAATATTTTTAATTTTTTTGAATTATTTTTGAATTATTTATTTTCATTTATTTTTCTTTTTCTTTTTTTTCCTTCCCCTCCTCCTTCCTCTAGCCGGTCGCCCATTTGATGACCGACTAGATTTGAGGGCGGGTGAGGTCAACCTTGACCTCGCTAGCCTCTGGCAAGCTTTGTCAACCAATAACGAGGCTCGAGTCCTCACTAGTGGCTACAAAGGCGACCTCTTAAATTTCTTTTGTTTCGAGATTAAAATTCCTCCCTTGCTCTATATTTTGTCTCTCTTGCTCAATACAACCCTCTCCTTCATGTCTCATATTCATCTCACCCTTGCTTTCTTCTATTAGTCTGTAGGAAAAACTATCAAAAAAGTCATGAACATATTATAATTATGCTAAATTAGTCATAAACTTTTTTTTTTTACTAATTGAGTCATTAATCTTTTACATTTTTGCTAATTCAATTCATCTAGCCGGCAATCAGTGACATAGACACTTATCATCCTACATGGCACGATTGGCCTTGATGTGGATATTTTTAAATAACAGTTTACTAATTTTTTTGAATTTTTGTAATTCTTTTGCTTTTTTCTTTTCTATTTTATTTTCCTTCTCTTTAATTTTTTTCGACCAAATAAAAAAGGTAAACAAACATGGAAATTGCTGCATCTTGTTCAATTCACTACTCTACACTAGACGATCGACAAATCCTTCTCAAAGCTTGATGTCTATACATTATAAAAATCACGATCATTTACTTCTTTTACATGAAGTTGACAAGTCCCCTAAGTTTTAAGGAACATAATCATCATATCAATAAAAAATTTAGTACAAACACCTTTATTTAAAAAAACTTAGCAATATGAAATTCAAAATTCTTCTAAAACATTCATCCACTGAAAAAGTAAATACGTCTAAACGTAATCCCAAATTCAAGAAGACCCATCATCTATATATACGAACTCCATCACTTTTTACTAGACTTGTCATATGGGTGGGTCAGGTCAAGTCGGGTTTGGGACAAGTCATAAATGGTCTAACCCAAATCGACCAATTTAACTTATTTATGACTTATTTATCGTAGTGCAAAATTTTTGACCCATACCGACTCGATCCATACTCAACCCATTTAGCTAAACATGAGAAATCTTATTTCTTACGATTTTTTCTAAATGATATTACTAAAACACTTTAATGCAATACAAATTTAATGGGCAATTTTTATATATTTTTAAAAAATAAGCCTTCGTTTTTTTCTTAAATATTTTCCAAGAAGTATTTTTCAAGAAAATTACAATATTTTTTGGTTTTTGCTTGAAATTTTAAAATAAATTAGAAAATATTTTTAGTCGTTTGGTATAAAAATAAGATTAAATTTTCCTCATTGACTCTTTTTTTTTTTATAAATATAATTTTAATTATTATTATTTTTTTGGTTGGTGATTGGCCACGGGCGAGCTTGAGCTCGCCCGATGCCGCGAGGTTGGGCCTCACTAGATCGGCGAGCTCGAGCTTGCCTGATGGATTGGCGAGGCTCAAGCCTTGCTAGACATCGATGAGGCTCCTATCTCACCGGTTGTTGGCAACCTTGAGCTCACTTGAGGCAAATGAGCTTGAGCCTCACCTAGCAAGTTGCCGCCGCTCATTGGTTAAGAAAGGAGGAAAAAGAAAGAAAAAAAAAAAAAAAAAAAAAAAAAAAAGAAATATAAAAATAATTTTAATTTTAATTTTTATAAAAATATTATTTAAAGTTAAAGAGGGAAAGAAAGAATGTGGGGCTTGGGTTAGAAATGAGTTTTAAGTCCAATCAATTTAAAATTAATTTAATTAACTTTTTAAAGATGTAAATGACTTGTATATTATTTATTTATAATTTAAATGGGTTATAAATGAATGTAAGATTAAATTTTGACGCCTCTAGTTTTTACTAATCATGATTTACTTTTCCTGACATGAACACAGACGCGGATGGGTGGTCCCGCGGTCAATGAAGCGACTGCAGGATGGAAGTTCCAGAAGTGGCCGTGCCCCGGAGACAACCCTTTAGCTAGAATTGGTAAAGTTTGGACAAGATTTTGGCGTGGGTCTCCGCTCTATACAGAGAGAGAGAGAGGGTCGTGTGATTTTCGTGTGTACGGGTCTGCCATGTCCTCGCGATTTCTTCATTTGAAATTAAATATATTCCCCACTTTTTTTTTTTCCTTTTTTTTTAAGAAGTTTTTATGGAAAGTTGCAGAGATGGGCCATCTGTTGCAAGACACCAGTGGAGGACTGAGCAGAAGCAAAAATGAGCACCGTCCCCCCCTTTTAAATTTCTCTCCTACGATCTGTTTTTTTTTTTTTTTTCCTTTTCCTTCTTTTCTTATTTGATGGTACAGTTTCCGGTTTCCCACCAAAGCTTTTATGAACTCGCCATTGATTGATGTTAAAATCACTGTAAGCTCTGCTATTTGACCATTTGACCAATTCGGTGCCAAGTTTTAAGAAGACCTTGAAAGGACTTTCTGGTGCTGTTCTCCGCTCACTGAAATTCAATGGAGCTAAAATGCCCTGGACCAACCTCCACCTCAAACCAATAACCATCATCATCTCTAATGAAAGTAAAATGCATCGGACTGGTTTTGTTATGTACAACCATCTTTATCCCCTCCCTCTTTTCTTTCCATCCTTCAGAATATCGTTGAGAATCGAACGAGGATCAGCTTCATCTTCCTGCAGCAAAATCTTTTGTACAGAGGAAAGATGGGGCCCACCGCAAGCCAGCTACTTCTCTTTCTACTCCGTCTTTTTAATTTCAAGCTCTCTCCTCTCCTTCCCATTCGCGCATTCCCTTTCTCCCTCTCACTCGCGACCGTTCCCACTCTCGGCGGAGCCCATTGCTCGACGAACCACGCCTCCGCCTCCGCCCTCGGTTCAAAAACAAGCCCAGGCCCCCCCTCGTCCGGGACCCCGAGCCCTCGCTCAACCCCTGCATCCTCGAGGTCGTGCGCTGCTCCGATGTCGTCGCCTCCCAAACCCTCGCCGAATCCGACGAAAGCAACGCTCGCTGGCCACAGACGAGCGCCACGACACCATCTCCGGCAATTAGCATTCTCGCAGCTTCTTAACCCGGCAACACGGTTTTCAGCAGAGTGCTCTTACCGCTCGTTCATAGATGGTGCCATGGCACTGGCGGTGAACAAGCGGTGAGAGGCCTCTTTGAAAACGATTGTCGTGGCATTTTTTATTTTCTTGCGTGAAGATAAGCTAAATGTTTAATTCTAAGCGTGAATGATAAAGTGGCGACTCTTCTTGAAGATCATGAAGCAATTATTTAGCTTTTGTTTGGTCTTACAGGATAAAACAAGAGTCAGTACGCATGTTTTATAATGACTCCATTTTGGATTGTGATGGTTTTTATCTGCTTCGTGTATCCGGTGAGTTTATGGATGTGAGTTGATTTATATATATATATATATATTTATGCTCTCTGATTTTTATTTTTATTTTTTAACCAGACTCCTCTGGAAAATCTAGAATTTGTCTTGAGAGAAGATGTGCAGAAGGTGAGGGTTGTTGCTTTTCCTAAGCAACAAGCAAACCTTTTATAATTTAGGTATAAGTGTTCTTTAAATTGCTCTTCCTGAAAAGCTGAAGAGTCAATGGATGAACTTCATTTTGAGGATTAGAGGTGAAAGCGAATCATTCAGTGGAACTCATACAAGCAACGAAGCACCTAAATTATAAAAATCACTGAGAAGAGTTTCCTTATGCCTATGGCTTCAGAACATTGTCCCATATTGCTGGAAAATACTGAATAAAACCAGAAATAATGCTTTCCAGGAAATGTAATTTAAAGAGCAGGTATATCTATTAAGAAATCACCTATTGGAGCTTCCCGGTGCTCTTGTGGCTTGAGAACGTTGTCCCGTATCAGCAGGAAAATACGGAATGGAACCAGGTTTACCTACCTTGTATTATATGGAAGCACGTGTGGATCCTGAGTGCGGTTTGTTGCTGTTTTTGGACAAGATTTTTAAATGCTCCAGTAAGCGCCCTTTCCTTAACATAAATCCCGTGCTTGACTACTGTTGGTGACAAAACTTTGGTCCTCATAAGCAGAAGTTTTGGAATATCTGTGGAAATGTTGCTCATTATTGACAGGTATTTCTGATTTTGTTGGGACTTATCATTGCTCAATCATCCTCATTGAGTTTGGTGGTTTTCGCCACTCTTTGTTCCCATTCTTAATCAATTATAGTTTGAGACATGTTACGTTTCCATCTCATCTTCTTGTGCTCTTTTGTGGAATTTGGAGCATTGTTTGCGAAATAGGTTATACCTGTTGTTTGTTCTAATATTTTGCCATATGGTTGAATTTCCTTGGACAAACAAGTGGCCAAGCCGCCAAGCCTTAGATTGCAGTTCTACTGCACCTGGTAGGCTCACAGGAGGTTGAAGGCTAGTGTTTCCTACTTTAGGGTTTTCGTTTAGTGCTCAATAGATGTGGAAGTTCATTAAGGAGGATAAGGACCTTGATGTGCCTGCAATGTGCATTACAATGGAAGAAACGCTGTCGGCAGCTGGCCACCTGTTCGTCCAAGGAGATCAACCATATGGCGAGGCCACTGGATATATTGTTGATAATGAGAATGCTTGTATGCGTCATGCTATCTGTGTCAAGGTCATGGTTACTACCGTAGGAAGTGAAGAAATTGTCCACATAAAATATTCCAGTTTCACTGAAAATGAGGTATCAATCTGATTCTTGCTGGACATTAAATTTGCTTGTCTGTTTCGCTAATGCAAGCAGATGCATTTTATCTTACACATATTAAGATCGGACCAACTCTTCTGAACATGTTAGGATTGGTGTTTGAAGAGGCTGTGCAGTCGGACCAGTTCCTAGTTTTGGAAGGAAACTCAGTTCGATTAGATTTGTTAATCAGGGTAAGATGAGTAATTTTATCTGAATAATTACAGATGGCAGTGCAACAACTTGATTTTATGTTTGTCCAGCGCAATTGGCTTCATGTTTTTACTCCTAAGAAGTTTTTTCCTGCTTCATGTGAAGTGGGGACAATAGGAGCATATTCTTTTTCTCGGAACAAGTGCATTTTTTGAAGAGCAAACACAAACGAAACCTCTGCCTTTTGAAGTTAAATATTGTTTAGTTTTAGGTTGTACCAGTTTGCCTCTGTGATGTAACTGCTATCTGGTTGTTGAGGTCTAGCCTGAGTAGATGAGATATCGCTGTTGAGGTCTAGCTAGTGTAGACGACTGATAACAGCGGTGTAGCAGTTGCCTAGCAGACAGCTTAGCTTAATTTGGCCATAGATGTGGACCTTGTTCTGTTTGCGATGTTTCTTTGTTTTATTTTTGGGTGAATATTATGTTCTGTCAGGATTAGAAATTTATAAAGTTTCTTGTGCTACTTATTTGGTATTGAGTCAGGTGGCTGGAGCTTTGGCTGAAGCTTTGTAAAAAATCCAGGAGAGTCGGGTGGAGGATGTCGCTCAAGAAGGGGACGTAGTGAAGAAGGAGAGACCAGAGAAGAATTAAAAATATAAATATAAAATAAAAAAGAAGGCTCAAGAGATTGGCTTTTTTTACCATAAATGAGTTGTTTTTTTGGGTCGGAACCATAAATGAGTTGTCCTCTTCATGTCTTTCAAGATATTTGGCCTGGCTTTGAATCGACACATGATATGACTCGTTGGAAATCATTTATGATGTCATGAAGGCAAATGCAAATTACTTGTCACAAGTAGAGTTGGGGAAAATAATTAGAATAAAGACGGTTTTTTTTCGGATTAAGTCCAATTAACCTTTCTTTTCATGTAACTCTGTGTGATTGATTTCTGAGAAACACTAATAATTTTCGGGCGAGTTATGCCACGTGTCAATTCAAATCCAAGCCGGTGAATCTCCTTTGTCAAGGAACACGATTGCTTTCTCAATGTATTCTTCTTGCAACGTAGACAAAAGGGGAAAAAGATATAAATGATAATCACATCTAGAAAATGAAACAAAAGCAGATGATGGGGCTTTTCTTCTTTTTGAACTCTTTCCCTTTTCTTAATGATACTATAAAGAAAATATGAAAAATGACTGCTTGTTGGACTAGTTAAACTGATGAATAAACTAGCATGATTAAGGCTAAGCATGGAATAATTTTTGCCTAATGCATAAATAATTCTGTACAAGCATCACAACCCATTTCTTCATTTTGTTCTTTTTATTTTTTGGCTGTTCTAACCTAGCTCAAATGTGGAAAATTGATAGAAAAGTTAGCTGTGTCAATTGTTAGAAGACGTTTATGAAAAAAGAGAGGGTGTGACCATGTGAGCATGAGGACTTCTACTCAATAATGTCATGCTTTCCTAGGACTAAGATATCTTTGCCCCGTGAAATTTCTTGATCTTGATCTGACTAATGTGATAAAGGCGCAAGATGTTCCTGGCATGGCATCCGTAGCTTAATTGAATTAATATGCATGTGGGTCATTGTTCCATACAATGTATTAGGTGATGTATAGTACTAGACGAACGACAGATCTTGTTGGATATTGCACTTAATGGTGCTGGATGGTTTCATAACCGCAATTGCTAAAAGATGACTTGGTGAATTTACCTTAAGAGCAAGCGGAAAAGAAGACAAAGAAGTAAAGCAAGAGCACACGAGAAATAGACATCACGTCGAAGAGCTGAGTTAGCTGACCAATTATGTTCAAAAGTTGAAAAGCAATCTTAGATCCCAGCATTTTATTGAGAAGAATAATTAATCTTTATTTAAGTGGGAAAGTGTATCTGTTATAACTTCCGAAAAATCATACCTGAAGCAGTAGAAAAGAGGCCAAGTAAATCAGACGTAGTACAGTTAACCTATTTTATAGGTTGAAGACAGCCAATTCGGTATTTGAATTGGTCATTGAGATTTTGACATGCATCTGACTTGAATTATGAGATGAATGGAATACTTTGCGGGCTTAAGATTTGCTTATCTTATTAAAAGGGGAATAAATAAGTAATGTGACGAGTTGAGAAATCAAATATTTGATTTCGATAATTGAGGGACCTAATTGCAGAGACCCGACTACTTGTTTTTTTTTTTTGGTCGAAACGAAACATATATTATATCAAACGGAAGTACAACCATAAGCTAAAGCGTCAGTAGAAATTATGTTCTGGAAAATAAAAGGAGGAAAGATGGGCCAGTTCCGAACCGGGCTGTTATCCCAGTGGGGCTTTGGCAGCCCAGTTAGCTGCTAGGTTTGCTTCGCGTCGAACATGCTGGAGTGAGAGATTAGGGCATCGAGAATACACATCGCGAAGAACCGCGAAGAGATGGCGCTCCGTCCATGGCAGCTGCTGTTGCTCCTGAACAATCTCCACCAGCGATAGACAGTCAGACTCAACCACAATGCGTGCGAGATGAAGCCCCTACTGGATCAGATGCTGGATGGCCGATATTAGAGCGTAGATCTCAGCTTGGAAGGCCGAAAGGGCTAGAACAGTTCCGGTGAATACATCGGTAAGAACTCCGTTGAAATCTCTGTAAATACACGCTACCGATCCTTCCTCATTCCCGGATCGAAAAGCCCCATCAATATTACATTTGAGGCAGCCTTTTTCGGGCGGTTTCCATCTGCGATCTGGACTAACCAGTGTGTTTTGAATCCGCTGTATAGAGGGTTGTAAAAGCATCATTATTCGAGATTGGGCTAGGGAGTTGTCCACGGCTTGGAGAGGATCTGGATGATGCTACCTAAAGACTGCATTGTTTCTCTGTCGCCAGATCTCCCATAGCAAACTGGCAAGCACGTCGAAAGTAGGAGACACCTTGGGAAGAATAGCTCGGGCTGCAACCCACTCATCAAAGTGGCGCATCGAGGTAGGTGAAATCGAAATCCTGACTTTGTAATGATTCCAAATGTTTCGTGTCCAAGGGCAGAAGAAGAAAAGGTGTTCTATCGTTTTTGAAGTTTGAGGTTGCAAAGGGTACAGTAGGGGTTAGGAGAAATATGTCTTTGATAGAGATTGGCTTTAGTAGCAATGGCGTTTTTACAGGCTAACCACAAAAAAACGCGAATCTTAGGAGCAGTTCTCATATGCCAGATTTTCCTCCATAACTAGATAGGGTTCCGATAAGAGGATGAAGCGACATTAAGCGGGGTATGTGGGGTCGAAGACACAAAATGGTAACGGCTTTTCACGGTATAGTCACCTGAGGAAGTAGCAGTCCACACTAATTGATCCTGTAGAAGAGAAGGGTTTAAAGGTATATTCAAGATAACTTCACTAACCTGGGTATCAAAGAGGGTGGTGATAAGAGAAGACTTCCATTCTATTTTAGATGATTCCATTAGATCAGCAACTATAATAGGTTCACCCTCCTCTGCTATTCCTCCTATCTTACCAATTGGTAGCCATATATCTTCTCTTATTCGAATCTGAGATCCATCCCCTACTAACCAACGAAGATTAGGATAAATGTGATCTCGACCCTTTAACATACTCTGCCACCCCCATGAAGGTCGATAGTCGGATTGGGCACTTTGGAAAGAGGAATGCCTAAAATATAATCCCCTGAAAAGCTGACTCCAGATAGCATTAGGTTGGTGAAAAAGACGCCAAGCTTGCTTACCAAGCAATGCTCTATTGAAGTTAATCAGATCTCAAAATCCCATACCCCCTGAATCTTTTGACTTCTTCAACTCTGACCAGTTTTGCCAATGAATTCTTGAATTACTGTTGTTGTTGCTCCACCAGAATGCTGATATCTTCCTCTCGATTAATCTGCAGAGCAACAGGGGGAGCTTAAAGATGGACATGGCATACTGAGGTAATGCCTGAATTACTGATTTCAGTAGAATCTCATTGCCACTCTTTGATAAAAAATTTTCCTTCCATCCAGCTAATTTAGCATTGACTGTTGCCAGGATCCAGGAAAACATCTCGCGTTTGGAACGGCCCCAATCAGAAGGGATGCCCAAGTACTTGCCATATTTGCTGACCACAGGTATTCTCAGTTCACTTGCTAAATTATTTTGTAAGGTCATAGGGCAGTGTTTGCTGAAAAATAGACCAAATTTGTTCCTATTGATGAGCTGACTCGTAGCTAGACAATACTGGTTTAATATATTAGCAAGATTTTGGCATTCAGAAACGGTGGCTTTTAGGAAGAATACTGAGTCGTCAGCAAAGAACAAATGGGATAACTTAGGACAGGCTCGATTAAATTGAATCCCCTGTAGGTGGTCCATATCCACAGCTTGCGTTATATTAGTTGATAGGGCATTAGCAAGGAGAATGAAAATATATGGGGAGAGGGGGTCACCTTGTCGAATCCCTCTAGTAGGCTGGAAATAAGGGAGCTGTTCCCCATTAAGATGAATACTAAAGGAAGTCGTAGTGATGCAAGCCATGACCATAGTAACCCAGCTGTTAGTAAAGCCCAACTTCTGCAAATAGGCTGCTAGGAAATCCCATTCTACCCTATCAAAAGCCTTTTGCATATCTGTTTTCAGAATAAGATTGAATCGTTTCTTGCATGTTCTCACTTTGAACTGATGAAGCACTTCTTGCACCACCATGATATTGTCTTGAATATGCCTGTCTTTTACAAATGCTGCTTGTTCTTGTGATATCAAACGAGAAAGCCAAGGCTTAAGTCTGTTAGCCATAACCTTTGAGATAATCTTATAAGCGAAATTACAAAGACTGATGGGACGATACTGGTCAATGCTTTCTGGATGGTGAACTTTAGGAACCAGGGCAATAATCGTTCTGTTTAGTCTAGGAGGCATACAACCTGAGGTAAAAAAATCTTGAACTGTTTTAACGATAGTGGTTTTGATGATATTCCAGTAATGTTGATAGAAAAGACCGTTAAGGCCATCTGGCCCAGGAGCCTTGGAAGCACCCAACTGGAAAGTAGCCCAGTAGATCTCCTCCTCTGTTACCCCACTCATCAATTGTTGATTCATTGCAGGTGTCACCACAGCTGGACATTTTTCTAAAAATGGCCTGAAATCACGGTATCCTACTGACTGATATAATTGAGAAAAGAAACCCATTGTCATGGCCTTGAGCTGTTCTGGCTCCCGTATCCAATTCTGGTTTGCATCTTTAAGCATACAAATTCTATTTCTTTGTCTCCTTTGCATAGTACAGGCATGGAAAATTTTTGAATTTTTATCGCCCCATTTCAACCAGTTAATACGGGAACGCATAGCCCAAAACTGCTCCTCTTGATTCCACAAGTTTTGAATTTCAATTCGAATAGTAGTGGCGAGTTCCTTATCTCCAGTCTGATAAAATTTCCTATTAATAATTGTCTGCAGTTGATGCTGCAACTGAGATTTTCGCTGATGGCCATTACTAAATCGTGACTTGCTCCAGTTAGCTAACTTAACAGAAACAACCTGCAATTTAGAGACCAAAGAAGTATTCCTGCTCTCCCATGCCTGTTGAATTACCTCTTTACATTCTTGATCTTGATTCCAGAAAGCTTCATAATGAAAAGTCTTTGCTCGCTTGACAGATTGGGAACAAGTGTGCAGCAGAATAGGACAGTGATCCGAGCCTATAGGTGGTAGAGCAAGCACTTCTGCAGAAGGGTATGAGAGCGTCCAATCCACGGAGCAGAAAACTCGATCTAACTTCTCCTTCACCAGAGCATCTCCTGCTCTATTATTAGACCAGGTAAATTCACACCCTTTACTTTCCAGTTCTAGTAAAGCACAGTCATTGATTAAATTTCGAAATGATGTCACGCGAGAGTAAATAGCTGGTCTTTTGCCCATTTTCTCCCAGGGGGAAAGGAAATCATTGAAGTCATCTACACACAGCCAAGGTAAGTGAGTTGCTACAGATATTGCCCTAATTGTATCCCAAAATTCCTGTCATGCCTGATAAGTCGAAGGGGTGTGCAGGCATGTTAAATGCATCGAAGCAGCTGACAAAGGATCTAGGACTATGAGATCTACAAAATTATCATCCGACTGAACAATAGTGATATCAAAAAGGTCAGTCCAAAACACAGCAAGTCCACCTAACAAGCCTACCGGATCCCTCAAGAAGGAGTGAGGGAAGTGAAACCGACGCTGTAAGCTCGTCACAACTTTCTCTACATTCTTTGTTTCCATTAAGAAAACTATATCGGGTTTTTCAGAGGCTAACAACGCCTTCAGGGCTTGAATTGTCAGGGGATTGCCCAACCCCTGACAATTCCAACTCAGGAGTTTCATTTGGATTGCGGTGGCTGTTGAGGGCTAGCCGCCAAAGCCCAAGAAGCAGGATTGTCTGCCACAAGCACAGGGGTTTCCAAGAGCTGAGAATCATCCAAGTCTGAAGAGTAAGCAGCTCGAGTGTCATAAAGTGAATATCTCTTGTTTTTCTTACTGGATCCCACAGTTGTTATTGTGCTAGGTATGTTTGGTTTCTTCCGTTGAGGAATGTCCGATGAAGATTGTTGAATGCTCTTCAACTTAGCCTTTGCAGGTACCAATTCAGTAGTTCTCGCGGCATGGTTGACAGGGTTCAGTCGAGAGGAAGTCCCTAAGGGCAGAACATAGGTCGAAACAGGGGCCTCTGAAGCAGGAATAGGAGGTAAAGCTGGGATAATGAGCTGCATAGCTGGGGGGGTTTCAGGTACTATCTCTTCCATCTGCTCTACATGTGCTAAAGGATTGTAAAAAGCATCCCAATAGGGGTTGAGCTGTCTAACCTCTGCTCTCAGCCACAGGCCATAGACCATTGTCTCACGGCCTTCAAATTGGGCTTCCTCATAAGGATAATCTTTACATGAAGCTGCGTAATGACCTAACTTTCCACAAGAATAACAGAAGTGGGATAGTCGCTCATAGCGAAATTCTAGCCATAGAGGTTTTCCTTCAATGCTGATTAGCTTTCCTGACCTTAAAGGTGCTTTCAGGTCTATTTCAATTCGAACCCTCCCAGATGAATCAGGTTTCACTTCCAGAACTCGTCCCACTTGTTGCACAGCTCTATGCAGAAGTTGTGGAGTGGACCACTCCAAAGGTAAGCCTATCACATGAACCCAGAATGCGCACTTAGAGAAGTCATAACAGTGTAGAGGAGTATTTGGTTGCCATGGACGCAGATGGACCAAATGACCTGAGAATAACCAAGGGCTTCCATCTAATATGCGCCTTTTTTCCATTTCAGATCGAAATTTAAAGATGTACAGCCCACCATCGCTAGGAGAAATCTCAACTTGATCAACACGCCACGCTTTCTTCATCGCTATTTGAAAGGCAGGTAAATTGACTACAGGATTTGTGAAGAGATTACCCACCAAGATGAGGCGACACTCCTTTAGTTTCTCCGATGTAGGTACGTCATCCCAAACCTCCAATTCCTGTTCGTAACATAGTCGTCCCAGACGGTGACACAGTGAAGCAATTTGCGAGGGATTGTCACTTGCATCCATAGCCATAATGAAACAGAAAGTCACTGGTGTGGGTTAATTGACAGGAACACGTTACAGGAAACAAACCCTCTTGGGTTGCATGTCCAGGATCGCATATATGCAACTGTGAAATTGCGAAAACAAGTGAAATTGAGAAGACCAGCAGCAAGCAGAGGGGGGTGAGAAGAAGAGAAAAGCGTCGAGGATTACAGGGAAGGTTAGAAACTTCACATGCAAGGCAACCCACCAAGACAGGGTTCAGCTAGGATGGAATTTGAGAGAATCGGAGGTGATTCTACAAGAATGTAAAGTGCAAAGAATAACCGAGAACAGGAAGACATTGGAGAATACTTGAGCATGTCGCGAGGAGAAGCTCTAACATAAACGAGAGAAAACGAGAGATTAGTACGCGAGTGGGTTGAGACCCGACTACTTGAAGTTACATAAAACATCCAAAATTGAGACAGTCAAAATACTAGGAATCATGTAATGATTACTGCATGATACTACTACCCCATGACATGGACAAATCGCCTTTCTCCCTATCTCTCTCTCTCTCTCTCTGTCTCTCTCTCTCTCTCTCTCTCGTTCGTGTGAAAAACACTGTCCCCAGCAAGAACGCTCTTGGTAAGTCCTTTCAAGCTATTACTATCTTCTTTTTGCTTGGTCAGCTTCATCACATTTTACTTTAACCACGTATGTGGAAAGAAACCACACACCATCTTGCTTAAGTTCGGCTGCTATTATCATCAGTGTCTAACTTCCAAATCTCTGCAAATTTAACAAAGCTTATTAGTTCGAAATTAAAAGAAGCAGTTGAGCTCTTCTTTTAGCCACCTAAGCACCTCTTCTTTTCTACTAGGAGAATTTCTTATTCTTCTTCTCTATCCATTGCTTCTGTGATATTAAATGTGGGTCTTCTCCTGGATGTGAATTTTACACTTTGAGCAATACCCAATTGCTACCACAATTGATTTCTTGCAGGTTCTTGTGGACTATTCAACAATTGTATTCTTGCAGGTTCTAGAAGACAAAGATCCTGGACTTACAGGTAATCTCTTGGTTGAGAGATTGGTGGGAGTTCATGTTCAACTTATTTCAAAAGAGGAATATGCCAAACTGGGGAGTGTGGTTTGTACCTGCTTCTAATTGTCTTTTGCTTGTAATATCTCCTCTTTTTTAAAGATAATATTTAATTGTTTAAACGGAAAGTGGCACATCAGAGCATCTCTTGGATAAAAAAAAAAAAAAAAAACATGCGGATTTGCTAACAAGTTTGATATTTAATTATTTATGTTTGTGGATGGCATCTTTATAATGTTTTGACATTCGAGTGGAGTTACAAGAATCTTATGCTAACAAGTTAATAAAACTTGATAGAGTGAACTATGCTCTCGTATGTTCGGAAAAAGTTTGATATTTGCGTTTGCCTCGCTGAACTTTATTTCAGACTCTGACTGAACTCCTAAAAGAAAAGTTGCTTAAGAAAGAAAGCCATATGTCATTTCTGTTGGCGGATCGAATTTGCCGGGGACATGGTGAGCATAATTATTAGTGGCTGTATGTTTCTTCTTCATTCTATATGGAATTCAAACGGGTGTTCTCTCACGTGATATTGTTGACATTCACAATAATAATTTTTCATTACCCTTGGATTTTGACGCCTACTTTTTTTGCACCCTATAATCACGATTATAAAGACATGCATCGTTGTAAGCAGATAATTGATGATCACAAAGTTTGATCTCTCTTGATGCATTTTCTGCCTGTCATTTTGTTGGTACTGGTGTGGTTCCTCATGATATCTATATCCTTTTCAAGTACTTATATTTTGAGATTACAATTCCTTCCTTACTCTATATTTTGTCTCAGTCGCTCAATACTACCCTCCTTCATGTCTCATATTCATCTCGCCCATACTTTCTTCTATTAGTCTATAGGAAAAATTATAAAAAAAGTCATAAATTCAATATAATTATATTAATTTAGTTATAAATTTTTTTCTTTTTATCTATTGAGTCATTATTATTTCACATTTTTGCTAATACAGTTCATCCGGTCGGCAATTGCTGTCGTCATAGTGTGGCTGGCCCATGTGGATTTTTTTTAATAACAATTTACTAATTTTTTTTTTTGAGTTTTTGTAATTCTTTTGGTTTTTCTTTTCCTTCTCTTTAGTTTTTTCCGACCAAAAAAAAAGTAATGAAACATGGAAATTGTTGCATCATGTTCATGTCACTCTCCACTAGATGATAGACAAATCCTTCTTAGAGCTTGATGTATATATATTATAGAAATCACGATCATTTACTTCTTTTATATGAAATTGAAAAGTCCCCTAAGCTTTGAGGAACATAATCATCACATCAATAAAAAATTTAGCACGAATACCTCCTTTAAAAAAACCTTGGCGATATGAAATTTGAAATTCTTCTAAAACATTCATCCACTGAAAAGGTAAATACGTTTAAACATAATCCGACATTCGAGAAGACCCATTCCATTATCTATAAATACAGACTCCATCAACTAATCATGATTTACTTTTCTTGCATGAACATGAACTAGGAAGGGTGGTCCCGCGGCCAATGAAACGAGCCGCAGGATGAAAGTTTCAAAATTAGCTGTGCAAGGGAGACAACCCTTTAGCTAGAATTGGCAAATGTTTGGACATGATTTTGGCGTGGGCTCTCCGCTCTATACTTAAATGTATCCCCCACTTTCTTTTTTTTTCTTTTTTTTTTCCTTCTGATTTTAAGGGGTTTTTCCGTGAAAAGTTGGAGAGATGGACCATAAGCAAAAGCAAAAATGAGAGCAGCGTCCTCTCTAAGAGAAGTAAAATGCATTTTGTTATGTATTTTGATTGGGGTCGATGATTTTGAGATCTGGGTCTCGGTCTTAAGTTTCACTATTATGGCTTCAATCGGAAAAGAAATGGAGGAATTTCAAAAACGACTTGAAGAAGGAAACATTTCTGGCCCGGAGCAACGACAACACGGAGAAGCCTCGAGGATCTTACATAGTTTTGTCGAATCAACACAGACTACAGTACCTCTAGCTCTCCCAACTTCCCATAAAAAAGAAAAAGAAAAAACTCTTAAAATCATTGAAACCAGATTCGATTTACTGCATGGTACTACAGTACCATTTTTTGCAAATGGACGATTCGAACCCCATTTCCAGAAAACCTTTTCCGAGCTTATCCGGAAAAAGAAAAATTGTAAAGGGAGAAGCATTCAAGCAGATGTCGGAAAGCATCCTATTACACGGTCAAACGCACGATCACCGTTCAGCCATATTTTTCTGGCAACTCATAGTCATGGTTAACTTTCACCTAATGTGTCAGCTTTACATACCGCTCTCAGTGCAGAGCACAGCTGGTCGTGAAACGCAATTTGAGAGGGTGAATACTTTTTTTTTTTTTTCTATTTACCAATTTTCCCGCATGACTTTCACCAAGCAGTCTATGAAAAACAAATTATTTTTACATTTAAATAATAAACAGAAGATGGAGGTGGTGATGGAGATTATAATTTAGGGGTGAACCCCGGTTCGGTTCGGTTCCCGGTTCCCGGTTCCGGTTCCTACGGGCTCCAAAAAAAAATCCTTTCTCTCGTTCTCTGCCTTTGCTCTACGCCACCGCCGCTCGCCCTCGACGCCGCCGCCGGACGCCGCTGGAAGCCAGTCGCCCCGCGTCGCCTCGCCCTTTCCTCCCTCGACGCCGTCACCCCTCTCTCGCCTCGCCGCTCAGCCGCTCGCTGTCAACGCCGCCGGTGGACGCCGCTCGTCCCCTCGGTGGAGGCCGCTCGGCCAGCCGCCCCGACGCCGCTCGCCCAGTCGGCCCCCGACGACGCTCGCCCAGTCACCCCCGACGGCCCTCGCCGAGCCTCCCCCGAAGCTGCTCGCCCAGCCGCTTGCAAGCTTGCAGAGTACCGTCATTTGTGCTCTCCCACAAAGGAATGCACAACAATTACAAAGGTCTGTGATCTCGTCTTTGTTGATTGCGTTTCTGAATAAGAGAAATAGATCATCGCAGCCCTGTTAGCAAGGTTAAGTAGTTTGTAGCTCAGAGGTGTCAAGCCTGGACTCATCGTTTTGGCTGCTTGGAATATCGGAAGTGAATGTTTCATGAGAAATCGATACAACTGAAATCGTGCATCAAAATCTGCACTCGTGAGTTTTAAAAGCCTATTTGGGTAGCCAGCGTACCGACACTTTTAACAATTATATGCAGGCGTTTTCTTCTCTGCAGTCAAAGCTGAGACACACCGATGTTATCTTTTGTTAAAATTAAGACATTTCATGTGGAGAATCTAATTTCCCCTTCAAATGGTGTTCGTAAAATTATCGAAATACGTAGGATGGAACAGCTTGACTGAGTTGGAGAAATAGTGGAAATCCTGAGGTACTGGTTCGATAAATAAAAGAACAGCTTGACTGAGTTGCCCAACTACCGGGGAGACCTGCATATGCAAGATATGTGCAGTGATCTCAAGCGGGGACATTTCACTTTTAAGCAAACTTGCTATAAGTGTAATTAGTATGTAGAAAACTTCAAACTGTCATCTTGCTGATGTGCAATGCAATTTAGTTGCTGACATGTTTCTCTGAACACAGGAAAGGTGTAACCCAGCTAGCCGACTTAGTCTGGAAAGACCTAGGATTGCTGCCCACTGATTACATGTACAGCATGAGATGTGGTCGAGATGGGAACTTCTCTAAATGTGAATTACGGCGATTCGGGAACATTGAACTCGGCTTTAACTCTCTTTTATTCACCTCTCTCCGTCAGACGAAGCTCTCTGTAGATGACTGACCATTCAACACCCACAATGTGGCAGCGCCATTCACCAACGGAGTTTGCCTTCCAAAATTTGGACTTTTCCTTTTCTTGAAAAAAGAACCGTTCTATTTGGCCTTCAACTCTCGAGGCTATTGCTTTATTTATGATCAGCTTGTGCTATTGGGATTAGAATACTGAAATGGTTCGTAGAGTCAAAACCCAAAAGCAATTTACACCAAAATACTTCTGGGGCTGTATTTCCTTCCCTGCATTCTCAGTTAATAATTAGTTCTCACATTGAGAAGCTCGGAGGGTTATTGGTTTCGCACCAGCTGATGAAAGTTCCATTCGTCTGTGCAAATACAGTAGAAAGCACAGCCAAACAACTCTATAGGCTCAACACTTCGCTTGCGAAGCTAACTCGCTCAAACCTCTACACAGAATGTCTCCAACTGTTTGTCCAAATCCGTGAGAGTTGTCACTTGAAGCCGGACCACTACACTCTCTCCAGCACCATCACTGCTTGTGCCAATGCTCACAATGCCATGTTTGGCGAGCAGCTTCACGCCCACGCTATTCGGGCCGGCTTCAAAGCTTACCCACACGTCGCCAACACCCTTCTTTTGCTCTATGCAAAAGTGGAAGATGTGGGTTCGGTGAAAAAGGTATTTGGGGAAATTGAGAACCCAGATGTGTACTCATGCACGACAGTGATGTCGGCTTGTATGAAGCTAGGGGAAGTTGACTATGCCTGTGAGGCGTTTGATGAAATGCCTGACAGGAGTGTGGCAGTTTGGAATGCCGTTATTACTGGGTGTGCAGATAATGGGCATGAAGAGATTGCCTTTGCCAAGTTCAGGGAAATGCATGAGCTGGGTGTCAAGCATGATAATTATAGTTTCGCTTGTGTGCTGAGTTTGTGTTCTTTGGAGCTGCTTGAGTTCGGGAGGCAGGTGCATTGTTTAGTTACTAAGACGGGATTTCTGATCAAGCCCTCAGTCGTAAATTCCCTGCTTACAATGTACTTCAACAGTGAATGTGTTGGTGATGCTTACAAAGTCTTTGATGATGCTGAAGTGCGTGATGAAATCACCATTAATGCAATGATAGATGGTCTTGTGGGAATAAGTAGAGATGAGGAGGCTCTTTTGATGTTCAGGGAAATGCAAAGGTCTGGGCTTAGTCCTACTGAGCTCACCTTTGTAAGTCTCATGAGTTCATGTTCATTCGAGAGAGGTGCTGCTCAACTACATGTTCAAGCTATCAAAATAGGTGTTGAATCTTGTACTGCAGTTATTAATGCTGCAATTACCATGTATTCTCGCTGTGGCATATTGGAGGCAGCCAAGACGGTTTTTAATAGATTTGACAAGAAGGATCTTGTGTCTTGGAATGCCATGATCTCCAGCTATGCTCAATTAAATTTGGGTACATCAGTGATTTTGACCTTCCTACAAATGCAAAGGCTTGGTTTCGAACCTGACGAATTTACCTTTGGAAGTTTGTTAACTAGCTCCAAGTCAACAGAAATAGTGGAGATGATTCATGCCCTTTTATACCAAAAGGGGCTCCTCTTGAATATTCAGGCTTCCAATGCATTAACATTGGCATATTCTAAACATGGAAAGATGATGCATGCCTACCAAGTGTTTCGAGACATATCTTTAAAAAATCTGATCTCATGGAATACCCTATTTTCTGGTTTGCTGTCAAATGGTTTTCCACTACAAGGCTTACGATGCTTAACTGAGATGTTTATTTATGATCTTAAGCCAAATGCATATACTCTCAGTATTGCTCTAGCCATGTGCGCTACCCTCTGTTCCTTGGGACATGCAAAACAGATTCATTGTCACATCATCAGAAATGCATTTCTCTCAGAGGCTTCTTTGAGTAATGGCCTGATTACAGTGTATTCAAAATGCGGAGTTCTGGACTCTTGCTTGAGAGTGTTTAATAAGATGCCTGAGAGAGACACAGTATCATGGAATGCCCTTATCTCTGCTTTTGGTCAGCATGGGAAAGGGAAGGAAGCGGTGAATTGTTTTGAGGCAATGCGAAATGAGTCCAAGTGTAAACCAGATCTAGCCACTTTTACAGCATTATTATCTGCTTGCAGTCATTCTGGTCTGGTTAATGATGGTGCTCGCATATTTGACTTAATGTTAAATACGTTTGGCCTTAAACCTCAAGAGGACCAGTTCTCATGTATGCTTGACCTTCTTGGTCGAGCTGGATATCTCGATGAGGCTGAAACAGTAATAAATAGTCAGCACTTTCAAGCAAATTCTGGCTCATTATGGACATTGTTCAGTGCTTGTGCATCTCATAACAATTTAAGGCTTGGAAGAGTTGTTGCTGAGTTGATTCTAAAAAACGAGCCAGACAATCCATCGGTTTATGTGCTTTTGTCAAATATATATGCAACTGCAGGTCAATGGGATGAGGCAGCAAATGTGAGGAAGATGTTGAAGAGCTATGGGGTTACAAAGCAACGTGGTTGCAGCTGGATCAGATGTTAATCCCTTTGAACATAAACAGATTAATTTTAAAGATGTCTCCACATTTGTGCAGCTATATAGATGTTTATAAAAAAAGCACTATCCCTCATCAAAATTCCTTGGGCAGATAGGGGTAGCTCCATAACAGATGAAGTCAAGGTAGAGACGACACTTTTAACAACTATATGCAGGCGTTTTTCTTCTCTGCAGTCAAAGCTGAGACACACCGATGTTATCTTTTGTTAAAATCAAGACATTTCATGTGGAGAATCTAATTTCCCTTCAAATGGTATTCTAAGGAAAGTGAGGAAACAAACAGAAAGGTGATTTTGCTCACCATGTGGCAGTGGAGGTCTTCCAAAACTATAGTCATTAATTGAAGGTCAGTAACTCCTTTTCTATATGAGTTGCCGCACATTTAGTAGTTCCTGCCTGTAGACTAGTAGATGTCTGCAAATAATATTCTCTCCAGCCTTGTGCTTCAAGTCAGGAAGAATTATAAGTCATGGCAGATACAATTACATCTTGCAGTATCCCTATCATCGTATCTAATCAAAGCATTATCGAAGATTCGTTTGTTGTTTATTGGCCAATGATACTGCAGTAGACAAAGTGGTATTTGTTTGTAATGCCTAATTCATATCCACTGGGGGGTTACTAGATAGGCCAATGCTTCTTCCATAGTTCTCCGTAGCTTGGTGTTGGAAATAAGGCTCAATTCCTGGCGGAGAGGAGACAAGCTTCTTGGAAAAGGAGATCCAGTTCTGCCAAATAACCACCATAAGGTATCTTCTCACCTGACCGAGCATCGTAAACTGCTGTAATCGTTAATCATACATGTAAATCTGGTGTAACCTTGTCACGTACATTTACCTAGTTGTTTGCTTCTTCTTCTTTTTTCCATTTACCTCATAAAAATAAAAAATAAAAATCCACTAAGATGTACACGCTGAATATATCTGTAGCTTTTCATGATTGATATTCTGGAGAATGGAGTTGTCTATTAGACTGTCGCTCAAGATAACAGAGCAGTGGAGTGATCAGCTGAATTATGAGATGAATTTCTGGCAATTGATAGTGGAATTTGATCTCTAGAACGACACATGCCAGTAGCATCATGTCTAGCCCAAAATAAGATCCATGATCCCTCCTCTGCTTGAGATTTTCTCCCTTTTGGGCCAACCCCTTCTCTCCAACCTTTAAAACGGTTGCATCTTTTGCCATTATTTTTGTAGTTTTCCCTACTGACCTCTTTACATATTACTGTTGATCATAAGCATTCATTCCAACTCTTGCCTCTATTCTGCTGTATCATAAAACTGAGGCATCTCAGAGTATTCTGCTCATTTTACTAATGTCTTCCTGTGTTTTCAATTGCCACTGCTTTAAGATGCTTGCATATATTCTTACTTGTTGTGCTAGCATGTTATCGAGGTCCTTACTTATACAGCCATTCTGATATTGTTATTGCAGGTGACAGAAATATTCAATTTTAGTCAGGATGATTTGATGACCGAAGATATATTTATCCTGGATTGTCACTCAGCAATCTTTGTCTGGGTGGGACAACAAGTTGACTCCAAGATGAAAATGCATGCTTTAACCATTGGAGAGGTATGGTTCGACTTGAGGCATATAGGTGGCATGGTATTTTGAGTCCCATGTATCTTTACATGTTCTTCTGCTCAAGTGTTTAGGTCCATAATTGAAAGCCTTTGCTGCATGAGCAATTTTTGAGTTGTAAATTAAAAATCATTGTTTATGGTTTATAAAAGATGATGAACACCAACCGTAATAGAGCCTGTATGCGGCAGAATGTTTCTGCATAAGCAGAATGAAATTATACATGGCCCGAGACTTGTAAATGCTAACGATAGCCAAATGTTGGGAAATCCACATCATAAAGTAAACGATATGCACCTGCCTTGACTGATTATGATACTCATCTTAGCACCGTGAAGGGAAATAAAGAAACAGAATGTCAAGATCAAATTTGATGTAACAGGTGCTATTCTGGAAACAGAAGCCTTATATGCTTGAAGGTTTGGTTTGTATTGTTGCTTTACCTTTTCTTGCTCCATTAGATATTCATAAGTTGGCTGCGATGAAGGATTACTAATCCTTTAACTTTTCGAGGAATCCTTCGTCAGTGGCCAATATCATGGCCCGTTAAGAAGATGCTACGATGCTAACTGCTGCTCACTCAAACCAATTGTAAATTGGGTGAGTTTCTATGAGCATCACCTACACATAAATAGAAGAAGAGACCCAGAGAAGAATAAAAAATGTAAATAGAAAAAAAAAGAAAAAAAAGAAGAAAAAGGTTCAAGAGATTGACTTATTTTACCATAAATGAGGTTTTTTTTTTTTGTCGGAACCATAAATGAGTTGGCTTTGGGTTGGTTTTGAATCGACACGTGATATGACTTGCCGAAAATCATTTATGATGTCATAAAGGCAAAAGCAAATTACTTGTCACAGGTAGAGTTGGGGGAAAATAATTAGAATAAAGGCGGTTTTATTCAGAGTAAGCCCAATTGACCTTTCTTTTCATTTAACTATGTCTAACTGATTTCGCAGAAATACAGTAATAATTTTCCGGTGAGTGTCAATTCAAATCCAAGCCAGTGAATCTCCTTTGTGAAGGGACATGATTGCTTTCTCGACGTATTTTTCTTTCTAGGCGGACAAATAGGGAAAAAGATATAAATGATAATCACATCTAGAAAATAAAACAAAAGCAGATAATGGGGTTTTTCTTCTGTTTTAAACTCTTTTCCCTTTTCTTAAAGATACCAAAAAGAAAATATGAAAAATGGCTGCTTGTTGGATTTGTTAACTGATGAATAAACTAGCCTGATTAAGGCTAAGCATGGAATAATATTTGCCTAATGCATATAATAATTCTGTAGCATAACAACCCATTCCTTTATTTTATTGTTCTCTTTTATTTTTTTAGCCTTTCTAACCTAACTCGAATGTGAAAAATTGATAGACAAGTCAGCTGTGTCAATTTTTAGAAGATGTTTATAAAAAAAGATAAATGTGACCATGTGAGCATGAGGACTTCTACTCAATAATGTCATTTTTTCCTAGGACCGAAAGATCTTTGCCCCCTAAAATTACCAGGTCTTGATCTGATCAATGCGATCAAAGGTTTCCAAGATGTCCCCGACATCCGTAGCTTAATTGAATTAATGTGCATGTGGGTCATTGGTCCACACTATGTATTAGGTGATGATTTAGTACTAGAGAAACGATGGATCTTGTTGGATATTGCACTTAATGTTGCTGGATGGTTTCATAACTGCAATTGCTAGAAGATGACTTGGTGAATTTACCTTAAGAGCAAGCGGAAAAAGAAGACAGAAGTCAAGCAAAAGCAGACGAGAAAAAGACATCACGTTGAGTAGCTGACCAATTGTGTCCAAAAGTTGAAGAGCATTTAACTGGGAAGAATAATCAATCTTTATTTAAGTTAGCGGGAAAGCCTGAAGCAGTAGAAAAGAGGCCAGGTCGATCAGATGTAGCGCAATTAACCTATTTTAATAGTTGAAGAATGATTTATGTAGGCGTGCAATATAAATTTGAAGACAACCGATTTGATATATGAATCGCTCATTGGGATCTTGACTTGTATCTCACTAGAATTATGAGATGAATGGAATACTTTGTGGGCTTAAGATTTGCTAATTTTGTTGAAAGGGGAATAAGGTAGTAATGTGATGAGTTGAGAAATCGAATATTTGGTTTTGATAACTCAGGGACGTAAATGCAGAGACCCGACTACTTGGAGTTAGATAAAACATCCAATATCGAGACAGTCAAAATAGTAGGAATCATGTGATGATTACTGCAAGATACTACTACCCCATGACATGGACAAATCGCCTCTGCCTCTGTCTCTGTCTCATGTGAAAAACACAGTCCCCAGCAAGAACGTTCTTGGTAAGTCCTTTTAAGCTAGCGCTGTCTTCTTTCAGCTTGTTAGCTTCATCCCATTTTACTTTAACCACGCATGTGAAAAGAAACCACACACCATCAAGGACCTTCTTTTTTTCTTGAATCTTTCTTAAGTTCGACTATTATCATCATCAGTGTCTAGCTTCCAAATCTCTGCGAATTTAGCAAGGCTTATTATTTTGAAATTAAAAGAAGCAGTTGGGCTTTTCTTTTAGCCACCCAACCACCTATCCATTGCTCGTATTGCTTCTGTGATGCTAAATATGGGTGTTCTTCTGGATGTGAATTTTATCGCTTTGAGCAATACCCATTACTCGGTTCTTTAAAATGTTGCCGTTTCCAGTACTTCCTCTTCACTTCTTTTTCTTTACTTGAAGCTGGACACTCTTCTTCGACTGAGCTGAGAGATAAAATATGGCTATGCAAATGCAGTTGATTTTCATGTTGATGGGAGTACTTGTGCTCTGTAATTTGTTGTCGGTTCACGGATCTGAACGTAATGGTTTGGTCAATTATTATCTCTGGCTCAATGTGTATTGAGATTGAATTACGCATGATCACAATGTTTTTTTATCTTACTTTGGACCCTTAGTCGGTAAAAGAATGAAGTCAAAGTATTTACGGCTATAATAAAATATATTATTTCTAGCTTCATATATAGTTCATATCTAATTGGTATATGGGCACATGCGGCTCTTGAAAGTATGGATGTATGTACGTATGTATGTACACACACGGTAACCTTAAAAGTTTTCATAAAATGGACTTGGTCTTTTTATTTAGGAGATAGAAAGAGAACATGGATTGACTAAACGAAATCCTTTACACAAATAATATAGATTACCAAGAAATTGAAATTTCAGCCTTGTAGACAATGATTTAACGGCATATTAATTGTCATCCAGATTGCTGATTTTCAAGATGGAAATTCTTTTTCCCTATTATAAAAAGGGTGAGAAAGGGAAATTATGACCTCCATAAGTGTACCACATATACTATGAAATATTCTCTTTGAGTTATAATTACTTTGCACGATTCGCATTCGAAAATTCAAGACGAGCTCGCCAATATAACCCCATCAAAATAACAACGGTCGGGAAGTCTCTCCATACGATCGCATATATCCCAGTTAAACAATGCAACATGAGCTGCTCAGGGATCTACTCGCAACATGAATCAAACTCGTATTCTCGTGGAAGACGGATGATCCGTTTCACCACTAAATTGACCATCTGGATGGTTTTAAGATGGAATGTGTTAAGTTGGTAGGTGTCAACATACGTTTTATCCATTTCATCACTAAATCGACCATTTTTTGGTGCATTAAGATGGGATAAAAGTTAAACAAAGTATGTTGTGCATCGCCGAAATCAACAAGGGATTGACTTGAATTTTTTTGTCTTTTTTTTTTTAAAATTAGGTAAGAGGGATTGACTTGATTTGGTACAAAGATAACTGAAATGTTATATTTTGCATACATACGACATTAAAAAGAAAAAAAGAAAACAGCGTCAACAATCTGGTCCAATGGGCCACGAATTCGACCCAAATGCGAACCTAAGAAATTGCCACAATCTGCCCAATCTCGTCAGCGATCGACGACCCCTGGAAAGAGGATTCGTTAAGAAGAGGCCTTTTGAAGATCCTGCATCAAATTTCTCTATGAAACTTACACTTCGGGCTTCAATCGCTTCCCTAAGACAACGCAGGTCCAGGAACCATCAGATCCATTCCCAAGTTCAAAAAATTATCCAAAAATGTCTTAAACCTATTATACTTTTACTAATCAAATTTTAAACCTTTCAATTTTACCGATTAAGTCCTAAACATTTTCATAATTTGTCAATTGAGTCTATCCAATCAATTTTAACCGAAAATCACTAATGTGGATGACAACCGTTTTACATGATACGATTGACTTTGACGTTAACAACTTTTATAATTTTTTAAAAAAAGATATGAATTTTTTTTTCTTTATTTCTTTATTTCTTTTTCTTCCAAGCTTGGTGACCGTTGCTAGCCAACCCTCGCTGATCACAAGGGCCAGCCATGGGCGAGGTTGGCGGCCCTCACCTATGGTTGGTGAGGTTCAATCGACGACCCTTGCTAAACTTTGTAGAAAATAAAAGGAAAAAACAAAGAAAGAAAAAAAAAATTACATTAACACCAGCTGTCTTACGTGGCACTACCAACATCCACATCAATGGTTTTAGATTAAAATTGGCCAAATGGAAATAATTTATAAAACATGAAAAATTTTTGAAACTCAATTAACATTTGAAAGGTTGAAAAATGAAGTAAGGAATATACGATAGATTTTGCACTTTTTGGATAATTTTCCCTCCTCACGCTACTAGTTAAGATTAAGCTGTTGATAGCAGAAGCCCAAATCTAGAATAATTCACTTTAATGTCCAATGCCCCGAGGTCAAGGCCCACTACCAATCTCGACATCCACATATCTCTTCATCCCACCAAAATTCGATAGATTCGAGGGACATGTTCTCATGTTTCTTGAATTTTTCTAATGATCGTGATAGTTGTAGATTAATTCACTTGAGATATTGTCCATCTTAACTCGTCTCATACCGAGTCTTATGATTATATATTTTTGCATAGAGGTGGACGCTTTCCTAAGAGGTTACTCATACTGACAGTGCTTTCAATCAATATTAAGTATTATTGTCAAGTCAAAATAAGCACTTTATAAGTTAATTCTAATTTCACATACATACCCACATATGCACGAACATCCTAGGAATGTTTTCTTTTTATTCATTGTGCGATTTAATTTATTCCTATCTCATTTACCATTCCAAAAGCTTGCCTGAAGCCGTTTCTTATCCGAGCCCTCTATGTCAGCAATCACTGCTCGTCATCGTCAGACCGGATCGTTACACAAAATGCAATTCAGATGACACCCCTCCACAGAAGAAAAACCATCCATGAGACCATGTGGATTTCAAGCAAGAAAGAAACTCGACGTATTTTGATCGCGTTCGCCTTATACTGTAATCCGAGCGATGTAGAAAGAAATTTGGGGGATTGGGAATCGAGCTCGTGCCGTTCCCGCCGCCGTACTATCAAGCTTTCCACGAGGATCATCGCGGTTCACACGAAACTGGGAATCACCGACAGATGAGAGGCGACATTATTGGTTTCGACAGCAGGTTTGGAAATTGCCCCATGCTGAGAATGGTGTGGTTTTTCCAGCACTTTTTGCACGTTACAGGAACCGAAACTACCGAAACCTACTGTGCCTGCATCAAATGGTGGGGGACCTGTACATGCGACTCGTTTGGAATCATAGAAAAACATTTAATTATTTCGGGATTATTTTTTTTTTTTTTATTTATTCTGCCATGAATGAGTTGTCAGCTCCTTGTCTTTATGTCGTCCGAGAGACTGCTCTGTCTTTGAAATCGACACGTGATGTGACACTCCGGAAAACGTTCCATCAGATCTCCCATAAATCAATTTACGATAAGATTAGGGCCGTGGTTAGATGAAAAGGAAGGAATCTTTTTAATAATTATCTGGACATTTATCCGAATAAAACTTCCCGATTGTTTTCCCGACTTTGCTTGTGATAGGTAACGTGCATGTGCCTTTATGACGTCATAATTGCCACGTGAATCTCCTCTGCGAAGGGAACATGATTGCTTTCTCGATGTACCCTCTGGACGCGGTGGAGTCGAAAAGAAGAAAAAGAAATAAATGATAATCGCATCTGGATATAAAACAAAAGCAGATGATGGGGTAATTTTAATTTCATTTTAACTCTTTCCCCCTTTTTTAATGGTGCCAAAAGAAGAAATGAAAAGTGGCGCTTGTTGGACTAGTTAACTGATGAATAAACTAGCATGCTTAAGGCTAAGCATAGAATAATATTTGCCTAGGCATATTAAAATTCTATACAAGCATCAAAACCCATCTCTTTATTTTATTAGGTTAATACCATAAATAACTTTAAACTGATATACCTATGATAAATGTACTCCAACTAAATTTATCATCATTAAAACATTAATTTTGAATCACTAGAAATTGCTAAGTTAAATGATACATGACAATAACATAATTGATATGCAAGTTCATGGAAATCTTCATCAGTTTGAGATGAATTTGTCATATTTGTATTAATTTAAGGTTAGTTATGATCTAGAAATTGATTTGGAAAAATTTGTTATGAATATACCAATTTTGGACTTTTCATATTAATCTTATTTTATTCTTCTTCTTACCCTTCCGACCTAAGCTCATCGTGAAAAGATGATAGAGAAGTGAGCCGCGTCTAGAGCTAGAAGACATTTACAAAGTAAGAGAGTGTGAGCGCAAGGACTTCGGCTCAATATGGTGGCACTTTCCTAGGACTAAAGGATCTTTGCCTCCTCAAATTTCCAGATCTTGATTTGACTAATGCGGGAAAGGGTCTGCAAGGTGTCCCCCAACATCCGTCGCTCAATTGAATAAATGTGCGTGTGGGTCATTTGGTCCTTACAATATAGCGATAGTAATAGTGGTATTGGTAGGTGATGATTTAGTAACTAGACAAATGATGGATCTTGTTGGATATTGCACTTGATGGTGGTGAATGGTTTTATTACAGCAATGGCTAAAAGATGATGACTTGCTGAATTTACCAGAGGAGCAAGCGGAAAAAGAAGATAAAAGAAGTAAAGCAAAAGCGCACAAGAGAAAAAGACATCACGTTGGGGGAGCTCAGTTAGCTGACCAATCATGTCCAAAAGTTGAAAAGCAATCTTAGATCCCAGCATTTAATTGGGAAGAATAATTATTCTTTATTAAGTAATGAAAAACGTAGCTCATAATTACTTTCGGAGAATCATGCCCGAATCAACTGAAAAAGGGCCAGACAAATCGGATGTAGTATTGTTAATCTATTTTAGTAGTTGAAGAGTGGGTTCTCCATGAATTGATCATACAATGTAGATTTGAAGACTAACCGATCCGATATTCGAACCGCCTATTAAGATTTTGACTCGTATCTTACTTGAATTATAAGATTAATTGATTAATTGAATATATTGTGGGATCGAGAATTACCAATCTTGTCGAGAGGAGAAAAATGTTGTAATGTGATAAGAGTTGAGAAATCAAATGCTCGGTCTTCATAACTCCGGTATCTAAATGGGGAGATTTGACTCCATGGATTTATATGAAGCATCCAAAGCAAGCGGTCAAAATAGTACTATTCATGTGATAATCACTGCATGATTCTTACTACTCCGACATTTATTTCATAGATAAATCGCCTCTCTCTCTCTCTCTCACGTGAAAAACACTGTCCCCAGCGAGAATGTTCTTGGTGCCCTTTTAAGTTAGTACCGTCTTCTTTCTGCTTGATCAGCTCCAACAAACATTAATTTAACCACGCATGTGAAAAGAAATCACAGCATGGAGGACCTTATTCTTTTTCTTGATTCTTTCTTCAGTTCAGGTACTACCGTCATCAGTGTCCAGCTCCCAAGTCTCTGCATATCTAGCAAAGCTTATTAGCTTGAAATCAAAAGGAGCAGTTGGGCTTTTCTTTTGGCCACCTAACCACCTCTTCTTTTCTACTAAAAGAATCTTCTTCTCCCTCTTTATCCATCGCTTCTGGGATACTAAATGTGGTTCTTCTTCTGCATTTGCTAACACTCGATGTGAATTTTGTCACTTCGAGCAATACCCATGATTCGGTTCCTTAAAATGTTGCAGTTTCCAGTACTTCCTCTTTACTTCTTCTTTACTTGAAACTGGACACGCTTCCTAAACTGAGCTGAGAGGTAAAAAAAAATGGGTATGCAAATGCACTTGATTGTCATGCTGATGGGAGTATCAGTGCTCTGCAATTTGTTGTGGGTTCACGGATCTGCAGGTAATGGTTTGGTTGATTATTATCTTTGGTTGAATATGCATTGAGATTGAACTTTGCGTGATTGCATCGTATTCCCAGTTGGATCAGATGCAGATCCCGGTAAAATTCTGTGTATGAGCTGAAATTGAGCATTATCTGGATTGTCTATGAGAGAAGTTCACATTGTACCTGCTGATGATTAGAATCACTTCCCGTGTGTAGGAAGCTATAAATGTAGCCAAGCAGACTGATAAATTAACAGAATCGGTTTAATATGGTGAAAATTAACAGATTGCATTAATATGGTGACTCAATATTCTCCTCCTTCAGAGAGTTCCACGAATATACCTGTTTTTTTTTTTTTTTTTTTTTTTTCATGTAATCTCTCTTTAATTCGTTTCTTATTTTACGCTGTTACTGTGTGGTTGAGTTTGCAGTTTGCTTCCACTTCCTGTGACTCCAATATCATTTCAAACAAGAATGTGATTAGAAGTTAGAACTGCATGAGGAGAGATAAGCTAATGAAGATCTGTAATATGATCATACGAAAATGCACCTCCAACTGTAGTTTTTCAGTTGTTGTCTCATCAAATTCCAAAGCAATCCAACATTTCTATTCTTTTCTGAGAAATCATGTATGCCATATGTGCCATCATTTGCAACAATCCATCAGGAAATGCCCCTTCGTCATCTTACTCACTGTTCCTTATTTTTCTCACATTATAGATGTTGGTTATGCACAAAATATTCGTACTTATGTTAATGAACTTCTGGTTGGATCCTCTCTTCCAAATTCTCAGACGAGGCCTCCTTTCCGGCGGCTAGTCCTCTTACGATTACCGCACAAAAACACAGGAAGCCACTTGGTTCACACTCAAACAGGCCATTGCACTTTCCAGCATTTATGCGTGAACCACCCACCAAAGGTAACTGCAGAATAAACTTGAAGCCTAAATGTGCAACATTTTATGCCAACGAATTGACTTCACGTGCTGCTGATTGTCAATAGCTAAGACTTTGAATCCTACTGTAGCGCCTGTTTTGCCGAAGGTCATGAAGCCTTCAAGTATTTCAGTTGCACCTTCTGTATCATCTTTCCAAGGGCCAGTGAAGAAATGGATACACGGTTATGCACATGCTCCTTCAGTATCATCTCATAAGCATCATCACCATGTCAGAAACCACTTCAGCGACTCTGCTCCGCAGCAATCTCCATTTCCATGGCACATTTACCACCGAGCAGGTTGATTCCAACTTCATAAGATCGGCTTTTCAGTGGATCACGTATACTTTGGTCCTCTTGGGTTATATTTATTCATTTGGAAAATCTTCTGTTGTGTAGGTCCTTCTATTTCCCCAGTTCAATCTCCATTCCCTACTTCTAGAAGATCACATTTGCCAGCGCCTGCACCATCACCCACCACGCTGTCAAGCCAGTCTAATAGTATGTGAAGAAAACTTTTTGCTCAATTCTTGCATTGGATTTGTCTGATATATGTCTGTTGTGCTAATGACTATTGTTATTTAATTTCTTGAAGAGCCTACTCTTCCACCTGAATTCTCCCCTTTCGGATCAGCAGAGAAAACGAAGACTCCCCCGCCAAGGCCACTTCTGACTTTACCTCCTCCACCTCCTAATGAAGGTACATAATATTGGTCCTTACATTAGACTTCATGCAGCGTTAATTAGACTTGTTGCATAATTAGTTTCTTTGTCGTCCAGAAAGAATAATATGGCTGATGATATTCTGCATCTGATGCTGTGTAGATTGCGCATCAGTAACATGCACAGAGCCATTAACATACCCGCCTCCTGGAATTCCCTGTGACTGTGTATGGCCAATTCAGGTGAAACTTCGGCTAGCGGTCGCACTATACACATTCTTCCCTTTGGTTAGAGAGCTTGCCAAGGAAATTTCTGCGAGTTTGTCCTTAGATCATAGCCAAGTGCGCATAATGGGAGCAAATTCAGCCAGTCCACAACTGGAAAAAACTGCAGTTCTAATTAATTTGGTGCCGCAAGGGGCAAAATTCAGGAATGATTCTGCATTTGCAATCTATAAAAAATTCTTCCACAAGCAGGTTCATATGGAGGCATCACTGTTTGGCGATTATGAAGTTCTATATGTTCACTATCCAGGTATTGTCATTGTGATGTCAGAATGTTTTCTTAAGATCATATCAGGAAGATATGTATGATGCTTATTCCTTTCTTCTCATTTTACTCTTCTTAAAATTCTCATGTTCTTTTAGTTTGGTATACTGTATGGCTCAAGGATAGCTTCTTTGAAGAATATAGCGTTTTAAAAAGTAATTGTATGTCAGAGTATAGCTAGCACAAGTTGCCAAAATATGATAATAGGAAGTTTTAAACACTTATTGTGGTTTTTTAACGAACTTACCATGTCTCTGCAGGTCTTCCACCTTCACCACCTTCTAGCATCATTACCACTGACAGTTCACCATATATGGACAATGAGGACAAAGGCCCGGTGACAAAACCATTAGGGGTTAATGTGCCTAAGAGGAAAAGAGATGGCCCTAGTGGAAGCACGATTGCTGTACTTGTTCTATCATCTTTCACGGTATTAATCGTGTGCACAGTCATCACGTGGGTACTACTGAGAAAGTGTGAAGCTTGTCATCATCAATCTAAAAAGTTGCCACGGCCTCTCTCCCCAGAAAAACCTTCAGGTTCTACATTCTGCAGATTCTCAGTGTTGAGGATCAACCTTTGTTCTCATTCATTTGTTTAAAAAAAAAAAAAAAGTTCCTCCTCGATGCAGTGAAATATGGAATTTT
Source organism: Eucalyptus microcorys (assembly GCA_014182515.1). Lineage (NCBI taxonomy): Eukaryota > Viridiplantae > Streptophyta > Magnoliopsida > Myrtales > Myrtaceae > Eucalyptus > Eucalyptus microcorys. Next base: position 30,594,768 of record CM024571.1, read on the forward strand.
CCAAATGATCGTGTTGTCGATAAATTTTAATCACATTTAGGACCAATATTGTATATTGTGTTGCTTGGCAGTTGCTTGCAAAAAACTTCATCTTACCATAAGTCTTCCCTCTTCGCTTGACTGACCATGCATCATCTTCTGTGTTGTGTGGCATCTCATAATTTCTTCCCATCATAAACTTTCCATGTCCTCAACAGGTTTTGCTAAGCCTGTGATGCAGAGAGGTGTGTCCAACTCAGCATCAACTTCGTTCTGCTCTAATGGAATCTTGTGTGCCGGATCTGCCAAAACATTCAGCTCAAACGACATAGAGAGATTCACCAACAATTTCGATTCTTCGAGAGTACTCGGAGAAGGTGGTTTCGGGATAGTCTACAGAGGCATATTAGACAATGGAGAGGAGATGGCAGTGAAGGTTCTGAAGAGGGATGATCGTCATGGAAGCCGTGACTTCTTGTCAGAGGTGGAAATGTTGAGCCGTCTCCACCACAGAAACCTAGTCAAGTTAATTGGCATATGCATGGAAGAACACATCCGCTGTGTCGTGTATGAACTCATAGCGAATGGAAGTGTCGATTCCCATTTACATGGTAGATAGAACAAATCTCTATATGCTTCAAACATGAACCTTGATAGGTTGAACTACGTGGTTGTGGGGAACTTTTCTCATTGGTATCATGTTGTGTTTATAGGCTGTGACAAGGAGAATGATCCGCTTGACTGGGGTGCTAGAATGAAGATCGCACTGGGTGCGGCTCGAGGTTTGGCCTACCTCCATGAAGACTCGAGCCCTCGTGTTATACATCGAGATTTCAAGTCCAGCAACATCTTGTTGGAGCCTGACTTCACACCAAGAGTGTCCGACTTTGGATTGGCTAGAGCTGCAATGGACGAGGGGAACAACAGACAAGTTTCTACCCATGTTATGGGGACTTTTGGGTATGAAAATTTTCGCTTAAGTTCTTGTTTAACACACTGTCGAATAATTGTTAGTGAAAAGAAGGTGACTTTAAAATAACTTATCGTGCTAACTTGCCTCTATCAGTCCCTAATAAAACACAGCGATCAATTGAATATGACGAGAAGGTCCGCAAAAATTTCTCAAATAGAAGTAGATGATTTTGTAGTTTGTCATATCTCGCTTCGGTAATGTTAATCTTTATGGTGTCATCTTTCCAGCTACTTGGCACCAGAATATGCAATGACGGGTCATCTTCTAGTCAAAAGTGATGTTTATAGCTACGGGGTTGTCCTCCTCGAACTTCTAACGGGCAAGAAGCCGGTAGATCTGTCGCAACCGCCTGGCCAAGAGAATCTCGTTTCCTGGGCCCGGCCGCTCCTCACAGACAAGGATGGCTTGCAAACAATCATCGACCCATCCGTGAGATCGAGCATGTCATTCAATAGCGTGGCCAAGGTGGCGGCAATAGCTTCAATGTGCGTGCAACCGGAGGCATCGCACCGTCCATTCATGGGTGAAGTGGTTCAAGCCTTGAAGCTAGTTATAAACGAGTTTGATGAAACGAAGGAGCTGAGTCCCGGAAGTTGCACAGGCCAAGAATCCTCTAGTTGTGTCGATGGCAAAGTACGTAAAGTTCCACACGAATTTGTTGAAGCTTTATTGACAGGCAACAGTACACCAATCAAAGGTTTTAACCATCTAGAACAATTGGAATGCTTCAGAGCATCAACTGGGATCGAGGACGAAGAAACCGGGTACTCCACAAGGCATTGTCGCTCGGGCCCATTGAGAGTGGGAAAGAGAAGGCAATTTTGGCAGAGACTCAGGAGCTTATCCAGAGGTAGCTTGAGCGAACATGAATTTGCCTTGAAGTTCTGGCCAGATACATATTGATTTAAGACCACGTAAGCTCACATTCGCACCTTGAGATTCTTGTTGTGTAATGAACATGAACAGGGGATATGTCGTTGCTAGAGTAACCTAGATTACCCGCTTTTCGGATTTAGATATTGATTTGGCAGAGCAAAATCATGGGACACGGAATGCTATCTCCTCGGCCACCAGGCCCTTTGCCCCTACACCCTCTTCGAAACCATGGACTAACGCAAATGAACTAGCCAAGCTGTATTCTGTTGCTAAGAACCACATCATCTTGCTCCAAAGGAAGACCGGCTTATATGGAAGCGCCTGTCGTCGACCCTTGTGCAGTGGTGGCAAGCCAGCCCTCACTTGCGACCGGGCGAGAATCGCCAGCCAACCAAGCCAACCCCCTAGCAATTGATCTCTCTCTCTCTCCCTCCAAAGTTCAATTTCTAAATAAAGAGCTCCTCATTCTTTAAATGCGATTCGAGTGCCTTAATAGTAGGTTAATCCCAAATGGAATAGTCGTTTTTTGGTTCTCCACATGAGCGCAATTCAAGTGTCTCAGCGGCTTGATCTCGAATCATTCAATTCCTTTAATAAAGAACCGGATTCGGGGGCCTCCAAGAATTGATCTTAAATTGGAGATGGTCGTGGACTTGATGATCTGGAAGCTTGGCGAGCTCTTGACGACATGCTTACAGAGGTCTCAATGACTTCAATCCTATAGATTTGGTGTTATTGAATTTTTAAGTACTTCTCGATATCTACTGCAACTCCACATACCGTCCCAAGATAAATAGAGAGAGCTCCTACTTACAAAGAGGATGGAGGAGTTTCTTTTATCAAGGTGATTGGTCCTTTTCGATCAATATTGACTTTGATCTGATTATATATCAAATCCTGTTTATTATGGATGAATGTTAATTTAATTTAGCTCATCCAATTAACGGGGTCTTCACTCTAGTTTTAATTGTCTTACCGTATATATATCCTGATTTGATTGGATAATTACATTCACAAAAGAGAATTACAGACTATTGAAACATCTTTGAAGACTTTTGTACTTGGCTTAAGAGAACTGTGTAATTGGCTCAGGATTTCCACCGTTTACAAGTGCGTTTAGCAAACTACCATTAAAATAAAGCCATGCTAGTGAAGAGTATAATCTAAAGTACCTTCTGTATTTTATCCTTTACTTTTTCAGGTTTAAGCTCGACAACAGGTAAAATCTTGATGAACTCTCTTTATTAGTTTTTGAACATTTAAGCACGATGTCAATAAAATACATAAATTGAGAGATGACAGTGTATGATTGAAAATACTCCCTAATTTATCCTTTTTTCAAGTTGAACCTTAACAACAGATAAAATCTTTACGTTTTCTCTTAATCCATTTTGCGAGAATTTAAATCCAACAAGAAACAGAAATCGATGTCAAGGTGAAGTGCCATGCACCAATCACATGGACGAAGCACGCACAGGCGGCACAGGGTCCACAAATGAGTTGAGCTTGCGCACGAGTTGTCCTGACTCTGAGCTCCATGAAACAAAAGCTCCCCTCCATGATTATCTTGACAATCAAGCACACACATGAGATGATCTTACAACACTCGCATTTTACACCATCTATTTCTAAACGAAATTGAAATTCAAGCCCGCACGATGAAAAAGCACGATTAAATTAATAAAGATGACAATGAAAAGCTATTACATGTTCTTTCTTTCTGGTCTATTATAATGAGTAATGTCTGCGATACAAAATTGCACTCAAGAAGTCCTCAAACCAGCATGACTCTTTCCAAGCCCCAAACAAGAAAAGGAAGCAAAGAGAAGGCGAAAACGAGAAGCCCGCCACTGCAACTTACCATAAATCAATATCACAAGATTTAAATGGTGAATGGGGATCGTTGCAAGACACACCACCTCCTTCAAGTGGCATTTTTGATAAAAATAGATGCCTTTAAATGTACTAGTCTCGTCTCGCAATGATCGCAGCAGATATTCTTCAAGCATTCCACGTGATGCCTACCATTCTGGGGGTAGCTTACAAGAATCTTCGATCTAACACTAATAACTCCAGCAGGATGACTTCCCAGCTACTCTTCCTTAGAAGGACTTGAATACTCAGCTTCTTGCTCCGAGGTTACGTTGGAAGAAGCAGTGGAAGATAAACCACTCGATGTTCCGACTCCATTACGTAAGCTCTTTGATGTGAGAGAAGGATTTCCGTGAGGATTATTTGATGCAGGCACTTGCCCTTCTTCTGCTAGTCTTTTGAGAAGGTTCATAATAGTGGGAACGAACTTGCTTGACAAGGATATAAGCCCAGGAAGCTGTGACAAAGAAACCCACTAGGACATCAGAGCCAAAGACAACCTTGGGAATCAACGAAAGCATAAAGTATACCAATCTCTTTATCATCAGAATGACATCCGTCAATTGATGACAACAATGAGAGCTAAGATCTTTAATGCGTGCCAAAAATTGACAACTGAATATCATCCCTTTCTCTAAACCTTTCATCTATCAAGATCCTAAGCACCCAATTTACATTACAACCCACAGCTTGCAATCTCATGAGAATCGAAGTCTCTCAACTGTCCAGCTTCATCATTCAAATCACTAATGAGAAAAGATGAAGTCCTTTCCATTTCATAAAAGATTGGAGATCGGATACAAGTGTATAACATTCTCTCCCTTGAAGAAAAATTTGCTCATCTATGTTGGCAGATAACTCCCGATAATCCAATATCAAATGGCAGAAAAAAAAAAAATCAAATTGAACTGTCAACACTTACAGCGCCATTACGGAATTCGCCAGATATATCAAGCTGCACCCATAGTGCTTTGACGAGTAAAAATCCCACAAATATGACACCCAAATAGAGGGGATTTCTGCCGCCAAAAAACATACTTGTGTCAAGCAAAAGAAAATACCCATATTGGACATCAAAGCAGAATTGCAGAAGTAAAATACCTAAGAAGTGTCATAAATTCGTTAAACCCTAAAACAACTAACGCAACAATTGCCCATGGAGGTGGCATCCAGTTGTTGTTACGCCTGTTTGCTTCCTGATAATTCCAAAAGAAGAGAGGAAATAATCATACATCCCCAATAGCGAAAGAACTTTGTAGATAAGCAAGTACACTACTTAACATAAGCAAGTATGTCTTCCTTTCGTGGAATTGAAAGTATTTCTCAACGCTTTTAACATTTCTTATATTGATATTCTCAAACTCAAGTAGCAAGCAGATGTCCTCCTAGTGGTGCTTAGAATTGATCTTGATAATCAATTCAAATAGAAATCTAGTGCAGTGGATTCAATAGAGCCTTCTTTCCTTTTCTTTTATTTTCTGTACATTTTTTTTTTTTTTTTGGCATTAGTGTGTGCATGTTGCGGGTGGGGGATGCTGGCTTGGCCTTTGATAACAACAATGACGTTTACACTACTAAACATCTTTTAGATATAAGTATCATGCCTGAGCAGAAATTGCTTGAGTGACGGTGTACTCAGTCTCCGCCTTAAATTGCCTCCACAATGATTTGCACTGAACAGGTGTGATCAGTGTTTTTGATGAAGGAATCTGCAATTAAACAGTGAACAAGTGCTTTCAGCAAATGGAAGGCTCTTCTTTCTGCATTACCTTCAGACAGCTGCAGCATCAATCAGTTATCTGACATCTTTTTTTTAGCACAGATAATCCAATATTCACAAGTGCAAATGATAGTATTAAAACTAGTATGGACAATGGGGCCTAAACTCTTCCATCCATTTTTCATAAGATACAAAAGAAATTGAAGATCTGCACTAATTGAATCAGCACGATTAAAGCAAAACTCACCTCTTCCCATTTGCTGGAAGCCAAGGGATCTACTGTTGTAATGCTCCTGTCAGTGGTAGTAGGCTTGGTGTCCAGCAAAGCAACGGACAAAGTTTTCTCGAGGTTATCTTTCTCATTATCCAAACGCACTGCCGCCATTACAGACAGCAACTTTAATGACTGCAAGTGTCATTGCATCATTTCAGTAAAAGATGCACAAGCAAGCAACACGAGTAACATGTAAAAAATTAGCCATATAAAAATTCTGCATACTGCGGAACGAGCAAGTTTGTTGATTGCTCGAATATCTTCCTTCCCTGTCCAAACTCTCGGCATAGAGTCAGCATCATGGCAGAACAATGTTGTAAACCTGGATTGAAAATGAAGCACATTAGGATATTAAAAGGTATTGAATCTAACAGATGAGTAAATCACAAACATAAAGAGTGTCTACCGGTCCTTCATGAGTGCAAGGACTCCACCAGCTTTTTCCCTTGCTTTTGCTTCAACCATGCCCCTCGCATTATCTCTTATAGCCAAAAGCATTTTTTCCTTGCTCTGTTCATCCAGGTCAAAACCCGAAAGGGCGCCAGAGAACCCAGTTACTGCCGATTCAGTCTCACGTGAAAGAAGTTTCCTGATAGCCGACCAGGTTTCATTATTAGCTCCTTCCAAAAGAGCTTCCACTGGTCCAGACAATGCTTCATTCAGTTTTGCCTGTAAAAAATAACATAATTTGTGCAGATCCCATCAACCACCATTAAGTGAAAGAGGAAAAACCCTCCATCTGTAAAAAGAGAAGCTCGAGAGCAGATGAAATATCTCTGTTCATCATGCTACCTCATATGCTTTTGTAAGCTCAGAGAGCTTGGCAGCACGGACTGAAGCAACATGGGCATCAATGTCACGCTGCAGCTTCTCCCATGCTCTAGATGTATCCCATTTGGCTTGTTCAATTACGGCATCTGCTCAAAGTATGATGCAAAACTCATCCATACAGTCGGTGGTAAAATTCCTCTAATAACAAGTCAAAAGTAAGTAAAGCATGGCATGAACCTACAGAAAGGATTCCTAAATGCCCAGAATGTTATTTACCAACGAGACTATATTTTCACATCAGCCTCCAATTCAGACACGAACCTTCATTTCTGATAGATACAAGTAAAAAACCTAATAGGCCACTAAGGGAGCGAATGTGCATGTACAAAAGGAGTCAAAAAAACCCAAAAAGAGCTTAGTCACAAGAAAAAGCACAACTACAAGCCTTCATTCTTGGCTTACTTTTTCAGAGCATTAACTTTACAACATTAGGTCAAAAGAAGGCATTACAAGTTGACGTACCTGCACATCCTTTGTCAAACAGAGCCACATAAAACTGAGCGCAGTCATGAGCAGCAACAGAAAACCCTTCTCCTCCATTCAGAGCCTTATCAAATGCTTCTTTGAATTTATTTAGAGTTTCGCACCCAATATGTTCAAGAACAGATTGGAAAGCTGGTTTTACAAGCTGACGATTTACACAAAACACAATGAGCAACATATGATAAGATATCCTCAACAGAGTCTCTCTGTGTAAGCTAACTTCAAGTGAAAACATCATGACTGAAATAAAAGTGTCAAAAAGGAAACATATTTCCGCAAGCAGCTGGAAGTGGTAGTCAAACAATATAACCCAAAAAAATGACGCACTTTAAACAAAGAAAAACATCCCATGACTTCTTACTTGAAGTAACTTTTCTTCAAGCTGCTTTCGCTTCGAAGATCTAACACTCTCATCAAAATATACAGCCTCTGAGTCATACCTAATGAGCAGCACAAGAAACTTCATAAATAAAACATACTTACACTGATAGACGAATTAATAAAACATACTTACACTGATAGACGAATTTCAAACCATGACAGAACATAAACTTCACCCAAAAAATAAAACAAGGAAATATCACAAACAGAACAGGGTCCATAGCTATGGCCAAATTCAGCTAAGCCGTCAGCTAGGCAGCTGCTAAACTGTAAGGTGCGTTTGGTAGCCATTCTGCTCCCAGAAACAATTTATGTTTAGAAATCATTCTTTTTTATTCTGTTCCCTTTGAAGACATTTGGTAACTATCCAAAATTTCTATTCCCGTGAAAGCAATGGGTTTCATAAAATCTCAGATTCTTTTGTGAATTAGAATTTATTTTAATTTTTTTAGTACTTTTGTTATATTTTTATCTTCTTCTTTTTTCTCTTTTTTTTCTTTCTCTTTTTTCATCCCTCTTCTTATTCTCTAGCCAGTCGCCGGCCATGGAGAAGAAGAGAAGAGAAAAGAAAAGGAAAAGAAAAGAAAAAAAAAAAAGAAGAAGAAAAAATTTGGCTTGATCCTGAAATCGTTCCCGTGAACAAAGAAACAACTTTTTTTCTATTTGTTACAGATCTATTTCCAGGAGCCAAAAAGGTTATCAAATGGATTTCTATTCTTTTTTTTTTTTTTTTTTTCCGGGAAATAAAAGAATAGAATCAATTGCTATTTGGCCAGTTAACAAACAGACCCCAACTAGCCATTACTCTCCTACAATCAAGAAAACAGATCAATGAAATCAAAAGATGATTACTTGAAAACAACCATTGTACAAACAGTTGATATCATCCTCAGATTGTGAGTAAAGGGGGCCATTTCCAAACTGGAATATGATCACTTGAACAGAATAGCTATATCTCATCTACTCAGCCTAGACCTCAACAACCTGATACTAAATATATCAGAGAGGTAAATTGGTACAACCAAAAATTAAACAATACATATTTCAAGAAAGCCGAGGTTTCCTTTATGTTTGCACTATAAAAAAATGCACTTCTTCCAAGCAAAAAAAAAAAAACGCTCCTCCTGCCCCCACGTCGTGAAAGCCAGGAAAATTTAAAGGAACAATATTCTTAGAAGTAAGAACATGAAGCTGATTGCGCTGGATAACCTTAATGCACTTTAACAAACACAAATCCAGTTGCTGCACCACCATCTGTAATCCATCAGATAAAATTGCTTGTCTTACCCTGATAAGTAAGCGTCAAGAATTGAACTGACTTTCTTTCCAAAACCAGGAATTGGTCCCAAATGCACAGCCTCTTCAATCGAACACCAATCCTAACATGTTCAAAAGAGTTCGCTCAATCTTAATATGTGTAAGATAAAATGCATCTGCTTGCATTACAAGATAGCAAAACAAGCCAAACAAGTTTAATGTCCAGCAAGAACCAGATCAGTACCTCATTTTGAGTGAAACTGGAATATTTTTCGTGGGCGATTTCTTCACATCGGACAGTAGCAACCATGACCTTAACACGGAAAGCATGATGTGTTAATTAGCATTCTCATCCAGTTGCCTTTCAATTAATTAACTCTCACCTTATGTGCAGGCAAGTCAAGGTCCTTATTCTCCTTGATGACCTTCCACATCTGCTGAGCACTAAAAGCAAATGCCGATGCAGGAACTACTCCCCTTCGATCTCCTGCGAGCCCACCAGGTGCAATAGAATGAAAGAATCGCTGTCTAAGGATGGCCACCTTTTTGTCCAAGGAAAATTCAACCATATGGAAAAAAATTAGTACAGATAAAAAGATATAATCTATTTGGCAACCAACGGCCCAAATTCCACAAGAGCAAAAGAAGATGAGATGGAAACATAACACGTCTCAAAAAATAATTGATTGAGAATGGGAAGTGAAAATCACTAAACTCAATAAGGATGATGGAGCAATGATAAGCCTCCAAAAAATAAGAAATAGCTGTCAATGATGAGTGCCATTTCCACAGATATTACAAAACTTCTGCTTATGAGGACCAAAGTTTTGTCTCAAACAGTGGATTTATGTGAAGAAAACAGCGCCCACTACAGCATTTGAGAATCTTGTCAAAACACAACAACAAAGCCCACATAAAACTTGGGCAACCGTACTCTAGATCCAAACATGCTTCCATGTGGTGCAAGGTAGGTATACCTGCTCTTTAAATTGCTCTTCCTTCTCTTCGTAACTAGACAGAGCAGTAACCTCAACCTGTACAGCAGGAAAGAGTCATTAGGATGAACTTCCTTACAATGATTAGAGGGAAAAGCAACTTATTGAGAGTAACTGATACAAGCATCAAAGCACCTACATTAAAAAATTCACTGATAGGAGTTTCCTTGTGCGCTTGTGGCTTAGGAACATTGTCCCATATCTGCAGGAAAATACCAAATGAAACCAGGAACAACTTTACAAAGTCGGTTTTCAATGGGAAATGCGACAAGCCTCACCTTCTGCACATCTTCTCTCAAGACAGGTTCTAGATTTTCCAGAGGAGTCTGTATAAAAAGAAAAGGCAGTGAACACATTAATAAAAAAAAAAAGAACTCAGATCGGTAAAACTTACCAGATGCAGCCAAAACGAGCAGATAAAAACCATCACAGTCCAAAATGAAAACACGATTAAGTATAGATACTAACCCTTGTTTTATCCCGTATGACAAACAACAGAGTTGTTTTCCGAGGGCTAAACAATCGCATCATGACCTTCAAGAAGAGTCAAAACTTCATCATTAAATCTTAGAACTAAACATTTAGCTTAGCTTAACACAAGAAGACAAGAAATACCTGGAAGACAGTTTTTAAAAGAGGCTTGTTGGCAGCTTGTTCCCGGCCAATATCATGACACCACCTATGAAAAATATGCTTAAAAGGGCACTAGGAAAATACTAAAACAACAACCTCATAGATAGCATGGCAGAAACCGAAACAGTATCTCACTAGAGGAAAGACAAAAGCCTCACATGTTAATGAGCACTATATCGGAGACAGCCAAAGCGAAAAGAGCACTCTGCTTTTCAAAAGCAGTATCATCCTGAAAATAAAAATGACACCAGTTAAGAAGCGCCGAAAATGCTAATTACTGCTTACTCAAACCAAGTGTAAATCAGGAGTGTTTCAATGAGCATCAGCTACACATAAATCAACCTTCTGGATTAGTAAGATGAGTAAAGACATACAAAAGTGGAAAAGAAAGTTAAGATCACACAGCAGCTACCCAAAGCACAAATTAATGTTTCAACATGTACAAAAATTTAGAATTTGCAATTACTTATGGATAAAAATAAGTAGTTAAACATGGACAAGATAAGCTATTATAACTCCATGTAGAATCATCTCGTAAATATACCTCTCCTCTTTCTCTTCCATCAGTTCCCTCCAAGTCCATAACCAGAGTACACGGTTCAATGTCCGCACCTTTTGCCAGCCATATACCTTTGGTGGTTTGGGACCTGGAAAAATACCAAACTGGTTTTAGACTTTCTGAATCCAAATCCTTCATTAGAGTGAGCGAAAAGTTGGTTTGTATACATGCCTCCCTTTAAAAGCATCCATCTCCCTAAACTTGGTGCGAAATAGATGATTTAACAGCGTACTCTTCCCTGTCGGATATCATACGAAACAATAGAATAAGTTTGAAACTCGCAAAAGAAAAGATACGTAGATGAAAACAAAAAAGCAGCAATTTTCCACATGATGCCCTGAAGGTAATGGCTTTGCTGAAAGTAAAAATTTAAGGTGAAGAAACTATATTAAACTGAATTTGAACAACTTGACAAATCGACAATGGTACCCAGCAAAAATTGGTTTCTTTTAAGAACATTTCACAGCCTTACCAAACATTTCATGTAATCTACATTTAGCAAAAGAAGCAAAGTCCAAAGCAAGTTATTGGGAGTAAATACACACCACTACTTTGAGGACCCATGATGGAGACAACGGCGTAAGAAAGGCCACATTCCCTCAATTTGACCTCATTGATGAAATTTTCCAGTCCATCGACATTGAATACTCCATCTCCATCAATAAGTTGAGTAGAACAACATTCACCAGAATTATCTGAGAAAAAAGATGTCCAAATTAGCAAGTCAAAAAGAGAATTGACATGATAAACCAATACACTATGCCTAGAGTAGGCAAAACTAACAACTTGTGATCGAGACCTCAGATCCTACATATTGCACAAGTACCTAAACAGCTAAAAGTATTGAGAGGTTGATTTCACTCTTTCGACAATTTTATCAACCACACATTTCTCGTAACGATGAAGTAAGTGAATCAATCCTTGTCAATCTTTCGAAACATAGCTGTCAACAACAATCTAGAAATCCATCTTTGCAGTGCTTGGGACATTATTATATCGACATCCTGTTACACTAACACCTTCTGAGGGAGATGAATAATGTCATCAGCTACCCTTTGCACCTCAATCAAAAGGGTTCTCACGAAGAAACTTTTTAATCTTCACAGTCACTCTTATAACCTCGAACAACTAAAGCTCCTCTTTTCCAGGTCCTCGAGAGCTGAAACAATCGTCGTCGAGCTAACTCATCAACAAACGCGATCCGAAGTAGAGAGAGAGGAAACAATCATGCCACGCAACAGCATCCGGATCAAAATACAAGGCAAACACGAGCTGTTACGTAATGGCGATCCGCAACCAGCAGATGCATTAATTCGACATTACAAGCGAAGGGGAAATTTAAGACCCGACGGCAACAGTTACGAGAATCCCTAATTAAAAACGCAAAGGCCAACGGCAGTTCACAGATTTCCAGAATCAATACGAGATTGCCATCGCGACAATCAGAGACTATCGATCGCGAGAAGAAAGCGTGCGAAGAGCAAGTTTAAACACGCGAACAAAGAAATCGGTTCATGATTCGAGCAAATATACCCATTGGCGGCGGATCGAGCGCGGGGGCCGATCGGGCGATCGAATGCGGAAGCTTCGCGAGATGGAGATCGATCCGATCCGATCGATCGATCTACAGAGAGAGAGACGGCGAAAGCGAGGGATGAAGGAGAAGCAGTGACAGGATCCGCGAGAGAGGTACGTCGGGCTTCGACCTCGCCTGCTCGCCAGAAAAGAAAGAGTCGGACTGATCCTTTTTGATGAGGGAATAATACCTCCGTAATGGTAAAAAAAGGAAAGGAATGAGAATATTTCTGTAGTATAGTGACAAATTTATTTTTTTACGTGTTTTGGTCGGGAAAAAAGGGGGCTGCATTGGAACTAATAAATTTTCGCCTTTCAAAAATTTGACCAAAACAGGATTTAAAATATATATATATATATATATTTTACTAGCTAAAGAGTGCTCAAATGAATGGTTAAGTATAACCAAACAATAATCAGTCATCGTATTGTCATCAACTATTTTCAAGATTGTTCTTTTTTTCCAACTAAAATCGCAAATATCTCGTAATTAATTTGCATGAAATCTCGAACTTCATTGAAGGACAGCATAATTTGTTTTAGTAAATATCATTGACCAAATAATTTCTTATATGAGTATTTTTCGATCCTTGTTCGTGTTCATGAAGTTAGTTTATAACATGTATTTGAGAGTAATTTTCATTTTGACTTTTCCTAGACAATTCAATATTAAATTTTAATTTTATGTTGAATACCTTAAATCATCTCAAAATCACATGAATAGAATATCAAGGTGTAGAGTATTTCAAAATGTTGTTATGATTTACTAGAATTGGAATTAGTAATTTCATTTTTAGAAATTTGGTTAGAGCGGAGTATTTTAGAAAATTTCAAAATATGCGCATCCCTGAAATTTAGCCCTTTTAATAAGAAAGATTGGAAGCAAAATTACATGACACCCATGCAAAATTTCATAAGGTGAAAATAAAAATTATGTATAGAAAGCCTCAAAAGATGATGAAATACATAACAGTTTCCAAGAGTATACTCAATCCTAGTCCAACTTCCACTCAAACTACAACTGAATGTCAAGAAACTAAATTCAACAATATCTAGGATTCTTCAAACAATGTAATATCTCACATCGGGTAAATCTTCAATCACTTTAATTGGTATTTTTTCACGTAAAACAAATGGACTCTAGAGGTATTACTAGTACTGATTAAGGTGAGAAATTTGTTATAAAAATATAACCATGCTACTAATTGGATAGTTCTTAGTGGTTCCCACTAGAAAGTGAAACTACTAAATCAAATAAGCGTAATCGATTGGACCGAACCAGTAATGGATTCGAAGTATATTACTTTTCATTTTATTATTCACCACAATAGTGGGCCCAAAGTATCTTATTTTTTTATTTTGTTATTCAGCAAAGGCAAAAAGTTCAAATTACTCGCGAGAGTAATGTCTTTTTGTAATTAGTAATTTATCATAACTTTCAATACATTTTCGAACTTTTGCGAAAGATAGCAAAATATTTTAAAAGAATAAATAGCGGATTAGAGGAAGCTCAGCCTGAGCATGTGCATTCTCAGTCCCGATGGAGGGAGTGGCTGACTGGCTGGCACGTGAGCACTTTGGTAACTTGCGCCATGGACTTGACATGTGACTCCTGTCTTTTGTCTTCCATTGATTGAAGCTTTCGCGCCAATTGATAAAAGAATTTGGGCTTTAATCTCACAATGGCATTGGCCAATTACACATCCGGTTTCGAATGACTTTTAATTTTTGCTTTTCGCATAAATTTGACCACTTGATTTTTTTTTTAATTTTTTTTCTTTTTACATCCAAAACTCGAGAGACTTACATGACATTCATCCATCAACACAAAAAAATTTATATAATATTTTGAATTTTGATTGAGTGGGAGTAAGTAAGCTCATTCTAATTAGAAAAAATAACGTAAATGATCTCTCAACTTTGGTTCAATATGAATTTTTAAACATTTTCATATAATATAAGAATTGCATTGAATATTTACAAATAATTTATGAACCATATTGAACAAATTAAAAGTTTATAAATGACATTGTATATTAAATTCAAAGCTCACATTGTACAAATTAAAAAAGTTCATGAATGATATTGTACATTGAATCAAAATTTATGGACTATTCGCCCTATTATCCACTTTAATTAACTATAAGTAAATCTAGGGATGGCATTACATAAATTAAAAAATTTAAGGATGACATTACATATTGAACTAAAGTTTGAACACCATTTATTCTATTATCCTTTTTAATTAAATGTAAGTAAACGAGCCTTTAATTATTAATCAACCCCCAAGTCCACCCAACTCTACCTTACTTTTCTCTTTACCCACTCAAGTGATTAGGGAAAGCAATAGCAAGTCAAGTTGGATGGGCTTGAATGATTTTCCATCGCATGGGTGACGACGACTCAAGCTGCCAAGCGCATGCGCGCGTCCCCAAATTCCTACGTTAATAAATAAAACACCATGATTAACATAAAAAGCACACATTATCATTTTCTTATGAGCAATTTCCTGGTTTATATTTTCTATTCAAACGCGTTCAAAAAATACCTGTGGACTTCTAGGCAGCGTAATTACAATTTTAAGCATTTACCGTCCAGTCAATCGAGTCTCTGAATTTATCTTCAAGAATAATTTAATTATGAAAAGTCGCACTTGGCTTGCCATAATAAATTCGAGAATCGGCTTAAAAAATGAGAAATATTAAGGATTTTATTTTACTAAAACAAAACCGGTGGATCCAACTCGATCGATGTGCAGAGTTGTCAATGACGACTTGTCATCGCCCTTCCCCCGTCCCAACTTTTTAATCAAGCCGCTCACCGCCGACTCCCATCCGGTGGGCCCATCTCAGCCGTCCATCGACTTTCTTTCCTTCCGAAATGATGCCAAAGGGACGGGGACGGTGATCTCACTGCCCCTTTTCAGCGCGTGGGATCACGGCTCGATCCTCGCCGTCCACGTTGCACTCCATCGGGTGCTTTTTGACTTTAAAGTGGATCCCACACGTGTGCTCTTACTTACTTTTTCAATTTTCTTTAACCCTTTTTCTTTTTCATTTAAAATCCTCGTTGCACATTTAATAACAAAAAGACGTGGGGACATTCCCAAAGCGCATCTCTGCCGGCGATTTAATTCCTCGTCCCAAAAGTCGGCGATTCATAATTGCTTCACGGTCAAGAAACGAAAAATTAAGAGATATATAGAGTAAAGAAATAGCGGAAGAAGAGTATGGGTTTAGCGTATGCTGCATATATTAAGTAAATTGATCCAATTATTGCATAAATATAGACAGATCGGGACAATATTTAATACCCATTACACTTGAACTTGAGCTAGGTAGATTAGTCACATGAGGTCCGCCTTGACCTAACAACTTTATGATAGAAAAGCAGTTAAAATTACTTTAGGATCCATCTGGCATCGCTTTGCTACTGGATTTTCGACCTACAAGGATCTTCAGGCTTAAAATTTGTCCATTTGTTAAAAGGTTTTAAAAGCCCATTTGCGAACTACAATGCATTCGTAAGGAAGTTTCTCTCAGGGCACTTGAATTTTTATTTTATTTCCCATCTCAACCCCATTCAATAATCATTTGAGTCACTGTAGTTGCGCAAACTCCAGTGTCAACTCACCTAGGGTCACATGACCTTGGCAACAATTGTCGCTGAAGCTTCTAGCTTCGCTTGTCACTATTGCAATTTTTTTTAACATAAAGTCATTTATGTAAACACTATTTGCTATTTCGAAAAAGTTCTTTAGCTTGTATGCACATAGTGTTTACCAAAAGCTATTTAAATTTCATTAAAAATTCCTTCACCTAAAATCCTTTGCATCTGTGTAAAGGCGTTTCTCACTCTCCCAGACGCTCTCCTTAGTCATAAATGATTTTGGAAGGCTTTTTCAGACACAATTTAAACATTGGACCCATCCCACAGGCCCCGATGTAAATGCGGCAAAAATGGTTCACGAGTCGGGCTTTTCTTCCTAATTATTTTATTGATCCCTAAATGTTGTCCTTTGAAGTCTTTGGTTTTGAGTATGGTTGGTTTGCATTGGTTTACCTGGTGGAACTTTCGGTTGTCTATTTCCCAGCTTGAGAAAGCTCAGCGTGCCGATCTTCATCGTTTTGACTCAAAAAAGTCAATTCAAATATCATTGGTTTCTTAATTTTGGAACAGGATCTCCTCACTTTCCTTTTCGAGCTTAGGGAAAAAACATCATGATTTAGACCATTCGTTTGTTTTAGGTGGTCTCCAGACAAGTCATCTGCCTTAGGAAGTTCTGATAAGAATGGCATTTTAGGTGCGTTTAGTAACGTTTTTATTTAAAAATTGTTCCAGGGAACAGAAATAGAAAATTATTTATGTTCCGGGAACAATTTTTTAATAGAATAATGCGTTTGATAATTGCACAAAATTTTTATTCTTGGAATAGAAAAAGAACATAAACACGTTTGGTAAACTTGTATAATTTTTTTTTTTCTTTTAATTTTTTAATTTTAATTTTTTAATTTTCCTTTTTTTTTTCTTCCTTTTAGCCGGTCACCGGCCTCGGCCATGGCCGGCGACCGGCCGATGAGGGCCGGCGGCCTAGCCCAACCACGGCAAGGCTCGCTGGTGGTTGGGTGAGCTCGGCCTTGTCGGATCTAGGCCAGCTCAAGCTCGTCCAACCAAGGTGAGGCCGAGCCTCGCCGGGGCCAACAACCTCTAAGGTCACCGGCCAAAGAAAAAAGAAGAAGAAAATAAGAAGAAAAGAAAAAGAAGGAAAAAATAGGAGAGATAAAATTTGTTTCTCGGAAGTATTCTAGGAACAAGAAACAAGTTTTTTTGTTTATTATTTTTTTTTTCAAATTTGTTCCCCGGAATGTAAACAAGTCCGAGAATAAAAACGCTCCTTTTTTTTTTTTTTGTTCTCCAAAAAAAAATAGAAATTTTGTTTATGATAAGAAAAAACAGAACACAAACAAACGCACCCTTAGGTAGGGATCATGAAAACGTGTGAAGTGTATCCTGAATGATAGGGTATGTCTCTTTTTAGTTTTTTGGTCGGACGTCTCGTCTCCCTGTAATATTTTTGTTTTGTGGGAGTATCATGGTGACAGAGGCAGAAGGCGGTATGATACTTCCGGTTTCCTTTTCTGGCATTATGGCGGTAGCTCTCCACAGTTGAGTCTGTCTACAATATATTTTATTATCTTTTTCTAACTTCTAGGTTGTTAGTGAGAGGCACCTCTTGGTGCTCTTTCAAAATCTGAAAATGGATAATAGGAAAACTTACATCAGTTACCTGCACTAACTGTACGCAAGAGCAGGTTGGTAACTTGGTATGACCAGTTGTATTTAAACATGTCATCATATTTGGCACATCAAACAGAATGTAGCAGCTACAATATTGTTACATTTTGCCTTAATCGTTTCAGAAGGTGCTATTCAGTTTACTTCGCCTGGTCCTTTTGGTTGTTCTTCATACGACAAGTTTAGTGAAAACTTTTCTTAGCAGTTGCTAGTCTGCTGCATTAAGTACTTCTTGATTGAGATAAGATATGTTTAACGGGAAGATGTGGTACTGGATAGGACAAACTGGTAAAAAAGAGACCTAGTGTTTTCATCACACAACGAAACCTTAATGGAGAAGTTATATGCTGTTTTCGTGAATTGATATTATCAACAATACTTCCTGCATATTCCTTGAGTCATTTGTTGATAAATCTTTCTGTCGTTTTCCAGAATGATAAAAAGCTAGAGACCGTGGTTTCAGAAGTACCCAAGTCCGACAAACATGTTCTCCGGTATTGCTTCAGGCCATGGTTGTGGGGCACGTTTCGGTTGCTTCATTAGATTGTAAAGAGATTACTTGATACTTAATCAGTACACCTGTTTTGTTTGCGGATATTTTGGATCGTGAAAACTAGATAAGTTAATTGATAAGCTTTTTAACTACAATAGGTGCAACCTTCTGTGGTAGAAATGGGTCCGGTTACTTCCATTTGGTCGACCCGGATGATTAGATTCAATCCATAACACACACTTAGTCTCTCTCGCTCTTGCTTAAATAGACAGAGCTAGAACCAAGGTATGGGATGCATAGATAGTGATCATTTTGGCCTTTAATCTTGAGAAGTTCGGTGTTCATGTGCTGCAACTAAGGATGATCTTGGGTCGTTTTCTCTTGGAGATCAGGATTTGCTTAGATTCTATAAGTATGGATTGGAATCTTCTGGTTGGTATTTTACGAAGTTATGCATTGATAGAGATTTCCTAGGGCTCAAGTAATGAACCAGGCATCTCTTTGCTGACATCAAATGAATAAATATTGTAAAGGCAAAAGAGAAGACAAAGCACCGATGACAAAAAAAGAAGAGGTCAACGCCCATTGACCAAATTCAATAATAGCAAGATGTGACTAATTTTTGGAATATCTATGAAGTAGTTGTACCAGTTTTTTTGAACTTTAAAGCACTAAATAGCCAACCTTAGACTATCAATTGTACCTATGACAATCGCAGGACAATCGTATGACATCCACTAATGGCTAAAGGCCTTCAGCTTTTACTACAAAAAATAATGAGCCTTACAATATCAATTGTACTCATGATAATTGCATGACAATCGTACGACATCCACGAATGGATAAAGTCCTTCAGCTTTTACCACAAAACACCGATATTAGACAGAGCCATTAAGGCTTTTCTGTATGCAAACATCTTTTAGGTCCCAACAATAGAGTCTTGAATTATCAGTGTGACATTATTCTAGGATTAGGGCTGTTAATATGGGTCACAAAATGCTTTATAAAATATGGGTCAAAATGGTTTCCAAAGAAAAAAGACCAAAAAAAAAAAAAAAATGGTTTTAGTGGGTTAAGCAATAATCCCACTTTCAACCTAAACCGAGAAAAATGAAATTTTATATATGCTCCTCTTTCTCCCCCCTGTAGACGACGAGGCAGCACCACCGCCCTCACTCTAAAGCTCCTAGCCTCTCCCTCTCCCCCTCAAATGTCGCAGTCCCCTTCCGCCAAAAAAAGAAAAGAAAAAGTGTCAAGCAAAAGCAACAAAGATAAATATATCGGACACCAAAGCAGAACTCCAGAAGTAAAATACCTAAGAAGTGTCCTAATTCCTTCGAATCCCAAAACAGCTAACGCAACAGTTTCCAACCAATGTTGCAAGTTTTCACGCCTCTTCGCTTCCTGAAAGAAGAGAGCAAATACTAGAATAGCTCCAGTAGTGAAAGAACTTCAGAGATGTTCGTCTATGATTGTAAGTTGACCACATGGCATGCTAGTGAGGTCCTCCAAACATAACTACTTACTCAACATAAGCAAGTACCCCCTTGTGTTTTTTGTTTTTTGTTTTCTTTTTGGTGGAATTGCAAGTATTTCTCACTACCCTAGCATTTCCTATGTTGATATTCTCAAAGTCAAGTGGCAAGCAAACGTGGAGCGGTGCTTAGAATTGATCTTAAATATCCATTCTTATAGAAAAATCTAGCGCATTGGATTCAATAGAGCCTTCTTTCCTTTTTTGTCGTGTTAGTGTGTTTGGGGTGCAGGCATGATGACATGGCATTCCAAAACAATAATAACAATGGCGTTTCTACTACTAAACATCTTTTACGATATAGGTATCGTGCCTGAGCAGAAATTGCTTTAGTGATGGTGTACTCAGTCTCCGCCTCAAATTGTCTCCACAATGATTTGCACTTATCTGGTGCGATCAGTGTTTCTGATTGAGGAATCTGCAATTAAACAGTGAATAAGTGCTCTCAGCAAATGAAAGGCTCTTGTATATTGAGTTAAAGGAGCAATAACATATACTATGCAGTTTGTCGGTTGTACATTGGCTTATTTCAGCATCACCTTCGGACAGTGGCAGCGTCAATCAGTAATGTGACATCTTTTAGCACACGATAATCCAATTTTCACAAGTGCAGATGATAACATCAAAACTAGTATGGACAATGGGGCCTAAACTCTTCCATCCATTTTCATAAGAGACAAGAGAAATTAAATATCTGCCTTAATTGAACCAGCACCATAAAATCAAAACTCACCTCTTTCCATGTGCCGAAAGCCAAGGGATCTACTGTTGCAATGCTCCTGACTGTGGCATTAGGCTTTGTGTCCAGCAAAGCAGCGGACAAAGTTCTCTCGATGTTATCTCTCTCATCATCCAAACGCACTGCCGCCATTACAGACAGCACCTTTAACGACTGCAAGTGTCGTTGAATCATTTCTGTAAAAGATCCACAAGCAAGAAACAGGAGAAACATGTAAAAAATTTGCAGCATATAAATTTTGCATACTGCTGAACGAGCAAGTTGTGTGATTGCTCGAATATTTTCCTTCCCTGTCCAAACTCTTCGCATACGGTCAGCATCATAGCTGAACAATGTTACAAACCTGGATTGAAAATGAAGCACATAAGGATATCAAGAGGCATTGAATCTAACTTATGAGAAAATCACAAACTGCATACCGGTCCTTCATGAATCATGTGTAAGAGGACTTGTCGAGCTTTTTCCCTTGCTTCCGCTTCAACCACGCCCCTTGCATGATCTTTGATACCCTCGAGCAATTTTTCCTTGCTCTGTTCATCCATGTCGAAACCAGAAAGGGCACCAGAGAACCGACTCACTGCCGATTCGATAAGTTTCCTGATAGCTGACCAGGTTTCACTATTAGCTTGAGCCAAAAGAGCTCGCACTGGTCCAGACAATGCTTCATCAAGTATTTCCTGTAAAAACATAATAAAATTTATGCAGATCACATCAACCTCCATTAAGTGAAAGGGGGAAAAACCCTCCATCTGTAAAAGGAGAAGCTCAAGAGCAGATGAAATATCTCTGTTCATTATGCTACCTCATATTCTTCTGTAAGCTCAGAGAGCTTGGCAGCAAGGACTGAAGCAACATGGGCATCAATGCCACGGCGCAGCTTCTCCCGTACTCCAGATGTATCCCATTGGGCTTGTTCAATTGCGGCATCTGTTCAAAGTATGATATGAATCTTATACAGTTGGTGGTAAAATTTCTCCAACAACAAGTCGAAAGTAAAGCATGGCATGAACCTACAAAATAGTTTCCTTAGAGCCCAGTGTGTTATCTACCAACAAGACCATATTTTCACATCAGTCTCCAGTCTCAGACACAAAACCTTCATTTCTGATAGATACAAGTAAAACCACTAATAGGCCACCAAGGGAGTGCAAATGCACGTACAGAAAGAGTCGAGGAACAACAAAAGATCTCAGTTACAAGACAAAGCACCACGATAAGCCTTCATTCTTGCCTGCTTTTTCAGAATATTAACTTTACAACATTAGGCCAAATGAAGGCATTACAACCTGCCGTACCTGCACATCTCTTGTCAAATAGAGCCATATAAAACTGAGTGCAGTCATAAGCAGCCACAGAAAACCCTTCCCCTCCAATCAAAGCCTTATCAAATGCTTCCTTGAACTTATCTAGAGTTCCACACTGAATATGTCCAAGAACAGATTGGAAAGCTGGTTGTACAAGCTGACGATTCACACAAAACACGACAAGCAACATATGATAAGATATCCTCAACAGACAGTCTCTCCATGTAAAGTAACTTCAAATGAAAACATCATGACTGAAATGAAAATGTGTCAGAGAGGAAAAATATTTCCACATTCCAAGCGGCTTGAAGTGGCAGTCATACAGTGGAATCCAAAAATGATGCACTCTAAGCAAGGAAAAACGTCCCATAATTTCTTACTCGAAGTAATTTTTCTTCAAGCTGCTTCCGTTTCGAAGATCTAACATTCTTGTCAAAATATACAGCCTCTGATTCATACCTAATAAGGAGCACGAGAAACTTCATAAATATGATGTGCTTATATTGATAGAAAAATTCTAACCCTGATAAAACTTAATCTTCACCCAAAAATGAAACAAGGAAACATCGCAAACAGAACAGGGTACCATAACTATGGCCAAATTAAGCTAAGCTGTCAGCTAGGCAACTGCTACACTGTAACTAGCCATAACTCTCCTACTATCATGAAAACAGATCAATTGAATGAAAAAATGATTGCTCGAAAGCAACCATCGAACAACCAGTTGAAACAATACTCAGATTGTGAATGAAGGGGGCCATTTCCAAACTGGAATGATCACTTGAACAGAATAGCCATATCTCATCTACACAGGCCAGACCTCGACACATATATATCATCTACTCAGGCTAGACCTCAACAACCAGATCGTAGATATATCACAGAGGCAAACTTGTTTAACCTAAAATTAAACAATATAAACTTCATACAAGCCGAGGTTTCCTTTGTGGTTGCCCTTTATAAAACACACTTGTTTCAAGAAAAGAAAATGCTCCTACTGCCCCCACTTCATGTAAGCCGAGAAAAACTTAAGAAACAACATAGAAGTAAGAGAAGCCAATTGCACTGGATAACCTTAATATACTTGCATTATTTAATAAACATAAAATCCAGTTGCTGCACCCCATCTGTGTAATTCATCAGATAAAATTACTTATCATACCCTGATAAACAAGCCTCAATAATTGAACTGACTTTCCTTCCAAAACCAAGAACTGGTCCTGACCACGCAGCCTCTTCAATCAAATGCCAATCCTAAAATGTTCAGAAGAGTTAGCCCAATCTTATTATGTGTAAGATAAAATGCATCTGCTTGCATTTCAAAATAGCGAAACAGAAGCAAGTTTAATGTCCAGCAAGAGCCCAGATCAATACCTCATTTTTAGTAAAACTGGAATATTTTTCTTTGGCAATTCTTTCACATCGTACAGTAGCAACCATGACCTTAACACGGATAGCATGATGCATACATTAGCATTCTCCTTATCAACAATATAGCCAGTGGCTTTTCAATTAATTAACTCTCACCTTGTGTGGCAAGTCAAGGTCCTTATTCTCCTTGATGACCTTTCACATCTGCTGAGCATTAAAAGAAAATCCCACTCCCCTTTGATCTCCTGCGAGCCCGCCAGGTGCAATAGAATGAAAGAACCGCTGTCTAAGAATGGCTACCTTTTCATCCAAGGAAATTCAACCATATGGCAAAACATTAGTACAGATAAAAAGATATAATCAAATTGGCAGCCAATCATCCAAATTCCACAAAAGAGCAAAAGCTCAAAGTATAATTGATTAAGAAAGGGAACAGGAGTAGTGAAAATCACCAAACTCAATAAGGATGGTTGAGCAATGATAATTCCCAACAAAATAAGAAATAGCTGTCAATGATGAGTGGCATTTCCACAGATATTCCAAAACTTATGCTTATGAGGACCAAAGTTTTGTCTTAAACAGTACTCAAGTACAGGATTTGTGTGAAGGAAATAGCGCCCACTGCAGCATTTAAGAATCTCGTAAACACAACAACAAAGCAAACATAAATAATGGGCAATCCTACTCTAGATCCAAACATGCTTCCATGTGGTGCAAGGTAGGTATACCTGCTCTTTAAATTGCTCTTCCTTCTTTTCATAACTAGACAGAGCAACAACCTCAACCTGAACAGCAGAAAAGAGTCACTTCATTACTACAATTAAAGGCAAAAGCAAATTATTGAGAGGAACTCATACAAGCATCAAAGCACCTACATTAAAAAATTCACTGAGAGGAGTTTCCTTGTGTGCTTGTGGCTTAGGAACATTGTCCCATATCTGCAGGAAAATACTAAATGAAAACAGGAACAACTTTACAAAGTCGATTTTTAATCGGAAATGCGACAACCCTCACCTCTTGCACATCTTCTCTCAAGAAAGGTTCTAGATATTCTAGAGGCATCTGTATAAAAAGAAAAACCAGAGAGCATATAAAGAAAATCAACTCAGATCGGTAAAACTCACCAGATGCAACCAAAATGAGCAGATAAAAACCATCACAATTTAAAATGGAAATGTGATTAAGTATAGGTACCGATCCTTTTTTATCCCGTATGACAAGCAACAGAGTTGTTTTCCGAGGGCTGAACAATCGCATCATGACCTTCAAGAAGAGTCGCGACTTTATCATCAACTCTTAGAACTAGAAATTTAGCTTATCTTAACGCAAGAAGACAAGAAATACCGGGAATACGGTTTTCAGAAGAGGCCTGTTGGCAGCTCGTTCACAGCCAATATGACGACACCACCTATGAAAAAGATGCTTGAAAGGGCACTAGGAAAATACTAAAACAACAACCTCGTAGATAACATGGCAGAAACAGAAACGGTATCTCACTAGAGCAAAGCAAAAGACTCACATATTAATGAGCACTATATCGGAGACAGCCAAAGTGAAAAGAGCACTCTGCTTTTCAAAAGTAGTATCCTGAATAAAAATGACACTGGTTAAGAAGCTGATGCTAATTGCTGCTTACTCAAACCAAGTGTAAATTAGGTGAGTTTCAATGAGCATCAGCTACACATAAATCAATCTACTGGGTTGGTAAGATAAGCAAAGACATACAAAAGTGGAAAATCAAGTTAGATCATGCGGCAGCTACTGATGCACCAATTAATGTTTCAACATGTACAAAAATATAGAATTTGCAGTCACTCATGGATAAAGTTAAGTAGTTGAACATGGACAAAATAAGCCATTATATATCCATGTAAAATCATCTAGTAAATATCCCTCTCCTCGTTTTATTCCATCAGTTCCCTCCAAGTCCATAACCAGAGTACACAGCTTATTGCCAGCACTTTTCGCCAACCATATACCTTCGGTGGTTTGGGACCTGGAAAAATATCAAACTGGTTTTAGACTTTCCAAATCCAAATCCTTCATTAGAGTGAGGTAACAGTTGGTTTGTAGACTTGCCTTCCTTTTGAAGCATCCATCTCCCTAAAGTTGGTGCCAAATAAATGATTTAATAGCGTACTCTTCCCTGCCAAAAATCATACACAACAATAGAATAAGTTAAAAACTCTTCTGAAGGCAAAAGAAAAGATAAGTGAAGATGGAAACAAAAGCAGAAATGTGGTGCTGTCTCGGTAATGGTTTTGCTGAAAGTAAAAATAAAAGGAGAACGGCGAACCAACAAATTAAGCTGAATTTAAGCAACTTGAAATATCATATTAAATGTAAAAGAGAGCCAACGTTACTGGGGAAAATTTGTTCTTTTCACGATCACTTCACAGCCCTTACAAAAACTTTTGTTGTTATCTATATTTAGCAAGAGAAGCAAGATCCAAAGCAATGTCACTGGGAGTAAATACACACCACTAGCAACAGGACCCATAATGGAGACAACGGCGTATGAAAGGCCATATTCCCTCAATTTGACCTCCTTGATGAAATTTTCCAGTCCGTCGACATTGAATGCGCCATCACCATCAATTAGTTGAGTAGAAAAACATTCACCAGAATTATCTGAGGAAACAGATGTTCAAATTAGCAAGTCAAAAAGAGAGTGACATGATAAGCCTGTACACTCTGCCTCGAGTAGACGACAACAATAAAAAACTCTTAGTGGAGAATGAAAACCTTGGATCCTGCATAATGCAAAAGTATCTAAATGGCGAGAAGTACCAAGAGGTTGATTTTATTATCTCAATAAATTTCATCGAGAACATATGTCTCCTAATGATTAAGGAAGTGAAGTACTCCCTGTCAATCCCTTAAATCACGATACCCATCTTTGGAGATGATCAATGTCATAGGTACTTGCCAAGAAACTTCTTAATCTTCAAAGTCTCTGTCATAACATCAAATAACTAAAGCTCTTTTCTACAGGTTCTCGAGAACTGAAACAATGGCTGAGGACAATAAAGCCTTAAACTTTTCAGCCCTCGCAATTGCCATTAGGAGATAAAAATCAGCAGATGCCTTAATTCGACATTACAAGCGAAACAACATATGACCCAACAACAGCTACGAGAATACCTAACAAAACGCAAACCAACGGCAATTCAGAGAATCCAAAAGCGATAAAAGATGTTGTTGCAATAATCAGAGACTTCAGTCATGAGAAGGAAACGTATGAAAAGCAAGTTTTAACATGCAAACAGAGGATCGGAGGTGCCGGAATCGAGCAAATTACCCATTGGCAGTGGATTGAGCCGTTAGGAACGCGAATCTTTGAAGAAAAGAAAAGAAGAAGAAAACAAACGAATTTTTACGTGAAAAGCCCTTTTCAAAATAGGAAGTATGGCGCGAGAGAATCTCTTTACTACCAGTATCAATATATAATAAGAGTATCTATATATAATAGGAGTTTAGCATTAAAAATTTGGTGCTTGAATATTATTTTTTTCTTATCAGACTACTTGACTCCATCCTGAGCTAAATTGATCTGACGATCGAAAAAGGAAGTCCCGCGAGATTCGGTTGGCGAAGATGTAGATAGATATAGAGATAGAGACGACAGAGAAATCTCTAGAGGGTGCGTCGTATGTTACCTCTGCTCTGCTCTCTACAAAAGTAGACTCGAACTGATCCTTTTTTTTTTTTTTTTTGGTCAGATCGAACTGATCCTTTTGACGGGAGAGTAATAGCTAGCAAGTACAGAAATAAGAATATTTCTGTAATAAAGTAAAAAAATAATAATTAATATATTTTTTTATTTTCCCAAAAAAGGGGGCTCCATTGGAACTAAGAAATTTTTGCAATTTGAATTAAAAAAAAAGATTTACTAATTAAAGAATGCTCAAATTTATCCATTGGAACCAAATTAATGCCCACGAGTTAATGATAGTGTATATCTGTAGCTCTATTTCGTGAATTCTAATGTGAATATGATTATTTTTTTTATTATCATGTGACAATATGATTCATTAGATCAAATCTATCCAATTACGCTTTTGCACAAAGAAATTATTCCTAGAGCGGAATGCTTTATCAATTTTATTAAATAATTTTTCAACACATGAGTTAGAGATAAGATTAAAACACCATGCGTTTGAGCAAACAAGAGCTAAGTACCCGGCCTTATCATTCGAGATAACGAATTTCGTGTTTTGACTGATCTCAAAAGGTGATCACAATGAACTAATGATTCTACATCGTAATAGGTAAGTAGCAAATTCTCTCGGGGCCGCATCTATGTTTCTCTCTTTCCTTTTCTGGATTGGTTGATTCACGTTTTGTTGGTAAAACCCATGCAATTGCTTGGTATTGTAGTGAAAACGAGAAAATGACAAAAATCTTCTTGTACAGGGGCCGCTGTCTCAAAGTTGATTAGCTTGTGTCTTAGAAGCTATTGATACAAAGGTCTCAAATTCACGGGTTCTTCAAATCTGAACTTCCACTCCATTTCAGAGATAATTAGTACCAACGACGAATCCTTCTTTCTTAAATTTGGTGAGCAGCAAGAGCAATCAAAACAAGCATACCTCTTAAATGACCATTCAGACTTGATCATCAAGGTCTTTTGTGATTACATGTGGACCGCAAAATCAAAATGGAATCAGATCCTGGCAAATTTTTTATATGTGAATCGATTCGCTATTACTGGAAATTCTTCTTTTTATTTTAGGAAAACAATTGCTCCCGATATATTGCAGAAAATTATAAAGGTCGAGATGTTAGGGATCATGATTCTCTTCTACAAATGAAAAATTCTCAAATAAAATGGGTTGGACATGCAAGCGGGGAAATCACATGAAAGAGTGACTCAAATCCTGGTGCATCTTGCTTATCCTGCACCACTCGTGCGCCGATATGGAGCAAAACTATTGCAATTGCTCCGCTTTTTTGCTACAAATCTCTGCGCTGGTCTAATCTACTGATCCGCAGATTGGTTGACTTTGAACCTTTATCCCGCGTTTAGTCGCCTGATTTTGAATTATAATACGATAGGATAAAGAAGATTGAAAATCTTTCACATATCCTCGAATTGTTAAAATATCTTATCATATCTTTGGCCCAACTTAAGATAGAATTTGGAAATTTTGAAAATAATCTTTCATAATTTTTGGAAATCCACAACTACATAAGATCGAAATCTTTGAAAATCTTTCTCATTTGAAAATCCCATATTTAACTTTGTCCCTCCTATACGTGAGACTCAAACCCTCTTGGGAAGTAGACCTCGGGAGCACGAGGCCTCTCAATGGATACGAATTCACATAATTTTGGACGGTCTCATGAACAGCAGAACCCACTTCATGTGGGTTGTACGACTAGGCTCCATTGCCAAAGAAGGTGGCTAAGAGAGGCGATAGCGGAGAAGATGTACGTCATGGGATATACCCGCGGGAGGAGGTTTTGTGATACCGTTGCAGCGTTCTTGATGCTAGAACTCAACACTTCCAGAGCTTGGTCACCAAGAAACTGATGGTGTGCTGCCCATTCTTCATCGACCAGGAGGTGAAGAGCCGAATCATCGTGAAGGTCGGCTCAACGTTATGCATGTATGCGACTTGGGTGGAAAGGAGGATCTATGCAGAGTCGGCATGGCGATGTCTTGAGGCCCCTTTTCACCCTCAGTTGCTGGAACACAATCACCGACTGCAGTGGTCAAAGGCAAGGTTATGTGATGGTCAAAAGTGTTGTAATTATGATTATAATTATGGTTAATGGATCAACGAAAACCAATAAATTAAGATACGTCTTTTCTATTCACGTATCTCTTTTGGATTCATGAATTTCCTCGACTTTTGTGTTCACGTATCTATTGAATTCATGAATTTCCTAGATTCATGTATTTTTCAGTTCATGTATTTATAGAGTTCACGAATCTCTTGAATTCATATATCTCTGGATTCGTGAATCTCTTGAATTCATGTATCTCTTGATTCATGAATTTTGTGGATACATGCGTTTATTTAATTCATGTATCTCTTCTGTACATAAACTAAAAATCTCTATAGATAGATAGGAGCATAGAGCTTCATTTACAGTTTTTGGTTTTTCCGACTCAATTCTAAAAAGGCTATGATATACTTTTCTACTCTTCTGATTTTTCTGAGTGTGCTGGTTCAATTGAACGGTTCGACTGAGTCCTGTTTGCATAGTGCTAATCCAAACAGGTTCGAGGTGTTGTATCTTGGGAGGCATAGTTCGTGAATCTGCGGAGCACCATTGGCAGGAACTAATTGCCTTAAGGAGATTCGAATATCCGTACCTCATCTCCAATTTCATGTTCTGATTGCAACAAACAGTTTGTGTTTTCTTTGGATTAATTTCCAACAATGTCAATTATTTTACTCACTGTTTGTTGTTCTTGTCAGATTATTGAGATGGCTGAAAACAATCAAGTGTCCTTCAATGTCCCGAATGTGTCAGGAGACGTTCCTATGGTCGATTCGACTGTTGCTATGGAAGATGTTCAACCCTCAAGGTCTGAATTTGTAGCGGCCAATGCTACGGGCCCTTGGGCCAACACCAATTTTGGTGGTGCGGGTACAAGTCATACGATTGGTATGCCTGGGACTGTTTTTCAGAACAGTATAGGCCAAATGGCTTTTGGCTCTGTTTCTAGAGGGACGGTTCAACGAACCTTGCCTACTATGATGGCAACACCTCCAGTTACATCTAATGAGAAATTGGAGAAATTCACCGGAGTGGGCTTTAAACAGTGGCATCAGAAGATGTTCTTCTATCTGACCATGCTCAATCTGACGAAATATTTATCGGAGGTGTGCCCGATAATTAGTCCAAATGAGCAAGATGTCACAACACTTGGTGCGTTGGAGGCTTGGAAGCATGGGGACTTCTTATGCCGAAATTATATTCTTAACTGTTTAGTGAATTTTCTATATAACGTTTATTGTAATGTTGAATCTGCTAAACAGTTATGGGAGTCCTTAGAGAAGAAATACAAGACTGAGGACGCTGGCACTAAGAAATTTGTGGTTGCCAAATTCTTGGACTACAAGATGGTGGATTCTAAATTTGTCATGAGTCGGGTTCAAGAATTACAATTAATTCGAGTGACATCTCTCGCCGAGAGAATGATACTTAGTGAATCATTCCAAGTGGCGGCTATGATTGAGAAACTACCTCCGGGTTGGTCAGACTTCAAAGATTATATGAAGCACAAACGGAAGGAGATGAGCCTTGAAGATCTCATTCTGTGCCTCATAATCGAGGAGGACAATAGAAGGAGTGCGAATCTTTCTTCTGAGCCAAAGGCCAACGTTGTGGAATCTTCCAAATCCAAGCAAGATAGAAAAATGAAGATGTCTTTTCAAGGAAAAGGCAAGCAGAAGGAGCAGTTCCAGAAATTCCAAGGAACGTGTTTTATATGCAACAAGCCTGGCCATCGTGCTAAGGATTGCAAGAAGCTCCCGAAAAAAGGCAAGAACGATGATGCAGCCCAGCAACTGAATTTGACAGAACATGACAATATTGAGAGACTGTTTGCTGTGGTTATGTTCGAAGAATCTCTAGTGTTGAACACTAATGGCTGGTGGCTAGACATAGGTGCCACAAATCACATATGTGCAGATAAACACATGTTCTCATCTTATGAGAAGGCTGAAGAAGATGAGAAGCTTTATATGGCTAACTCTGCATCAGCAAAGATTGCCGGAAGAGGAAAGGTGATCCTGAAGTTTAGATCTTGCAAGGAGGCCGCCCTGCTGAATGTGCTGCATGTACCGGAGATTCGGAAAAATCTAATTTCTGGCCCTATACTTGTCAAGAAGGGTTTCAAAGTTGTATTTGAATCTGACAAGTTTGTACTATCTAAAGGAGGGATGTATGTGGGGAAAGGGTACTTGTGTAATGACCTGTTTAAAGCCAATGTGGCTGTCATTGATGTAAACTCAAAATATGTGTACCCAAAGACTATAAATAAAGAAAAGTCTTCAGTTTACACTATTGTGTCTCCTTATCTATGGCATGGTAGATTAGGACATGTAAACTATGGTACAATGAAGAGAATAACAAACTTTGGGTTAATTCCAAGATTTGAGTTGGATGCCCGTTACAAGTGTGAGACTTGTGTTGAGGCCAAGTTTGCTAAGAAACCTTTCAAATCCATTGAAAGAACAAGTGAACCTCTACAATTAATCCATAGTGATCTATGTGATTTAAAGTTTGTAGAAAGTAGAGGTGGAAAGAAGTATTTCATCACATTTGTGGATGACTGTATTAGATTTTGCTATGTCTATTTACTAACTAGCAAAGATGAGATTATGAGCATGTTTGTCAAGTATAAAAATGAAGTTGAAAACCAACTTGACAAACGGATCAAAGTGCTTAGGTCTGATAGAGGAGGAGAATACAGTTCAATCAATTTCAAAGAGTTTTGTGCTAGTTTTGGAATAATTCTCCAAACGACTGCACCTTATACTCCACAACAAAATGGAGTTCTGAACGATTGAACAGGACACTAAAGGAGATGGCTAACGCCATGTTTTTGAGTTCAAGTTTACCTCAGAACTTGTGGGGGGAGGCAGTTTTAACTGCAAATTATATTCTTAATAAAATACCCCACAAAAAGACAGGTAAAACTCCATACGAATTATGGAATGGAAAGTTGCCATCCTACAATTTTTTAAAAGTGTGGGGGTGCTTGGCCAAGGTGGCAATTCCTCTTCCTAAACAAACTCAGTTGGGACCTAAAACGGTGGATTGCATATTCATCGGTTATGCTCAAAATAGTAGCGCATATAGATTTTTGGTTCACAAATATGAAAATGCGGAAATCCATGTCAATACAATCCTAGAATCAAGGGATGCTGAATTTTTTGAGGATATATATCCTGCAAAAAGAAATCAAGGAAAACTTTCTCAGAAAAAGGCTTAGAGAATCGGAATCTGAGAATGATGAAGTTGTGACCAAAGAAGCCGAACTTCGAAGGAGTAAAAGGTCTCGAATTGAAAAATCTTCTGACCCGATTTTCTAACATACATGTTAGAAGGTGAGCCCCAAACATATAAAGAGGCAATGTCATCTCTAGATGCTCATTTCTAGAAAGAAGCTGTTGACAATGAAATCCATTCTATCCTAAGTAACCATACTTGGGAATTGGTTGATCTTCCACCTGGAAATAAATTGGATGTAAATGGATTTTCAAGAAAAAACTAAAGGCTGGTGGTTCCATTGATAAGTACAATGCTCGGCTTGTAGCCAAAGGGTTTAGACAAAAAGAGGGTCTTGACTACTTTGATACTTATTCACCTGTCACGAGAATAACATCAGTAAGAATGTTGATTGCTATAGCTTCGCTATACAATTTGCAGATACATCAAATGTATGTGAAAACTGCATTCTTAAATGGTGATCTCGACGAGGAGATTTATATGGAACAACCTAAAGGGTTCAAGGTCAAAGGACAAGAACACAAAGTGTGTAGACTTGTCAAATCATTGTATGGACTTAAACAAGCTCCTAAGCAATGGCATGAGAAATTTGACCGGGTAATGATTCAAAATGGATATAGAATCAATGAGTATGACAAATGTGTGTACACTAAATCCTCAACAGTTGGATAGGTACTTATTTGTCTATATGTCGATGACTTATTAATTCTTGGAGATAACACTGAGGTCATCAAAATCACCAAGAATATTCTCAAGAAGAATTTTGAGATGAAAGATTTAGGTGTAGCAGATGTTATACTCAGCATCAAAATTCTAAGGAATTCTGATGGCTTAGGTTTAACACAATCTCATTACATTGAAAAAGTATTTGAGAGATTTAAAGGATTCGGCATTAAAGATGCAAACAATCCTTTTCTTCCACATCTAACTTTAAGAAAGAACACTGGAAATAGTGTTAGACAGCTGGAATACTCTTAAGTAATCGGCAGCATCATGTATATCATGAATTGCATTAGACCTGATATTGCATACTCAGTAAGCAAACTGAGTAGATATACCAGTAACCCAGGTCACGAGCACTGGAATGCTATGATGAGAGTATTAGGATATTTGAAAAGGACAAAAGACTATGTTCTACAATATGACAAATATCCAGTTGTTTTGGAAGGTTATTGTGATGCCAACTGGATTTCAAATTCTGATGAATCGAAATCGACTAGTAGATATGTGTTCACGCTAGGAGGTGTCGCAGTGTCATGGAAATCCTCTAAACAAACTCTAATAACACGCTCTACAATGGAATCAGAGTTTGTTGCTTTGGATAAAGCTGCTGAAGAAGCAAAATGGCTTCGACATTTTTTAGAAGATGTTCCTGTGTGGCCAAAACCTATGCCTGCAATTTGCATACACCGTGACAATCAAGCAGCAATTGCAAGGGCGCATAATGTGATTTATAACGTAAGTCTAGACATATTCGTCGTAGACACAATACCGTAAGGCAATTACTCTCAAATGGAATCATTTCTTTAGACTTTGTAAAGTCAAAGGAAAATATTGCGGATCCGCTGACAAAAGGTTTGTCAAAAGAGCAGATAAACTACACATCGAGGGGAATGGGTTTAAGAGTCTTAACCCAATAAAGAGATTCCAGGGTGGAAACCTAACCTATGCGATTGGAGATCCCATGGTCTAGGTTCAATAGGATAACGCAAATTTTGGAAACTCTAGTGTAAGCATTGTCTCCCATTCCTATGATGCAACGGTGTTTTCCTACAACGTTATTAAGGGTACGCTATGCGTTTAATGATTCCTATAACTTTAAATATAACATCCAAGTGAGATATGTTAGGATATCTTTAATAGGAATGCACCTATATGTGTGGAGCTGGCCGACTCTATGAAAATCTTTAAAGGCTAGATTTTCTAAAGCACGCATGAATCCCGAGAGGTTCAGGGCCGAAAGAACGAACACAATCGAGAACCAATCTTGAATTGGAAATACTCTGGGTGAGGTTTATTGTCTAGGCTTACACAAACAACTGACGATTCAAGGCTTAGTCCATCGACTAGTTAAGTAAGTCCAATAGGCTTTCACTAAAGAAGATTCAAGGCGAAAGCTACCTATCTTGATACAGTGTATTTCAACAGGTATGCTCAGATTCCTCGAGTCAAAAACGTTTTGTTGATCCATTAATATGGGGGATTGTTGTAATTATGATTATAATTATGGTTAATGGATCAACGAAAACCAATAAATTAAGATACGTCTTTTCTATTCACGTATCTCTTTTGGATTCATGAATTTCCTCAACTTTTGTGTTCACGTATTTATTGAATTCATGAATTTCCTAGATTCATGTATTTTTTAGTTCATGTATTTATAGAGTTCGCGAATCTCTTGAATTCACGTATCTCTGGATTTGCGAATCTTTTGAATTCATGTATCTCTTGATTCATGAATTTTGTGGATACATGCGTCTATCTAATTCATGCATCTCTTCTGTATATGAACTAAAAATCCCTATAAATAGATATGAGCATAGAGCTTCATTTACAGTTTTTGGTTTTTCCGACTCAATTCCAAAAAGGCTTTGATATACTTTTCAACTCTTCTGATTTTTCTGAGTGTGCTGGTTCAATTGAACGGTTCGACTGAGTCCTGTTTGCATAGTGCTAATCCAAACAGGTTTGAGGTATTGTATCTTGGGAGGCATAGTTCGTGAATCAAGGAGCACCATTGGCGGAACTAATTGCCTTAAGGAAATTCGGATATCCGTACCTCACCTCCAATTTCATGTTCTGATTGCAACAAACAGTTTTTGTTTTCTTTGGATTAATTTCCAACAAAAAGTGATGAAGATAGATAATTTTGGTGGTGATCCTTAGGCGAGTGGTGTTGGCAAGCAATATGTGATTCATCAATTTATCACTCTTTTAAAAAATAAAATATGAATTTTTTAGTTATTTTTCAAATTTTATATCTAATCGAGGTTTATGCGGTTTGGAGTGTTGGGAGAGCGCAATAGTTTGCAAAAGCCCGATACATGATGAGATTGCCAAGAAAGAACTTAAGTTCAAGTTCATTAATATAGTCAATTGGATGCTTAAGCTAATGAAATATGGGTCAAATAATATATCAACTGTTTAACACCACATCGATTCTTATATTCTCTTTAACATAACTTTTTTTAACACAGCTTACGTATGTATCTTAACATGGAGAATGTTACCAAATACCAGGGAGGTGGACTCAAATCCAAACTATCAAACACAGCCTAAATTCTTTTTCCTCACCAATTTATCTTCAGGTAGTGGCAATAAGAAGAAGCTCGTTTTTCTCCTGAATATGATGGCCGGGTAATGGATTTCTTTGTACTTCTCTTGGAAATTAGTCCCCGGTTTTGTTTTCCTTTCCCTCGGCTCATCTAATTGGAATCTGGATTCGTTGTTTTTGATGTTTTCCTTCTACTTTCTTTAATCCTCCGTCCTCCTTACCATCATCGATTTTCTGCATTTTCGGTGCTTCTCTTTGTTGCATCGGAGATGCAAATATTTTGGTCATCGGCCAAAATATTTGCACGTACTAGTCATGTGCATGTTTTTTAGGATTACTAGGGGCACCTTTGTCGATAGCTGAAAAGTTGCACAAGAATTAAAAATAAAACTTAACATTAGAGATCCATTGACAGAGAAAGAGAGGGAGTCAGGCACCAGCGAGGGTTCAATGTCCCTCGCCAAGTTTATGCGAACTAAGCCGCTGTTGCTGTCATGACCTTTCTAAGGTTAAGGGAATATATTCCAACTTAAGCCGCTGTTGTTGTCATAACCTTACTAAGAGGCACGTTTCGGTTGCCTCATTAGATTATGAAGAGATTGCTTGATACTTAATCAGTGCATCTGTTTTGTTTGCGAATATGACCGTGAAAACTAGATCAGTTAATTGAAAAGCTTTTTAACTACATTAGGCGCAACTTTCTGTAGTAGATATGGTCCTAATTATTTCCATGTGGCCGACCTAGATGATTAGATTCAACCTGTAACACGCACTCGGTCTTCCTCACTCTCACTTAAATAGATAGAGCTAGAAACAAGGTATCGGATGCATGGATTGGCCTTTAGTCCTGTGACGTTTGGTGATTATGTGCAAAACGTGCCGCAGCTAAGAATGATTTTAGATGTTCTCTTGGAGATCAGGGTTTGAATAAATTACACAAGTATGGATTGGAATATTCTGGTTGGAATTTTTCGAAGTTATACATTGATAGTGACTCCCTAGGGCTCAAGTAATGAAACAGGCATTTCTTCGCTGACATGAAATGAATAAATATTATAGAGGCAAGAGAGA
Source organism: Eucalyptus microcorys (assembly GCA_014182515.1). Taxonomy (NCBI): domain Eukaryota; kingdom Viridiplantae; phylum Streptophyta; class Magnoliopsida; order Myrtales; family Myrtaceae; genus Eucalyptus; species Eucalyptus microcorys. Next base: position 30,631,230 of record CM024571.1, read on the forward strand.
GAAGACAAAGCGCCGATGATTTAAAAAGAAGAGGTTAACATCATCAACCAAATCCTATAATAGCTGGATGTGACACTAATATTTGGAAGATCTGTGAACTAGTACTAGTTTTTCGAACTTTAAAGAACTAAATAGTTGGCTTTACAATATCAATTGTACTTATGACAATCACATGGCATCCACAATAGGCTGAAAGACCTTAGTATTTCTTTCCATAGAGCCAGCTTATAGCTTAGATAATCTCCCTAAGTAGCTTTTACTACAAAACAATAATATCAAACAAAGCCATGAAGGCTTTGTCCGAGTGCAAACACCTTTTAGGTCCCAACCGTATAGTTTTGAATAACCAATGTGCTATTATACTAAGATTAGGACATTGTCACACACAACTCATATAATCCATTTTGATAGCCCTAATCCCAAATAATTTCACATGATTCAAAACTCTATTGTTGAACCTAAAAGATGCTACACACGGACAAAGCCTTCATGGCTTTGTCTGATATCAATATTTTGTGGTAAAAACTGAAGACTTTTCAGCCATTGGTGGATGTCATGTGATTGTCATGAGTATAATTGATATTGTAAGGTTAGTGCTTTGTAAAATATGGGTCAAAATGGGTTTCAAAGAAAAAAGGCCAAAAAAAATATTGGTTCTACTGGCTTAAGCATGAATCCCACTTTCAACCCAGGAGTTTATGGTAAATTTGTTACATTGAGTAAAGTTTGGGACTTTTGGTAGTTTTTTTCCCCTTATGCTATGGGCTGAGCTGTTTTAGTTAATTGGGCCAAGTGGGATTGCATTGGACTTTGGCCCAAGGAGTCCGGTCCTATCGGTCAAACTTGGATGGCTCGGTTCGAGGCCGGTTGACTAGGTTCAATCGAATTAACTTGTGCGATCCCAATTGCTTTGAATTGTATTATGGGTGTTGACACCTAATTTTGGAAAAATAAAATTGCATTTTAAACACATAAAAAGAAAAAAATGAAAATGGGAGAAATTGATTTGATTGAATTATGCAAGGAAATATGGAATTTTGATGGATGTCCTGGATTTTGTTAAATGCGAATAATTTTGAAATCAAGTGAAAAATGAGTAAGAATTGAGGATTCTTAAATCATACAGATTTGATTTAATGTGATGAGAAATAAATAAGAACTCGGGAAATGCCATGTAAAGAGACCGTTTCGAATTACTATAAAAGAGAGGCTCATTTTTCATGAAATGGGCAAGAGCAAATTTGAAGGAAAAATTGAGAAAAAAATTATTTTCTTCCGTTGAGCACATTTTTCTTCGGTTTGTATTAAAGAGTAAAAGTCAAAAAGAAGGAAAAGTCATGTCTGCATAAGGGAAACAGTAGAGAGGGAGTACAGAGACAGGGAGGGACGTGCGACAGAGAGGGAGAGAGAAAAAAAAAAGAGAAAAAGAAAAAAAAGGCTACAGTGTCGTCTTCTTCGAGGGCTCCCCTGTCCGCGCCAGCCTATCCTCGCATCGGCCACTGTACCGGCACCACGACGCCGGACACCGTCGCACCTCGCCACCTCGTCGGTTCACTCATCGCGCCCACCACCGCAACTGTGACCCAGCCGCGCCTTTGCAGACGCCGACCGCTACACCCGCGACTCCAGACCGCCACTCAGAGGTTTCCCCCGCGAGCTCCCGTCTAGCCCCCGCTCCCCGCCGTCGCGACCCAGCCCCGACGCCAGCAGATCTGTGATATCCTGCAGCAGCCGCAACCCGAGCGCCCCAACTCCGCCTCTGCCGTCGCCGATCTGCAGCACCAGAAGTCTCGGCGCTCCTGCTCGCCTTCGCACGACGCCACTGGAGACCACATCGCCCCTGCTCGCCTTCGCCCGACGCTCAGCCGCTGTTGCGCCGTTGTCCCTGCCGTGACCCGACGCCACCGGAGCCTGCATCGTCGTTGTTCGCCTTCGCCTAGCGCTCGACAGCCAGCCTCGCGCCTACGCTACCGCTGCTCGCCTCACCCGCGTTTGCACCAGCACCCGACGCCTGCGACCCTCCTCTGCTCCGACGCCACAGCCTCCCCCGCGACACCCCTCGCCGTCGCCTTGTTTCGCCAGAGACTGTTGCCGGTGAACCCCTCACTGGAGTAACCATCATCTTCGCCTGGGAAAAAGAAAAAGAAAAAGAAAAAGAAAAAGAAAAAGAAATCAATTTAGGTAGTTTTTTCTTCTATTTATTTATCTTATTTTATTTTCATTATTTTTGTTATTTTACTTTATTTGTTCTTTTTAGTGTAATTAATCTTTAATATATGATTGGAAATTTCAACATACCACTTGATTCGCAACCGCATTTGGGTTTTTTTTATTTCATCTATAAGGCTTTAGATGAAATAATTAATCAAGCGGGAATAAAATTGATATTTTGATCTTTAAGGCTTAAGATCAATTTATCGATTTTACTAGCGAAATACCATATCTTGATCTAAACGATGTGTGATATTTTTGGTAATTTTGGATGGTCTTGATTGCTTTATTTATCTTGAAATGTGTTTGAGTTATAATATTGCATGTTTTAGGGTTTACATATTTAGAATAGGAATTTTATTTCGAATTTTAAAATCAAAAATAAAAAAAATAAAAAAAATAAAAAAAAATCAAATCAATCAATTTAGGTTGCTAGATTTTTAATTTGGATTGCATGTTTAATTATTTGGCAATTATTAATTTCGAAATTAAACAAAAACAAAAAAAAATCATCATGCATATGTCATGTAGAATTATGGCATATTTTGAACGTCATTGCATATTAGGGTTAAATTGTACTTAGTTTAATTTTAGATAATATTTTTTCTTAATTTGTTATAAGTTTAGGTATTTTTTAGATATATTGCATTTTAGGATTATTTAGGTTAAGATAATGTTTTAGTTTAAATTAGGATTTGGCTCAACCTAATTCCTAATATAAATTAAATAGGATCTTAATCTAATTAGGTAATTTTCACATTTCACCAAATTTCGAATTTCATGAAAAATACAAAAAAATGTCATAGGTTAAATTAGTTTTATTATTTAGGATAAAATGCATTCTTTTAGGAAAAAGAAAAAAATGTCATATGCTTGTCATTAGGGCTAGATTCACTGAGATGCATGTCATTTAGTATTTTTTTTCTAGGCCCATTTAATTAGAAATTACATGTCGTTAGAATTAGGTCATTTAGTTAATATCGCATTGCATATTGCATGATTTTCATTAATTAAATGAAAAAAAAAGAAATTGCGTGTTAATTAGAAACCATATCTAGGGTTGTTGATGTTGATTTTTAATTTAACATTGCAGATGCTTTTGTTGCTTTGAGGTAAGTTTTTGCAATTTATTTATTGTTTATCTGGGTGTTAAATTGGTGGATTGTGCACCCGCATGATCACCTCACATGTTAGGGAATTAGATTTAAAATCAATTTAAGTTGCTTGCAAAAAACATTTTTCAAAATAAAAGAATGGTACCGAAAGGGTATTAGAGAAATCTAGTGTAACCAAGTCCCCGTACTCATAGTATTTGGTTCGTAGGAGTAAAGTAAAACTCCCGTTACTTTACTTGTGTTTCTAATCGACCCATGAAAAATAGATTAGTGGCGACTCCTAGATAAAATCTATCTGTATGTTAAGAACTTGAACTTAAGTCGCGAATTGGTATGGGCTTGGGAGAGCCCGAGTTAAGTCAAGGCTTAATAATCCATTAGCCAAATTTTAGGTGGTTCACCCGAAATTTAGGTCGCGACAATGGGTTTGGCCAATCTTGCCTTGCTCTGCCCAATTAGCTAAATCGGGTTTTGGTCCAAGTGGGCTCAACTGGAATGGGTCAACTGGTTGACTCGGTCAGAGCCTATTGATCCCAATTTGCCTCTTTAGTCAAGTTATGCCAAGTTAGATTTTGCCAAAATTGATATTGAAATTGAAAAAATTAGCTTAATTGGATTTCGATTGGGCTAATTGGCATTACCTATGAAGGATAGATAGGGGCCCTATAATGATGCTCTAAAATTGGTTAACCCGTCTCAAGCTCGAATTCTCAAAATTGGCTTAAGATTTCAATGCTTTACAACTTTTGGATCAAATGTCCATCAACCATAGTCCAAGAGTGCTCCTAAAGTGTATGCTCCAATATTGCTAGGCATGGCAGGGATGGAATGGTTATTGGCGCAAAGAAGTTACTCTAGAAATCACTCTAGAAATCAATGGATTTTGAATGTTACCGATTGGGGGTCAAAATTTTTAGTTTGGTCAAAAAGTCCACTCTCTATCATTTTTATAAAAAAAAAAAAAAAAATTAAGGTGGCCAATAATTGAATTGATGATTTTTCGATTTTTCAAATTTTTGAAAAATGTTGACGAAGAGTTGACTTTAGGATATAATTAAAAGGTCAACTCTAAAGTCAACGTTGGATCATTGATGAAATCAATGCTTGCATTTCGATTGAATGCAATGGAATTTGAAAAACTTTAAGAGCGCGCATGACAATATTTCTGTTTCTCTATTTCTCTGTTTTTTTGTTCCTCGGAACAAGTTTGAAACATAAATCCGTTTGGTAAGACAATTTCATTTTTCTATTTTTGGAATGATTTCTATTCCGAAATAGATTTGGAGCTAAATCAAAAATTAAAATTTTTAGCTTTTCTATTTTTGGAATAAAAATGAGAAATCAAAATTTTTCTTATCGTTTACTCTCGTCACCGCTTGTCGCCCACTTGTTGCCCATGGGATACCGGATGCCCCCCGCAGGTTGCCGGCCCCCTGTCAGTTGCCAGCCGCTTGCCATCGGCCTTGGCCACCAGTTGCCAACCATCGGCGATCGCATTCCAGCCACCCGTCGCCAACCACCCGTCACCGGATGCCGGATGCATTGGATGCTGGAGGCTCATCACCAACCATCGGATGTTCGTCAGCGACCGTCCGTTGCTCACCATCGACCACCGGATGTCAGCCGCTCGCCACCCGCCACCAGACTCAGGCCACTGGCCACCCACAGCCAACCTCCTGTCGTCGGACTCTAGATGTCAGACATCAGACGTCGAACTTCGGACGTTGGACGCTGATTGCCAGTTGCCGGACTCTGGTGTCGGACTCCGAACTTTGGCCACCCACCGCCGATCACTGGACTTGGTGCCAGACGCCGAACGTTGGACCTCAAACTTCGGCTGCCCGCCGCGATCATTGGACGCCGAATGCCGGTCGCCGAACGTCGAACTCGGCCACCGGACGCCGGTCGTTGCCGCTCCTAAAAATAGAAATTTTATTATGTTATCAAACGAATTCTTATTTCAGAAATAGAAATTTTGAATTGTTATCAAACGCATTTCTTTACTCAGAAACTCGTCCAAGGAATAAAAATTGAGAAATCAATTTTTGGCCAGAAATTGATTTCTGTTCGAGAAATTTTGTCATGCGTGTCCTAAGAAACCAATGAAATGTCTTCTTTTTTGTCAGGAAACGGGATCTGTCGTGATTAGGGACCTCTAATCTCAAGTTTTTACCTCAACCAGGCTCGTCGGCTAAAATCAAGTGTCAATAATAGGTGATTAGGCGTGAATGCATAATATACACATCCAAATACTTTAAAGTGACTCACTTTGGGCTTGCAATTCCATAATCTCTCATATGATGTCATAAAACAAGACTTGTTTGGAGTAATTTGTTGATCGCGTGCGTTGTTGTCTTAATATCCTTGATCTAAAACTTTTGTGGAACATTCTATACATGAAACATGCTCCTATAGGTTTCTACCACATGCCCATTCTCTTTTTCTTTTTCTCTTTTTTCCTGCAACTTTATTTTATCGTGCTGTACTTGGAAATGTAAATTGTTGGCGTATCTTACACTTTTGCTAATACTATGTAAACTCATGTGGTGTCTACTCACCCCATTATTAGGACGAAGGTATCATATTTGCTTGCTGAATTCTTTTTCTGCATTTTCTTTAAATTCCTTACATTTTTTCTATAAATCAACATACCTAAAGAAATTAGCAATGAACGTTGTCATGTACTTTGACATCTAAATATCCATTGCTTTGCTAGTCTAAATACATTTGAGTGGATTAGGTCAAGAGGAGTCTTGGCTTGGTATTGGAACTCCTCACACATAAGTTGATGTGTCTTCCCATGTTGACACCAGACACATATTATGTCTTCTTGAACATCTAATTGGGGGAGACCCTTTATCATAGCCTCTCCATCGTCACCTTTAACTTATGATAATTTATGTGTCGGAGCTGAGCATGTCAATTGGGTGTCTCGCTCTTTTGGATTTTGTCCACATGTGTTGTCTATGCCGACATCATGTATATAAACTTCAGTCAACACCCCTCCTTGATCAATCTACTAGTGGTTTTAAAAATGCAGTGCACCTTAAAATCGTTTAGGTGAAACACCACATAATTTCTCAAGTTGTAAGTTATGACACCAACAATAGGTTTTTTTCAATCCTGGTACGTGATACACGTGTTTTGCTAATCAATCTGATGTCAACTGAATTTGATGTAATCACTGTCTCGTTTTGCAATGACTACTACTCATCTACCGGTATACTCAAACATGTTGGATAGATTGTTTTGATCCATATGGTTTGAGCATTGTGAGTCAACTATCCAATCATTAGTTTAAACTTACCATGACAAAAGCCGTCGCATCATCTAACATAGTGATAAAGAAGGTTGCGAGCTCTACTCGTTTTTTTACCACAATAGATGTTCGGAAATCCCACTATTCTTAACTTTGTTCTCTTTCATGATGGATGTTGCAACATTTCCTTATGATCATTTTAATCGACAATCCCTAGCAAAGTGAGCAATTTTGCCACAAATTTAGGAATGACCATCTCACCTCTATCTGTTCTTATCGTCATTCTTGTTATCTTTTCCTTGATCCCAGTGAGCTCTCTCTAGTTCTTTGATAGTTTCGGTGACCTTTTTTTTTTTTTTTTTTTCTATTTCTGATCTTCAGTGCATGGTCCGTTTCTCCTCTTACTCTTGAACACTCCTTTATTACCAAGTAGTGCATTTTTATCATCCTTGTCTAAGACCTTAAACAACTTTTCCTTTAAAGCCTCTTGGTTGGCCAGTATATTCTCTAGATCAGTAAGAGCTGGGTCTTGTGCCTATCTACGGATGGCCATGACAATATCATTATACTCCAGTCATAATCCATGAATGATAATTCTCCTTATCCTTATCTTGGACATGGCACTCTGAGAATCCAATTTTAGAATTTCTTAACAAAGAGATTTAACTTTGGAGAATTATTAACTCACCATCATGCGTTGTTGTGAAATTGACAATAACTTGTTCTCCAACATTGCCTTTTGGCATCATTTGTTGTTGCAAACAGTGCTGCAAGGCATCTCACACCTCCTTCAGAGTCATCACCTTATCGATGTTTTGTAACAATTCATCTTCAACAATCACTACAAGAACATAAAGCACAATTCCAACTTTTATCTTCTGCTTTCTCAACTCGTTATCATCTATGTATAGTGTGGTGTCTTGACCCAATAGGTAAATATGAACGCGGATACTCTAATTATTACCATTGGGGTTGTTGAGCCTTTCAATGCTGCTAAAAAAACTCGAAATATCCTCGAGCATGACTTGGTTATAATGCCCAACATTATACCAAGTAAGCTTGGTCCTAGACCAATTGATCACAATCCTTGATTATGCTCTAGTCGAACTCTGGCGCTCCGATCCCAGACCACCTGCTCACGTAGAATAGTTTTGGACCACTGTCTTCATGCATCATGTCTCCTGAGCGCTGAGTTTACGGTCTCCTACCTTTTGCTCGATACCGCTTGCTGGCGCACACAACAAAAGTTCAAATTCTAATTGTGGAGAAAGATCGGAAACTCAATAAAGAAAATATACTTTGTTTTTGTAGCGATTCAACCCCCCTCCTTATATCATTTTCAAGATTAATGATTCATCCCCTTGTATCATTCTAGAGATTAGTGGTTCACTCCCTCTAGAAACATAAAAAATAATTGGAAAAGAGAGGAAGTGAATGTTCACTAAGAACCCAAGAGGGTAACATCCACATACTTCAGTGGGTGACTCCAATCATTGAAAGTGCAGACAAGGAGAGCATTGGAGACCCAAGGTTAAACGGACAGTTCAACATAAGCTCGGCTTGGAAAGCTATGGATATAGCAATGTCGCGTAAGCCACTATCCGCAATTCAGAGGCGAGACATGAGTCATCTATTGGCTGAACTGAAGCAATGTTTAGCCGTAGACGTGGCAAGCCAGAAAGTGCAAAATGGTGAGATAGAATCAAACTGCTTCTTTGAAATGGCCACTCTGGGGCTTGACTGTGATAGTGTTCCCCTTGCGAGGTAAATGGGGGAAATTCAAGACATATCACATAGTATTTCAATTCCCACGTCGAAAAAGATGATGTCTTATGACGTTATAAATGAGCAAGATCCACTTGAGATGGTCATCACTTCGTATGTTCGCTCAAAATACTTTTTTTGTGGGCTCAGTCCACATTGAACCGGTCATTAAGACATGGTATATCCGAAGAGGGACAAATAAGCCAAGCGTTTTTTCTTTTTCCTTTTTGAATAACACGAGGGGTGACTGGACTTTTGAGAAGTATAGCTATTTCCACAACGCATTAATTATATTTGGACTGGACCTTTGAGAAGTATAGCTATTTCCACAACACATTAATTATATTTGAATGTATAGCCTTATTCACCGATGAAAGGTGCTTTTTAACGTTTCTAATAGATTTCTTCTGAAATATCATTTTCATTGGGGAAAATTTCAAAAAAGGACCCGAAGTGCCCTTATTTTCTCAAATAAGGGCCCGAAGTGGACTTTATTTCAAATAAGAACCTGAAGTGGCTTTGGTTGTTTCAAATAAGGACCTGAAATGGATTTGGTTGTTTCAAAATAAGGACTTGACCTCACCGGTTGCCAACCAACTAAATTTTTCGACCGGTCAAGGGTATTTTCATTATTTGGCATTTTTCCATTTTTTTTCCATTTTTTTTTTCTAGTTCTTCTTCTTCCTCTTTGTCGATGGCCGTCGACCATCGGTGATGTCCATAAAGGGCTGGGCGAGGGTCGCCTTTGCCGATGAGGGCCACCCACGCTAGCCACAGGTGAGGGATGGCGTCGCTTGGGCGTGGTGACCCTCACCCGGGGGCCATCTACGAGGTCGGCCTTCGTTAGCTACTATAAAGGGCTGGCGAGGCCATCCCTCACCTGTGGCCAGCGTGGGTGGCCCTTGCCCAGCCCTCGTGGGCATCACTGGTGGTCGGCCGACCACCGGTGAAGAGGAAGAAGAAGAACCAAAAAAAAAAAAAAAAAAGGAAAGAAAAAAGTCAGAAAATGGCAAATGACGAAAATACTTTGATCACCGAAAAGTCAAGTCCTTATTTGAAACAAATATAACCACTTTAGGTCCTCATTTGAAACAACATCCACTTCAAACCCTTATTTGAGAAAGTGATGGCACTTCAGGTCCATATTTGAAAAAATATCTATTTCGGGCCCTTATTTGAGAAAAAGATGACACTTTGGGTCCCATTTTGGAATTTTCCCTTTTCATTGAAAGCAACAATTGCCCTACTCTTTCTCGAGAAAAGTCCTAAATTTTTGCATTAGTACCAATTTAATCCTAAATATTTTAATTGGACCAATTAGTTCTAAACATTTTTACATTATTATCAATTCAGTCCATTCGACCAATTTAGGACGGAAATTGCCAACATGGCCGTTGACAGTCCTACATGGTGTCACCGGCGCTAATGTGGACAAAATTTATAATTTTTAAACATTTTTTTTCTTTTTTTCTTTTTTTCTCTTTTCTTTTTTCTTTCTCCTTACCCCTTGGCCAACGAGGTCGCCGGCCGACCATTGCTTGCCATAGGCAAGGGCGTCGGCCCCCGCCCGATCCAGGCAAGGGTCGAAACCCTTACCTATTGGCCGATGAGGGCTAAAACCCTAGCCTATTGGCCAACAAGGGTGCAGTGGCCCTTGTCGACCAAGAGTGAGTGAGGGCCTTTGTGCCCTCATGGGCCATAGGTAATAGCGTGAAGGCCCTCGCTTGTGGCGGGCGATGGCTGCGATGCCTCGGGCAAGGCCGTTGTGGCCCTTGCTTGGATTTGGGTGAGGGCTCGATGCCCTCACTTGTAGCAGGCAAGGGCGTGGTGCCCTCGCTTGGATCTAGGCAAGGGCCGCCGCACCCTCGCTTGTGGCCGGCAATTGTTGGCTGGCGACCTCATTGGCCAAGGGGTAAGGAGAAATGAAAAATGAAAAAAAGAAAAGAGAAAAAAAGGAAAAAAATTAAAAATCTTAAAAAATATTTAAAAATTATAAAATTTGTCCACGTTGGCGCTAATGGTGTCATGTAGGACCGTCGACGCTCACGTTAGCAATTTCCAGCTTAAATTGGCCGGATAAACTAAATTGGTACAAATGTGAAAATGTTCTGAACTAAATTGATCAAATTAAAAAAAATTTAGAACTAATTGGTACCAATTCAAAAATTTTAGAACTTTTTTGGTACTTTTCCCTTTCTTGGGTTACCCATGCATAACCAAATAGATTTTCTTAATCTAGATAACAAAATTAGCCTTCGGTAATGACGCATGGCAATCGAAGGTGGTTTGCCTAAACCATGGTAAGGTTAATTCATATTGATGGTCTGTTTAGTGGTCGTTGCAGAAGATATAGACATTGCATTCAGAGCTAGAAATTCTTATCTCCCATGAAAACATTGTCGTCAATAAGTTATTTTCGACCATGCCAACTGCTAAAGTGTGAGTAAAAACTCATCCTCCTATTAATTACTCTTCCTTATTATAATTAACCTTACTGGTTTTCCATGTCGGATGCCTCCAGTTGGAAAAATAAAGATAATTCATGGTGATAATGATATGGTAAATAATAAATTAGCGCATAACATAATATAATGCTTCAGATTTACCAATGATCTATATGTCATCAATAAAAAATGCTGTGTATTGACATTGATCGTGGTCTTGAGATTTGGACACATGCTGACGAAGACCTAGCTGCAAGTCTTGGTCTTTTTGTATTGTAGCCATGAGTCGGTCAATATAAACCGAAGAAAATTCAGTGGGTGACTCCAATCATCAAAAGAGGAGGCATAGAGAGCATTGCCGACCCAAGGAATATCCGGACGGTTCCAACATAAGCTAGGCTTGGAAAGCCGTGAAGATAGAGATGTCGTCTTGTGCTTCGCCATCTGCGATTAAAAGGCCAAACACAAGTCACGCCTTAGCTAAACTGAAGGCAGATGCCTCCAGCAGGAAAAATAAAGATAATTCATTGTAATAGTAATATGGTAAATAATAAGAGTGCATATGACAAAATTTCTAAAATAGAAATCAATTTTTGATCAGTATTTGATTTCTCAATTTTTATTTCCTTGACGAGTTTTTAAATAAAGAAACGCGTTTGATAACTACCTAAAATCTATATTTATGAAAAAAAATAATAGAATAAAATTTTTATTTCTAGAAGGTGGCGGTGGGCATCCGACGTCTTACAGACGGTATATATGTCATCGATCAAAAAAGCCGCGTATTGACATTGATTGTGGTGCTGAGACTTGGACACATGCTGACGAAGACCTAGCTGCAAGTCTTGGTCTTTTTGGATTGTAGCCATGACTCGGTTACTATAAACTGGAGAAAATGCAGTGGGCGACTCCAATCGTCAAAAGCGGAGACGTAGTGAGCACTGCGGACTCAGGGCATGTCAGCTTGGGAAGTCATGACGATAGGGATGTCGTGATGTGCTTCGCCATCTGTGATGCCAGACACAAGCCACATCTTAGCTAAACTGAAGGCGGATGCCTCTGGCCGGAAAAATAAAAATAATTCATGGTAATAGTGATATGGTAAATAATAAATTAACACATAATATGATATATTGCTTCAGATTTAATCATGATCTATATGTCATCAATCAAATTGATTGTGGTCCTGAGACCTGGGCACATGCTGACGAAGACCTAGCTGCAAGTCTTGGTCTTTTTGGATTGTAGCCACGAATCGGTCAATATAAACTGGAGAAAATGTGGTGGGTGACTCCAATCGTCAAAAGCGGAGACGTAGAGAGCACGCAGACCCACCGAAGGTCAGCTTGGAAAGTCGTGAAGATAGGGATGTCGTGATGTGCTTCGCCATAAGAGGCCAGACACAAGTCACATCTTAGCTAAACTGAAGGAGTGTTTAGCCATAGACATGGCACGCCAGAGAGTGGAAAATAGTGAGATGGAATCAACCGGCTTCATTGAATTGGCCGCTCCGGGGTTTGACTGTGATGGTGTTCCCCTTGCAAGGTAAATGTGGAAATTCAACACTTATCCCATGACACCTCAAGTCTCGTATAAGATGGTTGAGGTCCTATGATGTTTCAGGTAATATTTACCTCAAATAATCACCGCCTTATGTGTTTATTAGGAATATTTCTTTTGAAGGCTTGGCTTACTTGTCATAATATATGGCATATGCTAAGAGATACAAATAAGCCTGACTTCTCTTTTCCTTTTCTGGAACAGCATGTGGGGTGACCGGACCTTCCGTAAGCTTTCTTTTATTAGAACTTGTGTGTCCTAAACTTTGCGGTTGAAGACATAAGTCTCATGTGTGAATCTTTAGCTGAAGCCGTAACTGTTCATATGCCGATAAGTGTACCACCACCGCCATGCTAAATAGGTAGTGTTAGAGATGAACACCCAATCACGATTATCTAATTCAACTTGTGATTTCCTCCTACATGTTACATAACAGCATCCCAGCAAGCTTAAAATGATAGATAATTTCACATTTGATTGTGTGGTGACGTATCCCTCTACTGCTCCATGTTATACCTTAATAGGGAAAATGACATAAGAGGTGCTATAACTTTTGTATGACACACACTTCATTGTCAAAACTTATTGAGCAAGCACTTGAATTCCTCTTTATAATAGAATAAAATAAAAACAATTACTTAAGTATTATCAACGATTTTCTTTATCAAAAAATTCGACATAGCATTAATTTATTATAAAACGGCTAACGCGGCTTGCCGGAAAAATCAAATCAGTAAAAAATAACTTGTTGGCCTTAGTTTTTCCCCAAATTGACTAGTCGCCGTAAAATCAGGGCCAAGAGGCAATCCCAACCCTAATCCCTCGAAATTACTATGAAAATTGCAGCTGTTGCCTGCAGCATTGTGATTGAGAGCCCTAGTAGAAGCATAGTTGAGGTCATTGAAGAAGAGGAGTTGCGAGACCATGGATTGGGTGAGGAAGATGACGTAGAGAGGGGGAGATGAGGGCAAATGTGATTTGGGTGAAAATTCTTCCTCCAAGTGAGGATAATCTTGTAGGACTCTATAAATGCTAAAGAATGTTGGAAGATACGCAGAAAGTTGGAAAGATTTGATTAGATCAAATCATAGGGATTTTATTGAATCAATTAAAATCAGATTTAATCTGTACATTGTATCATTTCCTTTTTTCTTCTACACATGTTTTGTAATATAATGTAACTCTGTACATTGAATGAAAGTCAGAGAAAACACATTGAAATCCCTATCCTTCTTCTTCTCGCTTTACCTTTCCCTTCACATTTTGACATAGTATCAGAGCGCCGAAGACTCTGACATAGCTTCCGCTTCGTCCCTGTTGATTGCCTAGAAGAACCCTATCCTGCAAAGGGTTGCCGAGAGGAATCAACATTCTTTTTTGAAGGGAATTTTTCAATATGAATCAACCGGAGAATCTCACCCCCAACCTAGATGAACAAACAGCAACAACAACGACCCCACAGGCTTCCAGTGTTATCTCCATAGCTGAACAACAATTCGGCCAACCCCAGATCCAAAATCAACATGCATATTGGCAAAATGCTCCGGCTCAGTTTAATCTGGATCAACCATTCTCGGCGTATCCCTACCAATGGATGCCATATCCATGGATCCCTGGGACGAATCTAGTCACATCATCGCCGGGATTTCAGAGTAACATGCCGAGTGATGGAGGCCTACCAACCAGCACTGGGGCAGGCTCGACCATCGGCTCGAAGCAGACGGGCGGATCGAGTAATTTTGGTGCGGGACTTCAGGGGCAATCCACAAATCCATACCAGGGAATACCACATGGATTTCTTTCATTTCCTTTCGCGGCCACCATGAGTCGACCAGAGCCCGGCGACGCACTCTATGTCTCCACTGCCGACGGAGCGGAGTTGCGGCTCATCAGCCATCCTCTCACGGGTCCAGAAAATTATTCAACTTGGGCATGGGAATTTCGACGAGCCCTAATCACAAAAGACAAAGAGGGGTTCATCGACAGGACTGTTCCGATCCCGACCGATGAGAAAATGGGAAAACAGTGGAGAAAGTGTAACCAATTCGTCATAACATGGATCGACAACTGTATCAACCTAGAAATTGCGGCTGGGTTACCACCCACAGAAGACTCGAAAATAATCTGGGACATCATTCGAGAAATGTACGGCAAATTGAATCGGGCAAAAAAATTTTCGCTTCACCAAGCACTCAGCGAACTAAAGCAAGGAAACACATCGGTGACGACGTGTTTTAACAGGCTTTCAGCACTCTGGAACGAGTTGGAAGCCACTGAAGAAAAGTTGGAAGGGCCCGAATTGACCCTCCAGCAGTATAAAACCATAAAGGACAGAGAGAAGGCGACCCGATTCTTACTCATATTGAATGATTCGTTTCTTACCTTCCAATCGCAAATTCTGGCAATGGAACCGGCACCAACCCTCGGCCGAATCTTCCAGCTTGCGGTGCAAGAGGAGAATCAACGGCTTGCTTCGTCGGACAGCAAGAACTTCAAAATCCTAGCGCTGACGGCAAGGGTGGAGAAAGAAAAAGACCTAGAAAGGAAAGGGCACGAGCAGTCGCTAGGGTTCGTAGAGAATCGAGGGCTGCTGGGGTTTGTGGATCAAAAGAGCTATAAATGGGGCACCGCGGACGGCCCAGATCGAATGTCGCGATCCAACGGCTCCAGAGGCGCGCGAGCTCCGTTTGATCTGGACGGTGGAGATTCATCCATTCCAAGGGGATCCAACGGTCCTCAAAATTCGAAGGGACATGGGCAAAATTTGAAAAATAAAGGCAAACTATTCTGTGATTTTTGCAAGTGGCCCCATCACACAATTGACACTTGCTGGAAATTGCATGGCAGACCTGGAGAAAAGGAAAAAAAAGGGAAAAGAAATATCTGCAGCAGCCTATTTTAGGATCGATGAATTCTATGAATCAGCCTATCACACATGGGGAATATCAGCAACTTATGCAGGCCTTGCAAAAATTGGATGTCCAAAAAAGAGGGAGCAGCTTTACAGGTACTTCTTATTGCCTGGCAAGTACTATTTCTAGAAATACCTGGATTATAGACTCAGGAGCCAGTGATTATATAGCATGTGATACAAGATTATTTTCTACTATTAATGAAGAGTTAGATGATCCTGTCACTGTGCAATTGCCTAATGGAAACACGGCCTATGTCACTAAAACAGGGACAGTTACACTTAATTCTCATATTGTCCTTACCAATGTCCTCTATATTCTGGACTTCCAATTTAACCTCATTTCAGTGTCTAGAGCCTGTAAGGAAAACTCTTGTCGAGTTCTTTTCAATGTTGATACCTGTCTATTTCAAGCCCTTTCGACTGGGACACTGAGGGCTGGGGTAGTTTCTCTGAAGGATTATTTTTCTGGAAGAGCTTGCCGAAAAATTTAAATCTTTTTCCTTGCAATAAGAAATCATTGTGTAACTCGACTTCCAATGATAGAAATTTCCTTTTGCACTCCAGAATGGGCCATAGCTCTCATTTTTCTTATCCTCAATGTCAAATTTGCCCGCTTGCAAAGCAATCACGTAATCCCTTCCCTTTAAGTCAAAGTCGTTCAAAAAATATCCTTTCCCTGCTACATGTTGATGTCTGGGGACCTTATCACACAGTAAATCATGATGGGTCTCGGTTTTTCCTTACCATTGTGGATGATCATTCCAAAGCTACATGGATTTTTCTCATGCAGTCTAAAAGTCAAGTTGTGTCCAACTTAAGGACCTTTCTTTCCTTATCAAAAACCCAATTTGGGAAACCTGTGCAAAGAATAAGGACAGATAATGGGAAGGAATTTTTTTACAATGAATGTGCGGATCTTCTTTCGTCACAAGGGATATTGCATGAGAGCTCCTGTATCTATACACCACAACAAAATGGAGTGGTCGAAAGAAAGCATCGTCATCTCTTGGAGGTTGCTAGAGCTTTAAAATTTCAAGCTTCTATTCCAGATGTTTTTTGGGGGGATTGCGTATTGACTGTGGCTTATTTAATAAATCGAATGCCGACCAAGATTCTGGATGGACAATCTCCTTTCCAGATACTTTTTGGAAAGGAGCCTGACTTGAGCCACTTGAGAGTTTTTGGTTGCCTATGCTATGCTGCCATTGTTGGACCCAAAGATAAGATGAGTCCACGTGCTTGCAATTGCATCTTCATGGGATATTCTACCTTACAAAAGGGATATTGGATTTTTGATCCGAGTACATGAGGATTTTCTGTCAGCAGAGATGTCATATTCCAAGAAACTATTTTTCCTTTTGCCGACCAGAACCAAGGTGGCACTGAACCAAGGCATTCTCCAATCTATTCTGCTGAAGATAGGTCTGCAGGTTCTGGATATATCTTTCTTCCTTCATTGCCGGATACACAAGGATTTTCCACATCTACTACCAACACAACACCTTTAGTGGATGTCCATGATGAAAGGCTAAATGATGAGGTTCCTTCAGAGCTGCTTACTTCAGACTCATCTCCTATGGAAATTCCAGACAATCCTATATCTTCGGAAGATGATCGACCCAGACGTTCTGGTCGTGCTACTCGACCACCTACCTGGACTAAAGACTACATATGTGGTGTCAGGAATTCACCAGGTATTCTTTTTCCAATCTCCTCTTATGTTTCCTTCGATCGTTTGTCCCCGGCGCATCGATGTTGCATTGCTCGTATTTTTGAAGAACACGAACCATCCAACTTCCATGAGGCAAGTAATGATCCACAATGGCAAACAACAATGGAGGAAGAATTGAAGGCTCTCAAGGATAATCACACATGGGATCTTGTTACCCTACCTCTACATCGTAAAGCAATCGGATGTAAATGGGTATACAAGATCAAATATCGAGCAGATGGATCAATTGAAAGATACAAAGTGCGACTTGTGGCTAAAGGCTTCACACAGAAAGAGGGTTTCGACTATCACGAAACATTTTCCCCTGTGGCCAAGGATGTCACAGTCCGTTTTTTCCTCTTCGTGGCAGCTTCTCGAGATTGGTTATTACATCAGATGGATGTCCATAATGCCTTCCTCCATGGATATTTTGACGAGGAGATATATATGGAAGTACCACAAGGTTTACGGAGACAGGGGGAGAATAAAATATGTCGTCTCCGCAAATCTTTGTACGGACTCAAGCATGCATCCAGACAGTGTTATGCAAAATTTGATGAATCACTGATAGCTGCTGGTTTTCAACAATCCAGATTTGATTATGCAGTTTTCACATGGACTCAAGGTACGTCATCTATCTACTTGATGATATATGTAGATGACATACTCATTATGGGGAATGATGAAATAGCTATCAAAGGCCTTAAGGGATACCTGCATTCTACTTTCCATATTAAAGATTTGGGATCGCCAAAGTATTTCCTTGGAATCGAAATTGCTCGATCTAGCCAAGGAATCTCTCTCAGCCAGAGAAAGTTTGCATTGGAGATCATTTCAGAAGCAGGATTATCTGGATGTAAGCCCGTTGTAGTACCGATTGAGCAAAACGTCAAACTGACAACTGCCGATTATGATGCTGAACTCTCTCAAGAGGTAGATCCCACACTCAAAGATCCCTTGGGTTATCAGAAGCTTGTTGGGAAGCTCATATATTTAACTATGACTAGACCAGATATAAGTTATGATGTGCAGACACTTAGTCAGTTTATGCATAAGCCGAAACAGTCTCACATGAATGCTGCCCTGAAGGCCGTGAAGTACTTGAAGAAATGTCCTGGTCTTGGAATTCTCCTCTCTAGGAAGTGTGACATGAAGATGACTGCATATTGCGACGCAGACTATGCAACCTGTCCTATGAGCAGAAGATCGATAACCGGTTTTTGCACCAAATTGGGGGATTCTTTGCTTTCCTGGAGAACGAAGAAGCAGCCAACTGTCTCGTTATCTTCAGCAGATGCGGAATATCGAGTCATGGCTAAGACCACATGTGAAATAGTGTGGTTGAGAGGGCTACTTCAGGATCTTGGGGTGCAGGTGAAGGGACCAACAAAATTATTCTGCAACAATGATGCGACCCTCAAACTAGCATCCAACCCTAACGTGCATGAGAGAACGAAGCACATAGAGGTAGACTGTCATTTCACCCGCGAGAAAATCCATGAAGGGATAGTCGAGACACAAGGGATTGGAACAGAAGAACAACCGGCGGATATCTTCATCAAACCTCTTTGTCAAAGACAGCATGCGTATCTCTTGAGCAAGCTAGGCGTTTTGGACATCTAAAAGCCACCAGCTTGAGGGGGAGTGTTGGATATGCAGAAAGTTGGAAAGATTTGATTAGATCAAATCATAGGGATTTTATTGAATCAATTAAAATCAGATCTAATTTGTACATTGTATCATTTCCTTTTTTCTTCTACACATGTTCTGTAATATAATGTAACTCTGTACATTGAATGAAAGTCAGAGAAAACACATTGAAATCCCTATCCTTCTTTTTCTCGCTTTACCTTTCCCTTCACATTTTGACAAAGAAACCCAAGAAATTGCAGTTTATGCTGGTCTCTGACCTTTGTTTTTGCACAGAAAAATTGAGAATTGAGTTATTGGTGTTCTAGTTCAACGTGATTTTTGAAATAGACCAACCGGAGAGGTATTATGTAAAGCTTCAGGTGGTTGCTGACGATGGGGTCGATGGGCGCATATATCGTCCATCGACTGCTTCATGGTCCTCAAGGTCTCAAGCGTGAAACATTTGTTCATGATCATCACCTCCAGGAATCGACCCATGCCTTCATTGCTGCCTCCTTCCAATTGTGGTCCAGCGTGTCGTAGCTCTCCTCGAGGTCTCACGCCACCTCCCCAATTAATTTTTGTTAAGAAAGCCATGTGGAATTAAAATTTCATTTAAAAAAATCACGTAGGACAAATCTCCGAAATTGATCATTAGAGGCACTTAAGTGATCGTTTTTCACTAATTTGCTACCCAAGTGATCACTCAAAAATTTTTGATATTGAAGTGAATACTGTAAGAAAGTTATAGTACTTTTAGATCGTTTTTGTCTCGTGAAAAATGAATGATTTTAAAATATTTTATTAACATTAATTGCTTGTATCACTTGAAATAATTAATCAGTGGAAAAAGTTTTCATTATCAAGAATAATTTATATCTAAATATTTTCTTGAATGATGAAAATAATTTTTTTTTTGTTTATTCATTTTTGTAAGTGATGTACGTGATCATTTTTTTTAAGAAAAATATTTTTTAAATTATTTATTTTTCACGAAACAAACGGAGCTTTCGTGTCTTTATCTTTACCTTAATCTCTTGCTTGTTGATCTATATTAAAACACTTTTAGGCAAGACATTCCGGTGGCTCCATAACTTTTGGGTTTAGACTTTCTTATATGAGATACTTCATTGAGAGCTTTCTTTGCTTCTCGTGACTGATGTAAAAGTATCGATCTTGGACCGGCTGGGTCGTACAAGTTCAGCAGTGAGCGAACAATCCACTATTACACCGAAGACGTAGTATGGATTCCACTGCTGAAGTGAAGAAAAATTAATGGCTTTCTTGCATAAATCTCCCTCGAATGGGAAAGCGAAGGGGTAGGTGGAACAAAAAATGGTTAATTCGTAAAGCTATGTCCATGCATTACCGAACAAATCCAATGAGTCAGTAGGAATTACTCCCATAATGCCGAAGCCTGAAAATTACACGATATCTTACCTCTAAGTTGATTGAATGAGCATTTTCGGAGCTTTTGCCATTAGTGTGGACATGACATAATGATACGCGTAAGGTGATGATGCATTACGGGCGAAGGTGGTTTGGTCCAAACTGTTGTGAATATAGATCAAGCGAATTGGATAATATTAGTTGGAAGGAAGGAAAAGAAATCAAATACTGAACTTATGTGGTTCGGTCCGAATATTAGAGCCTACTTTTACGGGGAGAGCAATATGGAATTCCATTGTAAAAATAAAGAATAGACTGGAGGAAATCAGATATTGAATTTATGTGGTTTGGTCTAAATATCAAAATCTACATCCACGATAAGAGTTGCACGGAATTTCACTATAGAAATAAGGGATACATCAGAGATTACAATTAATCGAACACTCAAATATTTTTTTAGTATTTCTTAGTCCCCAATTATACCCAATAACTCATACATTGTCTCTTACAATTCCTAGAAAAATCTCACTCGAGAAATTGTATAAATTTTATTCATGAGAATTGAACTGGTTTAATCACTCGGCTGTAATTACAACAGGCAAACCCCCGCGAGAAGAACTCTCTACCCACTCCTCTGTGCGATCTCGGAGTTCTCTCTTCTCTGGGCCACCGAGAACTTTGGCGCTTTCCTTATCCGTCGGAGGGCTCTCTCTTTCATAATACAAAAGAGAGTCCCCATCATTTATTGCAGCACAAGGAAGTCTTATGAAATAAAAGACAAAGGAAGCTTACCATAATTTATTGGGCACAAGCTGGATGAACGTGGGACCCTTTCCTCTTCTTTTTCTTTCTTTCTCGAAGTCAACAACGATGGCTAGTGATGAGCCATCGTTCTCCCTTCTGCAGAGAACGAAGCCAAAGAAGCTGCTCAGTTTCTTCGTTCTTCCTGCACGTTCACGTGGCCGTTGACAAAGAGGACGTAAGGCAAGAAGGGAACACATTTAATACAAAGTACGCCACGTCCTCTTTATAAGAAAAGAAAATGAAAAATAATACAAATTTGAAAAAAAAAAAAAAAAAAAAAAGGAGGAGGAGGAGGAGGAGGAGGAGGAGGAGGAGGAAGTAAGAGCTTGTAAGAGTGAGATAAGAGAGATTAGATAAGGAAAATATTTTTTATTTTTTAAAAGTGAAAAATATTCTCCCATATTTTAGAATACTTTTTTTCTTCATGAAAAATGTTTTCCCCAAGTAATTCGATCCATGACTCAGTCAATTTATTTTTCAAGAAATAAATGTCAAAAAATATTTTCTAGGAAATCATAGCCTTACTTTCGTACATATGCAGATGAAGACCTGCCTGCAAGTCTCGGTCTTCTTGCATTTGAGCCATGACTCAGTCAATTATGAACTAAAAGAAAATTCAAGATGAGAGTAAGGCGGGGACGAACGAGAACCACATGAGGTTGCGTGTTACTTCCGTCCTTTTACTAATTTGACATTAAGATGAGACTAATGAAATATACTGGTCGATAGCCATTAAGATGATGTCGGTTAAACGGAGAGCTCACGCAATAAATATAGGGCGTGCATGTATATCTTCCTCACACTTCTCTCTTCGACAATCTCCACTGCTCCATGACAATGGCAAGATCTATTACAGCTTTCTTGTTCGCGTTGCTTGCTGGTTTAGCTTCAGCACTAGTCCCTGTAATTCAAGCCCAACATATTCCAGGTCTCTCTCTCTCTCTCTCTCACTCTCTCTCTCTCGCTCATGCCTGCGCCCCTGCGTTGAGAAAAGTTTTTGAGTTCGCATGAGATGCTAGGAGAAAAGTTTTTCGGTTCCCATGAGTTTGCGTGAGATGCTAAAAGATTTAGAGTTTGCATGCTTTGCTTGGACTATAAGGAGAGAAAAAGGAGGGAGAAATATGAGTTAAAATCTTAGAACAAATTAGACTCTTTATAAGATAGGCGAGGAGAAATCTAAATTGTAGACACCCTCGATGCCAATTTTTTTCTCCCCTTTCTCCCCACAACAGCATGATTATTTTCCTGTCTCGTGGTTTAAGCTTCGTACAGTGTCATTGTCCTATCTATGACGTCAAGAAATGTTGGCTATCTCATTGTCTGCGTACCCCTCAATTAGTCATGACCTTCTATTGAAACCAAGCGGTCTCTTCTTTGTATTCAGACTCATTTGATCTAAGTGTCAAATCATCGAGGCGTTAGAAACAATAACTATTGAACTATGCAAATAATCGAGATACACCGAACTTGTTCCAACAGTCCAATAAGATAAATCGTTTTTCTATTTCACTGAGTTCTTTTTTTCTCTGAACTTACAAGGTTTTATTAGTATTGATTGCGGGGCAACTAATGCATATACCGAGCATGACATCGGAATAAGATACGAAACCGATGAAGGGTTCATAGACTCCGGACAAAACAAGCAGATATCCACGACGTACATATATGAAGGCTATCGACAGTTCTGGAATAATTTAAGGAGTTTTCCCAATGGAAAGAGAAATTGTTACACTTTAAAACCAGAGCAAGGCAAGAACAACAACTACTTGATTAGGGCATCGTTTTGGTATGGGAACTATGATGAAAAGAATCAGACTCCTTCATTTGACCTATACATTGGTGTTAATTATTGGACCACGTTTGTGAGCGACTTGGATGGTGGTAATCAAGAAATCATGTACGTGTCCCCGGCAGATGATATACAAGTGTGTCTTGTCAAAACTGGCCAGGGGGTGCCCTTCATTTCGGCATTGGAACTAAGACATATTGATGATGATGGCATCTATCGATTAAGATCTGGATTCTTGAAACTCTATTGGCGACAGGACATCGGAGAGAGCTCGGGCTCTAACATCAGGTGATCAGTTAATTTTTATATACAGATGTATAGTGATCACAGTAAAGAGAGATTCCCTTTTCTTTTTAATCAAATTTAGCCATTTTGCAAACTATTGAAGGCACATGTATCTGATTTAACTGAAAAATTAAGGCCAACCGAATTGGTAACGAGTCAAATGACTGAAAGACCAAAAGGGGGCCACTACACAAGACAAAATTGAGCAAAGAAGCAAAAGGAAAAAAAGAAGAAGAAAGGCCATGAAAAATCAGCATATTTCAAAAAAAAAAAAAACACTTAAAATATCATCAAAAATGATATTAGACGTCAAAGATTACAAAAAAATCATTAGAAGATTGAAAATATTAAAAGAGAAACAGAAAAGCCATTAGGTCCGAGGAAAAAAATAAAAAGTTATTTGAAAATTTTGAAATTATAATCTAAATCAAGATTAGAATTTCAGATATGTATAAAAACCACTTAAGTTACTCCAACATAACAAGCAGACTGATTGATTTATTTAGGAAAAAAATTTAACGCCATTGCAAAAATATTTGAATATAATCATAATTAATTTTGGCCTTAAATATGCAACTAAATATTCAATAAACTAATACGTATTATATACTATCATAAAGGTTTGAAATGAAAACATTACAAATTATTTACTAAGGTCATGTGGTGATTTTGAGTTGCATACAGTTTTTCAATAAAACTCACCATCAGATGATGTAGTTGTGGAACAATCATTTGGGCGAAATTGATAATTATCTCTCAGTTCAAAACTTTAGTGATATAACAAATTGAAGATTTTGTAATATGAGGAAATTCACTTATTGTGGGTAGATTGTCATGTCAACAAATGTAATCATATTCCTTACCTCCTTTCTATCAGACGTGTATGATTTTAATCTATATCATTATTATATTAAATAAAGAGGAGCTCCTATTTTAAGGAACACAATATATTTTTTTCTTCTTCAAGAATATTTAAGTAGACAAATCTTTTGATTGAGCCAAAGTTCAAGGGTTTATACGTTAATTCAATATGTATTATAGTCCATGAACTTTATTTCAATATGCAATGTGATTTATAAATTTTTAATTTGTTCAATATGATTGGTGGATAAATAATTTGTTCAATATGATTGGTGGATAAATTATATAAAAATATTCAACGTGAGTGTTCCATTAATTCAAGTTCATAGACAAATCTCACAAATGTTAATTCTCGCATGCACAAATGCGTTCCCTATTATCACCTTTAAGGTTGACACATAGGATTGTTATTCGTAAGGGATTGGTCTGGTTGAAAGGAGTATTTTCTTATACTCTATTTATTTTGCTACTTACTTATTGTTTGTCCCTCTCCTTCCTCTCTTCGTTATTTCTTTATTTTAATTGCACCTCATTTGTATCGAAGAAGTTTCGCGCCTTGGTAATGACATAATACTATATAATAGTATACAAGTACATTTACTAAATAAAAATGCATAAATCGGATGCACTTGAGACATAGTAAAAACAAATGAAACATAATAAGCCAAAACATCATGTTAACTATGACATTCTGAATTTTTATGTTTGACAAAAGTATTTAACGTGATTTTCCGTGATCATTACAATCATATCAATTGTACAAAGGGATTGATATGCTTTGAATTTCATATTTTATGATATCCAAATTTCGAATTTATTGAATTGAGATTTTCCTAATTTTGATATCTTTCATTAATAATTTTAGTAGATTTAAAATATTTTCAAACTTACCAATGTTCAAAATGAATATCGGTTTCCCTAAATCTCTATATCTCTTCACTTGGCACGCCACTTCTCTTTTCTCTACCAAAATTTTTAAACCTATGCTTTAGTTTGAGATATTTGATTTGGTTGACTTTTACATCACGCATGGTATTATCAATTTCAACTATAGTTCATTAATGTTTTGGGTGACTCATCCCTATGTTTCATCAATGTATTGATGATATATGCACACACTTGGCCAAAGAAGAGGAGCTCTTCACCTCCATTTAAATAACTTCTTGTGGCAAATTTTCATCGGGCCATTTGTGCCCTGGCTATTCTCATAGGGGCCACTTAAAGCTCATTCATTGGAGCACTTGTTCCATAATCATTAAACTAAGGACACATCATATAAGTAGACTTGCCACCCAAACTTTAGTTAAGCCAGGTCGGGTTTTTCTATTGGAAAACTTAGCGTTGCATTTAGGTAAGGCAATCATTGTATAGCCATGGATGAAGACTATAAATAAGGAGGCCTTATCCCTTCAGTTTGGCATGCACTGCCACTTCTTCTTACTACTCATATTCTCTGACAAAAGCTCTCATTTCTTGTCTACACTTGCTCTCAACCTTAACGGCCCGAGCATCTTGTATTTCTAGCTCTTCAAGCGTGTAGGATGGTTCCCTTGGGCATAGTAGTGGAGGGGATGAGATGATGCACGAGACCATCAAATCCTAAGTTGGATGGTGTTTCGTTTATGAAATAATACGGAAGTAGTAGTACTAGTGAGCCCATAACTCATAGGTCCTAGGTATATATGTTTTAATGATGAGTACCGGTGGTTGTATGAAGTAAAAAGGAATATGTACTAAACTTGTGCGACTTTCTTGTATGATATATGGTGACATATTTTGTAATGCTTTCACATGCATAATTATAATTATAAGTATAAAATATAATTGGAAAGGAATTATAAAGGACACATGTAGCGCGTGATGTACCTAAGGCGTCACATTGACTATATCATTATATTTGTTGCTCAAAATGATTAATCCTATGTTAATGGTAGAATACAACAACCGTGCAAAGCACGGATTGTATCGAGTATGTTATACAACTCAATGTCTACTCATGAAGAGGGGACTTTACATATATATACACAATAAATAAAAGTGCTCTCGGGATATTCATTAAGGGCTATTAGTTGAATATGTGAACATTTTTATTTGGAGTATTCCAATTTCTTCCAATATTCACAACATATATCTGTACGCGTTTTTTATAATGTTAGTGATCTTAACTAGTGTCATTACGACACTTGTTAATAATATGTAACTCTTCGACCAGTGAGATATCCTGATTTTCTTAACCAACCAAAGCATTGGCTTTTCGCTAGTAATGTGTTAAATATGGTAAATTCAATAATTATGTCGCTTATCCATATGAATTGGCATTTGCTAGTCTCTTAGTCAATTGTTTTATTGTTTGCTCTTAAACTTTTTGTAAAAATGCCTCACTCAGGTACCCTGACGATGTTTACGATCGGTTTTGGGAGATGAAAAACTATTCTAATTGGATCTCTCTAGGCAACACATCTATCATTAATTCATCTATCAATACTGATGGATATAAAGTTCCCATCAAAGTTCTTCAGACCGCTCGAAGGTCAATCAATGCTACGACTGCCTTGTATTTGAAAGGGACGGCTTCAAGCTCTGTAGAGAAATGGATTGTGTATTTTTATTTCGTTGAGATTAAGAGACTGATAAACGGCCTCCGGAGGGAGTTCACAATTTCCATGAATGATAATCAATTCAGGGAGACAGTGAGCCTTGAATACTTAAAGCCAGTGGTTGTAGTCTCCGCTCCTGTTAGTGGGTCGACCATCACCGTCTCGATTGAATCGACAAATAAGTCTGGAATTCCACCGATCCTCAATGCCGTGGAGTTCTATGCCATTCGTGATATTCCAAATGTACCCACAGCACAAGATGATGGTACCCTTTTATTCTTTTACATATTGCTATTGTCTACATACACGTACAATTGTACTACAACCGACATCGACAATAATTGTACAGATATTCCAATGTCAGTAAGTAAGATTTAGGCAATCCTATACTAAATATACTAGTCTCCACCATGGGTCCTATTTTATTCGTGAACTCTGATCAGTAGTTGCTTTGTTGGGATCAACAGATGTGGCTAAGTATTACTCTGTTATCTGCTTAATTCCCCGCTTTGGCTACTTTTTGCTTGGTGATTGCTGAAAAGTCTCTTCAAATTGAAGCCCTAAGATGTTACAAGTCTTTTGAAAAACTGAAAGTCTATATGATTTATATGTGATTGATTGCAACCACTTTTTGTATCTCTATACTTCTCTCTAAATAATATTTTTCTTTGTTGTGATTCAAATCACAGTGAAAGCTATTAATGACATCAAAACAAGGTATCGCATTCGGAGAAAAAGCTGGCAAGGTGACCCATGTGTACCAATCGAATACACATGGAATGGTCTAGATTGTAGCTATGGAAATCCTCCAAGGATTATATCATTGTAAGTCCTCTAGCATTGTTTCTCGATTATTACTTTTCTTAGTGAATCTTAAAAGAAATCTTATTCGTCATGAAAATTGGAAATTTTATGTATCGGCGAGGAATAATATTTAAGATTGATGCATGTATTAGCAAGGAATAATATTTAAGATATTTGCAACCTCCTGAAGTAACTTCTCACATGGGATGGTGATACTTTGCGGTGGGTGTGAAATTAGGAATAGTCTATGAGCTCTCGCCAATATCATGTGAGATTCCCCAATAGCCTACTTTTCCAATTTTTGACATTAGTGCGTTCCAAATTGCTGTGTATGAGCAAGTATTGGGTCCTTCGAGAATAATTTTTAGGTACTCTAGGTCCAAAATAAACATAAATTATAGAACAAGGAGATAGTGAGACCCATGCAAAAAAATTGACGATTATGGTCTTCTAGTACCTAAAACATTCACACCAGGAGGACCTAAAATATCTTCATTATGAAGAATTAATTGCACAAGCTTTTTTACATTGTGCCAAATAATGCTGCCTTTATGAAGATGGCAATGACATGATCCTCTATTTTGATCTCCAATGATCAGGAAATTGAGCTCGAGCAATTTGACGGGCGACATAGTCCCATCATTGTCACATCTATCAACAATGGATTACTTGTAAGTATCGCCGTGGTTGAATTAGTTGTGTCTGCATGTCACTCATGATTAAGCACCCCCTGGGAGTCAACTCATGATTTAAAAATTAAGATTGTGTTTTAGGAGACATAGGCAGTTGAAATATTGCCCTAATGTGTGGAAACATATTGCATTTGGCTATGGAGTTGGTTAACCTGATATGAGGTGCTCTAAACTTGCTCTTTCCCAGAGATTTGTCTGACAATCAGCTTACAGGAGAGATACCAGAAACTCTGGCAGGATTACCAAATCTTAGATTTCTGTAAGTTAATGTGTATGAGTGAAGCAGCAAGAGATTTGAAGTGGACATATCTCTAATCATGGCTATATTTGCAGAAATTTGAGCGGAAATAACTTGATTGGATCGATTCCTGAAGCTCTTAAGAAAAGGGTTGTGGACAAAACTTTAAACATGAGGTTCTCTCTCTCTCTCTCTCTCTCTCTCTCTGAGTCATATGCGACTTTTATAAGGTGGCAAGACTGTCAATATGTTTTCTTTATTGTGATTAAAAGCAAATAAGAAAGCCAACCTTGTGATCAACATAAAGGAAATCAGTCTGGGCATTTGTTGATAGGAGTTTGAGTTCAGCTCCTTCATCCTTGTGGCAGTTTGGCAGGAAACAAGAATCTTTGCCTAGCCGATCCTTGCCTGCAAAAGAAGAAACAAAATTCAATCCTCGTTCCAGTTGTTACATCAGTTTCAGGCTTCTTTTTAGTTCTCTTTGGTGCTTTGGCTATTGCTTGGTTAATTTAACGAAAACGAAGAGCGGGTAAGCATTCTTACTTGAGCTGTTCACGCAATCTACACTGCATTTGACAACAATCTTGACTTTGGTTTTCTATTGGTACAGTACTAACTGCAACAGTGTCTTTTCTAGGATAATTTAGTTGAGAAAACATAACTCAGCAACTTGCTGTCTCTTCTCCCCCTCCCCAACCCCCACCAGGACTATCATTTTACAATCTTATCAACCTCAGGAATAAAGGAACGTTGGCATTAATCCAAATTTCCAATGCTGGTAATCTGATTACGTAGTGGTCACAAGAAAATGGAGAGAAAAGAGAGAAAGGAATATTTACAGCATGATCGCATTAGCATCACAAAGCGTATGTGCATTATTCGGCTTAACTTAATGAAATTTGTGATTTTTATTTTCAAAAGTAACCGTGCTATGCACGGGAAGGACTTATAATAGCTTGATAGTACAACTTTGTCCTTAATATTCCGAGGCTCCCAAAAAGAAAGTTTGATTGTGCGATCGCCAACTAATCTTTGTGTATTTGAGCAAAGAATGATTATCTAATCGATAGCATGTTGAAGGTAGGCAACAGAGAACCCCTACCCAGATCTTTCGATTATTGTCCTCTTCTCCATTAATATAGTTCTTTAAATGGGATCGGTAAAACCCTTCCTATGTCTTTTAATTGTTGTGGACGCAATTACCATGGGAAGTTATTTGCCATGAAAGTCTACTACCTGGAAGGATAGTCACTAAACTCATAGGAACTTTTTTGATACAGAATCTAGTGAAATGACGTTGAGATTAAAGAATCGACCTTTCAAGTATAGAGAGGTTTCAAGAATCACTGGAAATTTTGGACGAGTAATTGGTGAAGGTGGATTTGGAAAGGTTTATCTTGGTACACTAGATAATGGCACCACAGTTGCTGTGAAGACTCTCTCTAAATCATCAAAGCAAGGGTACAAGGAATTTCAAGCTGAGGTTAGATAGGATGATGCAATCACTCTTCCTTTTAAAATCAACTTATGCCGACACTTATGTAGAAGTTCATTTAGAAAATTCCTCTTAGATTATTGTCAACATGCATTATTATAATGCACACTTGTGACACTGCAAGTGCAACTCTTAATGCTTATTCATCACGGAAACTTGGTTTCTTTGATTGGATATTGTGGTGATTCTAGGCACATTGCTTTAATATATGAATACATGGCCAACGGAAATTTAAGGCAACATTTATCAGGTGTGTATTTATGTTTTTTTCTATTTTTTTTTCTCTAAGATATTCCTGTAAAACTCTATTTCTTGCTCATAAATAAAGTTAGGATGCATCCAACTGAGGACCATCCGAAGGTCTTGACGTGGAGTAAAAGACTACAAATAGCTATGGATGCAGCAAAAGGTACATGAATGGGATAACCATAGTTTTAGGTTTTTTCTTGACATTGCTTTGGCATTCTTGACATGGTTTTTGCGAGGAGTTACAGGTTTGGATTATTTGCATAATGGTTGCAAGCCACCCATCATCCATAGAGACTTGAAGACTACGAACATTTTGTTGAACGAAGACTTCCAAGCCAAAATAGCTGATTTTGGCCTGTCAAAAACTTTTGTGACTCAAAACGACTCTTATGTGTCATCTTGTCCCGCGGGCACTCCTGGCTACATTGACCCTGAGTAATAGCTAAAACTTGATATTATCAATCTGATTCCTCATATAAAAATTGACATTGCCTAGGATTTCATTTTTGATTTAAAGATCCATTATTTACTTTTCTTTTCCACCCAGGTTTCATTTCTCTGGAATCTTTAATAGGAAGAGTGATGTTTATAGTTTCGGAATCATACTCTTTGAATTGATCACGGGCCGACCTGCAATAATGAGAAGCCAGGATGGCAATGCCAGCATGCACATACTTCAATGGTTGATTCCTATTGTTGAAAGTGGGGATATAGAGAGGATTATGGATCCAATGTTACAAGGAAAATTCGACATCAACTCGGCTTGGAGAGTAACGGAGATCGCTATGTCCTGTACGCGATCAACAGCAAGTCAAAGGCCAGACATAAATGATGTACTAGCAGAGTTGAAAGAGTCTTTGGTGAGCAAATCAAGCGGTTCCTTTGAAATGACCTCCCTAGAGCTCCATTCTGACAATGCCCCTATGGCAAGGTAGTAGAACTTTTCCAATCCATAAAGGCTTTGTCAACAAATTTGTACCATCATATATTTTTTTAATTGCATCATCCATTTCCCTTTTCTTATTATAAATAAATCTGCAAAACTCACTTTTGAACAATGATATCCTTTCGTCCTTTGTTACTTCTTCCATTCATAATGTCAGTTCATGGCATTTCTAATACTGGGGAATTAGAAATTCCTTATCGAGCATGGGCGGAGGTGAGTTGGGCGGAGGTGAGTTGTGATTCTGACTTTGAGGTTATCCATGGATCAGGTAATTGGCATTAACAGGCCCTTGCAGCATGTTCTTGGGGTTCAACTGAGATTTAAGTTGGAATCAACACAATTGATTAAGAGGCAACAATTTGGCAATGTTGAAGGGGTAGAATGAGAAAATTTATAATGAGGATTCTGGTGGTCTTAACGTAGTACTTCTCACAAGCATCCTAGGATATACACGTAAGCATCATTAACAAATTATGGACACAAAACTTGAGCTTGACTTATGACAATGCATACATTTGCAACATGTTTATATCCAAATAAAAGGCAATCCTAATATCTCGAATTCTTAGAATGTGGAATAAGCTTTCTGACTCGAGGTTCTAATGCAACAACCAGTATCATTGATTAGATGAGAGCCCTGCTGTCGGAGAAGATGTGCATCACCAGTGTAACGTTGCCCTGTTCATAAAAAAAGGACCCACTGACATGTAATTGATTTGTCCCATCTACGACAATTAATGGTAGGATTCGGAAAAAATGAGGGCTCATCCTAGCGAGCAAACTCGAAGAAAGAACCAATTGATGATATGAGACTAGCAGAAATTTGCCCATACCGTGACATAAGTATGTAATGTCCCTTCTGATTTAGGGTTGATCTGATCAAGCACTATAGACAACAACAAAACCACAGAGTCGAAACAAAAATGTGTCTTGAACTCGAGTCCCTTATTGTCCGTTCTCTAGTGACTTTGTTGGTCTACCATGAGAATTGACCAAAGCTTTACTGATCTAGTTTGAAGACAAGGGGAGAGTCAAGTCACTTTTAATGACTTTAAATCCATCACTTGTGACAAAATAATCGAGATCGTAAGAAGAGAGGAGATAAGGAAATTAGAGTTTGAATATCGTCATCCATTTCACGCTAATTGAATGTTTGTTAAGTGACTTCCATGGAACCTAAAACAAAGCTGACATTACACTGATGATTAAATCACCATCATCCATTTAGCCAAGACATTGTCAAGAGCAACTAGAGTAACCAAATACTTAAAAAGACATATCGTTTGGTAAAAACATCGAAAAGAAGAGCACATATGATCACTAGATATAAATGACGCATTAGAAGAAAAATATATTGATTCGTCAATTAAAAGCAAATCTTAGCATTGATAATGTTGTTGTCACATAGTAACCGATGGACCAAAGAAATGGTCAACTCCATTTTCTCTTTTTTGGAAAGGCAAACCAGCTTCCACAACAAGATTCTCTTTTTGAATCGAAAAACAAACCAGCCAAGATTCTTTTTCTGGTTGAATGTGAAAGTAAAACTCACTTTTACTATAACAAAGTCTTTGCTCTTTAATTTCTTTATTCAATAGTGCAATGTGCACTATTGAAGCAAAAATCATCTATATTGTTCTCAAGTATTGTGGTGGTAAACCATGTAATTAGTTCGATGCTTTTTTTACTCAAGCCATTAATAAAACCACTGAATGAATCACTCTTATCGAGTTTGGGACACCTGGAGTGCCATAACTTGGCACGGAGGGACACTTAAGTGCCATAACTTTGAAATGATACACTTAAGTGCCAATATCGGAGTAAAATGGAACACTTAAGTGCCAATTTGGCCAAAAACCGGCCAAAATGCAGACATGGCATTTTCCGGCGACACGCTTAACCGACGTGGCAATTTAGTAAAAAAAAAAAAAGCACACATGGAGGAGGAAAACGACGTCGCCCCATCCACTGTGCCTTTGGCCAAACTAAACGACGTCGTTTTTCCTTAGTGCTAAACGACGTCGTTTAGCTTATTTGGATTTTAACCGTTTGTCCATCGGTTCACACCAGATTTGATGTCCTCTCCATCGCTGTTCACAGCTCGCCGTTCGTAGGTCGCTGTTCGCAGGTCATCGCTCGCCGTCGTCACTCGCCGTTGTCGTTCGTCGTCGTCACTCGCCGTCGTCGATTTGCTCAGGTTTTTTCTCTTCTTCCTCTCCCCTGTGGTGAAATTAGGGCTCCGACTCGTTTATTAAGGCTCGGACTTGAAATTTGGGGGTCGGCTTTCCCAGCTTAGGCTTGGATGGTATTGATGTGAGATTTAAGGCTCGGATGTGGTGCTAGAATTCTATTGGGGGTTCGAATTGACAGTTTAGGATCGGCCTCAAAATGTAGGGCTCGGTGTAGGGCTCGGCGGGGGAAAATTAGGCTCGGTGTAGGGCTCGACGTCGCCCCATCCAATGTGATGTGTGATTTAGGGCTTTGATGTTGATGTGCGAAAGTAATTTGTAGTGGTTGGATGTGAAAAATGCGATGGTGATTGGTGATTGGTGATTGTTAGAGTTCGGAGTATTGGACCTTGGACATGTTCGAATCGAATCTCTTGTTGTCGTGGGAATGGGGACTTCTGGGTATTTTTTTAATAAATTACTTTGTTGAAATTGGTGTCATGAGGACCCATGCTTATCTGAGATCCCTTTCCATATTTTAAAGGAATGCGACGACATAATCAAAGTAGTTGTCGGGTCCCATCTCTATTTGTTCCTGAGGCCTCTTTTCAAGCTGTAGCTTTCAGACGACCTATGCATCTTCCCTCTATCTTCTTTTATTTAATAAAGAGTGTAGGGACATCCACTTGCAATTGTTTGTTGTCTTTTGTGAATGTGGTCCCAAAAGTTAATTATTTTTCCTCTTTCGTTGCAGAAATGGCCCATGATAAGGACTATGTTGCTGTCATCGTTTACTACGGTGGGGATTTTGTGATTAGGGAGGATGAGTGGGAGTATGAGGGGGGGAATGAGGGTACTATCTTTGTAGATATAAAGAAGGCATCTTATATTGGATTTGTTAGGGATATAGTGACATTTTTGCCTTGTAGAGTACAAAAGTTGCTGTACTGTGTTCCTAGGAAAGGCTTGAGAGATGGTTTGAGAGTTTTGGAAGATGATAATGGTTTTAGGGATGTCCTATATCATTATCTTCATGGCGAAGAGGCGAAAGTATTTGTTGAAAACAATAGTGATAGTGAGGACGAAGATGATGACAGAGATAACACCCAAGTAGGAGAAGGAGGAGATGGTATTCAAGCTAGTACTGAGGTTAGGGATGAAGCAGGGCATGATGGACAGGACGGGGAGGAGAGGGGCGCAGATGTTGTTCACCAGAGTGATGGTGACATCATCACTGAATTAGATTGGGAAGTAGCTGAATCCAGTGATGGTGATGATGACGATGACAATGAAGGGTTGGCTGCTGAAAATTTATTAATCTTAAGTGACAACGATGATGAGGAGCTTACACAGTCAAGGAAAAAAAAATGGACTTTTTGTCAGATAGATTTGCAACTTTGCAGGTAGCTGATGAAGTTCCAAACAAAGATGAAGGTCCTGCAGATGTTGGTGTTGCTGGCCAGGAGACAGATTATGAAGAAAGCATTGACACCACTACTTCCCAGGACGAACTTAAAGATCAACGAGCTATGCGTAAAAGGAAAAGTAAGTTTCCTTCCTATGATCCATCCGTTGCCTCTCCTACTTTGTCAGTAGGTATGAAATTCCATGATGCGATACAATTTAGGGAAGCTATACTGAAGAACTCCATTGCTGCACAAAGAAATATTGATTTCATTAGAAACACTAAGAAATTTGTAAGAGCTAGGTGTTCGCAGCAAAATTGTCCATGAAAGATTTACGGCGCGTTTGTTAAAAAGAGTGGGTCTTTCCAGATTAAAGCCTACCAAGAGGAACACACTTGTTCCATTAATTTTCGAAACAAAAGGGTAACAAGTGCATGGTTGTCCAAGCACTTCTTCGATCTGATCAAGCTCATGCCCAAGATGAAAATTACTAACTTTAGGATGCTGGTGAAAGAACGTGTAGGCATCAATGTATCTAGGACTCAGTGCAAAAGAGTAAAGCAAAAGGTGATAAAGATACTTATTGGTTAGTATGCTAAGGAATATGGGCAGGTGTGGGAGTATGCTTGGGAGTGTAGGTTGCAAAACCCTACAAGTAAAGTGTATGTAGAGGTGGTTGAGAGACCGCTTCCTGATCATGGGACCAAGTTTGATAAGTTCTATGTGTGCTTTGATGCATGCAGACGGGGATTTTTAGCTGGTTGTAGACGGATTATAGGATTGGATTGCTATTTCTTGAAGGGCTTGTGTAAGGGAGAATTGTTGGCGGCGATTGGAAGAGATGCGAATAACCAAATGTTCCTACTAGCTTGGGCTATTGTAAAGATTGAGAACAAGGACAATTGGTCCTGGTTCTTGAAAAATATGATGGCTGACTTGGAGATAACAAACGGGGAAGGGTGGGCATTCATAAGCAACTAACAAAATGTAATGCTTGCTTTTTGAAAAATTTAGTCAATAGTTTGCTTTGTAATATGAACATGTAATTTGCTATAGTATTTTTTACTTTGAATTATTGCAGGGATTGGTTCTGGCAGTAGCCGAGTTGTTGCCCCATGCTAAACATCGAATGTGTGCGCGACACATATACGGAAATTGGGCAAAGACCTACAAAGGGGATAAGCTGCAATTGCAATTTTGGCAATTAGCAAAAAGTGCAAACATGGCTAACTTTAGGATAGCCAAAGAAGGACTGCTTTAGTTGACAAAGGAAGATTGTGCGACCCTATTTCAATTAGAACCGAAGCATTGGTGCAGGGCATTCTTTAGTGAGGAGTTCAAGTGCGATAACGTCGACAACAACATTTGTGAAGTATTTAATTCGAAAATAATATATGCCAGTTGCAAACCAGTCATCTCAATGCTTGAAGATATATGAGTTGCGGTTATGACTCGGCTGCAGAAACAAAGAGATGAGGCTGCAAAGTGGACAAGACAATATGGTCCTAGGATTGCCAAGAAATTGGATGAGAACTTAGCTGCAAGTAGGCCATGTCATCCCATTTGGAATGGAGATGACAGATATGAGATAATGAAGGGTGCTGATAAGTATGTTGTCAATCTAGAAAGTAGGAAGTGTTCATGTAGAGCATGGCAAGTAAGTGGAATTCCATGTGCACATGCCATATGTGCCATCCAGTTGAAAGGCGACAATACAGATGATTACATCGATGATTGGTACCATAAATCAAAATACATTGCTTCCTATTAGTTCATGATGCAGCCAATTAGAAGTAGCAAGTTTTGGGAGCCCACGGATTATGAAGCATCTCAACCTTTGCCATTGAAGAAGAAAATTGGAAGGGCAAAACGAAGACAAAGAATGGCGGAGGGAGAGGTCTTGGGTCAGCAAAGAATGAGCAGGCAGGGTGCAAAGATAACGTGCTCTTATTGTCGCCTAGAAGGCCACAATATTAAAGGTTGTCAATTGAGGAAGCAACAACAACCGTTGAGGCAAGGTGAAGGGCCTAGTGAAGAGACAATTGGAGAAATGCAAATAGCAGGGCCAAGTAAGTCAACTGTTCTTCATCGACAACTAGAACCCCGGTAAGTCATGAAATTTATTTTATGTTTATGTTGCTTTGTCGTTTATCATAAAAATGTACATAATATCCTATTTGGCCTTGTATGTAATGTGTTTGTTAGGTCACAAGAAGAACCCCGGTAAGTCATGAAACTGAACAGCCTGTTCGAAGAAGGCAAGGTAGAAGACGGCCAGCTGAAGGATTGGCCCAAACAGCATCACGGCCAGTTCAATCGACTGTTCTTTAGCAGCGAAAGAAATACCCAGTGGTAAATTCAACCATTTGTATTTAGTTTTTCATTTTATTTACATTATTATATGTCTCGATGTTATATTTATGGTGTCTTTTGCCTCTTTCTTAGGTTCGAAGAAAGCAAGTTGGAACTCAACTGCCA
Source organism: Eucalyptus microcorys (assembly GCA_014182515.1). Lineage (NCBI taxonomy): Eukaryota > Viridiplantae > Streptophyta > Magnoliopsida > Myrtales > Myrtaceae > Eucalyptus > Eucalyptus microcorys. The sequence continues at coordinate 30,668,041 of CM024571.1, forward strand.
ACTGAAGGGCCATCACAAGAGCCACCTCAAGGGTCACCACAGGGGCCACCAAAAAAATCACAATCACTACAAGGGGCACCACAAGTACCACCACCAGTACCACCATAAGGCCCAACAGAAAGAGGTGTCACTGAATTTGAAGGGCTACACAGAAAGACAATTAGAAGAAGGCCAGGTGAAAGGGCAACTACACAAAGGCCATCTAGAAGACGCCCAGCTGAAGAATTAGTCGAAGAAGCCTCGGTTGTAGCTGAAGGGCCCAAGAAAACAAGAAAAATAACCAACAAATCACAAGTTCCTGAAAGTGACGCCCCTATTCAAACAAGAGGGGCACTTGGGAAGAGGTTAAGATAATATGGCTATGGTCTTTATATAGACGAGCATACTGGAACATTTATTATGAATGTAAGTTTTATTGGCTGCATTTAATTTAATTTATGCTGTAGACTTTTGCTAATAATTTATTATTTTTTTGTAGCCTGGGAGAAGTTCAGAGGTTCCTATCTCAGGCCCAACTTAAGAATCAACGGCTGCACCAATAAAAAAGAAAACATCAACTGCACCAACAAGAAAGAAGAGAAAGAACCCGGTTGCAGCTCCTTTTGAATCAATTTGGCCTGGGACATTTGCAGCTCCATATGAGTCAGTGGATACTGAGAAGGTTGAAGAAAAAGTTGCACGTCCAGTTAGAAAGAGTGCAAGAATTATGAATCAAGTGAAGGCTCATCGAAAGGAGCACGAATAGGGGGTGTCGTGTATATTGATTGATGAGATGGGACATGATAGAATTTGTGGAACTTAGGAGTCAAAACAATTATGTAAACATTAACGTTATAATAACACTTGCTATGGATGGTTATCTTTTTTTTATTTTTTTATTTTTTTTATTTTCTTTAGTTTGTCATTGATGTTATGAGACTTAATTTCAATATCAATGAAATGATCTTGCGCTGCTTGTCAATTTTTGCTATTTATCATGGATTCTGCTTTTACTTGCTGCTGCTGTTGGTGTTCTGTGGTGGTAGCTGGAGTGCTGGTGTGGCTGGTGATGGTGGATGGTGATGTTTGGTGGTAGTGAGTTTGTTGTTGGGATACTAATGTGGTGGCTGGGGTGCTGGTGTGGCTGGTGGTGATGCCCGGTGATTATGGGTTTGTGGTGGGGGTTATAGGCTTATGCTGCACCTACACTTGGTGCTAGTGTGCAGTTTGCACATCTTACACCATGTGTACTGGTGCAAGCTAGTGCAAGCTGAGGCTTGCACTAGTACCTTGTGCAGCAACACCACCAGCATGGTGGTGGCTGGAGCACCTAGTGTGTAGTGTGGCTAGTGGTGATGGTTGGTGGCGCAGCTAGTGGTGGTGGCATGCGCAATTTTTAGAGAAAACCCACAAAAAAATTGGCACTTAATTTGTCATATTCTAAAAAACTTGGCACTTAACTGTTCAATTTTAATTACAAGTGACACTTAACTGATCACTTTAATAATAACTTGACACTTAAGTGATCCTTTTTTCATCGCGACTAGCACTTAAGTGATTACTAAATACAACTTATGGCACTCGGGTAATCACTCATGTTTGTCTTGTGTATATGTTGGTCTACATCAAAACAGAGAAGATGATGGTAATTTAACTTATGGTAACTCCATATGACAGCACAAACAACAACAAAGCTACAATGATCTTGTGGAACAACACAAACTTCTTCGCATCTTTCAAAAAGAAAAAAGCCTACGTTTAATCCAGAATAACACCATTTTTAACTATGGCAGTCGGAGAAACTTTTTCTCATTTTCAAGTGCTTTACATTTCATCATAAAGTACAATAGACAACAAAACAACACCATAATAAACGCTTGGTAACACTTTCGTTCAATTTTCATCATTAAAACTTCATTCTTGAAAGGTTTAGTTGAAGATGCTTGAGTGTGCATTGAGACTTCATTCTTGAAAAGTTTAACTGAAGATGCTTGAGCTTGCATTAAGTCAACATCGTCCAAGTCATCCACGAACTCAAATGGAGATTGCTGTCTTTTATGAAGTAGATCCAATATCACCTCTGTGGCTCGGTTAGAGAACTTCGCATTGACCCATTTGAAGTATTTGCACTTCGATGCTTCTTTATATCGGGCACATCCATAAAATCTTCTCCCAGGATTGATTCGAGTTCATGATGTTCTTCTTGGACTCGGTAACCCACAAAAACAGAAACGCGGCGTTCTCCTTCGCTTCGGTGAGAGGAAATTGAGGCGGCTAGCTGCGAGTCCCGCTCTCCATTTCCAAGATTCGATGAAGGAATTTTGGGCAAATGAAAATTAGGGTTCGAGACTTGGATTCGAGCACTTCAATAGGGATTTTGGCCGATTTAGGGTTTTAGATTTGGGGCATTTGGGGAGACGACGTCGTTTTGGAAGATTTGGGGCTTTATTATGCGAGACGACGTCGTTTCGGTGAGTTAGAGCCGACTCGGCTCTCCGGCGAGCCACATAGGCAATAAAAAATAATAAAATATTGCCATGTAGGATTTCCGGCGAGGGTCGCCGGAGGTGGCACTTAAGTGTCCCACTTTTTAAAGAAAGTGGCACTTAAGTGTCCCCCCGTGCCAAGTTATGACACTTGGGCTGTTCTTCTGCCCACTCTTATCAGGGATCAATTAGGAATAGTAAAACTAGCGTATAAACTTTTAAATGCACTCCAAAGCATGCCATTCCATAACTTCAAAGTGAGTACCCATTTCACCTAATTTATTAGACTCAATTTCACTCGAAGACCTGAGTTAATGGGAAGCTTGGGTAAATTAGTATGTGTTGACATATGATTTAATTTTTTATTCTAATAATGTGGGACTATTTGAGTAAAAAGTTTATGGAATCAATACTATATGTTCTAAAATCTATTGGAGAAAACTTCCGTATTTGTTTTGAAGTTGACAAAACGTTTCCATCAATCTAGTTTGAAGACATGCAGACTCTTTCATCAAAGTCTGAAGATCGCCGAACCACTAGACTCAAGATCCAAAGTCTACACTCATTGACAGTTTCTAGACTGTCGAAGAAGACCTATCCAGAATTGAGTATTTCGTTAAGGATTTGATTCTATCGACTAAAGAAGATCTCTCGGCTGGTTATAGCACTTCGGAATCTTTTATTCGTTTTGATTTGGGTAATTTAGATCCGTTGATTGGCGAAGCACACTTAGAAGGTTCTACTTATGGAAACCTAGATCCTGATTGTATGGGCAAGAAGGATTGGTGGGCTATCGTCAGATTCCTTAAATAAATCAGAATCTCTCTAATTAATTCTGTCCAACGGGTAGATTGGAAGAGCTCATTTGGAAAGTGCCAACGGTTATAAAGGCATGGAGGAGTATATAAGGGAAATGTTCTAGTTATTCGAGAGTGTGCGTGATAGATAAATTTCAAAGTCTGAAGCTCATTATTTCTCGTCAATTCAATTGTTGAGCGTAAACTTGTACTCAAAAAAGAGTTTATACATTTGTGAGATCTTGAGGAAGTGTAGTAGAGTCTCTACACTGTGGAATCAAGGACGTGATACTGTAACGACTCTTTTGTTTCATAGTGAAATCCAACCGGTAAGCTGTCAGTGCGGGAGAGTAGACGTAGGCTTGGATTAAGCCGAACCACTATAAACCTTGTGTTCTTATTTTCTTTCCTAAACTCTTTGACTTTACTCGTAACTTTATTCATTTGTTAAAGTCTTGTTTCTATTTTAAAGTCTACTGTTAACAGACTCAGGTTAAAAGTAAAGTTTTTCACTATATTTTGCAAAAGTTTGTTTTTGCACCTATTCACCCACCTCTAGGTGCTCGTACTAGCATTCATAATTGGTATCAGAACCTGTGTACTCATTTAGATTGAAGTGTTTTTACTTCAGAGTTAACGATCCATGGCTAGTATGTTGACTCCAGGTTTGGTTGAAGGGCAAAGCAACATCAGACCACCTTACTTTGATGGGAAGGAATACAGTATATGGAAAAACAAGATGAATGCATTCCTAAGATCGAAAGACCCTCCTGAATGGGATGTGGTAGACAAAGGAGTTATTCCTAAAACTACAACAGTCTCAGAATAGGGGAAAAGAAGCTGTTGAGTCCAGCGAGATGACTTAAGAAGAGATAATCAAGAGACAAGCTCTAATGCAAAGGCAATTTATTCTTTATATTGTGCATTATCTCCTACTGAATATAACATAATATCTTCTTATGAAACAGCTAAAGAAGTCTGGGATAGACTGCATATCACCTATGAAGGAACTGATCGAGTGAAAGAAATCAGAATCAATATTCTGCTCGGTCAATATGAAGCATTCAAGATGAAACCAGGAGAATCTATCATTGACATGTTTAGTCGTTTTACAGAAATCGTGAATGGTCTTGAGTATCAAGGACAACCAATCTCTGGACCCATGAAATTTAACAAGTTATCGCGTGGACTCTCCAAAGATTGGAATCACGTGAAGATCTCAATAAGGGAGACACAAAGGATCATGCCACTTTTACGTTGACGAATTGATCGGCACTCTTCGATCTTATGAAGTAGAACAAATCAATGAAAATGATGATCCCAAAGGTAAAAAATCTATTGCATTAAAATCTAATGATGATTATGATGTTACAGATTCAGAAGATGATATGGACGATGGAGAGCTTGCTCTCATGATAAGAAGGTTCAGAAAACTGAATAAAAAGGGAAAAGATTCAACTGGAGGAAACAAAGTTCTCAAAAGTTCCAAAATAAATCAGCTGAGGATGATGAATCCAATAAAGATGTGATTTGTTTTGAATACAAGAAAAAGGGACACATCGGACCCAACCGTCCCTTCAAGCAAAGGAAAGGAAAAGTTGAGAAATACGAAAAGCTCTCAAAGCGAAACTTGGAGTGATACCGAGTGTGAAGAGAGTGATGATGATTATGCTAATATTTGTCTAATGGCACAATCAGAATCAGATTCAGACTCTGAGACAGACTCGGACTTAGACTCAGACAGTGAAATCGAGGTGAGCAATTTTAAAATTCCTACCAAAGTCTCTAAATATATTGATGAATTGTGTCTTAGCCTCAAAACCTCTCTCAAGAGGATTTCCGAACTAAAAAGAGAAAATTTTGCACCAAGCAACGGGAGATTGTTTGGAAAGAAAATGTCGAAAATTTAGATAAAAGTGTTATTACTTTGAAAGAAAATGCAGACTCTCTTTCAAAAGAAAATGCACTTTTGAAGATTGATATTTCAAGTGTTTCAAAAAAGTTTTCTATAGGTTCTGAGAAATTAGAAAAGATTCTTTCAGTACAAAGACCTTACTTTAACAAATCAGGTTTAGAAATGATTGCTGAAATTATTCCTCTAATTGATTTCCCAAAAGCAAAGGAAAGAATTAAACAAAGACCTACAAAAGATTTTTATAGAAATCATTTCCAAAAAGTCTTTGTAAAACATATTGGCCGCAGTGCTCTTAAATGTTCTAAGTGCAATAGCTCAGAACATTTTAAGAAAGAATGTCCTATGGTTTGGAAACCTGTTAAGAAGGTTTGGGTAAAGATTGTATATAGCACTAACTCTATTGGACTCAAGAAAGTCTAGGTACCAAAGAAAGCTTGAGATCTTTTTTAAATTCAGGTCACTATCAATAAAAAGGTTAAATGATACTTGGATAGTGGATGCTCAAGACATATGACAGGAGACTCAAGTTACTTCATAAAGCTTATACAAGTCAATGGTGGAAAAGTTTCTTTTGGAGGAAATAGCAAAGGCAGAATTGTGGGATACGGAACCGTAAAGATTGGAAGTTTCACAATCAGTAACGTCTCTTTAGTGGAAGGACTCAACTACAACTTGCTGAGCATCAGCCAACTGTGCGACACAGGTTACAAAATCAACTTTCAAGAAGGAACATGTTCAGGAACCAGTAAAGACTCCTCTCAAACATTCACGGGGCGAAGATATGGGAATATATATCTCTTAGATATCAAATCAGAAAAATTCCAATGTCTAATTTCAATTCAAGAGGAAGTTAATCTCTGGCATAGAAAACTTGGCCACATCAACATGAAGCAAATATCCAAGATCTCTGCAAAGAAGCTTGTTCGTGGACTACTCAACCTGACATATCAAAAATCTGAATTATGCACACCGTGTGTATTGGGAAAACAGGTTAGAAACTCTTTCAAACCAATAAATCAAGTTTCCACTAATTGTGTGTTGTAGCTCTTGCATATGGATCTCTTTAGACCAACCAGAACCCAGAGCATTGGAGGTAAGAAATATTGCCGAGTCATAGTGGATGATTATTCACGATTCACTTGGGTATATTTTCTGGCAAGTAAGTCTGAAACATTTTCTTATTTCATAAAATTTGATAAGAAAGTTCAAAATGAGAAAATGTATGTTATTTCAAGTATACGGATAGACCATGGAGGTGAGTTTGAAAATCATGACTTTGCTAAATTTTGTGATGAATCTGGTTTTCAACACGTATTCTCCTTACCATACACTCCAGAACAGAATGGAGTTGTGGAAAGGAATAATAGATTGTTGCAAGAAATGGCTAGAATCTTATTAATTGAAAGTAACATTTCCTCTTGTTTTTGGGCTGAAGCAGTCTCTACAGCATGTTACATTATTAATAGAGTCTTCTCAAGGCCTATTCTGGAGAAAACTATCTATGAGTTGTTCAAAGGAAAGAAGCCAATTGTTTCTTATTTTCATGTGTTTGGATGCAAATGTTTTATATTGAAAAATGCAAATGATCGAATTGGTAAGTTTGAAGAAAAATCAAACAAAGGTATCTTCCTTGGATATTTAACCACCAGCAAAGCTTACGAGTATACAACAAAAGGACTCAATCGTGGAGGAATCGATGAATGTCAAATTTCAAGACTTTATACAAAATCAATCGATTCGAGACTCAACTTGAAGAATCGAACCCGCTCCAGACTCTACAAAGTCTAAGGCCCTGTTTGGTTCAAAGCATTTGGAATGTTCATTTGGGTTCTAAAGTCCATTGGCCAAATGAAAAGGTGTTTGGTTCGTTTTTTTGCACGACTTTGGCGAGATGCAATTGCATCTCCAAATGGCTCTAAGGGCCTTTAGCCCAATGCAGCTCTTGAGATCCTTTGGAAAGTTGCATCTTCGAAATGCAACTTCCGGTATTGTTCATCTCTCCGGTGGAGAAGCCGATCGGCCGCCTGAATAAAAATAAATATGTTAATATTTTTATATAAAAATATATATTTTATATTTTATATAAAAAATATAAACATATCTATTTTTATATAAATATATTTTATGTTTAATAAATAAATATATATTTATAAATATAAACATATCTATTTTTTTCTCAGATTTTTTTATATAAATATATATTTATATAAACATATCTATTATATATATTTTATGTTTATATTTTATGTTTATATTTTTATATTTTTTATATAAAAAAAATGTTTATATAAAAAATATAAACATATTTTTTATTCAGGCAGTTCGACCGCCGAATTCGGCGGTCCGGTGGCCGGACTTCAAAAAAAAATATAAACATATTTTTGCTTTTTTAATTTAATAAAAATTAATTACAAATGCAAATTTTACCAAACGGTATTTTGGCAAAAGTTGTTTCTCAATGCAAATTTTACCAAACAACATTTGCATTTCGGAAAACCCCTTCACCCAAAGGTATTTGCATTTCTGCAAATGCATTTCCCAAAAGCCGAACCAAACGGGCCCTAAATCTTTAGAAGCAGCTCGGACTTCGGTAGACCAACAACGAATGATCATTGAAGAATCAAATGAAAAAAAGGTCAACGGTCGACAATTCAACCAAAGAATCGAAAGCACAAGTCTAGTCAATCCAAAGAACTCATTATTGGTGACATTAATGAAGGAATTCGTACAAGATCCAAAAGGCGTGAAGAGTCTAGTGCTGTGGCTCTTATTTCTGAAATAGAACCCAAGAGCATAGAAGAAACTTTAACTGATGAAAGCTGGATTGAAGCTATGCAAGAAGAACTCATGCAATTCAGTATCAATGATGTCTGGGAATTGACTCCTAAACCAAAAGGTAAATCAATTATTGGAGCTAAATGTGTTTTCAGGAACAAGATGAACGAGAAAGGAAAAGTCATAAGGAACAAAGCAAGACTCGTGACCAAATGATATACGCAAGAAGAAGGGATAGACTATGATGAGACTTACGCACCAGTAGCAAGGTTAGAAGCAATTAGATTATTACTTGTTTTTGCCTGTTATAAGAATTTCAGGTTATTCCAAATGGACGTCAAAAGTGCTTTCCTTAATAGATTTATCCAAGAGGAAGTCTATGTGGAACAACCTCCCGATTTTGAAGACCCAAGGAAACCAAACTCTATATTCAGACTGAAAAAGGCACTATACGGTTTAAAGCAAGCACCTCGAGCTTGGTACGACATATTAAGTAAGTTTTTAATCCAAAATGGCTTTGTTAAAGGTAAAGTAGATACTACATTATTTATCAAAAGAGAAAGCAGTAACTTTTTACTTGTTCAAATTTAAGTTGATGATATTATTTTTGGATCACCTAACGAAAATCTGTGCAAGAAATTCTCTAAGTCTATGCAGGATGAGTTTGAAATGAGCATGATGGGTGAACTTTCTTTCTCGGACTATAAGTGAAACAATTGAAGGAATGAACTTTCATTCACCAAGAAAAATATGCTAAAGAACTTGTTAAAAAATTTGGCTTGGAGAATTGCAAAAAAACTGATATACCAATGTCAAGTTCCTCGAAGCTAGACAAAGATGAAGGAGGAAAGAAAGTTGACCAGAAGCTATACGAGAGTATTATTGGTTTACTTTTTTTTATCTTACTGTCTCTAGACCTGACATTTTGTTTAGTATTTGCATTTGTGCCAGATTTCAATCAGATCCCAAAGAATCTCATTTAAGTGCTGCAAAACGCATCATCAAATATGTTGCATCTACCACTAATTTGGGTCTTTGGTATCCTAAAAAGGGAGACTTTACTCTTCTTGAATACTCAGACGCAGACCTAGCATGATGCGAGTTGATAGAAAAGAGCACCTCGGGCACTTGTTAATTGCTTGGTAACAGGACAGTATCTTGGTTTTCAAGGAAGCAAAGCATTGTAGCTCTTTCAATAGCTGAAGCAGAGTATGTGGCGCTTGGAAGTTGTTGTTTGGAATTGACAGCTAAGAGACTTTGGAATCGAAGACTCATGCACCGAGATCAAATGCGACAATACCAGCGCGATTAATCTTACCAAAAATCCAATTCTCCATTCAAGAGCAAAGCATATAGAGATTCGACATCATTTCATCAGAGACCATGTTCAAAATGGAGAAGTCTTAATTCAATTCATTGACTCAAAGAATCAACTAGCGGACATTTTTACAAAGCCTCTGGAGAAAAGTCAATTCGAGCTTATTCGTATCAGACTCAATATCTTAAAATCTGAAGAAGTTCAGACTTAGAGATAAAAGTCTAAAGATACTCAGACTCAAAAAATCAAGAATCACAACCGTAAGTTATATCTGTTTTTAGAATTTTATTTTACGGATGAAATCTCGAAAAGGTACATTCATTTATCAATCAGAATTGATTGATGTTATCTTCCCAGTTTTTGTGATTATTGCAATCATTCCTTTTTGAAAAAGAAGTTATCTTTTGAAATGATGGTTATCTATTTTTTTTTCAAAAAGGCAGTTATTTTTTTAAAAGGAATATTTTATTTTTCCTTTTACGTTGTTCTCGTATACCTCTTTTCGACGCCATATATACTGATCGTCTTCCTTTCAAACCCTAAAAGCACATAACAACATTTTCTTACTTTTACTCTCTAGTTTAATTTTCAAAGATTTCATCTTTCTCGCGAATCGAGTTTGGAATCTCTCAAAGACTGTGAGAATGGCTTCCCAAAGAAAGTCTTCAAGGATCGCGAACAGGGGACCACAACACATGCGTGTGGGACCTACACATTTTGATCTCTCCGAGGAAGAAGAATCTCCAAGACACCAGCAAAGCCCACAACATTTTCAACCGCGTCAATCTCCTCAAGCTAGACCTTAGGATGTTGATCATAGAGCAGAGGAAGAAATCATTGAAGATGCAGAACCCGTAAGAACTCAAAAGCCCGCTTTTATCTTTAAGCTTTCCTCTACCTTGAAAAAGGGAGGCACTCCCTTGAAGGATGTTGATGAATTTTTGAAAGAGAAAGGGTATCGAAATGAAACCCACTTTTTGCAAACAATGGAACGATTAGGGATTGCTCCTGCGTGGTCGGCAGATCAAGCTTTTGCGAATATCCCTAGTGATCCATGTGTTGGAAGTTTTAATCAACCTAATAGGAATGATGATGACAAAATGTACACTCATTTTAAGCCTATAATGGGTGTTGCAACAAATACTCGATGCAAAAGGACCGACCTGTTTCGCTCGGAGGAACACAAGCGACTTTACTCTAAGTTGCTAAAGCGATGGGTGATCAACCTAAGAAGTGTGGACTTTGATTTTCTTGATTCCTTGAATGTGAAGCTGCGAGAGAAATTCACGCTACTTCAGCTTGAGCGTTTTTGTTCCGAGACGACAGAGGCACATCCAGAACTTACTGCTTATTTATATTATAATATGAGTTTCTTGGATGCGAATAGATTCTCTTTTAGTGTTCGAGATCAAGACTATGTTGTTGACATGGACACATTGGTTGATGTGATTCGAGTAGACAGAGGGGCATTCCAATCAATTAGTGTGTCTATTGGTCGTGCAACAATCAAGCTTGTTCGTGATGGAATAGCGGAAAGACGAATCTCGTACTTGAGGATGAATGCCTCAAATATTTTGCTTCACAAGATTGTGATCAATTGCACGAGACCCAAATCGACTTCGAAAACCGATGTCTCCAACTCAAAAGCAAAGCGATGTATGCTATCAACACTGGCAAGAAATTCTCTCTTCCACACACAATCATGTTTCACATGTACAGATCGATGGTGAAAGACAAGGGCCAACTTCCTTATTTAGCTCTTGTTACTAAGTTATTCAGACATTTGAATATTCACTTCCCGGATTCCGTGTGTTCGAACTTGTGATCAAATGGTGATGGGATTGAAAATGGTTTCCAAAATGCGTCTGAAGGAGATGAACAAGACATTGGAGCAATTCAAGGAGAAAACCCTTGTCAAGACTCACCAAGTTTCTTCGACTGCAAAACGGAAAGGGAAGGAGCCCATGACAGCTCCATCAAAGAGAAGAAGAGCACTCATCTTGGAGGATGAAGAATATGGGGACGATATCACCATTTCCGCCTTTGTATTGAGAAACCTACATCGTTTCGTTCCAGAGACAGAGGGGAGAAAGGATCAAGACAGAGAAGAAGAAGAGCAAAATAGAGGAGAGAGAGAATCGATGAGAAAAGAAGTAGAGGAAGAAAGGACAGTAGAAGAAGAAGAGGGTAGAGGTGAACAAGAACAATCAGAGCATGAAGAGTACTTCTTACCGCCTGAAAGCAATGAAACAAGGGGAGTTGCTGAGAACAGAGGTACCTCTTCAATTGCTTTTACTAGTGAAGATGTTAGCCGTTCACCTGCAGATCTAGAGGACATTTATGCCTCTCAATTTCTGAAGAAGGTCATGAGGTTTCATTGCCAAATCTGAGTGCTCATGCTGACTTGCCATCATCTGTCAATATTCCTACTAATCATGCAGAAACAAGCATTCAGACTGATAATTCAGCAGACTTTCGAAGACTACTTGATATTCTTATGGAGATGCGAGGCGGATTTATGCCCCAGGATGCGAAGTTTAGAACTTGCAAAATGCAGGTCAAACCTCTTCATTTCCTTGCATGATCAAATTCATGCCCTTGCTCTTCAAGTTCAAGCAAATGCCAAGGGTGAAGAAGTGGCTCAACTGAAGGAGGATTTGAAAAAGCTGGAAGGGATTGTCCAGTCGATGGGAGATTTCCAGCTTATTTGCGTTCCAAAGCAATCCTAATTTTATTCTCTTTTTGTCTCTACCTTTTTTAATGCTGACAAAAAGGGGGAGATGGTGCGATTTGAAGAGATTTGACTCTTGTTTGATTTGACTTGACTTTTGATTAACTTTTGTTTGGATTTGTTTGGTTGTGACTGGATTTGGATTGTTTAATCATTTAAATGTTTGCTGCAATATCTTAAAGCACTATTGGTATTTCAGATAGTTGTTTATTTACAGGACTAACTTATTTCCTGTGGATGCAGATTTAATGTTAATCTTTACTAAGTCAATTATCTGTTGTGAGATATCCATGTTTGCTTGAGTATTGTCTTGTAGGTCAAAAATATCCAAATCTGCAAGAAAGTTTTGTTACCATAAAAAATGGGGAGATTGTTGGAGAAAACTTCCGTATTTGTTTTGAAGTTGACAAAACGTTTCCATCAATCTAGTCCGAAGACATGCGACTCTTTCGTCAAAGTCTCGAAGACCGCCGAACCACCGACTCAAGATCCAAAGTCTACACTCATTGACAGTTTCTAGACCATCGAAGAAGACCTATCCGACTGAGTATTTCGTTAAGGATTTGATTCTATCGACTAAAGAAGATCTCTCGGCTGGTTATAGCACTTCGGAATCTTTTATTCGTTTTGATTTAGGTAATTTAGATCCGTTGATTGGCGAAGCACACTTGGAAGGTTCTACTTATGGAAACCTAGATCATGATTGTATGGGCGAGAAGGATTGGTGGGCTATCATCAGATTCCTTAAATGACTCAAAATCTCTCTAATTAATTCTGTCCAACGGGTAGATTGGAAGAGCTCTTTTGGAAAGTGTCAACTGTTATAAAGGCATGGAGGAGTATATAAGGGAGATGTTCTAATTATTCGAGAGTGTGCGCAATAGATAAATTTCAAAGTCTGAAGCTCCTTGTTTCTCATCAATTCAATTGTTAAGCGTAAACTTGTACTCAAAAGAGAGTTCATACATTTGTGGAGACCTTGAGGAACTGTAGCAGAGTCTCTACACTGTGGAATCAAGGACGTGATACTATAACGACTCTTTTGTTTCATAGTGAAATCCAGCCGGTAGGCTGTCAGTGCGGGAGAGTGAACGTAGGCTTGGATTAAGCCGAACCACTATAAACCTTGTGTTCTTATTCTCTTCTCTAAACTCTTTTACTTTACTCATAACTTTATTCATTTGTTAAAGTCTCATTTTTATTTTAAAGTCTACTATTAACAGACTTAGGTTAAAAGTAAAGTTTTTCACTATACTTTGCAAAAGTTTGTTTTTGCACCTATTCACCCCCCTCTAGGTGCTCATACTAGCATTCACAAAATCTTCATGTCATGCATTAAGACACTGTCCAATATTTAAATGTCGTGTCGAAATATCACCACATTATTTGTTTACGGGGTTTATATGTTCTTCATATACATATAGTCTCCCTTCACAAATAAATTTAATCTTTTGGATCGAACATTTTATCATAGTATCAAAGTTGGGTTTTGCACCGATTTCTTTCACATGTACGACCTCTCATTGGTCAAATTTGACATGTCAAATCATGTTTGAACGAGATAGGAGGTATTAAAACATATATATTTTTATAAATGTGATCTCCCTCCAGTCATAATACTCATGATATATGAAGTTAGTGTAGAAACAAGAGATGGTCCAAAGTTTAAATCCATTAACTATACTTGACCGAACCAAATTTAACTGCCTAGCCAACTTGAATGAATTATTATAGGAATAAGCATTACAAAATTCCTAAAACTCATCGTAAAATTGCAATTAAGTCATAATGTGTGATATACTGGAATTTCAATTATGTTTTTAATTAAATAAATCGGGCATTTCATCGACGCGCCTATAGTTCTATTCTCTGAGCTGATCACTCATGAGATAACTACACTATTTGGGGAAGTAATTAAGGGATTTTAATGCAATAGACTTGGGAATTCGACTAGGAATCGACTACTCGACTGTGCTTATCTGCAGATATCATTACGGTACAATTAAAAGTCGATTAGAGATCAAAGATAGGTCGGTTCGACAGAGATGTGTGGCTAAACGTGGATGATTCCACCAAATTACCAAATTCTCGTCGACCGGTACTAGACTGATTTTTCTGTCGTTTTGGTACCCTGTGTTCGTATTTGAAACCTCGATATTTTCATGATCATTGAGAATCGCCAATGTGTCAAAGATGCATAATATGGCTCGAAAATAATGACCACGGGTCAATTGCACTAAAAATTCTTAAAAGGTACTTGGTAGGTTAGGTTATGCTAAAATCGCGTCAGACTGAAATTAATTGCGAATTTGAAACCGATTTCAGAAATTGAAAGTTCTGTCATGTCACGATTTATTTTAGGAACGTCGACTCATCCTTCGAAGAATTTTCGGTGAGTTCAGGATTTTTATGGAAAATCAATTCGAACGATTTGAAAAAGAACAGAAATTCAGATTGGCTAAATTAAAGGGATTTTTGACTTCCAAACTGAGCTATTTAGTGAAGGGGACTTGCAGAAATGGTATGGGCTTCTTCCTAAGCAAAATTGGACCTCAAATTGGGGAATTTTATGAAGAAATTGAAGCCCAAAAATTTGTGAAATTCGGAGCTTGGATGGGGGGTTGCAACATTGGTATCAAAAGTTGATTGTTTGTGGAATTTTATTGCTAGAAAGTATCGGGGGACCAAGCCTTAATGGAGTGAGATATTTAATTTGACTTTTGAGGCTTTGGTTCCCTCTTTCCCTCATCCATTCCCCCCAATCTTCCTTCGCACGTCGTCTTCCCCTGATCCCCCCTTTATGTTTTGCTTTCTTTCATTTCTCTCTTCAAAGAAACCCAGCTGCAGCCGAAGACCACAGCTGCTACTCCAACGCTTACCTTCTTTCATCGCCACACATCCTCCACCGAAGCTGCCCATCTCCCCTCACCGGACAGCCCCCACTCAAGAAGTCAACACCAGCGTCCAGCAAGCCGAGGTTGACTCCAGCAATTCCTTTGCACGCCAGCTGCAAGCACGTCTAGCCATCCCCGCAGTGGCGCTTGCCTTCATTCCACGTTCCCTCTCTCTCGCCTTCGCCAACCAACCCGCCCCTCCTTACGCTGCCATCCCCACCTTCCCCATAACTTCTCTTTATTTGGCCCAACCCCACGTTTCTATCCCTTCAAACTAAAGCAGTCCACATGAAACCCAGCCCAACAGCCCGTAGCCGTAGCCTGTTCTCACCAGAGGCTAAAGATTAAATGCTTTAGGAAAGACTGTGATGGTTCTTGTGGAAAATCTTCTAGAAAAAAGAAACACTTCAAAAGGAAAGATTGCTTAGGCCATAAAAAGTCAAATCGATGCTTCATCTATAGCCAAAAAGGACATTTTGCCAAAAACGCCCTCGGGCAAAAAAAGGTCGAATCATTTGATACATCATATAGAGAATGAAACTGGTATTTCTCTTGAAAATGATGATATCGAATCTCTATTTTTTGCGGATGAAGAACCATGTGAACAAACTCTTTGTGTCATCCCTTGTTATCAAACTCCTAGTGAAACTGATTCAAATTCAGATCCTGAAGATATTTTTCATATATCTCTGACTCCTTCAGAAGAAAGCACTAACATATTTTCAAGCCAAACACATTGTCCCCATTTTCCTATGAAAATATTCACTTCAAATTTTGCCAAACCAATCACCGTCATTGCTCTCATAGACACTGGAGTTGCTTATTCAATCTTAGACACTAAAGTTCTTCCTGAAGAATATTGGACTTCCTGTGTTTGGTATTTCAACTCTGCTTCGGGAGATACTTTCTCTACAAATGTGAGAACCACTCCGATAACTGTCTAGTTTTTTCCACAGTGCTCCATAACCACAAAAATCTTTGGCTCAAGTCATACGTTCATACATCCTCTAATTTGGAAGGAAGATGATTTCCTTGACTAGCTTCGATGGTTATTATGGTACTTAACTAATAAGTACTCAATAGCTATTGAAATTCCAACCAAAAGATTTATTGCTAACCTCACCAAGATATTTGGACTCAGCAGAGGTAACATTGAAAATGAAAATAACAAAAATCTTTTAGATTTCCTTAATTGGTTTTATCCTCCAACTCATTGAAAATGACTCTTGCAAAAGGAACTGAGAACCACACAACCAAACCCTGAGGTCCATATTATTTTGTTTTTTAGACGACCATGGGCTTTTCTAACAAATAATGGCAACATCATCAATGCTCCCCTAAGTATAGGTACTTCATCCTATAAACCTGTACCACATAGTGCAGAAGCTCGAGTTCACAAGTCCTATCCAGGACCTGTTGGTTGCTGTAAGCACCAGTATCGAGAACTCCAGAGAATCTTATGCCAGGAAAATAAAACCATTCATGAAGATGCATGGAATTATAATATACCCACTGCATGGGATCATTATGACTTAGCATCAGAAGCCAATGAAGCACTCCAAGAATTCAGACAAGCTGCATCATCACAGGAGCATGGCAGGCACAGATGACATTGCACAATCCTCTCAAGACCCCTATGTTAAATGGAGAGGTCATCTTTCCCAAGACCCTTATGACCAAGGATCTTTGTCCTTATTTCAAGGTATGGACACATCCTTCTATGCACAGCCATCCAATTGGCCTCAGCCAAGTATTCCTACCGATACTACAGACGCCGACAATACAGACTGGGCACAAGAGGAAGCATATGCATCCACATCATACCAGCTGAACCAGATTCTCTCACCAGAAGACCTTGAAGCACTTGAACAAAAATATGATGAACATCTTTTAGCAACAGTGCACAGCTCAAATGATTCAGACTATGACTACAATGCTCGTGATTAATGAAATTGCTGAACAAGACTATTGTCCGTACAAGTTCACTATAGCAAGTTACTGTTCACTTTTACTGTAGTAGTAGGCTAGGGAAATCACTGTTCACTATCACTTTTCATACTGTGCGAAAAATTCCCTACCGAGATTTTCTGAAGCCTCTATTTGTTTCGGGACCTGTGAGCTTGGTCCTTGTTTGTGTGTGACCTCTTGTTGCCTATAAAAGGCGAGGATGATGTAATGTGTTGGGTAGAGTCTCTTGAAGTAAAGTGAGTGTTTTGTGAAAATCTCTCTATGGCTTTCTAAGCTCCCTTCTTCTACAGTCTGGTAGGATCCTCTGAGAAGTGCAGCTCGGATAGTTAAAAATGTTACTATCCTGGTTCTATCTGAGTATTTCTAGGCTCTGAACTAAAGGGCAAAGTGGTTTCCTACTAAAAGGCTGTCCCTGAAGGGCTTGAACGAGAGAAGTTCGCCCATTGTGGGAAGGCATACTTGCAAGAAACTAACTTCGTCCTCCCTGGTTCTAAGTCTAGGTTTATTCAATGGCCGATTTCGGCTCGGTCCGGGCTCCCGTTGGTGTCACCACTTTGGAGTTTGTTGCCCGTCGTTGTGCCACCGTCGCCGTGGACTCATTGACTCGCAAATCCAGTGAGTTTACTCACTAATCTTTGATTATGGAGTTAATTATGCTTAACGGTTGATTAGTTTAAGTTAAGCATGGATTATGTGGATAGTTAGAATAAATTAGCCATTTAATTAATCATTTATGCATGTTATGTGGTTAGAGTAGCATAATTAGAGCCTAGATAAGCGGTGGTATTTATCTAGAGTGGTTCGGAATTTTTCCAGGCCCGTTTCGGTATTTAATTTGGCTTTTCTAGCCTAAGTTGCATTTTTGGTATTTGTTTAATTTAATTTTCGTAATTATTTAATTAATTATTATTTTTTGAAAATTAGACCGGGATAGCCAGTGACTAGAATTTCATGCTTATTTCAATGGTGTGTTTGGTTTATTTATTTGAATGTTAATTTGTCCTGATTGAGTGATATTTGTAATTTTGGGAATTTATTTCCAAAATTGAGTATTTTCTGTTTTTAATTAGAAAATACCGGGCGTCAGTTTACAATGCCAAAAATGTATTTATGGACTATTGGAATTAGTGAGATTTTTGAAAAGGAAAATATTATATTTTGGCAAGGGCTGACCGTGTACCCACATACAATCATTATTATCGGGAATGATAAAAGTGGTGACATTGTCGATTGATCAGGATGGTATACTATATCAGCCTGTGGGCTTGATATATTAGTTTAAAGTGAGCAGTATACCGGTATACTATATCAGACTACGAACTTCGATAGATCAGCTTAGTGTGAGTAGTATACCTTAACAGCTTTTGGTGAGCATTGTCAGTATACTATATCAGCCTGAGGGCCTTGATATATTAGCTTAACGCGAGCAATATACTATTTATCAGCTTAGAGTGAGCTATACTATCTATCTTCAGCTTAGTGTGAGCAATCCTTGATGTAATCGGACTTTGTAGATAGTATTGATTAGGTTGACCGAGAGATAGTCTTGATGACACGGAATCGACTAGTTCGATTGGTCGATGGCTTGATCTAATTTGATGAATTGATTTGTTGAATGATTGATTGGGTGGTTGAATCGTACTGACTTGCAAGAAGGAACTGAGGCAAAGGTAAGTTCCCTGACTTCTGCTTGTGCTTAGGCGGCCCTTGTGGCGTATTTTCTTCCTAGTCGGGACTTAGGGGGTGAACTTGCTGAGACGTCGTCTCACCCCGTTGTGGGATAACATTTACAAGTTCTTAGATGGCAGCTTCTCCTGAGTGTTTTGGACACCCGAAGAAGGTCATTGAGCAACGTACTCAAATTCCTCTCCCTGGGGGACAAGGAACCTGGGTCTATGAACTCGTAAGGTCCGTGGTCTGGGTTGATAAGGGTCTACCCGGTAAGGTACCCTATCAATTCAGATCGTGGTACCGTTACGAGCGAAATAGACCTAGAGAAGGCCCCCTTCCCGAGCCTGAGGTTCCTAGGTCGGTGATGGAGATAGCTTTTGGTGAGGGTACGGCTGACCCTCCAGATGGTTCAGTGGTGGACCCGAATCTGTTGGATCCAGGATCCCCGGTGTATTATGAGGAAGACTCAAATGTTTGAGGATCTATAGCCTCTACCCCCCTTTTTGCAGACCATGTTTATAGTCGGCTAATATTGTATATGACTAGGTTTGATATGTATAAAGGTGTGGTTTGGCTTTCAAAAATCGTGGTCCTACTTTCCTATCCCATCTTCGTGTTATCTAGGGATTAATTATTCGCTTCCGCATGCACATTAAAATGAATAGGTCGGTGACGCGTTCTAGGACGTCGCAATTTAATCGACTACCGAGGGATGGGTACGTGCTCGGAGGATTGGGGCGTGACATCCTCGTTTGGTGGTATCAGAGCATGGTTAGTGGTTGGAGTGATAAGGTGCGATGATTTATGGGATAGTCAGTAGGATTGACCTTTATTTCATGCTGGTGCATGTCTGTATTGTTGAAGAAAATTCTCTTATTTTGAAGTTAACAAAACGTTTCCATCAGTCTGTTTAAAGACTTCAAGACTCAATTATTAAATTCTGATGAATTCCAGACTCTGTCGTCAAAGTCTGAAGACTGCAAGACTCAAGACTTAAAGTCTACCCTCACTGGCAGGTTCTTGACCAACGAAGAGAAGACTTATCTAAATGTGAGTTTATCTTTAAGGATTCGGTTCAAACGGTTTAAAGAAGATCTTATGGCTGGAGATAGTACCTTGTGATCAATTATTCTTATTGGAATCAATTCGAATAATCAAGATCTTTTGAAATGCGAAGTATACTTGAAAGGTTCTACTTATGGAAACCTAGATCCTGATTGTCTGGGCGAGCATGATTGGTGGGCTATCATCACATTCCTTAAACGACTCGAGATCTCCTTGATTGATTTTGTCCAACAGGTACATTGGAAGAACTCATTTGAAAAGTGCCAACGGATATAAAGGCATGAAGGAGTATATAAGGAAGACGCTCAAGTTGTTCGAGTGTGTGCGTGAAAGAAGAATTCCAAAGTCTGAAGCTCTTAGTTCTTTGCTTTCTCAATCACTGAGCTTAAGTTGTACTCAAAAGAGAGATTAAATACTTGTGAGACCTTAAGGAAGTATAGTAGAGTCTCTACACTGTGGAGTCAAGGACGTGAGACTGTAAAAATCTCTTTTGGTTCATAGTGAAATCCAGCCGGTGGGCTGTCAGTGCGGGAGAGTGGACGTAGGGTTGGTCTAAGCCGAACCACTATAAACTTTGTGTTTCAATTCTCTTTCCCTATACTCCTTGCTTTAATTTGTAGCTTTATCTAATTGCTTATAGTCTTTTACATATTCAATATGTTATTCTTGAAAGTCGAGTTAACTTGTTGAAAGTCTAGCGAAAATTTGCTAGAACACCTATTCACCCCCTCTAGGTGTCCTTACTAGCCCCATCATGTATTAGTTGTTTGGTACAATTGTTTGTTTGTGTGGATCGCTCAACTTCTAATTCTGTGTGGAATTGGAGGGCAAGTTTCTGTAGAAAACTTCCAAGATGAGTGATTAGGAGCATATGACTCCTAGAAAGCGTACTATAGGGCTTGTTAATCAAGGTAGGATGCCGACGAGGGTCGGTACTCGAGGAGGCCATGGTAGAGCACCAACTCAGGCTAGCGCTAGTGGAGTGGCACCATCTGTTGGTGCAGGGGTAGCAAACCCCGGTAATCTCAGGTTCGAATGGATCATGCAAGCGCTGGAAGCAATGAGAAATTTGATGGGGCAGCAGGACTAGAATTAAGCCGCTACCATTGCCACTGCCGCCGCCACTCAAGCTACTGCTACTATTGCCATTGCTGCCGCCACTGAAGCCGCCGTCATTGTCGCACCTGTTGAAACTCCAGCTGGGAACATAGTTGTTAAGAGAGAGAGACCGATTCACAAGTTAGTGGAGCAGTTCTTGAAGCTGAACCCGTTGAGATTCACTAATACTAGAGACCCGAAGACTGCCTCGCTATGGATTCAAGACCTAGAAAAGGCTTTTGCACTTCTAAGGTGCAATGAGGAGGAAAGAGTTGTCCTGGCAGTATATCAACTGCAAGGTAACGCAAATACTTGGTGGAGGGCCGCCAGAGGTACAGTATTTTTGGAAGGCGTGGTCCCGGTGTGGGACGCTTTCCTTAGAGCCTTCAACAACAAATACTTTTCGAGTAGCGCCCAAGAACAAAAAATGGAGGAATTTCAACGCCTCCGCCAAGGAATGATGACTTTGACCGATATGAGGTCAAGTTCACGAAGCTTTCTCAGTATGCTCGACGTTGATAGAGGATCCAGAAGACAAGGCTCGAAGGTTCAGGAATGGCCTTCGACTAGAGCTGAAAAACCCGCTGGTGCCGTTTTATCTAAAAGACTATCGTTGTGACATCCAGATTTTCGGGTTCTTATTTCGATTAGATAAATTGGCCATTTTTGTTTAGTTGAAGCCATGGATTAATTCTAGTTGTGAAATTGAGAAGGAAGAGGGATTCTTGGATGAGGAAAATAATCAATTTGATAAGTGAGATGTCAATTGATTTTAGGAGGCTTATTTGAGAGAAATTCAAGAGGAAATTAGATGCGGAAATGCAAGAGGGGAATCAAGAACTCTAGTTTGGAAATTCCTTTGGGATTAAATGAGCTTATTCAAAAGAAATTGGATCAGGAATCTTCTATTTGAGAAAATTCTTTCTTTTGATTTTCTTCCCATTTTCCTTTCCCTACTTGGCCAAACACCTTTTTCCCTTTGCCCACAAGTTTCTCTCTCTTTCTTTCTTTTTCTTTTTCTCTCTCTCCCCCTCTCTTTTTCCTCGTGCGTGAGCCCCTCCACCGAATGCCCCCTTGCTGTCTTCCACTTTTGCCTTTTGACTTTTCAACCTGACACACTCTCTCTTATCTCTAGCTCTCTCTCTCGATACTCCCTCATCCGCTCAACACTCTCTCTCCTCCTCTCCCTCTCGGTCGTTCGAACGTAGCACAGCAGAAACAAAGATGGCAGCTTGCCGTTGCAACCAGCCGCGCTGGAGCCAAGATCGTCTGCTCCGCTCGCGCGCCGCCCGCACCCTCCGCCTTCCTCACCCTCCTCAGCTGCCGTCAAAGCCTTCTCTCATCCATCTCCGTTTGCTACCTGAGATTCCAGATCTGGGATGGACGTTGAAGCAGCCCGCGCCGTGCGCGACGCCACCGCCCTCCGCCGTTCGCCGCTGTGCTGCACGTCGTCGCTCCGCCGCTGCTCCGCTCATCTTGGCCTCCTTCTCACCCAGCTCGTTGCTCCGAGCTGCTGTCTAGCTCGTGCAGGAGCCGCTGGAGCTCCCTCCGACCACCTCCGGCCATCGTCGGCCTCACCGGAGCTCCGCCTTGCCCTCCGCCGCCCTTGGCCGCCTCAACCGATGCCGGAACCGCGTCAACCAGCAGTGAACAGAGAAGGCAGAAAATGGGTATGACAGTGGGGTTTTGGCCCGTTTTGGCTGCCTTCCCGAGCCCGGATGCTCGGCCCGCCTTGAGGAAAGTCGTTCCTCGCGTCGTCCCCGTCGAATTGATCCGATTTGCGCGCGATTCCAGTGAGTAATCTCACTAATCCCTACTTAGTTGGCTAATTATGCTTAGGGGTTGGTTAGGTTTAATTTAATGCAATTAGTGGTTAGATTAGAATGTATTAGTGTTTATTAGTCAATTGTGATGTGAATTAGACAAATTGATTGTGCAATTAGCAAGTAGACGTAGTTTACTATTTATTGAAAGTATCTCGGGATTTTTCCCGACCCTTAGCGGGCTTCATTAGAACTTTTCGCCTAAATTGGATTTTTAGTAATTAATTATTAATTTTCGAAATTAATTAATTATTTTTTTTTTTTTTTCCGGAAATTCAACCAGGATGGCCGGTGACCGGAATTTTATCTTTGGTGATCATGGTGAAGTCCGTTTATTTAATTGGTCTTTATTTTGAGTTAAATTGAATTTTTAATATTTATTAATTAATTTTCGAAATTAATTAATTATTTAATTATTTTCGGAAATTAAGGCTAAGATGACCGATGACCGAATTTCGTGTTGATTGTCGTGGTGCGGTCCGTTTATTTATTTGAGCTTTGAATTGTGCCAAATTGAATTAAATGTGGAATTTTAGGATATATTCCTAAATAGTTGTTGTTAATTATTTGATTGAGAAATCGTTGGTTATTAATTGAAAAATAACCGGGCATCGGTTGATAATACCAAAAATATTGGAGTAGACTACAAAAAATGTGGGAGTTATGGAAAAGAAATTATTATATTTTGGCTAGGACCGATCGTGTACCCATACACGGCATTTTATCGGAAATGATAAAATGGGTTATTTGATTGTTTGCTTGGAATGGCATGTATACCAGCTCGATGACTCTACGGAGCATCTTGAGACAGTATGGTATGATAAATTGTATGATCTACCGGCTCGATGACTCTACGAAGCACCTTGAGACAGTACGGTATGATACATTGTATGATCTACCGGCTTGATGACTCTACGGAGCATCTTGAGACAATACGGTATGATAAATTGTATGATCTACCGCTTGATGACTCTACGGAGCATCCGGAGACAAAGACGGTATGATAAATTGTGTGTATACCTACTCGGTGACTTTATATGTCATCTTAAGACAGGACAAGTATGATCTACCGGCTCGGTGACTCTATAGATTATCTTGAGACAGTACGGTATGATATACCGGCTCGATAATCCTACAGATCATCTTGAGACAGTACGGTATGATTTGATAGCTCGGTAACTCTATATGTCGTCTGGAGATAAGATAACATGCTATCTATATATCACCTAGGGTGAGTAGTCTTGGATGTTGATTAGACTTATAGAAAGTATGGAAAGGGTCGATCAAGAGATAATTTGGATGACATGTAATCGACTAGGTCGATTGATCGATGATTCGATCTGATTGGGTGATGTGATGTGATGATGTATATTTGATATATATACTAACTTGCAGGAAGGAGCTGAGGCCAAGGTAAGTCCTCTGACCCGTGATGTGCTTAGGCAGCCTAAGGTGTAATGGTTTACTAATCGGGCCTTAGTGGGGGTAGAACTCGCTGAGACGTAGTCTCATCCTGGTTTAGAGAAAACATTTCAGGACCCCGCTGAGGAGCTGAGGAGGAGAACTCTGAGGTGAAACCTGAGGAGAATGATTTTTGGAATAAGAAGATAATACTGAGAGGGATCTTAAGTACGACCTGGATGTACTGAAATTACATCTTCTTTTGAGAATTTCATTTTGATGTGAATAGTTATGAAGGACTTTGGTTTGCGTTTTGTATAAAAGTTTGGTTATAAGTTTCGATATGAAAGATATGGCCTTGCTTTTCTATCCCATCGATTTACTGTCTGGGGATTTATAACTACTTCTGCATGTGCTTAATAAATGAAAAGGGTCGGCGATACATAATCTTGGGATATCGCATTATAAAATCGACCAACTGAGAAGGATGTGTGCGTGCCTGAGGATCGAGGCGTGACAATCGTGAGGTGTACAACCGAGCCCAGCTGATAGAAAGGAGTTTGAACGAACAAGCCGCCTCAACTGGATCAAGGTTTAATTCAAGTATAAAAGGGAATCAACATGGGAAGAGGCCCATGACTGGAGGAATGTTCCATGTCCAGCCCAACATGAAGGGTGGAATTGGAAAGTCGATGCCAAATTAGAATGGCATAAGTCACTTCTATGGAAGACGACATGGTATGACCCCGTTTACTCGGAGATCAAGCGCTTGTTTCGAATGTGGCTAGCAAGGTCACATAGCCAGAGATTGTCCTAGAAAGCCAAGAGGACAATAGCATTTGCCGCCGCCGCCGCCGCCACTATTGGGTCAGATCAGAGGATTCGCGCTGTAGAACGCACTGTAGGGTGGACAAATCAGACCCCCAGCTTAAGGGACAGTGTATGCCATCACAAGAGATCAAGCAAAGGATACACCTGATGTGATTATAGGTACGGTTTTGCTGAACGACCATGTTGCTTATACTTTATTCGACCCTAGAGCGACTCATTCTTTTATTGATGAGCAATATGTTAAGCTGATAGGGTTAAGTCTTGAATTGCTGGAGTCAGTGGTTAGCATATCTACACTATTAAAGGATAAGGTGTTATCTGCATTGGGTTGTTCTGGTTGCAAGTTAGGGATTGGTGAACAAGAGGGGAGGATAGATTTGTTAGTCTTAGCCATGTATGACTTTGATTTGATAATTGGCATGGACTGGCTCACCAAGCAACGAGCTAAGATGGACTGCTATCACAAAGTGATTCAGTTTGACCCGTTAAAGTATGAAAGTTTTGAGTTTGTTGGAAGTCGAGGAGAACCCTCGATTACCTTGATCTCGTCGCTTGAGACAACCCGTTTGTTAGACAAGGGTTGTCAAAGTTACCCGGCAACTGTCGTTGATACAATAGTTGAGGAGCTGAACATTGAAGATATCTCAGTGGTGCAAGAATTTCCAGATGTATTCCCGAAGGAGTTACCAGGCCTACTGCCAGAAAGAGAGATCAAGTTTATGATTGAGTTAGCACCCGGGATAGAGCCAATCTCTAAGGCTCCTTACCGGATGGCGTTATCTAAGTTGAAAGAACTAAAGGTGTAGATGCAGGAGTTATTGGATAAGGGATTCATACGTCCTAGTGCATCACCTTGGGGAGCACTGATTCCGTTCGTGAAAAAGTAAGATGGTTCATTGCAGTTGTGCATCGACTATCGTTAACTCAATCAGGTGACGATCAAGAACAAGTATCCACTCCCAAGGATCGACGACTTGTTTGACCAGTTACAGGGAGCGTTGATATTTTCGAAAATCGACTTGAGGACGGGATATCATCAGCTGAGGATTAGGAATGAGGACATTCCAAAATCAGCATTTTGTGCTTGATACGGCCATTATGAGTTCACTGTAATGCCGTTCGGTTTAACGAATGCTCCAGCTGCTTTTATGGATCTGATGAACTGAGTGTTCAAGGAATATCTAGATCAATTTATGATCGTTTTCATCGATGATATTTTGGTGTATTCGAGGAGTGCTGAGGAGCACGAGAGTCATCTGAGAATGGTACTGCAGACTCTGAGGATTCATGAGCTGTATGCCAAGTTCAGCAAATGCGAGTTTTGGTTAACTCGTGTTGCTTTCTTAGGTCACGTGATTTCAGGCGAAAGAATCTCCGTGGACCCAACCAAGATTGAAGCAGTGATTAATTGGCCAAGACTGACTATAGTGATAGAAATCAGAAGTTTTTTGGGTTTAGCTAATTACTACAGAAGGTTCGTGGAAAGATTTTCAGCTTTGGCGTCGCCGTTGATTCGACTTTTGAAGAACGAAGAAAAGTTTATGTGCACAGACAAGTGCGAGCGTAGTTTCCAAGAGCTTAAGCAAAGGCTGACTACCGCACCTGTGCTGACCATTCCATCTAGTCTTGAAGGATACGAGATCTATAGTGATGCGTTGTTCAGAGGATTGGGTTGCTTGCTGATGCAACATGGTAGAGTTGTTGCATATGCCTCCCGCTAGTTGAAACCTCATGAGTTGAATTACCCGATACATGACTTAGAACTCGCAACAATTATTTTCGCTATGAAAATTTGAAGACATTATTTGTGTGGGGAAAGATTCCAGATTTTCATTGACCATTAAAGTCTCAAGTATTTATTCTTTCAGAAGGAGTTGAATATGAGGCAGCGTCGTTGGATGAAACTTCTAAAGGATTACGATTGTAATATCTTATATCACCCCGGGAAGGTGAATAAGGTCGCCGATGCTTTGAGTCGGAAATCTTCAATCACTCATATGCTGGTTAAGGAGTGGAATTTACTCGAGAGAGCTCAAGATTTGGTTTTCAAGTTTGAGGTAGACCACCTTTCGAATCTTATCCACCCTCGGAATTGAGCCGGATGTTCAGATCATGATTAAATTACTTTAGCCGACAGACCCAGATGTTTAGAAGATTCTGTAAGAGAACACCGATAAGAGAAAGGCTAACTTTCAGATTTTTGAGGATGGAACACTGAGGTTTTGAGGACAATTGTGTGTACCTGACGATGTAGAGCTTAAAGAGGAGATCTTATTAGAAGCTCATCATAGCAGTTATAGCATTCATCCTAGCAGTACGGAGATGTATCAGAATCTGCATCAACACTATTGGTGGTCTGGTATGAAGGCGGACATTGCCAAGCATGTCACCAAGTGTTTGATGTGTCAGCAAGTAAAGGCACAACATTGTAAGCCAGGAGGACTTTTGCAACCTCTTGAAATCCCAGAGTGGAAATGGGAACACATCACGATAGACTTTGTGATAGGTTTACCAAGGAGTCAGAGGGGTAATGATTCCATTTGGGTAGTGATCGACAGACTGACAAAGTTAGCTCATTTTATCGTAGTACGAAAAGATCTTGACTTGGATAGGCACACTAAGTTGTATGTGCGTCAGATAGTTCGATTGCATGGAGTGCCGGTAACGATTACTACAAATCGAGATCCGAGATTTACAACTACTTTTTGGAAGAGTTTGCAGACTGCTTTAGGGATGAAGTTGCGGTACAGTACGGCATATCATCCTCAGACAGATGGCTAATTTGAGAGGACGATTCAAATTCTCAAAGACATACTGCGAGCTTATGTGCTAGACTTTAAGGGAAGCTGGGAGGAACTTCATCTGGTCGAGTTTGCCTACAACAACAGCTACTAGCAGAGCATTCAGATGGCTCCTTTCGAAGTGTTGTATGGCAGAGTGTACAGAACGCTAGTGTGTTAGGATGAAGTTGGGGAGAGAAAGATCACAGGCCCAGAGTTGGTTTAGTAATCAGTGGATGTAGTTGCAATCATCATGAACAGACTACAGACCACTTAGAGCCGCTAGAAAAGTTACGCAAATAAGCGCCAGAGACCACTGGAATTCCAAGTTAGTGATCACGTTTTTCTGAATGTGTCACCAATGAAGGGTACTTCGCGCTTTGGCAAGAAGGAAAAACTGAGTTCGAGGTATATAGATCCCTTTGAGATTCTAGAGAGAATCAGGATCCTAGCGTATCGTCTTACATTGCCGCCGAGTCTGGCGAAAGTGCATGATGTCTTTCACATGTCAATGTTGAGGAAGTATGAGCTTGACTCGACCTACGTGCTTAATTTTGAAGAATTCAACGTGGACGACAGAATGTCGTATGTTGAAAGCCCGGTTCAAATTGTGGATCGGAAAGAACAGGCTCTATGCACCAAGACCATCTCGTTGGTCAAAGTGGTCTAGCAACACCACGGCACTGAAAAAGCAACTTGGGAGAGTGAAGAGTCGATGAGACAATTGTACTCTCACATTTTTGCTTAAAGTATTATAATGGTTTAAATTTCGAGGACAAAATTTTTATAAGAAGAGAAGAGTTGTGACATCTTGGAATTTCAATTCTGTTTTCAATTAAATAAATCGAGCATTTCATCGACACGCCTATAGTGTCATTCTCTAAGCTGATCACTCATGAAATAACTAAACTATCTGGAGAAGTCATTAAGTGATTTTAATGCAATAGACTTGGGAATTCAATTAGGAATCGACTATTCGACCGTGCTTATCTGCAGAGATCATTACAGCACAATTAAAAGTTGGTTAGAGATCGAGATAGGTCGGTTCAACGAGATGTGTGGCTAAACGTGGGTGATTCCACCAAATTACAAAATTCTCGTCGACCGGTACTAGATTGATTTTTCTGTTGTTTTGGTACCTTGTGTCCATATTTGAAACCTCGAGATTTTCACAACCACCGAGAGTTACCAATGTGTCAAAGATGCACAATGTGGCTCGAAAATAATCGACCACAAGTCAATTGCATTAAAAATTCCTAAAAAGTACCCGGTAGGTTAGGTCATGCTAAAATCGCGTCAAATTGAAATTAACCGTGAATTTGAACCCGATTTCAGAAGTTGAATGTTCTGACATGTTACGATTTATTTTAGGAACGTTGACTCATCCTTCGAAGAATTTTCGGTGAGTTCAGGATTTTTACGGAAAATCGATTCAAACGATTCGGAAAAGAACGGAAATTCGGATGGGCCAAATTGAAGGGATTTTTGACTTCCAAACCGAGCTACTTAGTTAAGGGGACTTGCAGAAATGGTATGGGCTTCTTCATTAGCAAAATTGGACCTCAAATTGGGGAATTTGATGAAGAAATGGAAACCCAAAAATTTGTGAAATTCGGATCTTGGATGGGGGCTGCAACATTGGCATCAAAAGTTGATTATTTGTGGAATTTTATTGCTAGAAAGTACGAGGGGACTAAGCCTTAATGGAGTGAGATATTTAATTTGACTTTTGAGGCTTTGGTTCCCTCTCTCCCTCATCCATTCCCCCTAATCTTCCTTCGCACGTCGTCTTCCCCCGATCCCCCCATTTATGTTCTGCTTTCTTTCATTTCTCTCTTCAAAGAAACCCAACTGCAGCTAAAGACCACAATTGCTGCTCCAACGTTTCCCTTCTTTCATCGCCACACATCCTCCACCGAAGCTACCCATCTCCCTTCACCGACCAACCCCCACTCAAGAAGTCAACACTAGCGTCCAGCAAGCCGAGGTTGACTTCAGCAATTCCTTCGCGCGCCAACTGCCAGCACGTCCGCCCATCCCTACAGCCGCTTGCCTTCATTCCACGTTCCCTCTCTCTCTGCCATCGCCAACCAGCTGCCCCTCCTTACGCTGCCATCCCCACCTTCCCCATGTCTTCTCTTTACTCGACCCAACCCCACGTTTCTATCCCCTCAAACCGAAGCAGTCCACACGAAGCCGAGCCCAAAGCTTTGTAATTTCCAGCCCGTTGCCACTTTGAACTGGCCGATTTCGCCACCGTCGGTTTGGGCTCTCATGGTGTCACCACTTTGGAGTTTGTTGCCCGGGTTGATTAGTTTTAGTTAAGCATGGATTATGTGGACTCATCGGCTTTTAATTTGGCTTTTTGTTAGGCCTAAGTTGCATTTTTGGTATTTATTTAATCAATTTTCGTAATTATTTAATTAATTATTATTTTTGAAAATTAGATTATTATTTTTCATAGCTAGTGACCGAAATTTCGTGCTTTGATTTCAATGGTGTGTTTGGTTTATTTATCGAATGCTAATTTGTGCTTGATTGAGTGATATTTGTAATTTTGGGAATTTATTTCCAAAATTGAGTATTTTTTATTTTTAATTAGAAAATACTAGGCATCGATTTACAACGCCAAAAATGTATTTATGGACTATTGGAATTAGTGGGATTTTTGAAAAGGAAAATATTGTATTTTGGTTAAGGCCGACCATGTATCCACACACGATTATTTTTATCGGGAATGATAAAAGTTGTGACATTGTTGATTGATCAGGATGGTATACTATATCAGCCTGCGGGCTTGATATATCGGCTTAGAGTGAGCAGTATACCAATATACTATATTAGCCTACGGGCTTTGATATATCAGCTTAGTGTGAGCAGTATACCTTAACAGCTTCTGGTGATCATTGTCAGTATATTATATTAGCCTGAGGGCCTTGATATATTAGCTTAGCACGAGTAGTATACTATTTATCAACTTAGAGTGAGCTATACTATCTATCTTCAGCTTAATGTGAGTAGTCCTTGATGTGATCGAACTTTATAGATAGTATTGATTGGGTTGATCGAGAGATAGTCTTGATGACATGGAATCGACTAGTTCGATGGGTCGATGGCTCGATCTGATTTGTTGAATGATTGATTGAGTGGTTGAATCGTACTAACTTGCAGGAAAATACTGAGGCAAAGGTAATTTCCCTAACTTGTTCTTGTGCTTAAGCAGCCTTGTGACGTATTTTCTTCCTAGTTGGGACTTAAGGGGTGAACTTGGTGAGACGTCATCTCACCCCGTTGTGAGATAACATTTACAGGTCCTTAGATAGCAACTCCTCCCGAGCATTTTGGACAGCCGAAGAAGGTCACTAAGCAGCATACTCAAATTCCTCTCCTTGGGGAACAAGGAGCCTGGGTCTACGAACTCATAAGGTCCATGGTATGGGTTAATGAGGGTCTACCCAGTAAGGTACCCCATCAATTCAGATCGTGGTACCATTACAAGCGAAATTAACCCAAAGAAGGCCCCCTTCCCGAGCCTAAGGTTCCTAGGTCGGTGATGGAGATAGCTTTTAGCGAGGGTACGGCTGACCCTCCAAGTGGTTCAGTGGTGGACCTGAATCTGTCGGATCTAGGATCCCTAGTGTATTCTGAGGAAGACTTGAATATTTGAGGATCTATAGCCTCTACCCCCCTTTTTGCAAACCATGTATATAGTCGGCTAATATTGTATATGACTAGGTTTGATATGTATAAATGTGTGGTTTTGTTTTCAAAAATCGTGCTCCTACTTTCCTATTCCATCTTCGTGTTGTCTGGAGATTAATTATTCGCTTCCGCATGCGCATTAAAATAAATGGGTCGGCGACGCATCCTGGGACGTCGCAATTTAATCGACCACTAAGAGATGGATATGTACTCGAAGGATTGGAGCGTGACATAATGTTTTCAAAAAGTACGATGAAGTCGTAAAATTATTATAGGGATTAATTCCTGAATTCATCTTTAAGCATAATTTAACTATGAAAAGTCGCACTTGACTTGCCATATTAAATTCAAAAATCAACTGAAAAATGAGAATATTTAAATGTCATCGCCCTTGCCCCGTCCTACCTTGTGATCAAGCCGCTCACCGCCGATTCCATCCAGTGGGCCCATCTCAACCGTCCATCTGCTTTCTTTCTTCGAATGATGCAAAAGGGACGGTGTGATGTGTTACCGGGAACAAAGTGAGATCTCACTTCCCTTTCAGCGCGTGGAGTAACGACTCGATGATAGCCATCCACATTTCATCCCCATCGGCTGCTTTTTTATTTCAAGGTGGACCCCACGCGTGTGCTCGTACTTGCTTTGGCGATTTTCTTTATCTACTTTTCTTTTCAACTTAAATCCTTATTGCCCATTTAATAACAAAAAGAAGTGGAGACATTCCAAATGCTCATCTTTATCGGCGATTTAATTCCTCGTTCATCTAACCACTAGGGGCTCCCTAGTGGCCCTTGCTCAAGAAATGGAAGTTGGGAGTTTTGAGAATGATTTAGTTTTAGGAATAGATTTCGATTTTCACGTTCTATAAAGAGACAAAAGCAAAAACTTAAGAATAAGTGTTAGGATAAAAGTAGAATATGACTTATAAAAAAAAAAAAATCCTCTCACTGAAAAAAAAAATACAAAAATTCCTCATCCCAAAAGTCGGTGACTAATAATCGCTCTATGGTTGTGAAAAATTGAGACCTATAGTGAGTAAAGAAATAAAAAAAGAGTGGGGGTTGGTGTAGGCCACTATTTTAAATAAATTCATTTACTTATTGTATAGCCATAGATTAGGAACAACATTTTTTATCTGTTACTCTTGAAGTTGAGCAAGGTAGATTCGTTCCATAAGATTTGCCTCGACCTAACAACTTTACGACAAAAGAACGGTTAAAGTTATTTACAGTCCGGTTGAGATAGCCTTGCTAATGGATTTTTAGCCTAAAAAATTGGCTTGAATTTCATGTGTTTGGTATAAGGTTTTGAAAGCCCATTTGTCAGCTGTAATGCAGTTGTAAAGAAGTTTCTCTCACGGCACCTTCGGTTCAGCATTAGCAGCAATCTGGCTTTCTCGAGACATTGAAAAGTAAGTTAATGAATTTTTGTTTTATTTCCCATCTTACCCCCATTCAATAATCATAATTCTGATTTTACGCTTTCAAACACAAAAACCTCAATTCTACCTAGCAAATCCATGAACAGGACCATCACCCAGGGTTGAGTGTTGCCTAAGGTCAACGTCGTGGGCGGGTCAAGCGAGATCTAGGGGGTCAAGGCAAAATCTGGAGAATCCACGGTCGCGCTTGAGCGTTGTTTGGCGCATAATCACAATGATATAGAGAATAAAAGTAAAAAAAAGAAATCAAGACACGAGATTTTTATCTTGATTTACCCTTAAATTAGGGTTACCTTTTGCAGAAGATTCAACTATAATTAACATCTCACATCTCTCTCTGTTACATCCATTAATTACAAAAGAAAGAGATTATACATACTTAGTTGCTATTTATGGGCCCAAATATAAATTACCAATAAGATATAGACTTAAACTATAAAAGCCTTTCACCGGCTTTTGGGGGGGGAGCAAGACCCCACCCCCGTCCCCAGATGCATAACACTCACCCCCGTCTATTTCTGGCTTGACAAGGTCATAGAGAAAGTGGCTGAATTCACGCGACACTCATGTCAAGGACTTTGCAAATATGGGATTTTGGAGATCTGAGACATTGGCATGAGTCGCTTGGTCATGCAAACTTCAGTGTCGACTCACTTGGGATTTTGTGACCTCAGCAACAATTGTTGCAAAGGGGGGGTGGAGCAAGACCCCCGACCCCCGTCCCCGGGATGCACAACACTCACCCCCAATCTATTTCTGGCTTGACAAGGTCATAGAGAAAGTGGCTAAATTCACGCGACACTCATGTCAAGGACTTTGCAAATATGGGATTTTGGAGATCTAAGACATTGGCATGAGTTGCTTGGGGTCGTGCAAACTTCAGTGTCGACTCACCTGGGATTTTGTGACCTCAGCAACAATTGTTGCAAAGCTTCTACCTTCACTTGTCACTATTGCAATCTTTTTTTAACACGAAGTCATTTATGTAGACACTACTTGCATTTTGTATAAATCATTTTGCCAATATGCACATAGTGTTTAATTAACGCTATTTGCATTTCATTAAGAGCCCCTTAACCTAAAGTCCTCAGCTTTTGTGCAAAAGTGTTTTTCATAAGCTCTTCCAAACGCTTCCTCAGTCATAAGTGAGTTTGGAAGGCTCTTTAGATGTAAGTTAAACATTGGACCCATCCCATATCGTCCCATGGTGAAATTGTATATTTGTGCTGCATCAGTTCGAAAATTAAAATTTCAAAAAATGAGACAAGGGGGAGGACGAAAGGATGACATTATATGTTCGATTCTATTATGTCTTTTTGCACGATTATTAATTGATTGATCTCACCTGAGAATCGAAACAGATCGCT
Source organism: Eucalyptus microcorys (assembly GCA_014182515.1). Lineage (NCBI taxonomy): Eukaryota > Viridiplantae > Streptophyta > Magnoliopsida > Myrtales > Myrtaceae > Eucalyptus > Eucalyptus microcorys. The sequence goes on from CM024571.1 coordinate 30,702,083, forward strand.
ACTTCCAAATGTCTGTCGCGACCTAATTTTCGGGTGCACCACCTAAAACTAGGTTAATGAACTACTAAGTCTAACTTAGCTCGGGCTCTCCCAAGCCCATATCAAATCGCGACTTAAAGTTCAATTATCTAACATAGAAATGATTAATAACTAGGAGTCGTCACTAATCAGTTTATGGTAGGTCGATTAGACACCTAAGTAAAATAATGGAAGGATTATTTTACTCCTACGAACCGAGACTATGGGTACGGGGACTTGGTTACACTAGATTTCTTTCTAATGCCCTTTCGGTATCATTTCTTTTTTAATTTTCAAAAATATTTTTGCAAGCAGCTTTGATCCATTTTAACCTAAATCTTTATCATGCAAAAAGGCGATCACATGAGTGCTCAACCATTATTAGAAATTCAGCAAATGAAATAAATTGCATCACATGAAGCTAACAATTTTTAGGTTTTCTTAAATTTTTTATAAAATGCATTTCTAACTACATGACCTAATTTGACTAACAAGCAAATTCTAATTAAATAATCCTATTATGCAAACTAGTTAATATGCACCTCATGACCTAATTTTACTTAGTAAATAAATTCTAATCAAATGATCCTATTTGCAAACTACTTAATATGCACCTAGTATTTTTGTATTTTTATTGAAATTCGGAATTAATAAAAATCCTAACTAAATTATCTAAAATGAATAATTTTCTAATTTATTTTAGGGATTAATTTGACTTAAACCCTACCCTATCTTAGAAAACTATTTTTTAAAGAAAAATGGGATAATTAAAATATGCCGACATTATTAGGACCCTATTTTAAAAAAAATAATAATTGTTTAGGTCTAACCCTAAATGCAACCCTAAGAATGTAATCCTGAAAAAAATCTAATTTGCTAAACCTACATGTCTAATTTGCTAAACCTACATGCTGATGCACGATTTTGATTTTTTTTATTTTTTATTTTTTAGTGTTTTTCCAAGATAAATAATTATATCTATACAATCAAGATATTCATCAAATGAGAACTAAAATAACCAAAAAAAATAATCCGTTGTCTCACGGATTAAATTAATGGTTATTTTAACCCTAAACATCACAACTCAAAATTCAAAATAATTAAAAATCTGATCCGAAATCTTACGGATCAAATTAATAATTATATTGATTCAATAATTACAATACTATCAATAAACCCTAAGAATTAATATAATTAAAAAAATGACCCAACACCTTACGGGTCAAATTAGTAATTATAATAATCTTAGGGAAAAAACATGCGGGTAATGCCTACAATAAAGCGAGAATCAATTCCCAATATTCAAATTAGTACAATAATAGCAAAAATTCAAAAAATAAAAATAACATAAAATAAATAAATAAATAAAACAGAAGAACAATAAACAACCTAAGCAAAAGGGGGCAGTGGTCGGCGCCGGATGGAGGATGGCCGGCGTCGGAGCTCCGGTGAAGGCTAGCGGTTGCGGACGGAGGTGCTGCAGAGGCGTCGGGTACCGGGCGGAGGTTTGCTGCAATCGTCGGGCTCGGGGTGTCGTGGCAGGTGGCGCTCAGCAGGCTGCGGCGGGCTTCGGCTCTGGATGGCATCGGGTTCGTGGGTCACTGGCTGGCGGCTCGGGCGGCGGCACGGGCAATCGCAGATCGCCAGTGTGAGGCATCAAATCGTGAGATTGAAGCCGGGATGGGTCGCGGCTCAGAGCAGCATCAGGTGAGCAGCAGAAACTTCGTAGGCGTCGCAGACGGAGCCGCGGGAGCAGACGGGTCGCAGCGTCGACTAATCGGGGCGGATCAATGATGGCTTCGCAAACAGGGGCACTGCAGGGGCGTCGGCTCAGCGTCCGATGGGGCGCAGATCTGGGCCTGGCGTCGCGGGTCCGCAGCAAGTCGGGGGGCGAGATCGGCGCTCCGATGCGGTAGATCGGGCTCCGAGCAGGTGCGGGGACTGAGCAGAGGGCAGTGATGGCACGGTGCGGTGTCCGGCGGGGAGATGGTCTGCTGTGATCGTTGATGTAGGGCTTCGGGGACAAGCGGAGGCGCGGCGGAGCTTCGCGGGTTGTCGGGTTGAGCGACGAGCAGTGAAGTTGCAGAGGGGGGGCGAGCGGCGAGTGTGAGGGAGACGATGAACAGTAAACGTCACCTCACCTCTGCCTTTTTACTTTTACCTTTTCCCCTCTCTCTCTCTCTCTCTCTCTGTTTCTCTCTGTGCTGTTTGCTTTTTTTGACCTTTTGTGTTGCTCCTTCGAAGAGAAACCCCCGACGAAGGAACCGAACAAAAGGAAAAAAAAAGGTTTTCTTTTTATGTTGAATTTCTGACCTAAAAAAAAACGAGAGAATAAGCCCCCTTGATTGAACTCCGTACACATCTTTTATAGGCGAAACAAAACGTGATCTTTTTTGTTAATATTTTCTTCTCACGAATATTGCTTATAACCTCTTGATCACAAAAAATCTTTATCTCATGAATATTCTCCCCCGATTTCATCATCTATTGATAAAGATAAGATTACATTGCGGTTTTCTCAATTTTAAAAAATCATCATAATATCGCATCAAATCTTAATTTTTTCACAAGATAATTGATAAAAAATAACGACGGGCTTGGGTTAATTTTCTCTTTTCGTGGGCCTAGCCCGGCCTGCTGAACTAGAGCTCAGAAATATTAATTCGAATCCACCGGTCCTAAAAAAAAAAATGCAAAACATGTAAATTAAAAATAAATGCACCTAAAAAACTATATGCTATGCAATTGAATTATAATATTTTTTTTTTAGGGGTTAAAAGTTAATCCCTAATTTTTATGTAATAAATGACTAAATGGGCTGCCCAAAATTTAGGTGTCAACAGCTGCCCATCTTTGAAGGTGAGCACGTAGAGGTTGCCTTCAAAGATAAATTGAGATCTAAATTTTGGTTATGCGTATGCAATGAATGATTTTTGTTGGAAAATGAATTCCATTTTTTGATGCAACTTATATGATGCATGGAAACGCAAATGACAAATGAACCTACTTGGAATAACTTACCTTCAAGGAAGATAAAGTAATTCGAGATAGTTGGTGTTACATGTCTAGGACCCGTACCATTCTACGGTCGCCTAAACGGGGATTTACCTTCTAGAACCCGTACCATTCTACGGTCGCCTGAATAGGGAAATAAGTTTTGTCTAGGACCCATACCATTCTACGGTCGCCTAAACAGGGATTTACCTTCCAAGACCCGTACCGTTCTATGGTCGCCTGAATAGAGAAATAAGTTTTGTTTAGGACCCGTACCATTCTACGGATCGCCTAAACGGGGATTTACCTTCCAGCCCATACCATTCTACGAATAGGGAAATAAATGTTATCTAGGACCCGTAGGACTCAAGGGTTTACCAGGACCCGTCTATTCTACGTCGCCTAATAGGAGGTTTTTTGGTTAGGACCCGAACCATTCTACGGTCGCCTAAACGAGGTTTTGCTTGGCTAACCGGAACCATTCTTCGGTCACCCAGGAAGAATCTTTGGGGACGACTCGATCAAGTGTTGATGTATTCAAAAGGGAATACTTGCACAATGACAAGTAGTTAAGATATGGATAGAGATATACTTACCTGGTAATATCTCTATTCCTAGGAAATGTTTCCTGCAAAACATGGTCATAGGGGAAGCAATATGCATTTGTAATCACAGACATGCATTAATTTAAGGGAGGTTCATGCGCGATGATTTATATCAAGCTTGCATCACCTAATTTCCATTGGGAAAGATTTCAAAGAGAATGTTCCAATCTGAACACATGAGTGTCATGGATGTGTCAAATGAGGAACCTCTTGGTCTGAAAGGACTTTTCACTTATCCTCATTAAAAGGGCCATTTTATCCTGACCTTTGATACAGGATTTCAACAATCACTTTATCTCACCGTCATCATGCCAAACAAGAGTCTGGGCAATCTCGCAAGTGGTATGACTTTACCAATCAGGGAGGTCTTTAACAAGGACTGTAATGAGAACTTGGTCAATGGCTTAACAAATGGGACTCTTTGAGTCAAGGCTATTTAAAAATGATATTTTGCAATTATCTTGGGATTTGCAAGTCAAGAAGCACACGAAATGAGGTAGAAATTATCTTACTCGCACTTCTTCAAGCGATGCTTTCAAGCATATGAACTCTTACATTAATTCAAGTGCCCTAATCTGAATAGACTTTGCAAGGGACGTAACGTAGGCTTGGTTCATGGGTTGAGAAACGAATGGATCATTAGGCTTAAAAAGGTGTTTAGGGGGCCAAAGTTGGTGATCATCTTGATATTTCCACCATTTTCTTCTCCACTGTCGATTTTTTTTTTTTTCATCAAATTTCCATTGACTACAACAGCATTTGAGTTTTAGTACCGCTTTGTCAGGGATACGACTCATTATATCAAGAGTTTGATTTTTTCTTTTTCTGGGCATTGGCCTTGCTTTTACCAGGCACACTGCTTTTGCATGCCCCATTTTTGCACTCATTTTCTTTGGATTCACACAGCTTTTTTTTTTTTTATATCATTCTAGACCATGCTACTTGAATTTTTTTTCTTTTCTTTGCCTTGCCCTAGTGTGGGGGATGATCGCCAACTGGGTTTAATACGAAATGAATTCATAGGCTCAAGTGGGCTATGCAATGGATAAAAGTGTATAGGATAGAGAAATGACTGCTCTTCATCATCCTAGGGCACTTTGAATTATCATACGAGTTACAATGCGAAAGTAGTACTCGAAGATTGATGCAAGTGTAAGTAAGAAAATTTCTATCATTCATCTCAAATTTTGTCCCAATGTGGGATGATCCTTGACATGGATTATTTAATAAATTTTCACGTGTATGGGCTTAAAGGGCTAAACAATGGGTATACTTATAGTGTTTCGGGTAGAAAAAAGAACTGCCTCTCGTCACCTTGGTTAGCATACCCTTTGTGAGATCACATTTTTCTTTGCGGGCATGGAATTTTTCCTTGCAACTCACTGAGGATTAGTGTATGGAACAAGGCTTGCCTTTCATCATTCCAAAGTATCTCATTTGACATATTCAATCTATCTCATGCAATTCATCAAGGAAGAAAAATGCCAGACTCGTGACAAATTTGAACAATTCAACTCATTGAGGCATTTTATTCATCATAGAAATGGTTGCAGTTCAAACATGACATGGCAAATTCTATCATGGGTAATATTTCTTGACAACATCGGAATTAACTGGATTGGAAAACTCACGACCATCCATTTCTGCCAGGATCAAGGCACCTCTCGGAAGCACTTTCTTCACAACATAAGGGCCACTTTGTAATTTGGAGCAAACTTGCCCCGGGATCTGGAAATATTGGTAATAACTTCCTTAGAACAAGATCATTCACTTCGAAATGTCTTGGCCGCACCTTCCGGTTAAAAGATCGGCCACTCTCTTGATAAGTTTGGCCATGACAAAGAGCCTTCGTCTTTTCTCATCGATCAAGTTCAACTGTTCAAATCTTTGTTGCGACCATGATGCCTCGACAAATTCCACTTGGGATAATACTCTCAAAGAAGGAATCTCCACTTCCACAGGCAAAACTGCATCCATGCCATATACCAAAGCAAAAGGAGTTGCCCCGGTAGAAGTACGGATCGATGTCCGATATGCCATCAATGCGAAGGGTAATATGTCATGCCAATCTCGATAATTCTCGGCTGTCTTAGCCAAAATCTTCTTAATATTTTTATTGGCCGCTTCAACAGCCCCGTTCATTTGAGGGCGATAAGGGGACAAATTCAGATGCTTGATCTTGAACTCGTCGAATAACTCATCAACAAGCTTGTTGTTCAAATTTGTCCCGTTGTCAGTGATAATTATTTGAGGGACACCATAGCGAGCAATTATGTCACGTTTGATGAACTTCACAACATTGTGGGCAATGACACTTGCAAATGACGTAGCTTCGATCCACTTGGAGAAATAGTCTATGGCCACTAAAATGAATCGATGCCCATTGGAAGCCTTTGGGTTTATCGGGCCGATCATATCAATGCCCCACATTGAGAAGGGCCATGGCTCGGAAAACTGGTGCAACTCAGTTGGAGGAACATTTATCTTATCACCATGGACTTGGCAATGATGACATCTTCGAACATGCTGAATACAGTCACTTTCTAGTGTGAGCCAATAATAGCCTAATCTCATGATTTTCTTAGCCAGCATGTGTCCATTCATATGAGGGCCACAGACTCCTTCGTGAACTTCTTGCATGATTTGAGTGGTTTCAGCTGCACCCACACACCGTAACAAGATTGAATCATAAGATCTCTTGTACAAATTCTCACCACTAACAAAGAACTTTGAGGCCATCTTCATGATGTACTTCCTATCGGCTGGAGTACTTCCCTCGGGGAATCCCTGTTTTTGGATGTAGTTCATGATATTGTAATACCATGGTTTTCCGTCAGGCTCTTTAGTCACTACCATACAATAAGTCGGCCTTGGTAGAACCTCTATCTTTAATGGCTCGACTTCTAATCCGTCAGTGACTTGCAACATAGATGATAAAGTTGCGAGTGCATCTGCAAATTGATTGTGAGACCTCGATAAGTATTCAAATGAAACTTCATCGAATTCCTTGATCAAATCTTCTAGGTACTCATGATACGGGAGCAATTTAGCATCCTTAGTCTTCCATTCACCTATGGTCTGTAGTATGATCAGCGCGGAATCCCCGAACACTTTTAATTTGGCTACACCCATCTCGATTGCAGCTTGAAGCCCGAGGATGCAAGCTTCATACTCGGCTATATTGTTAGTGCATGGGAATATCAATTTCGCCGCTACTTGGGTGATGCTTTGTTCGTGCGGGGATATCGGAACTGCCCGGTGCGAGAACCGCACAAGTTCACAGCTCCATCAAAGAACATTGTCCATGAATCTTCATTTACGCTCAAGATACGATCATCTAGGAAACGATCATCACTATTTGAGACTTCCGAATTCTCAGCCAATAAATCGGCAATCACTCGACCCTTAACTGACTTCTGTGGCATATATTGCACATCAAATTCTGAGATCAAAATTTGCCACTTAGACAACTTACCCACCAAAGCTGGCCGATCAAGTAGGTATTTGATAAGATTGTTCTCAGTTACAAGGAATGTCTGGTAATGCAGTGTGTACTATCTCAATCTATGCAACACCCACACTAGTGCAACACAAGTCTTTTCCACATCAGAATATTTCAGCTCTGACATAGTGAATTTTTTACTTAGATAATAAATGGCTCGTTCTTTTTTGTCGACGGGATTTTCCTGAGTCAACATCGCACCCAATGACTCACTATGAATGGTGAGGTAGAGAATCAAAGGATGCCCTGGCGATGGCGGAACAAGAACTAGTGGATTCATTAAGTACTGTTTCAACTTGTCGAACGCTTCTCGACACTCATCATCCTAGTTGACTCATGCATTCTTTTTTAAGAGCTTGAAGAATGGCTTGGCAGTTTCGGAAAGTTGAGAAATGAATCGAGCAATGTAATTCAATCTCCCCAAAAGACTTCGGACTTCTTTCACCGTTGATGGAGGTTGCAGCTCACATATGGCCTTAGCTTTAGCCGGGTCGATCTCGATCCCTTTACTGTTCACAATGAATCCAGGTAATTTACTAGATGTTGCTCCAAATACGCATTTAGTGGGGTTTAGACGAAGCTTGAACTCACGGAGTCGATTGAACAACTTCTTTAAGGTTTCAATGTGGCTCTTTCCTGGTTGGGTCTTTGCAATCATATCGTCAACATAAACCTCAATCTCCTAGTGCATCATGTCATGAAATAACGCAACCATGGCTCGCTGGTAGGTTGGCCCTGCATTCTTGAGTCCGAAGGGCATGACTTTATAATGAAAGGTTCCCCACGGGCTGATAAATGCAATCTTCTCTTTGTCTCCGTCCTTCATCCTTATCTGATTGTACCCAGAAAAACCATCCATAAATGAGAATAGCTCAAAACCAGCGATACTATCCACAAGGACGTCTATGTGTGGTAACGGAAAATCATCCTTCGGGCTAGCCTTATTCAGATCCCGATAATCAACACAAACTCGAACTCGACCATCCTTCTTCATCACCGGCACGATATTAGCCACCCACTCGGGGTATTGTGAGACTTCAATGAATCCCACCTTCAAAAGCTTCATCACCTCTTCCTCTATCTTCTTCGAGAGCTCGGGCTTAGTTCTCCACCGCCTTTGCTTCTTAGGAGGCACGTCTGGGTTAGTAGGCAAACAATGCTCCACGATTGACGAGTCTAACCCAGGCATGTCGGCATAGGTCCATACGAAGATGTCCTGATATTCCTTCAATAACCGAGTTAGGCACTCAGCTTCGTCTTTGGGAAGATTTGCCCCTATTTTCACCTCTTTAGCTTCTTCAGTGTCACTTAAATTAATAGTGACGGTCTGCTCGGATGTGAGAGCCTTGGCTTTTTCATGTTGTTCCCAGCTTCCCTGCACGTCAATGGAATCTTCGATTGAATCTTCGGAATCATCATCATCAGTACTTGTTGCATTGGATTGGACCATTTCACACCTCTTGCATGCTATATGATCGTCCACTCGAAACATGAAATAGAAAGATAAAAAAGACAAATAGGGTAAATCATATTTTATTTGTTGTTTTTGTTTTTTGTTTTTTGTTTTTTTTTTTGAAATTCTTTGACAAAAACTATTTTTTGAAACATTTTGACACGAGAAAGAATGATGAAGCCCAGGCCTCAGAGTTCTCCTTGGACTTTTCTTTTGTTTTATTGGTTGGATATCATCACCGAGCTGGTTTGGTGTACCTCATCATGCCCTCAAAATAAAACTTGTAATTTCATTGAAATTCATCAACTAATTACAATGTATTGAATGGAAAATGCAATTCAAGTCCTAAGAAGAAAGCGAAAAAGAAGAAATCGAAAACAATTCCTAGAAAGCAATAAAAATTCCCGTGCAGGGGAATGTGCAAAAGTGATAAATGGGTTACACTTGTGGGCCAGGGCCCGTTTCTTCCAGAGGCTCTCCATCAATGGCTCCAATGAAGAGGTCATCGAACAAACTTGAAATTCCTTCCAAGGTGTCATCAGAGTTTTTCGTCTTTGAAGGCGTCGGATCATCCATGCCATCCCATCCACTTGGAACAATATTGCGGGGGTCGAAGTAAAAGCTGGGAGGAGCCGAATACTTCACCATATAGTCGAACTTCCCACTTGGTTGCCCCAGAGTATCCATCACTTCAGCTTCATCTTGCATCATAATTGGCGGACCAGGGAACGTCTCGTGAATGTTTGGAGGTGGTAAGTTTTGCCTCACTCGCCCTTGCTCAGGTGGCGAGTTATGCCTTCCCTGTCTTTGCCTTCCAGTACTTCCTCCACCTCTTCCATGGTACCGTAACCCAGCAGATCGGGACCTCTAAGGGGCTTCAATGGGATTTCGAATGCCCTGACCATTTCTTCCAAGGCCATTGCCATGGACAAAACCATTCCTAACCATTACTCTTCCCATCATGAGGGCGGCATCTGAAACTTCAGGAGTGGGTGACGATGAACCTCGAGAAGCATGTATGGTAGACACTAACTCAAATGAGTGGTAACTTGATTCAAACTCAGAATCCGGCTCAATATAGAGGATAGCCGTCTCGTGATAAATCCGGTGGTCTTCCTCACCATATACAGTGACCAGCTTCCTTTCGATCACAAATTTCACAGTTTGATGTAGACTTGAAGGGACCGCTCCAGTGTGTGTATCCAAGGACGCCTAGCAGAAAATTGAATGCAAAGTGGGGATATCCAGCACTTGGAAGGGAATGTTGAAGACAACTGGCCCTATTTGCACGTCAAGATGAATTTCTCCGAGCACCTCCTTCTTTGTGCCATCGAAAGCTCGTACCGAAATCTTCGCAACATGTATCCTCGACGGGTCTACCTTGAGGCGGTGAAGAGTGGCTAACGGACATATGTTCAGAGCGGACCCATTGTCAAGGAGCACTTGGGACACATGAGAAGACTTGTGCTTAACGGATATGTAGAGTGCTTTATTATGTCCCCGGCCTTTGAGGGGGAATTCCTCATCAGAAAAGGCGATCAAATCCTTGAGAAGGACTGATCCCATAAACTCTTCCAACTTGTTCGTCTCGACCGTCTCTGGCACATGAATTTCACTCAACACCTTCATTAGTGACTTTTGATGCACAGAGGACGTTGGAGAAGCTCGAGCAAAGAGATCTGAGCAGGTATCTTTCGCAATTGATCGACCACATTATACTCACTTGCTTTAATCACAGCCAGAAATTCCTTTGCTTCTTCATCGGTGACTGGCCTTGCAGGTTAAGCATTGGCCTGACCATAGGTTCGACCAGACCTTGTAACAAGGTCGACATCTAAGTCATAAGACCAAGGCACCGCCTTATTGTTGACATACTCGTACGGCTGAGGTATTTCAATCACTATCTCTTCATCCGATGCATCTTCGAGCGGAGGCATGCCTGAGAGCGAAGGATCAACTTCTTCATTATTAGCATCGAGCGCAGCTTGCTCTTCCTCCCAATCAATGATGATGTGGGAAATAATGGAAACCACGCAATTACGATCAGCATATACGATGATGCCATCATCCACCATTTGGGCAATTCTTTCCTTCATCAGCGATAGGGGAACATCTTCTTGACCTGGATAATATCCAGCTCTCACTAGTCCATTGTAGGCATCCGCCACGTGCACTTTCGAGTTCTTGATTCGACCGATTTCAGGTTCCAGGATAGCATTGACTATACCCTCATGCTCGGGTAGCGGATTCTTTTGGACGTTCGGCCGAGCAGTTTGAAACAAAAAGACTTTCGTGTCTAAGAGGTTTTGAATCTTGTGCTTGAGGGTGAAACATTCATCAGTTGAATGCCCCAGTTCACCACTATGATAGTCACACTTCTTTGACGGATCGTAACTACGATTTCTTTCACGGTTATGACGCTTTGGTTCACTAGTAAGCAAACCTTTCTTTCGGAGGATTGTCAGCACTTGGGATGGAGACCTAGGGAGAGGAGAGAATTCCCTTCTATTACTTGCTTGGGCAAATGGTTGACGACTAGCGGTTTGTGGCTATCTCGGATTCATTTGGATAGCCGGGGCACGTTTGGCATTTTCTTGGCTATAAGCCACATTCACATCCACGGCCGCTTTATTCTCCTTCTTGGCAGTGAATCTCTTACTAGATGGCTTAATAAACCATCATTCCCTTATCCCCATCTCGATTTGTTCTCCTACAGGAATAAGCTGATTGAAGCTTTCGACGTACGTACTGGCCATTCGGTTACGAAACTCAGAAGGGAAGGTTTTCACGAACAATTTCATCAGCTCCTTGTTGGTAGGCTCAGGAGTGATTTGACCCACAAGGTTTCTCCATCTCACAGCATATTCTTTAAATGACTCACTCCTTTTCTTTTCCATCCGCTCCAGGTCTTCTCGGGAAGGTGCGATGTCCATGTTGAACTTGTACTTGTGTGAGGAACGCGTCGCCACTTCGTTCAGTGTCGAGGAGGTTTACATTCTTCATTACGTACCAATTTAGTGCGGGTTCGGTCAAACCGCATGGAACGATTGGATTATGAAGGGCTCATTTTTGACGTGCTGGGCCATGCGCACGTGGTACATTTGCAGATGAGATTTTGGGCAAGATGTACCGTCATACTTCTCAAACTCCAGCATTTTGAATTTGTTTGACATTTTGACCTTCTCATAGACAAAGAGATCGAACGGGAGTGAGCTTTGTGATTCCTGCAACTGTCTCACTTTCTCTTCCAGCTTTGCAACGCGCTCATCCTGATCTGTCTTGGGAACGCTGTCAAGTTTGGCCTTTCCAACAAGGACCGAGTCATCTTCCAGCTCAGGCATGTCGTCATCAATCGTTTGAACCTTGTTTGCTTGCTTCGAGATGACCACTTCAGGAAGAGCGGGTGCAGCTATTGAATTCGCTTGGAGGAATTGGAGTTGATTCGTCACAAGCTATATAGAGGCGAGTACTTGTTGGAGTTGAGTCTCCACAATGGACATACGATCACGCATTTCATTTTGGTCAGCCATTTTAGCCCTTGATCGTGTAATAATAGGTGATCGTGGTGGATCCGTTATGACCTAAGGAAAGGAAAGAGGTAATGTAAGAACCAATGATAAGATAGGAAAATGGTCCATGACAATGGTCTAATCGTCTGATTTTATTCAAAATTTACTTGAAATATAAAGTCAAACTTCCTAACAATGACCTAAGAATTGAAATTCAAGTCCCTAAACATTGAGCTAAAAATTGAAAACATTAAACTAGAAATCAAAGTCCCTAAACATTGAACAAAGAATCAAAATTCCAGACGTCTCATTCTATATGCTTTCGGGATTCCAACGCTTTGCGAAGCTTCTTATTTTCCGCTTCAATCATTTCCACTTTTCGCTTAAGATGCTCAATTTGTGCTCGCTAGGTTGGCTTCTCAGTCACATCAGGGACCACTGGACACAGGGCGGCAGGAATCCGATGTTGTTAGATGTAGAATGTCGATGCATGGTGAATCTCCTCCTCGCCTTTTAGTCTCTCGGGCACCAAAATCTTCTTTGGGTGGCATTCATTCCATGCAACAATGATCATCTGGATCTCCTTGAAGTAGTTATAGTTTGCTTGAACAAAACGAACTTGGAACAACTCTGTCTTGAGTGGTGGAGGAATTTCTTGAAGAGCTTTATACTGACAAGCCACCCTATACGGGTAGTAAGAAGTCACACCAAAAGGCCCAACAACGGAATTGGCTCATCATGCTTGTGTGAGAAACGAGCCTCCTCAACTCGGAACCATTTAGTATGCCATAGGAATGCCTTAGGATTAGGATTTTTCAAAAAATTAATCCAACGGGCATACTGTTTATTTGGGGAAAAACGTTCTAAGACCGCAAACTTTTGTATGAAATGCCTAAAATCATCAATCTTAAATTGTTTCATAAGGTGCCCAAACCCTCTTATGTGGGAGAAAAACCATATTTGCAAAAGTTCGGGGATGGCACGCATGGTCTTTTCCTCATTTTGTTTGAAACGGGTTAATGACAAAAATGTTTCGGCTAAAACCATATTGACATAATTTAACCCGTCGCAAACACGATTAACCACCCATGAAATTGAAGGATTAATGGCATTTTTTCGATAAGGAAAAACAATTAGTCCAAAAAATGCTAACATGAAAATCCTAGCTTTTGAAGTCATTGATTGGTTTGAAAAACAATATTCCAAAAATGAAAATGGGCATGCATAGCAATTGGCCTTAACAACCTTCCTCACTCTTTCGGCTTCGATTTCTAAAAATTGTGATAATTCAGAAATAGAATCTATACCGATAGGCGGTCTAACAAGTTCCTTTTCCAGGGGCATTCCCATGGCGATACTATATTCTTCAAGTGTTGGAGTCAATTCAAACTCACCAAATATGAAGGTAGAAGTTTGTGGACACCAAAAGTGAGGGAGTGCCTGAATCACACCAGAGTGGACGTTGATCTCTAATAGTGGGAGAAGTCGGGCGATCTTAGCTTTCACATATCTCTGGCCATCTTGATCCAACTGATCCAACCACTTCTTGAGCTCTTTTTTTGGAGTGGAAATGAATTGTACGTCGGTTTTCCCCATCGCATATAAAACGAGACTGAAGACGAAACCTAATTGTCATGGACCAGCGAAATTACAATAAAGTAAATAAATTGCAAAGAATTTAAACAACTTACTTTCACTGGAAATGGATGACAATCACATAGACACACGCATGAAAAGTGAGGCTCGATTTCTATCTAGACGGCTTAACAAAGTGAAGCTAAGAGGATGATCTGACCGTTGCAGTCTCGCATTAACGTGTCAGGTCCCCTTAACTCCGGCTCAGTCGAATGGAATGCCCAATAATCACGCAGTCTCGCGGATATGGACAAACACATTCAACACCATGAAAGAAATTTCGGGGAAAAGAATGTCAACCTCTACATAGCAGTCTCGCTTTGGAGGAAGTATCCTTCTCAACACTATCCTAGAAATCCTATCGCAGCCCAGGTCCGACCGCAATTTGTGTATGCAAATAGTGTAGTGCTAAAAGCAATAAAACATGCACAACAGTTTAAATGCAAGCAACACTTCTATTGTTTTAATTCAAACATTCATTCCTAACTCCAACCTGCAAGACATGGGTTAGCAAAGACTACTCCCCTTATACCTCCCATATGCAAGAACATTTAACACTTAAATTAGGGACGTACCTAGGATCCTCACTGCCAAACAAAAATATTTTTAAAAGAAAAAGAAAAATTGGCCTAAGTCCACTAAATGTTTTAACACAAATCCCCAGCAAAGTCGCCAAGCTGTCGCGACCTAATTTTCGGGTGCACCACCTAAAACTAGGTTAATGGACTACTAAGTCTAACTTAGCTCGGGCTCTCTCAAGCCCATACCAAATCACGACTTAAAGTTCAATTATCTAACATAGAAATGATTAATAACTAGGAGTCACCACTAATCAGTTTATGGTAGGTCGATTAGACACCTAAGTAAAATAATGGAAGGATTATTTTACTCCTACGAACCAGAGACTATGGGTACGGGGACTTGGTTTCTGCTAGATTTCTCTAATGCCCTTTCGGTACCATTTCTTTTTTAATTTTCAAAAATATTTTTGCAAGCAACTTTGATCCATTTTAACTTAAATCTTTATCATGCAAAAAGGCGATCATACGAGTGCTCAACCATTATTAAAAATTCAACAAATGAAATAAATTGCATCACATGAAGCTAACAATTTTTGGGTTTTCTTAAATTTTTTATAAAAATGCATTTCTAACTACATGACCTAATTTTACTAACAAGCAAATTCTAATTAAATAATCCTATTATGCAAACTAGTTAATATGCACCTCATGACCTAATTTTACTTAGTAAATAAATTATAATCAAATGATCCTATTATGCAAACTACTTAATATGCACCTAGTATTTTTGTATTTTTATTGAAATTCGGAATTAATAAAAATCCTAACTAAATTATCTAAAATGAATAATTTTCTAATTTATTTTAGGGATTAATTTGACTTAAACCCTACCCTATCTTAGAAAACTATTTTTTAAAGAAAAATGGGATAATTAAAATATGCCGACATTATTAGGACCCTATTTTAAAAAAAAATAATTATTTAGGTCTAACCCTAAATGCAACCCTAAGAATGTAATCCTGAAAAAAAATCTAATTTGCTAAACCTACATGTCTAATCCACTAAACCTACATGCTGATGCACGATTTTGATTTTTTTTATTTTTTATTTTTTAGTGTTTTTCCAAGATAAATAACTATATCTATACAATCAAGATATTCATCAAATGAGAATTAAAATAACCAAAAATAATAATCCGTTGTCTCACGGATTAAATTAATGGTTATTTTAACCCTAAACATCACAACTCAAAATTCAAAATAATTAAAAATCTGATCCGAAATCTTACGAATCAAATTAATAATTATATTGATTCAATAATTACAATACTATCAATAAACCCTAAGAATTAATATAATTAAAAAAAAAAAATGACCCGACACCTTACGGGTCAAATTAGTAATTATAATAATCTTAGAGAAAAAAAACCTGCGGGTAATGCCTACAATAAAGTGAGAATCAATTCCCAATATTCAAATTAGTACAATAATAGCAAAAATTCAAAAAATAAAAATAACATAAAATAAATAAATAAATAAAACAGAAGAAAAATAAACAACCTAAGCAAAAGGGGGCAGTGGTCGGCGCCGGTGGAGGATGGCCGGCGTCGGAGCTCCGGTGAAGGCTAGCGGTCGCGGACGGAGGTGCTGCAGAGGCGTCGGGTACCAGGCGGAGGTTTGCTGCAATCGTCGGGCTCGAGGCGTCGTGGCAGGTGGCGCTCAGCAGGCTGCAGCGGGCTTCGGCTCTAGATGGCGTCGGGTTCGTGGGTCACTGGCTGGCGGCTCGGGCGGCGGCACGGGCAATCGCAGATCGCCGGTGTGAGGGGTCAAATCGTGAGATTGAAGCCGGGATGGGTCGCGGCTCAGAGCAGCATCAGGTGAGCAGCAGAAACTTCGCAGGCGTCGCAGACGGAGCCGCGGGAGCAGACGGGTCGTGGCGTCGACTGATCGGGGCGGATCAATGGTGGCTTCGCGAACAGGGGCACTGCAGGGGCGTCGGCTCGGAGTCCGGTGGGGCGCAGATCTGGGCCTGGCGTCGCGGGTCCGCAGCAAGTCGGGAGGGAGATCGGCGCTCCGGTGCGGTAGATTGGGCTCCGAGGGGGTGTGAGGACTGAGCAGAGGGCAGTGATGGCGCGGTGCGGTGTCCGGCGGGGAGATGGTCTGCTGTGATCGTTGATGTAGGGCCTCAGGGACAAGCGGACGCGCGTTGGAGCTTCGCGGGTTGTCGGGTTGAGCGACGAGCAGTGAAGTTGCAGAGGGGGGGCGAGCGGCGAGTGTGAGGGAGACGATGAACAGTAAACGTCACCTCACCTCTGCCTTTTTACTTTTACCTCTTCCCCTCTCTCTCTCTCTCTCTCTCTCTCTGTGTGCTGTTTGCTTTTTTTGACCTTTTGTGTTGCTCCTTCGAAGAGAAACCCCCGACGAAGGAACCGAACAAAAGGAAAATCCCTCTCCTTTTATGTTGAATTTCTGACCTAAAAAAAAACGAGAGAAGAAGCCCCATTGATTGAACTCCGTACACATCTTTTATAGGCGAAACAAAACGTGATCTTTTTTGTTAATATTTTCATCTCACGAATATTGCTTATAACCTCTTGATCACAAAAAATCTTTATCTCATGAATATTCTCTCCCAATCTCATCATCTATTGATAAAGATAAAATTACAATGCGGTTTTCTCAATTTTAAAAAATTATCATAATATCGCATCAAATCTTAATTTTTTCATAAGATAATTGATAAAAAATAATGACGGACTTGGATTAATTTTCTCCTTTCGTGGGCTTAGCCCAGCCTGCTGAATTAGAGCTCAGAAATATTAATTCGAACCCATCCACCACCGGTCCTAAAAATAACAAAAAAAAAAATGCAAAACATGTAAATTAAAAATAAATGCACCTAAAAAACTATATGCTATGCAATTGAATTATAATTTTTTTTTTAGGGGTTAAAAGTTAATCCCTAATTTTTATGTAATAAATGACTAAATGGGTTGCCCAAAATTTAGGTGTCAACAATGTCCTTTTGCGGACATCCTATGGCCAGCTATATCTAATTGGTATTCGGGCTTGGGCCATCATTTGGCCTACGTTATATTTTTATAAGTTGAAGGCTTATCATTTCTTAGCGGTCAATGAATGAAGAAAAAAGAGCTAGGTAGAGAAAAAGGGATAAACAAGAGAAGATTACGGATTAGCATATGGAACTAATACGGTAAATTATTGGTGTGACCGATTTATAGGTCTTATAGTCACTTGGATGGATTAGGACTACATTTTGAGAGATGGGACTCGACCCCAGTGAATTAGTTGAAGCTAGTCGAGCTACATAAATTTGTATCGTTGCATCCGCCTAAGCCTGATAATTTTATGAAAGAACAACGTTAGAATACTTTTTAATCATGAGAAAGTTTGGAAGGCTCTTTAGGCGCAACAAAAGCGCATGACCTAATTTGTTTTATGTGATTCAAAATGGCAAAAAATGTGTGAATATGTCGCATGAATTTTATCTTATTGTATCATGTAAATGGTTAAAACAAGAGCCGAGAGAATGCTTTTTCCAGCGCTTAACATGTAACACTTAATTTGCCTCTATGACACATGATAAGTTGCGGCACGTAATTGTGCCACATGGCTTGGGTTCAATCAATTAGGATTGGCTTAGTAATTTGTCTCACAAGCCTTCTACCGCTTATTGAATTTGAATTCAAAAATGGATAAAAATGTATATTCAAATGTATTCTCGAATATATTTAACTAATAAAAATATGCACCTTTTCTTAAATTGGAAATTTTGACTCCATGGGTCTTTTTGAGGGACCGGTCACTGAGGCCCGCCACTTTTTTTCCTTGCCTAACTTTTTTTATCCTGTAGAATCATTCAAACCTCATTTATGGCCCACGTCACATCATCATGGCAAAAGGTGGTCCAGGACAAATTTTCAAGATCAAGATTGCGAACACAATGAATTATATGAGAGAGAGTTGAATACTGTCAGGAGTCGAGTGAGGCAAGTCTCTAGGAGCGCTAGATTTCAAGGGTGAGAGAGGCAAAGATGAAACATAGGCGAAAGGAGGAGAGGGGAGTATTGAGCGAGAGAGACAAGATAGAGAGTCAAATAGAAGAATTGTAATCTCGAAACAAAACAAAAGGAATATAGATTGTTGAAATGTACGTGTAAATTGTGTCAAAAAAAGTTTCATATCCAAGAATTGATGTGATTTGGAGTAGGTACTAAATCTAGTTAGCTCATAATTCAATAATTCAAACTTTTAAATGAATGTGGATTCGACTAAATATATTGACAAGTTTGAACTTAAACCTTTTATGAACAATCTCTTTTAGTGAAAGGTATTGAGCTTTTAAATAGCAAGTGAAAAAAAAAGCCAAATCGGCGAGAGATGTGCACGCGAATTGGACGAGTTGAATTTAAGTTTTTCTTAGTTGTCATCTATTCTAGAGAAGTTGGGGCCGGATGTTGAAGAATTTACTAGAGTGAAAATAAGAATCGAATTAATTTGCCCTATCCAAATGGAATTGAAACGTGGGCCTTATCATATGAGCTCGAAAACTCTCCCGCAGGCCGTGCCGAAGACCAAATTGGGCCGGCATAAAATAGACAGGGTCCATTTTCTCGACCGAGCCCCTTCCCATCCGCAGACAGGCCCGGCGAGCCCGCACTGGGAAGCCTCGTGATCCGGGAACGAGCCGAGCCTTCTGGTCTGACTGGGACCCAGGCGCGGGATTCAAAAAAGGGAAAATCGGGGCCGTCGATACAAGGGCCCCACCAATCGACCCCACGTAGATCCGGGCGCGGACGATGGAGGCTCGGCCGGAACAAGGAGGGAGGGTGGGGGGCCACCGTCGTCCCATTTCCATTTCACCACTTCGCACTCCGTCTGCCAGGTCGAGAAGAGGCGGGAAAAGAGAAACGCCGAGAGAGGGAAGGAAGGAGAAGGAGATGAAGGAGAGAGGGAAGGGGGCGGGGAGATCGGTGGACGAGAGGTACACCCAGTGGAAGTCGCTCGTCCCCGTCCTCTACGACTGGCTCGCCAACCACAACCTCGTCTGGCCCTCCCTCTCCTGCAGGTCCTCCCCTCTCTCTCTCTCTCCTAGGGTTTCTCGGCCGCTTCTCGTGCGCTGTCTTCCTCTCTTTCTTTAGCTCTTCTCGTTTCGCATTGCCGCCGAGGGAGTGTAGATGGTGCCGTGTTTTTGACCCTGAGCCGCTTGGAATTCCTTCCCAACCTCACGTGGCTTCTGGTTGTGACCTGACCGTAGACACGTGCGCATTGGTCCGTTTCTTTTCGTTTTTTTTTATAGGAGGAGATGGTCGTGAGGTTTTTTTTAACCCAATGATGGCGACCGGCGAGAGACGACTACGTCTCGGAGTCGTCGAGTGGGGTTAGGCTGTACGCGTCATTTTTGAGCCGTTGCAGCTGCGTTCCGTGCTTAGTCTCGTCGAAGATCCGAGCTTTTTCGGTTCTTTCCGTTTTCCGCATCGTCTCGGGTCCAATCCCTTCGAAGCAGATGTTTTTCTTTTACCCGTGACATGTGTGTTTGTTCGGCATTCGGAAACTAGGAGATATCTAATGCGAATCGTGGTGGCGCCGAATTGAGCCCCGTATGTGATCTATCGGTACATGAATTTTAGTGGCTACGTCGAAGGATTCGTGAGAGCCGAGAGAAAAATTGTAAAGCAGGACTTTGGTGAGTGTGATTGCCGGGTCATGTTTTTGAAATCTGATTAGTTTTCACATGTAGCAACCTTTTCAATGGTGATGACTGATTAATACGGTTGGTCATTGGAGCCTGTTATTTTCCCCTGTTGTTGTCTACCAGTGTGTTCAATGCTGCATATCGATCATAAAGTATACTGCCTTGGCTGTTAACTGTTCAAATCTCATCTCTAGAAGCTATCCTCAAGTGCTCTCGTGATTATCAAACATGTTTTTGTCGTTTTAATTTTTTTTACTTGGAACATGTTATTCATGATAAAGTGCTTATGCTCATCTTTGTATAACTGCTTGTATAGCTAACAGTGTTTTGTCACATTAATTGTCACGATTAAGTTTGATGTGGATGTGCTGCTCACACGCTGTTGGCTTTCTAGGGTTTATGACTTGTTTTGTGGTGGAACTTAATTGTTTGTTTGCCTGTTTGGGCTGTTGTGACTTTTTAATTCCAACAGATGGGGTCCACAGCTCGAGCAAGCTACTTACAAAAATCGACAGCGTCTTTACCTATCTGAACAGGCAAGATTCTTCTTCAGATCCAAGGAAATGAAAGAATTTACGAAAGGGTCAATGTTTTTAGCTTGATTTATAAGTAGAAAGAAGTGGTTCTTTTACTGTCCCGTGGCATAACTGCAAGAAACTTTAGTTTCAAGAAATTTGATTCGTGGATTTTTGTACTACAATTTAGATTGGGGCCGATTTCCACTGATTCATAATTGTATGACTTTGTCCATCTCTTCCTTTTACAGTCACATGTGCTTTGTTCGATATTTTTTTTTTTATTTTTTTTTTTTTTTTACTATAGGTTGTCCTTTGAAGTCTAGATAGTCCAATACGGATGATGTATATATGCATTATTATGAGCATAGATTCTGATGCGTCATCTTATTCTACACAGACAGATGGCAGTGTTCCAAATACACTTGTTATTGCAAATGTCGAGGTTGTCAAACCAAGAGTTGCAGCTGTAGAGCATATCTCTCAGGTACTTGTTCATTGGGTTTTAGTGTCTCTCACCTGAAAGTTAATCTGTCTACATTAAAGCGTGTGGTCATTCCCTTTCATGAAGTCATACTATGAATGGACTTGTAGCACTGATGGTTTACTTTGACAGTTTAATGAAGAAGCTCGCTCTCCCTTTGTCAAGAAGTTCAAAACTATTGTACATCCTGGGGAGGTAACTCATCTTCTTTCCTTATGCTGGTACAATTTAGGTGGCATTTGTTCGCTGATGAAATGCAATTATCGATTTCAAATTTTTAGATTTTCTCCTTTCCCAGTGGGGGAAATTGGCTATCATGACATCTAGTCGAGAAGAGAGGCGGGAAAAGAGAAATGCAGAGAGGGCGAGAGAGAAAGAGAGAGGGAAGGAAGGAAGGAGAAGGAGATGAAGGAGAGAGGAAAGGGGGTGGGGAGATCGGTGGACGAGAGGTACACGCAGTGGAAGTCGTTCGTCCCTGTCCTCTACGACTGGCTCGCCAACCACAACCTCGTCTGGCCCTCCCTCTCCTGCAGGTTCTCCCCTCTTCTCCACCCTCTCTCCTAGGGTTCTCCGGCCGCTTCTCTTGCTCTTCCTCTTTCCTCTCTCTCTCTCCAGCTCGGCTTGTTTCGCATTGTCGCCGGCTGCTGCTCGTGTTTCAGTATATGACCTAAGCGTATACACGTGCGCATTGGTCCGTTCTCTTGTTTTTTATAGGAGATAGTTGTGAGTTTTTTTAACCCAATGGTGGCGACCGACAAGTAACGACTACGTCTCAAGTCGTTGAGTGGGGTAGACGTTCGTCTATGATGGTAAGTTGACCACGTGGCACAGAAGTGAGATCCTTCAAATATAATACTCACTCGACACCAGCAAGCACATCTTTCGTTGGTGTAATTGAAAGTATTTCTCAGCGCTCTAGCATTTCTTATATCGATTGTCTCAAAGTCAAGTGGCAAGCAAATGTCCTAGTGATGCTTAGAATTAATCTTGATAATCCATTCCAATAGAAAATCCTAGTGCATTGGATTTGATAGAGCCTCCTCTCCTTTATTTTTCTTTTCTTTTTCGTTGTGTTAGTGCGTGCGTGCTGGGGATGGAGGGATGATGACATGGCATTTTAATAACAATAATAACAATTGCAGTACAAAACATCTTTTAAGACATAGGTATCATGTCTAAGTAGAAATTGCTGATTGACGAAATTTATCCATACGGTCGATGGTAAAATTCCTCTAATCTCAAATATAAAGCATGAGATTAAAGCATGGCATGAACCTACAAATAGTTTCCTAAATACACAGTGTGTTATTTACCAACAAGACCACATTTTCACATCAGCTTCCAGTCTAAGATACAAATCTTTATTTTTGATAGATACAAGTAAAACAACTAATAGGCCACCAAGGGAGTGCAAACGCATGTATAGAAAGTGTCAGAGAACCAAAAAAGAGCTTAGCTGCAAGACAAAGAACAACAACAGACCTTCACTCAAGGCCTACTTTTTCAGAGCATTAACTTTATAAGATTAGGCCTAACGAAGGCATTAGAAGTTGCCGTACATGCGCATCCTTGATCAAAGAGAGCCATATAAAACAAAGTGCACTCATGAGAAGGCACGGAAAGCCCTTCCCTTCCATTCAAGGCGTTATCATATGCTTCCTTGAACTTATCTAGAGTTCCACACCGAATGTCCAAGACAGATCGGAAGCTGGTTGTGCGAGTCTCGTCAAAATATCCGGCCTCCGATTCATACCTAACAAGGAGCATAAGAAATTTTATAACAAAACGTACTTATAGTGATAGACAAATTTCTTACCCTGATAGAACATAATCTTCACCCAAAAATAAAACAAGAAAACATCACAAATAGAAAAGAATCTATGGTTATGGCCAAATTAAGCTAGCACTCAGTTAGGGAACTGCTGCACTGTAACTAGCCATTCCTCTCCTACTATAGGAAAACAAATCAATCAAACGAGAAGTAAATTGCTCCAAAACAACCATTGAACAACTAATTACAATAACTCAGATTGTGAATGAAGGAATTGAACAACTAATTACAATAACTCAGATTGTGAATGAAGGAGCTCACTCGAACAGAATAGCTATATCTGACCTCAATAGTTATATCTCATCAACTCAGGCTAGACCTCAACACCACATGGTAGATATATCACTAGAGGCAAACTTGTACAACCTAAAATTAAACAATATAAACTTCAAACACATAGTAGATATATCACAGAGGCAAACTTGTACAACCTAAAATTAAACAATATAAACTTCAAAATAGCCGAGGTTTCTTGCTCTTTAAAATATGCACTGGTTCCAGGAAAGAAATGCTCATATTGCCCCCATTTCATGTAAGCAAGGAAAAACCTAAAGAAACAACATTCTTAGAAGTAAGATCATAGAGCCGATTGCATTGGATAACCTTAATATACCTGTTATCCAATGCAATCGGCTCTATGATCTTACTTCTAAGAATGTTGTTTTAGGTTTTTCCTTGCTTAGATGAAATGGGGGCAATATGAGCATTTCTTTCCTTGGAATAAGTGCATATTTTAAAGAGCAAGAAACCTCGGCTATTTTGAAGTTTATATTGTTTAATTTTAGGTTGTACAAGTTTGCCTCTGTGATATATGGTGTTGAGGTCTAGTTTGAGTTGATGAGATATAGCCGTTGAGGTCAAATATAGCTATTCTATTTGAGTGAGCCACTTCATTCACAATCTGAGTATAATTGCAATTAGTTGTTCAATGGTTGTTTTGGAGCAATCTACTTCTTGTTTGATTGATTTGTTTTCCTGATAGTAAGAGAGGAATGGCTAGTTACAGTGTAGCAGTTCCCTAGCTGACCGCTAGCTTAATTTGGCCATAACCTTGGAACCTTTTCTGTTTGTTATGTTTTCTTGTTTTATTTTTGGGTGAAGATTATGTTCTGTCAAGGTGAAATTTGTCTATCACTATAAGTACGTTTTGTTATAAATTTTCTTATGCTCCTTGTTAGGTATAAATCGGAGGCCGGATATCTTGCCCTGATAAACAAGCCTAACCGACTTTCTTTCCAAAATCAGGAATTGATTCGGATTGCACAGCCTCTTCAATCAAACGCCAATCCTAGCATGTTCAGAAGATCTTAATATGTGCAAGATAAAATGCATCTGCTTGCATTTCGAAATAGCAAAACAGAACCAACAAATATAATGTCCAGCAAGAACCAGATACATACCTCATTTTCCGTAAAACTGGAATATTTTTCTTTGGCAATTTCTTCACATCGTATGGTCGCAACCATGACCTTAACATGGATAGCGTGCTACGTACATTAGCATTATCATTATCAACAACATATCTTGTGCCCTTTCAATTAATTAATTATCACCTTGTGCACGAGCAAGTCAAGGTCCTTATTCTCCTTAATGACCTTTTGCTCTGCTAAACACTAAAAGAAAATCCTAAAAGCAGGAACTACTCCCCTTCAATCTATTGCGAGCCCACTAGGTGCAATAGAATGGAAGAATTGCTATCTAAGACTAGCCACCCGTTCGTCCAAGGAAATTCAACCATATGACAAAAAATTAGTACAGATAAAAAGTATAATCTATTTCGCAACCAATGCTCCAAATTCCAAAAAAGAGCACAAGAAGATGAGATGGAAACATGACACATGTCAAACTATAATTGATTAAGAATGGGAACAGAAGAGTGTGAAAATCATCAAACTCGATAAGGATGTCTGAGCAATGATAAGCACCAAAAAAATAAGAAATGGCCGTCAATGATGAGTGGTGTTTCCACATTTATTCCAAAAGTTATGCATATGAGGACAAAAGTTTTGTCTTAAACAGTACCGCAGTATAGGATTTATGTGAAGGAAAGGGCGCCCACTACAGCATTTGAAAGTCTGGTCCAAACACAACATTAAAGCCGACATAAAAATTGGGCAATCATACTCAAGATCCAAACATGCTTCCATGTGGTGTAAGGTAGGTACCTACTCTTTAAATTGCTCGTCCTTCTCTTCATAACTAGAAAGAGCAACAACCTCAACCTGAACAGCAGAAGAGTCATTAGGATGAACTTCATAGCGACAATTAGAGGCGAAACGAAATTATTGAGAGGAACTCATACAAGCATTGAAGCACCTACATTAAAAAATTCAGAGAGTAGTTTCCTCGTGTGCTTGTGGCTTAGGAACATTGTCCCATATCTGCAGGAAAATTCTACGTGAGGCCAGGAACAACTTTACAAAGCCGGTTTTAAACAGGGAACGCAACAACTCTCACCTTCTGCACATCTTCTCTCAAGACAGGTTCTAGATTTTCCAGAGGAGTCTGCATTAAAAAAAGGCAGTCAACATATAAAAAAAATCAACTCAGATAGGTAAATCTAACCAGATGCAGCCAAAACGAGCAGATAAAAACCATCAAAATCCAAAATGATAACATGATTAAGTATGGGCTTGATGGGTTGAAGCTGCCTGATGGAGGGGTTGAAAAGTTCGGAGGGCAGAGAAGACATTCCCTTTCCGCTTTGGTATCGGGTGCTCTTACCTGTGAGCATTAGAATCGCCATTGAAAGCATAAAGCTTCCCTCTTTTCCTCTTACTCTCTCCTTCTCCCATTGTGCTCTCCGTCTCCATTTTCAGCCGAAGAAGAAGAAGCAGCAGAATCCCCCTGTCCGAAGAACCTCCGCAGCTCCCCTATCCTGCTTCGAACCACCACCATCCGTCGCGCCTCCTATGTCTTTGACTCCGGATCTCTGCGAGCGATCTTGGGCACGAGCGCGTGTCGAGCTTCGCTCAGGAAGCGAAGAGCTTTCTGGACTTGCGGCGTCGTCTTCCTCCTCAAGCTCTGCCCAAAGCGCAAAGCCGGATTCCTCGACCGCTAGGCTTGAGGAAGTCGGCTTGGCGTGATCGTCGGACGGGGTTCGTGTGCGGCGCATTGGCCACCGGAGCCTCTCTCTCTCTCTCTCTCTCTCTCCCTCTCTCCTTCGCTCGAACTCTCTTCACCGCTCACTCTCTCCCTCGGTCCCTCAGCCTCCTCGAGCGTTCTGTGTTTCGGTTCTGGTTTTTAAGCCGAAGGATACGAAGATGTCTCCAGCACTCACTCTCTCAGCCTTCTGACAGGGGGATTCTGCTTCTTAGGCCAGCTGTCTCTGCCGGCCTGGTCCCCGACCACCAACTCCGGTCGGACGCTCCCCGTCTCCTCTGCCTCTTCTCCTCTCTTTTGCTCGTACCCGCGTCCTTCCCTGTAGCGCAGAGCGCGTGAGGAAAAGAGGGAAGGAGGAGGAGAGGGCCGGGCTTGGAAGAGAAAGGGAAATGGGTTGGACCGCCCCACACGTAGAGAAAAAGAAAAGCAGGGAAAATCGAGAGACGCCGGGCCAGCCTGCCCCCGGCCCAGGTCTCGCTTTTCCTTTTTTTTTTTTTCTTTTTTTTTAAATTAATAATATCAATAAATTAAATATGGCACCAGAGATGATCAGTTTCATTATGGATCCGATCCTATGTTGGCACCAAAAACTGACCCTGTCCACCATGAAACCAGACCCGTGACGAAGTTCTTAGGATGATGTTATTTTTTCTACAAATGTTTTGTTTTCTTACTCAAAAGTTCTTAAATATAATGAGAGTTAATTTAGTGTATGGTAAAATTACTAATCGTACGAAGGTTACTAATAAAAGAAGAGATTACTCCCATAAATAACATGTACTTTCCGCCCTTGCTACTACTAATAATAATAATAATAATAATAATAATAATAATAATAATAATAATAGACTCCAGGCTAGTTCCATTAGTTCAGTCTGGTTGGTTTGGTTTCTTCTATAAGGGGAAATCGAAACCCAACATGTTCCGATCACGGTCATTTGATCATATAATCCAAGTAACGTAGTAGGAAACTCAGGGATTGGGAATCGAACTCATCCCGTTCTCCTCTCCGTACCATCAAGGTTTCCACGAGGATCATTACAGTTTACAGGAAACTACACCCAAAGAAATACTGAGATGGGAAAAAAATGAATCACCAGCACATGCAACAGACACTCCTAGTCTCAATAGCAGTTTGGAAATTGCCCATTCTTGAGAGTCCATGGTCAGCGAACGAATCCACTATCGTTTTTCTGGGACTGGCGTGGTTCTTTCTGAAATCTATATCCTTTTCTTTTGTTTCGAGATTACAATTACCAATTTAGTACATGTTCCATCTTCGCCTCTCTCACTCTCAAAAAAATCAGGTAAGAAAAAACTTGGCAGCCTATGTGACTGGCCCCCCAAAATAAACCGTTAGAGTCGGAATTTTCAATTTAGGTAGAGGCGTCAAGTATTATCATATATCTTTGGGGAAAATTATCAAAAAAATCTTAAATTTATTGCAATTATACTAATTATGTCATGAGTATTTTTTTTTTTTTTGCCTAATTGAGTCATAAACTTTTTGCATTTGTACCTCATACAACAAATTTTGCATTTAACACCCTTCGCAATACGAAGCATACTCGTAGGGGCCATCCACAATGTCCCAGTGCGAAGACATCGTTCTCAACTTAGAGTGCGTTTGAGAAAGCTTTTGGAGAAAATCTTTGGGAAATGCAAAAGTCATTGAGTTTAAGGAATTTTTTAAAATGTAAATTGTGTTTGGTAAATTGTATTATAAAAGTCCATTGTAAAGTATCTTTAAGTTAAAAAAAAAAAAATGCTTGGAGAAATTATATTTGCAAAAGAATTTTGTTATTTAAAAAAAAAAAAAAAAAAAAAAAAAAAGGAAGAGTTCACCGACCAAAGGCAAGTAGTTGCTGGCGAAGAGCAGGTAGTCGCTGGTGAAGGGCACGAGGTCCGGCAAGGGTCACCAAATCGCCTACCTGTCGCCGGCGACCATGCGTAGCCATGCCGATCCTATTCAACGAAAAGAAGAAGAGGAACAGTCATCGAGGGCAAAACCGAAAAAACAAAAAGCTAACGAGGATAATTTTAGAAGAATCCTTTTTACTAACTCAAGGCTTAGCATAGGCTTTCAGCCTTCTGAAAACTTGCATTTGTGTGGAATGGGGTTTAAAAAAAAAATTCCTAAACACACTCTACTTGGCTAAAAGGGCTTTGGGAAGGCCTTTTTCAAATGCACTCTTAGTCAATTGAACATTTCTAGACACGCCTCGTGGAATTAAAACTTCACAAAACTTTCCCAACGGAATCTAGCGAGCTAAAAAAAAATGAAAAACCAAACCTCGGCATAATTGCCCTTCTTGCAGGTGATGCGGCCGACGAAGCGTTCGCTAGGGAGGGCGGGGTCACCGAGGACGAAGAATTCGATGTTGGAGAATCTACATATTTGGGGAAAAGCCATTTCCAAAGGCAATCTTAGTCAATTGAACATTTCCAGACACGCCTCGTGGAGTTAAAACTTCACAAAACCTTCCCAACGGAATCTAGCAAGCTAAAAACAAAACTTTCTCGGCAGAATCTAGCGAGATAAAAAAGAAAAAAGGAAAACCAAACCTCGGCATAATTCATCGATCGCTAGGGAGAGCTAAGATCCCTTTAGCATGCACCTAGATCCACCTTAACCTGGCTATGATGCCAATCTTGGGGGACTCAGTCTCAAATTTCGTCTTGTGAGGTGAGGGGAGTCACGGCGGTTATCAAGTAGGCCGGATGGCTTCTCCCAAGCGATGTGGCAGTTAAGATCCCTTTAGCATGCACCATTGTAAGCCAAGCTCTCGCATTTCAATTCAAGAGTCTGTTTCTACTTGGGAAGAAGGGAGTACGCTCAACATTGTGAGCCGATTAGGCTTTTTTATGCAATGTCATTTGCTTTATAAAGAGATTATGTTTTCCTTTTTTGTGGACATAAGCAATTATGGAATTGGTAAAAAGGTACAATAATCAAATTTCCACATTAAGTTTTTATTTAAGGGTAAACACATTTAAAAGCTTTTTAAAATGCTTTATTTCCACAAAATTTCGAAAAACGAAATACTAATTACAATTATAGTAAATTATGAAATGGTTTTGAGGTGGATCCCTAATTATATATATATAATGAATTACTAAATGAGATGTCAAAATTTAAGTGCTAATAGTGATTTTAAAATTATTAAAGATATTCGACATTAAATGATAATCGAATATTGAACTAGACAATAAAAGTTAAAATTACAGAATTTCTCTCGAATATATGCTAGACATTGACTTCGATCAGAAAATACTCATAAGAAATAATTTGCTCAATGTTATTTATTAAAACAAATCACGCGGCCCCAAAATCAAGTTCAAGCTTT
Organism: Eucalyptus microcorys; assembly: GCA_014182515.1. Lineage (NCBI taxonomy): Eukaryota > Viridiplantae > Streptophyta > Magnoliopsida > Myrtales > Myrtaceae > Eucalyptus > Eucalyptus microcorys. The sequence continues at coordinate 30,731,314 of CM024571.1, forward strand.
CACAAGAATCAATCATGGGATACTTGTGATTATAATTAAAAAAAAGTACAATATTGAGAATTATTGTTTTGAGCACTCCTTAATGAGTAAATCTTTTCTTTTCTTTTCGAAAAAATTTCGAGAGGCCAAAATTTCTATCCCAGATATTGTAATTTTTGGATCCTTGGCGGTCAAGGGGGTTATTACTTTCCCGATCAGTTCGAGTGTCCTCTTTTGAATAGCATATTTTCACTATTTCTCCCGTTCGATCGCCATTCGTCAATCAAATCTCATTTTTCGCTGATCCTCACAAAGGAAGCATCATGAAATTCCGGTATTTGATTCAATTCCTGATTAAGTTGATGAAAGCTCTCGCTAATTTTTTTTTAAGTGCCACAAGATCTAGATATTTGCTTGAATTTGATCATTATGTTTTCATATGTTCTCGACGAAGTTGGCGAAAACTCTCACTAGTTTTTTTTTTTTTTTTTTTTTTTTTTTTTTAAGCATCGCGAGATCTGGATATTCAATCGAATCCAATTATCATGTTTTTATATATTCTCGATGGAGTTGATGAAAACTTTTTGTTTTTTAAAGTCTTGGTGTTGATACATAAATTTGGTGACCTAGTTAATCATTTATTAATTACATAGAAAATTATGGATTAAATTAATAATATTAATTAATTATTTTTTTTTTTTAAAGGACGTGAATCAATCGTTGTCAATCTGTTGAAACACAGCTGTCAACAGCAATCTAGGAATCCATATTCGCAGTTCTTTGGACATGATTATATTGACATCCTGTTAGACTAACACCTTCCGAGGGAGATGATTCATGTCATCAGCTACCCTTTGCAACTCGATCTTCAGTCACTCGCGTAACCTCAAATAACTAAAGCTCTCTTTTACAGGTTATCGAGAGCTGAAACAACCGTCGGCGAGCTAATTCGGCAACGACCGCGATCCGAAATAGAGAGAGGAAACAGTCGTGCTGTCCAGATCAAAATCGAAGGCAAACACGAGCTGTTACATAATGGCGATTCGAAACCAGCAGATGCATTAATTCGACATTACAAGCGAAGGAAAAATTAAAGACCCGCCAACAGTTACGCCAATACCTAGTTAAAACGCAAAAACTTCAACGGCAATTCAGAGATTTCCAGAAGCGATTCGCGATAATCGGATACTTTCAATCGCGAGAAGAAAGCGTGGGAAGAGCAAGTCTAAACACACGAACAAAGGGATTGGTTCATAATTCGAGCAAAAATATACCCATTGGCAACGGATCGAGCGAGGAGCTGATCGGGCGATCGAATGTGGAAGCGTTGCGAGTCCGGTGGAGATGGAGATCGATCCGATCCGGTCCGGTCGATCTATCGAGAGAGAGAGAGAGAGAGGTACGTCGACTTTCAACCTCCTCTGCTCGCCCGAAAAGTAAGACTCGGACTGAACCCTTCTGATGAGAGAATAATGCCCCAAAAAAAGAAATGAGAATATTTCTGTAGTAGAGTAACGAATTTTATTTTATTTTATTTGTCTTTTGGTCGGAAAAAAAATGGGCCTGCATTGGAACTAAGAAGTTTTTGCCCTTCAAAAATTTGACCAAAACAGGAAATTTTTTTAAAAAATATTTACTAGTTAAAGAGTGCTCAGATGTATGGTCAAGCAACCAAACAATAATCACTCGTCAAGATTGTTCTTTTTTCTCACGAAAATCACAAATATCTCCTTATTAATTTGCATGGAATCTCGAACTTCATTTCGGGACTGCATAATTTATTTTAATAAAATATCATTGACCAAGTAATTTCTCTTACAAGTATTTTTTGGTTTAGGAAGTTAGTTTATAACATATATTTGAGAGTAATTTTCATTTTGATTTTTCTTGGACAATTCAAATTTTCGATTATCATCTCAAAATCAGGTGAATAGAATATCAACGTGTAGAGTACTTCAAAATGTTGTTATGATTTACTAGAATTGGAATTACTAATTTTGTTTTTAGAAATTTGGTTACAGTAGAGTATTTTAGAAAGCTTCAAAATATGTGCACCCTTGAAATTTAGTGTGGAAAATTACTTATTGTATCTTTTAATAAGAAAGATTGGAAGCAAAATTACATGATACCCATGCAAAATTTCATAAGGTGAAAATTAAAATTCTATTTAGAAAACCTCAAAAGATGGTGAAATACATAATAGTTTTTAGGAATATACTCGATCCTAGTCCACCGACTGTATGGATAAGTTTCGCATCATACTTTGAATTAGAGGTATCGATGGTTTAGTTTGGTTCGGTTTTTTTGAAAAATCGAACCAAACCGTTAGAAAAATCTTTCGAACCGAACCGAATACGAACCGAACTAAAATTTCGGTTCGGTTCGATTTTTCGGTTTTTTTTTTTTCATTTTTTTTTCTATTCAACTCAAAATAATCTAAATTCAATATGTTACTGCACTTCAAGCTTAGAGGATTTTGCAATTTAAATCATATACTTCATTCCCTTTTTTAAGCATTGGCCAAATAATGATATCAAATTTAAACAATTGCTTAACATAATCTCTCTTGATGATTCTCTAAGAGATAATTATATTGTTCAATTGAAAAAAATAAAGAATTTTTTTCCGTACCGATAAATTACTAAAAAAGTTTATAAGTGTCAAAAAAGATATTGGCAAAAAGTATTTACTTCATTCCATTCTCAAATAACATATTGGTAAGTGCTAAAATAAATCTTAGAGTTTCTAATTTTTAGTCTATTCTAGACTTGAAAGTTGTGGTTTGGTCAATAGAAGACTTGTTTAAGAAGTCCTAATCAAATCGTGTGCTCACCACCAGTAAAATCGAAGTGTAGGAAATCCGACTTGGCTTCCATGTGGAATATTTGCCATTTCCAATCGTGTAATTCCATTAAAAATGAGCTTGAGACTTGATTGAGGCTTTTTTGAAACCTTAAATCATCATTTGACAAAAATAAAAGCTTAAGCTCCCAATCAACCAATAACTGAAACATTGAGTCTTGTTTCTACATTATAAAATTGGGGGAATGCCATTCCTCTAAAAACAGAACAAGCCAAAATAAAGGAAAGAATGGAAGAAAAGGGAACGTTAGTCGAAGTAGTTCGGTCATCTCGCTATCTAATTCTAATGTTTGGATTAGACAAGAACTGAGTCGCGTATATTTTGTTAGACAAGATTGAAAAAGCTATGAAATAAATCCATGTACATACTAGGGAATAAAGAACTTTAAACAAACCTTTGGGTTCGCACAAAAGATTTTCTAGACAGGCATGTTCAAGATAACAGCTTTTCACTTCCCAAAGACACTTCCGATGCCATAACAATAACAAACCTTCACATCAGTGCGTTCAAAAGCCATCTCAATATACAAGATGCAGAAGTTTTTGACAATTGATACAGCATTGGGTACTGTTCAAAGTTTGAACAGATGCCGTAATTGAACAAGCAAAATGGGATACATCTAAAGCAATCAACAAACGTGCTCGGTCCAGAGTGTGCGGATGGCTAATTTTGTACACGTTACTCATGTTGCTTGCTCGTGATCTTTAACCTGAATATACAGCGGCACCTCCCAACCCCAATACTGCACTTGCCGCAAGTAACCCTAGACGTACCAGGCTGTCAGGCCTGTTACGCCTGTTACGCCTGTTTGCTTCCTGATAATTCCTGTGTGCTTCCTGATAATTCCAAAAGAAGAGAGGAAATAATCAAATATCTCCAATAGCGAAAGAACTTCGTAGATAAGCAAGTACACTACTTCACATATGCAAGTATGTCTTTCTTTCGTGGAATTGAAAGTATTTCTCAACTCTCTAACATTTCTTATATTGATAGTCTCAAACTCAAGTAGCAAGCAGATGTCCTCCCAGTGGTGCTTAGAATTGATCTTGATAATCAATTCAAATAGAAAAATCTAGTGCAGTGGATTCAATAGAGCCTTCTTTCCTTTTTCTTTTATTTTCTGTCCTTTTTTTTTTTAATGTTAGTGTGTGCGTGTTGGGAGCGGGGGATGTTGGCATGGCATTTTGAACAATAATGACATTTACACTACTAAAAATCTTTTAGATATAATATCATGCCTGAGTAGAACTTGCTAGTTTGACGGTGTGCTCAGTCTCCTCCTTAAATCGCTCCCAGAGTGATTTGCACTGAACAGGTGTGATCAGTGTTTTTGATGAAGGAATCTGCAATTAAACAGTGAACAAGTGCTTTCAGCAAATGAAAGGCTCTTATTTCTGCATTACCTTCAGACAGCTGCATTACCTTCAGTTATCTGACATGTTTTTTTTAGCACAGATAATCCAATATTCACAAGCGCAGATGATTGTATTAAAACTAGTATGGACAATGAGGCCTAAACTCTTCCATCCATTTTCATAGGAAAAGAAATTGAAGATCTGCACTAATTGAATCAGCACGACAAAAGCAAAACTCACCTCTTTCCATGTGCTAGAAGCCAAGGGATCGTCAGTAGCAGTAGGCCTGGTGTCCAGCAAAGCATCAGACAAAGTTTTCTTGATGTTATCTTTCTCATCATCCAAACGCACTGCCGCCATTACAGACAGCAACTCTAAAGACTGAAAGTGTCATCGAATCATTTCAGTAAAAGATACACAAGCAACCAACACGAGTAACATGTAAAAAATTAGCCATATAAAAATTCTGCATACTGCGGAACGAGCAAGTTTGTTGATTGCTCGAATATCTTCCTTCCCTGTCCAAACTCTCGGCATAGAGTCAGCATCATGGCAGAACAATGTTGTAAACCTGGATTGAAAATGAAGCACATTAGGATATTAAAAGGTATTGAATCTAACAGATGAGTAAATCACAAACATAAAGAGTGTCTACCGGTCCTTCATGAGTGCAAGGACTCCACCAGCTTTTTCCCTTGCTTTTGCTTCAACCATGCCCCTCGCATTATCTCTTATAGCCAAAAGCATTTTTTCCTTGCTCTGTTCATCCAGATCGAAACCGGAGAGGGCGCCAGAGAACCCAATTACTGCCGATTCGGTCTCACACGAAAGAAGTTTCCTGATAGCCGACCAGGTTTCATTATTAGCTTTTTCCAAAATATCTTCCACTGGTCCAGACAATGCTTCATTCAGTTTTGTCTGTAAAAACATAACATAATTTGCGCAGATCCCATCAACCACCATTAAGTGGAAAGGGAAAAACCCTCCATCTGTAAAAAGAGAAGCTCAAGAGCAGAGGAAATATCTCTGTTCATTATGCTACCTCATATCCTTTTGTAAGCTCAGAGAGTTTGGCAACACGGACTGAAGCAACATGGGCATCAATGTCACGCCGCAGCTTCTCCCGTGCTCCAGATGTATTCCATTTGGCTTGTTCAATTACAGCATCTGCTCAAAGTATGATACAAAACTTATCCATACAGTCGGTGGCAAAATTCCTCTACTAACAAGTCAAAAGTAAGTAAAACATGGCATGAACCTACAGAAAGGATTCCTAAATGCCCAGAATGTTATTTACCAACAAGACTATATTTTCACATCAGCCTCCAATCTCAGACACGAACCTTCATTTCAGATAGATACAAGTAGAAAACTAATAGGCCACTAAGGGAGCGAAAGCGCATGTACAGAAGGAGTCAAAGAACCCAAAAACAGCTTTGTTACAAGACAAAGCACAACTACGAACCTTCATTCTCGGCTTACTTTTTCAGAGCATTAACTTTACAACATTAGGTCAAAAGAAGGCATCACAAGTTGATGTACCTGCACATCCTTTGTCAAATAGAGCCACATAAAACTGAGTGCAGTCATCAGCAGGCACTGAAAACCCTTCTTTTCCATTCAAAGCCTTATCAAATGCTTCCTTGAATTTATCAAGAGTTTCGCACCCAATATGTTCAAGAACAGCTTGGAAAGCTCTTTTGATAAGCTGACCATTCACACAAAACACAATAAACAACATATGATAAGATATCCTCAACAGACAGTCTCTCTGTTTAAGCTAACTTCAAATGAAAACATCATGACTGAAATAAAAGTGTGTCAAAAAGGAAAAATATTTCCACGTTCCAAGCAGATTGAATTGGTAGTCAAACAATATTACCCAAAAAAATGATGCACTTTAAACAAAGAAAAACATCCCACAACTTCTTACTTTAAGTAACTTTTCTTCAAGCTGCTTCCGCTTTGAAGATCTAACGCTCTCCTCAAAATATACAGCCTCTGAGTCATACCTAATAAGCAGCACAAGAAACTTCATAAATAAAACGTACTTACATTGATAGATGAATTTCAAACCATGACAGAACATAAACTTCACCCAAAAATAAAACAAGGAAACATCGCAAACAGAACAGGGTCCATAGCTATGGCCAAATTAAGTTAAGCCATCATCTAGGCAGCTGCTAAACTATAAGGGTGCGTTTGGTAACCATTCTATTCCTGAGAAAAATTTGCTTAGAAATGATTCTTTGTGATTCTGTTCCCTGGACGAGTTTCTGACAAGAGAAAAACCACTTCACAAATTCCAGGAAAACTTAAACAAACAACATTCTTAGAACATGAAGCCGATTGCGCTGGATAACTTTAATGCACTCCCATTACTTACCAAACATAAGATCCAGTTGCTACACCACCATCTGTAATTCATCAAATAAAATTACTTATCTTACCCTGATAAGCAAGACTCAAGAATTGAACTGACTTTCTTTCCAAAACCAGAAACTGGTCCTGAATGCACGGCCTCTTTAATCAAACGCCAATCCTAACATGTTCAAAAGAGTTTGCCCGATCTTAATATGTGTAGGATAAAATGCATCTGCTTGCATTTCAAAATAGCGAAACAAGCAAGCAAGTTTAATGTCCAGCAAGAACCAGATCAGTACCTCATTTTCAGTGAAACTGGAATAGTTTTTGTGGGCAATTTCTTCACATCTTACAGTAGCAACCATGACCTTATCACGGAAAGCATGATGTGTTAATTAGCATTCTCATCCAGTTGCCTTTCAATTAATTAACTCTCACCTTGTGCGCAGGCAAGTCAAGGTCCTTATTCTCCTCGATGTCCTTCCACATCTGCTGAGCACTAAAAGAAAATCCTGATGCAGGAACTACTCCCCTTCGATCTCCTGCGAACCCGCCAGGTGCAATAGAATGAAACAACCGCTGTCTAAGGGTGGCCACCTTTTCGTCCAAGGAAAATTCAACCAAATGGCAAAAAATTAGTACAGATAAAAAGATATAATCTATTTGGCAACCAATGGCCCAAATTCCACAAAAGAGCAAAAGAAGATGAGATGGAAACATAACACGTCTCAAAATATAATTGACTGAGAATGGGAACAGGAGTAGTGAAAATCACTAAACTCAATAAGGACGATTGAGCAATGATAAGCCTCCAAAAAAAAAAGAAATAGCTGTCACTGATGAGTGGCATTTCCACAGATATTCCAAAACTTCTGTTTATGAGGACCAAAGTTTTGTCTCAAACAGTGGATTTATGTGAAGAAAACGGCACCCACTGCAGCATTTGAGAATCTTGTCCAAACACAATGACAAAGCCCACATAAAACTTGGGCAATCGCACTCTGGATCCAAACATGCTTCCATGTGGTGCAAGGTAGGTATACCTGCTCTTTAAATTGCTCTTCCTTCTCTTCATAACTAGACAGAGCAGTAACCTCAACCTGTACAGCAGGAAAGAGTCATTAGGATGAACTTCATTACAATGATTAGAGGGAAAATGAAACTTATTGAGAGTAACTCATACAAGCATCAAAGCACCTACATTAAAAAATTCACTGAGAGGAGTTTCCTTGTGCACTTGTGGCTTAGGAACATTGTCCCATATCTGCAGGAAAATACCAAATGAAACCAGGAACAACTTTACAAAGTCAGTTTTCAATGGGAAATGCGACAAGCCTCACCTTCTGCACATCTTCTCTCAAGACAATTTCTAGATTTTCCAGAGGAGTCTGTATATAAAGAAAAGGCAGTGAACACATAAAAAAAAATATAAAAAAATCAACTCAGATTGGTAAAACTTACCAGATGCAGCCAAAACGAGCAGATAAAAACCATCACAATCCAAAATGAAAACACAATTAACTATAGGTACTAACCCTTGTTTTATCCCGTATGACAAACAACAGAGTTGTTTTCCGAGGGCTAAACAATCGCATCATGACCTTCAAGAAGAGTCACAACTTTATCATTAGCTCTTAGAACTAAACATTTAGCTTATCTTAACGCAAGAAGACAAGAAATACCTGGAATACAGTTTTCAGAAGAGGCTTGTTGGCAGCTTGTTCCCGGCCAATATCATGACACCACCTATGAAAAATATGCTTAAAAGGGCACTAGGAAAATACTAAAACAACAACCTCATAGATAGCATGGTAGAAACAGAAACAATATCTCACTAGAGGAAAGCAGAAGCCTCACATGTTAATGAGCACTATATCGGAGACAGCCAAAGCGAAAAGAGCACTCTTCTTTTCAAAAGCAGTATCATCCTGAAAAAAAAAATGACACCGGTTAAGAAGCTGCGAGAATGCTAATTGCTGCTTACTCAAACCAAGTGTAAATCAGGAGAGTTTCAATGAGCATCAGCTACACATAAATCAACCTTCTGGGTTAGTAAGATGAGCGAAGACATACAAAAGTGGAAAAGAAAGTTAAGATCATACAGCAGCTACCCGAAGCACAAATTAATGTTTCAACATGTACAAAAGTTTAGAATTTGCAATTACTTATGGATAAAAACAAGTAGTTAAACATGGACAAGATAAGCTATTATAAATCCATGTAGAATCATATAGTAAATATACCTCTCCTCTTTCTCTTCCATCAGTTCCCTCCAAGTCCATAACCAGAGTACACGGTTCAATGCCAGCACCTTTTGCCAGCCATATACCTTTGGTGGTTTGGGACCTGGAAAATACCAAACTGGTTTTAGACTTTCTGAATCCAAATCCTTCATTAGAGTGAGCAAAAAGTTGGTCTGTAGACATGCCTCCCTTTAAAAGCATCCATCTCCCTAAAGTTGGTGCGAAATAGATGATTTAACAGTGTACTCTTCCCTGTCGGATATCATACGAAACAATAGAATAAGTTTGAAACTCTTCCGAAGGCAAAAGAAAAGATACATAGATGAAAACAAAAAAGCAGCAATTTTCCACATGGTGCCCTGAAGGTAATGGTTTTTCTGAAAGTAAAAATTTAAGGTGAAGAACGGCGAGCCACTGTATTAAACTGAATTTGAACAACTTGACATATCGACAATGGTACCCAGCAAAAATTTGTTTCTTTTAAGAACATTTCACAGCCTTACCAAACTTTTCATGTAATCTATATTTAGCAAAAGAAGCAAAGTCCAAAGCAAGTTATTGGGAGTAAATACACACCACTACTTTGAGGACCCATGATGGAGACAACGGCGTAAGAAAGGCCACGTGCCCTCAATTTGACCTCCTTGACGAAATTTTCCAGTCCATCGACATTGAATACTCCATTTCCATAAATAAGTTGAGTAGAACAACATTCACCAGAATTATCTGAGAAAAAAGATGTCCAAATTAGCAAGTCAAAAAGAGAATTGACATGATAAACCAATACACTAGGCCTAGAGTAGGCAAGACGAAACTAACAACTCGTGATCGAGAATGAAAACCTCAGATCCTACATATTGCACAAGTACCTAAACGGCTAAAAGTACTCGAGAGGTTGATTTCACTCTTTCCACAATTTTATCAAACCACATATTTCTCGTAACGATGAAGTAAGTGAATCAATCCTTGTCAATCTTTCGAAACATAGCTGTCAACAGCAATCTAGAAATCAATCCGGTGACCCAGATCTGCCGGGGGTCGCAGCGTCGCCGGGTTGCAGCGGTCGCGCGACCTTGCTGCGACCCAGATCTGGGTGGTCGCCGGGGGTTGCAGCGGTCGCGGCGACGCGACTCGCAGGGGGTCGCCGAGGTCACACGACTGGCCGCCGACGGTCGCCGTGACACACCGGCCTCATGCCGACCTCTGTCCAGCTCGTCGCCGGCCCCTCGCAGCTCCGCGCAACTTCGCCGGCCAACCTCAACGAAGAAGAAGGTGAATAGTCACGAGGACAAAACCGGAAAAATGAAATGTTAGTGAGGAAATTTGTGAAATGTTTTTGTCTAATATACTGACATCCTGTTAGACTAACACCTCAGGAGATGATTAATGTCATCAGCTACCCTTTGCACCTCAATCAAAAGGGTTCTCACGAAGAAACTTCTTAATCTTCACAGTCCCTCTTATAACCTCAAACAACTAAAGCTCCTCTTTTACGGGTTCTCGAGAGCTGAAACAATCGTCGTCGAGCTAACTCAGCAACAAACGCGATCCGAAGTAGAGAGAGGAAACAGTCATGCCACGCAACAGCATCCGGATCAAAATCGAAGGCAAACCCGAGCTGTTACGTAATGGCGATTCGCAACCAGCAGATGCATTAATTCGACATTACAAGCAAAGGGGGAAATTTAAGACCCGGCAGCAACAGTTACGAGAATCCCTAATTAAAACGCAAAAGCCAACGGCAGTTCAGAGATTTTCAGAATCGATACAAGATTACTATCGCGACAATCAGAGACTATCAATCGCGGGAAGAAAGCGTGCGAAAAGCAAGTTTAAACACGCAAACAAAGAAATCGGTTCATGATTCCAGCAAATATACCCATTGGCGCCGGATCGAGCGAGGGGCCGATCGAATGAATGATCGAATGCGGAGGCATCGCGAGATTATAAACCGCAAGTCTTGGTCTTCTTGCATTCGAGCCATGACTCAAGTCAATTGTAACTGTAGAAAATTTAACGCAGAAGCGAACGAGCACCACATGAGGATGCGTGTTACTTCCGCTCCTCTTCGAAATTTGACATTAATATGAGACTAATGAAATGTACAGGTCTATTGTCAGTTAAACGGAGAGGTCACGCTATAAAAAGAGTGGTGCTTGTATCACCATGTTTCACGGTGTGACGGATATTTCCTTTCTCAAACACAAGCACTAGGAAGTTTCCAAGCAAGACACCGTGAGTCGAATATGGGCTTTTTTTTTTTCCTTTCTTTGTGTGAATTTTTTGCTCGATTCATCCTGAAACCATAGGGCTTTTGTTCTACATGTCGAGATCTTTCCAACCATATATAATTTATATAATTTCGTTGAGAATTGAGTGAGAATTTTAAATTTGAAATTTTACGGTTTATACATGAAAAAGTTTTAGAACTTTCAAATTACTTGTAATTGATTGATATTCATTGTAAATCATTGTATGAGTATTGTTTTATATATATGTTTTAGCATCTTTTGGTTGCATTAAAGAAATTTTTTTGGGCTTTGATTTGAGAAAAAACGAATCCGGCCATGGGGGTATTAGATCCGAAATTTTGAAGCTTGTATGTGGAAGATTTACTCATTTTTCTTCCTTTAATTCATTCTAGTAAATTATATCAATGTTAAAAGTAAGGAAGCCTAATCTAATTGCTCCGGTTGACTCAGATTTATTCCTAGAATTCATGGCTCGGAAAAGTACGAGTTTTTCTTGTGTGTGATTGAGGTAATGAATTGTGCTCATTCAGTGAGTTTCTCTTCTCCTCCTCCTCGTCCTCGTTTTCCGCCATGGTTTGTTTTACGTTCGAGAGCTCGAGTTTCGACCTCTCGTTTCGCCTTGCGATTACAATTGATGTTGATCGAGAGCGTTGGCACTTCCTTTAGCCTATATGCACAGTGTTTACTTAGCGTTATTTACATTTCATTAAGAGCCTCTTAACCTAGAGTCCATGGCATTTGTGCAAAAGTATTTCTCAAAAGCTCTCCCAAACATGTCCTTAGTCATAAGTGAGTTTGGAAGGCTCTTTAGGCGTAACACAAGTCCCAGATCTGGGCGAGGGCACGTAGGCCCTCACTGCTGATCGGTTGGGGCCTCCAGTCGACCGGGGCCGCCGGCCCCCAACCAGGGCTTGGTGGCCCCGGCCGACACCCCCCCTCCCCCACCTTCCCGGCTCAACCCTCAGCCGCCAACTCCCTCCTCCTCCTCCCCCCCTTTTTTAATTAATTAATTAATTAAAATTTAATTTAATTACTTATTATATTAAAATTCGAATTATACCTAAACGACATCATTTTTGTGTGTGGTTTGCTGAATCAGCCTTCTAGCGAACCACGTAAGCAAAACAATTAATAAAAAAATGTCACGTAGGATTTCCGACGAACTTCGCCGGATATGACACTCAAGTGTCCTATTTTTTTTTATAAAAAGTAGTACTTAAATGTCACTTTCGTAAGTTTTGACACTTAAATATCCCTTTGTGCCAACTTTTGGCACTTGAAGGGTTCTTTTGCCGAGAAAAAAGGATAAACAAGAGGAGAATATGGATTAGTGTATGGAACTATATATGGTCAATTATTGGTGTGACCAATTTATAGGTCCTATAGTCACTTGGACAGATTACGATTACATTTTGAGAGATGGGACTTGACCTAGTGAATTAGTCGAAGCTAATCGAGCTACATAAATTTGTACCGTCGCGTCCGCCTAAGCCCGATAGTTTTACGAAAGAACAACGTTAGAATACTTTTTTAGTCATGAGAAAGTTTGGAAGGCTCTTTAGGCGCAACACAAGCACCCGACCTATCCTATATTATGTGATTTAAGATGGCGAAATATGTGTTAATATGTTGCGTGGATTTTATCATATCGTATGACGTAAATGGTTAAAGCAAGAGTCGAGAGAATGCTCACTTCAGCGCTTACCATGTAACACTTTTAATTTGCCTCTATGATTGACACGTGACAAGTCATGTAATGTAATTGTGCCACATGGCTTGGGTTCAATCAATTAGCGTTAGGTTAGCGTTCTGTCTCACTAAACCTTCTATCACTCATTGAATTTGAATTCACAAATGGATAAAAAATGTATATTCAAATGTATTCCCGAATATATTTAACAAATAAAAATGTACGCCTCTTCTTAAATTGAAAATTTCGACTCCATGGGTCTATTTGAGGGACCGGTCACCGAGGCCGGCCACTTTTTTTCCTTGCCTAACTTTTTTTATCCTGTAGAATCATTCAAACCTCATTTATGGCCTACGTTATATCATCGTGGCAAAAGGTGGTCCAGGACAATTTTTCAAGATCAAGATGTGAACACAATGAATTATATGAGAGAAAGAGATGAATAGTGTCAGGAGTTGAGTGAGGCAAGTATGTAGGAGGGCTAGATTTCGAGGATGAGAGAGGCGAAGATGAAACATTGACGGAAGAAAGCAGGAGTGAGACAAAGATGAGACATGGAGGAGAGGGGAGTATTGAGTGAGAGAGTCAAGAGAAGAATTGTAATCTTGAAACAAAACGAAAAGAATATAGATGGTTGAAATGTACGTGTAAGTTATTTTAAAAAAAGTTTTGTATCGAAGAATTGATGTGATTTAAAGTAAGTACTATATCTAGTTGGCCATAACTCATTGATTCAAAATTTTAAATGAACGTGGATTCATTTAGTTGGATATGTTAATAAGTTTGAACTTAAACTATTTCCGAGCAATCTCCTTTAGCAAGGTATTGAGCTTTTAAATAGCTAGTTAAAAAAGAAACCAAATCGGCGAGAGATGTGCACGCGAGTTGGACGAGCTGAATTTAATTTTTTCTTAGTTGTCATCTACTCTAGAGAAGTTGGGGCCGTATGTTGATGAATTTACTAGAGTGAAAATAAGAACAGAATTAATTTGCCCTATGTAAATGAAATTGAAACGCGGGCCTTATCATATGGGCTCGAAAACTCTCCCGCAGGCCATGCCGAAGACCAAATTGGGCCGGCATAAAATAGACAGGGTCCATTTTCTCCACCGAGCCCCTTCCCATCCGCAGACAGGCCCGGCGAGCCCGCGACTGGGCAGCCTCGTGATCCGGGAACAAGCCGAGCCTTCTGTTCTGACTGGGACCCAGGCGCGGGATTCAAAAAAAGGGAAAAATCGGGGCCGTCGATACAAGGGCCCCACCAATCGACCCCCACGTAGATCCGGGCACGGACGATGGAGGCTCGGCCGGAACAAGGAGAGAGGGTGGGGGGCCACCGTCGTCCCATTTCCATTTCACCACTTCGCACTCCGTCTGCCAGGTCGAGAAGAGGCGGGAAAAGAGAAACGCCGAGAGAGGGAAAGGAAGGAGAAGGAGATGAAGGAGAGAGGGAAGGGGGCGGGGAGATCGGTGGACGAGAGGTACACCCAGTGGAAGTCGCTCGTCCCCGTCCTCTACGATTGGCTCGCCAACCACAACCTCGTCTGGCCCTCCCTCTCCTGCAGGTTCTCCCCTCTCTCTCTCTCTCTCCTAGGGTTTCTCGGCCGCTTCTCGTGCGCTGTCTTCCTCTCTTTCCTTAGCTCTTCTCGTTTCGCATTGCCGCCGAGGGAGTGTAGATGGAGCCGTGTTTTTGACCCTGAGCCGCTTGGAATTCCTTTCTGTTGGGAATAACGGATCCCCGAAAACCGGATTCGACACTAAATCGAACCCCTAAATCAATGCGGAAGATGAAGCCCGGGAAATAGCACGTATCACCGATCCTAAAGCACACCACGGATTCGAGCGTACCTTGTTAGCCACAGATTAGACACCGATGCCGATAGAGGAAGAGAAACTTGGTCCTGTTTGATCCGGTGAAGCAAATTCGCCTTCGCGCTTCACTGTTTGGGAGAGAAAGCGAGGGAGAGAAAGAAAAGGAAAAAGATGCGTACGTACGTTTTCTGTTTCCAACAGGTACGTTCTCTCTCTCTCTCTCCTCCCTTTTATATGTCCCTCCATCCACGGGCCGTATTCCCGTGGGCCAGGCTTTTGGGCCCAACTTGGGCGGACGGGCCTTAAGCCCATCTCTAATAAAACCGTCATCTCCCACTCGCACATGGTGGGCCGAACAGGATTCTCTTTACCTCTCTTCAACATTCATACCGGTGAATAATCCGTGCGACCAGCATACTTTGAGAGCTCGTTGCTATACATCTATTAGGAATATATATCAGCTCAATAATGGGCGTCACGCTTTGAGTAGATTTAGTATGCAATACCCTAGATCGATCGATCACATTTTATATCTCTCTTGATCTCTTTTAAACATGATATATATATTGTATTCACAATTATAATTATCCCAAAGACAGTCATAATTGGTCGACCAGGTGAATACAAAACTACAATGTGATTCCCCAAAATCGATCTTCCTCTTTCCTTCAAACTCTCAATTTCAGTTCAGCTTGATTTTCTAGAAATGTCCCATTAGATCGAATCAACGCATGACCATTGGCAACATCCTAAGATAGCAAACACTAAATAGAAACCTTGAGAATAAGTAAAAGTCATGAGGGCACTTAAAATTTGAGGAACTATTTTCCTCAAGAGTCTCACACGTCATCAAAGTTGAGATCAAACTTTTTGCCACTCTTATTGGTCGGCTTATGCATACGTAGTATGAAATACGTATTACGGTATTAACTCCTTTCCCATGGAGCGTATGTCTACACCTTTCAATACCGTACAGATGATAGTTCGGACATACCCAATGTCTAACTTGAGTTCACATATCTACTTATTTACAAAATTCATCGAACTCACATCCTGCATCATAGACAGATAAAGTAAAATATGTGGGGTATTTTACTTTCGGACATAGTAAGTATTATGTCCTCATTTTAACACCCATTAAGGCGACATACGTATTTTAAGCTTTAGCTATTGATTATCACCTAGATAATAAGCTTAAAACAATCTCATCTCTATTTATCACACAAGTAAATAGAGGTGATTACCCGTGTGAGTGGGCTAATCTTATATCTGTCCGACATACTTTCTCAACTTAAAATAATGCACCGAGCATTAAGATGCATAAAGATCAAACAAAGATTCATAGGCATTAATAATGAAACAACACTAGTTCATAAATGTGAACAACTCAGGGAAATTACAATCCAAGACATCGACTCTACGCAATCCTAGAGATTTTACATGACCACAAAACACATCTCTAGGTATTGGCTTTGTCATAGGATCTACTACCATTCTATGCGTAGATATGTACCGTAAGTTCACATCCTTTCGTGCAACCATATCCTTGACAAAGTTATACTTGGTATCTATATGTTTGGTCTTGCCATGATATTTTGGATCTTTGGTGTACGCTATAGCTGTTTAGCTATCACAGTTAACCAACAATGGATTCGCAACTTTCTCATTAACACCTAAATGATCCAAAAATCTCTTAAGCCAAACTCCTTCTTGTACAGCTGCCGATAATGCCACGAACTCAGCTTCCATCGTGGACAAGGCTATACACGTTTGCTTCTTACCGCTCCATGATATGGCGCCATTGTTCAAGAAGAAAGCAAATCCCGAGGTAGATTTTCTTTCATCTAAATCTCTTCCCCAATCAGCATCCGAATAGCCTTCAAGTCGCAGATCCTTTCCTTGGTAATTCAACTTGAAATCAGCAGTTCCCTTCGTATACCTCGGTACTCTCTTAACGGCCTTCCAATGTGCTTGGACCCGGATTGGATTGGTATCTACTCACCATTCCAACTGCAAAACATATGTCGGGTCTTGTACACATCATAGCGTACATCAAGCTCCCAACAGCACTAGCATAAGGAACATGTTTCATTTGTTCCTTCTCTTGTGGAGTCCTTGGACACGCCTATGGCTCAATCCTTCACCTTTTGCAATAGGAGTGTCTATGGGTTTACAATCTTGCATACGAAATCGTTCAAGAACCTTATTTATATAGGTTTCTTGTGAAAGAGATAACGATCTCTTCGAACGATCTCTTGAAATCTTAACTTCAAGAATGCATGTAGCCTCACCCATATCCTTCATCTCAAAGTTGGAAGACAACCAACTCTTGACAAGATTAACAAACTCCATATTGCTTCCCTAAGGCAATCGCATATCATCAACATATAATGATATGATCACAAATTGATCATTGAATCTTTTGATATATACACAATGATCCTCATCAATCATCGTAAAATCATATGCCATTACGGCATTATGAAAACGTATATACCATTGTCTTGATGATGATCGCTTAAGACCATATATCGACCTCAAAAGTCGACATACCTTTTCTTCTTGGCCTTTCACTATGAAACCAACAGGTTGTTCCATATATATTTCTTCCTCTAATTCTCCATTGAGGAAAGCAGTCTTTACATCCATCTGATGTAACTCAAGATCCATACTAGCTACTATTGCCAAAATAATGCGAATCGAGGTAAATCTCACTACAGAGAAAACGTATCTTCATAATCAATTCCTTCCCGTTGATTATACCCTTTGCCACAAGGCGAGCCTTATGCCTTTCTATCGAGCCATCAGCCTTTCGCTTTATTTTAAGAACCCACTTGTTCCCAATAGCTCAAGGTCCTTTTGGAAGATCAACCAGTTCCCAGACTTGGTTTGATTTCATTGACTCCATTTCCTCTTCCATTGCATGAATCCATTTTTCCTTACTAGGGCAATTCAGAGCCTCATTAATATTTCTTGGCTCATCCTCATCTTGTAGAGCAACCATAAAAGTTTTCCCTTCAATGCCAAAACGTCGACGGGGAATACTTTGGCGACTTGTTCGCCGTATGGGAGATTGTACACTTTGTACATCATTTCTCATTATGCTCCCACTAGGATTAGATAATGATGATGTCGTCTCATCATGTGGTTGTAATTGAGAATGAGTTGAATTCAATTCATCACTTCTCATATTACTCCCACTTGGACGAACTCCACTAATATCATTATCTTGATCCAAGGTCTCAAATAGGGAGTAATCTTCCCCTATTTCACCCTTCTTAGGAAATTCATCCTCTAAGAATGTGACATCCCGTGATTCAAATTCAGTTATACTCCTACTTTCCTGCTCACCTATGAACACATATCCTTTCGAGTGTTCCGAGTATCTTATGAAAATACTCTTCTTTCCTCTGGGACCCAATTTCCCAAACTTGTGAGAGGACTCATGTGTATAGGCAGCACAACCCTATGGCTTAAGAAAACTTAAGTCCGGTTTTCTACCTGTCCATAACTCATATGGAGTGGAAGTAACTGATTTGGAAGGCACACGGTTAAGTATATAGGCAGCAGTTAACAGCGCATTACTCCAAAAGGTAATAGGTAAGTTAGCATGCGCCATCATGGACCTAACCATTTCCAGTAGGGTTCTGTTTCTTCTCTCCGCAACACCATTTTGTTGAGGAGTATATGGAATAGACAACTGTCTTTCTATTCCTTTTTCATCACATAATTTTCTGAACTCATTAGATAAATATTCACGACCTCGATCGGATCTTAATGTTTTTATTTTCTTGTCTAATTGATTTTCTACCAGGTTCATAAATCTTTTGAAACAACTTATTGCTTCAGATTTATGAGAAATCAAATAGACATATCCGAATCGAGTGTAATCATCTATAAAAGTGATGAAATAAACAGCCACATGCCTTCCTTTCACATTCATTGGACCACGTACATCGAATGGATTAAATGCAGAGGAAATTCAGCTCTTTTTCCTTTTCCAAATGGTTTCCTTGTCGTTTTCCCTTCTAGGCAATGCTTACATATGGGCAAATCGACTTTTTCAATATTGCCCAACAAGCCCTCTTTGGCTAGTCTATTTATACGCTGTTGGCCAATGTGACCAAGTCTTGCATGCCACACTTTCACATCATTATCATATTTATTAGGAGATGTGAGAAGGGAATAACAAACATTTGCATTAACATAATCAATATCTAATACAATGAAACCATCCAGAAAATAACCACAACCATAGTAATTTGTATCCAAAAACAAATTCACACCTCTACTATAGAAGTTCATATTAAAACCTAATTTAACCAACACTAATACGTAGACACTAAATTCCGACGAATCTCCGTAGCATACAATACATCATGTAGGAATAAAGTGCGTCCACCACGCATATTCGCTTGGCATGTGCCAATTCCTTTTACTTCAGCTGAGGAGTTGTTTCCCACATAGATCCACTTAGTTCCGCTTGGTACTCGTCGGAATTCCATGAAGGATCCTCTATCCTTCGCTACATGGTCCGTCGCTCCCGAATCCACAGTCCACAAAGGATTAGACTCGCTTAAAAACACGAACTTGACACAAAAGCAAAGTTCTGAAAGGTACAAGGGGTGCATACCTTCTTTGGCTCACGACAATGCGCGAGCATAGTGACCCTTCTTGTCACAGTTGTAGCATTTCACCCTTGCAAGCTTTTTCATGCGAGGACGCTTTCCTCTTCCATGTTGGTTAAATTTGGGTTTCTTCCTTGAAGGACCTTCTTCCTTGCCTTTTCCTTTATCAAGCCAGTTAGGACGTTTGCGCTTGGAGCTCGAAGCTCCATTTGAGCTAGAACTAGCATGATAGAGTTCAGATCCGGCTTAGTCGCCAAGAGGCGCTCCTCTTCCAGCTCAAGATGGCGCACCGCATCCTCAAAAGATTTGATATTTTCATTATGGGTCGGTGCACCTTCATATGCTCCCAACTCTAAGGCAAGGAACGAATCACCGCTTGCACTGCTGCTCATCTCGTGAGGACATGGCCAGCATCTTTCAGCTCATTTATCATGTTTGACATCTTTCTAAGATGTTGCTTCATAGTCGACCATGAGGCTTCTTATAGGAGTCAAACCTAATAGTGAGCTGTCTCGCCTGGTCACCGAAGTATGACCAAATCTAGCTGCCAATGCCTCCCACATTTCCTTAGCATTGTCAAAACGCCTAAACTCTCGTATGACGTCATTTTCCATGCTACTCAAAGAACGTGATGCGAGCAAGAGAGTTCTTTCGTTTCCATGCAGCAAAAGCTTCCTTATCTCTTTTGTCTTTGTGCAGTATTTCCTTCATCGTTCTACCATGATTAGGTTAAGAGCCTCAAGTGCCTCTTGCTCTTCCAAACATATTGGATTTTCATGTGCCATATCTCATAGTTGTCACCATTGAGCTTTTCACCTTTGTTCAGCTCGGCAACTATGTTCTTCGTGGCTGAAGCCATTGATCTCGAACACATCGTACATATATGCACGAATTATTAATGCCTATCATTTATGCATCCCTATTTGCATAGACCCATCATATTAATGAATAATTTCAAGTAAGGCTTCAGAATCAAAAGGTCACTATGTTTCCAATCATCCTCCAAAATCCTAACTTAAAACTATCATTAATATAATTGTCTTATACAAAATAAATTCTATGAAGTTACAAAAACTTCTATAACTACCCACAAAGAACCAGCAAGAATAACAAAAGCAACGAGATAATTGACATACAATATAATAATGCTTTCATATAATACAACTAACATATAGGTTGCTACATCAACAACAATCAGATAGTAAGCATTACATAAGATGTCCACAAAGCACACTTAACTAAGAAAACAACCAATACATCTAACACCAAAACAAAGACACGAACCGGGAAAGATCCTCTTTTGTTCAATTTCTTGATCTTTTCCCTTGTAACAATGCAGTAATATTCATTTACAAAATCCATCACAATTTTCTTATATGAAGCAGCTCCGTTGACATCCCATATGCGATTCAACACATCTTGCCATTCAGGTGGAAGAGTGTTTATAAAAATCGCACCATCTCTCGACTCGTGGCATAGGACGACCATTCCATATGACCTGTTGAATTTTCCCATTGACTTCCGGGACGTGATCAATTAAGTCACCACTCTCCCATCGATGATCGCCGCCGGCCTATCAACTTAGACAGCCTATCCTTTTGTTTATCGGTAATCGCGCGAATAGGTGTGCGCATCCTCGGGGAGGCATTGTTCGTGCAACAAATGCGGAACTGTTCTGTAACAAATGCGAAACAAATAAGGGATCACAAATAATCCACATAAACTTAATTGAAAAAGAAACAAATTCTTTACCTTTTTTTTTTTTTTTTTGGGTCAACGGTCGTCGGTCAACAGTCAACGGTCGTCAACGGTCGTCGGACCGGTCGAACCGACATAACGGTCGGACCGGACAGACCGGCGGACCCGGGGCGGGCCGGTTCGAGCGAACCGACGGCACGTGCGCGCGCGCGCGCTGGATGAAGTCATGCGAGCGTCGCCGGCACGTGCCGCGCGTGTGCCGTGTCCGCGGTTCGGTCGGGTCGGGTCTCCTCCGGTCGGGTCGCCGGCCGGTGATCGCCGCCAACCGTCGCCGTGCCGACGTCATCGATGACGCCACCCCAGCCGATTCTTGACCGTTGGGTGACGCATGCTGACGCGCGACGCGCTTCGTCGATCGGCGCGTGCCGGTTCGCCGGCCGGGCGCGTGTGTCGCACGCGGCCGGGCGAGCTGGGCTTCCGGGCGCTGCGCGCCCACGCGCGCAGCGTCTTCCGGCCGCGCGTGTGAGCGCGTGCGGCGTCTCCCGGCGGCGTTCGACGTATCGCCAGACTCGTCTCGACGTCGCCTTTCTTCCTATCCCATTATAATTCGATTTAGACTTACGAAAACTCGGAAAAAATGTCGAACAAATGCTCGGCTGTCGGGATTTCTCGCCCCGATCCGTACGGCCGAATTGCTTTTGCGAAAAATCAATCAAAAACATCAAACAGGTCGGGAAAACGTGAACTAGGGCTCGATACCAATGTTGGGAATAACGGATCCTCGAAAACCGGATTCGACACTAAATCGAACCCCTAAATCAATGCGGAAGATGAAGCCCGGAAATAGCACGTATCACCGATCCTAAAGCACACCACGGATTCGAGCGTACCTTGTTAGCCACAGATTAGACATCGACGCCGATAGAGGAAGAGAAACTTGGTTTTGTTTGATCCGGTGAAGCAAATTCGCCTTCGCGCTTCACTGTTTGGGAGAGAAAGCGAGGGAGAGAAAGAAAAGGAAAAAGATGCGTACGTACGTTTTACTTCCAACAGTGCACGTTCTCTCTCTCTCTCTCTCTTTTATATGTCCCTCCATCCACGGGCCGTATTCCTGTGGGCCAGGCTTTTTGGGCCCAACTTGGGCGGACGGGCCTTAAGCCCATCTCTAATAAAACCATCACTTCCCAACCTCACGTGGCTTCTGGTTGTGACCTGACCGTAGACACCTGCGCATTGGTCCGTTCTTTTTCGTTTTTTTTTATAGGAGGAGATGGTTGTGAGGTTTTTTTTTTTTAACCCAATGATGGCGACCGGCGAGTGACGACTACGTCTCGGAGTCGTTGAGTAGGGTTAGGCTGTACGCGTCATTTTTGAGCCGTTGCAGCTGCGTTCCGTGCTTAGTCTTGTCGAAGAATCCGAGCGTTTCGGTTCTTTCTGTTTTCCGCGTCGTCTCGGGTCCAATCCCTTCGAAGCAGATGTTTTTCTTTTACCCGGGAGATGTGTGTTTGTTCGGCATTCGGAAGCTAGGAGATATCTAATGCGAATCGTGGCGGCGCTGAATTGAGCCCCGTATGTGATCTATCGGTACATGAATTTTAGTAGCTACGTCAAAGGATTCGTGAGAGCCGAGGGAAAAATTGTAAAGCAGGACTTTGGGGAGTGCGATTGCTGGGTCATGCTTTTGAAATCTGATTAGTTTTCACATGTAGCAACCTTTTCAATGGTGGTGACTGATTAATATGGTTGGTGGTCGGAGCCTGTAATTTTTCCTCTGTTGTTGTCTACCAGTGTGTTCAATGCTGCATATCGGTCATAAAGTATACTACCTTGGCAATTAACTGTTCAAATCTCATCTCTAGAAGCCATCCTCAGGTGCTCTCGCGGTTATCAAACGTGTGTTTTTCGTTTTATTTTTTTGTTTGGAACATGTTATTGATGATAAAGTGCTTATAACAGTGTTTTTTCAAATCATATCTATCTGTTCTGTCATTGCATTTGATAATCGTCACCAATTAAGTTTGATGTGGATGTGCTGCTCACACACTGTTGCTTCTCTAGGGTTGAAGAATGCTCAGGTTTATGATTAAGTAACCAAACAACAATCTGACTGAGCTGCTTCAGTATGCACCAGGCCGATGATTAAGCACATACCGACATCAGTACTTTGGAGTTATTTCGCGTACATCGCCATCAATAGTATTCCCGGAAATCAATTATGGGAAAGATAGCTATTTCTCTTCATCACTCCCAGCCGCTGCTACAGGTATATCACCATAAATATAGAACATTACAATGTTTAGGCAGTCCAGTTGATAAAATGTCTTGAATAGCCATTAGCATGAAATAGATTTCTCTTCCTTGACAGAGGATCTGCTGATTTTTTTTGTTATTTCGATTATGTCCATTGGCAGGATCCTGGAAGGGCTTCATGCTTTTTATGTGGAGTCCGTGCCTTTCAAATATATAACCGCATTCACCATATTTCAGTGTGTGCATCTGTTGCTGTGTTTTGGAGTGACAAAAATCCCGAATGCCGAAATTCTATTCCCCTTGCCGTTCTTTCTTCTCATAGGCATAAGGCAACATGTATTACCCAAGTTGTTCAATCCACATCATCTGCGAGAACGAGATGCGGCGGAGTATGAAGAAGTCACTTGTACCCCCATGATTTTCCTTTGGGCTCTCTCATCAGGTATGCGAAGTCATTGTCATTAGTCATCATATATTAGCTCCCTGTCTATGCAAGATCTCACCAGGTATTATATTAGGAGAGAGAAACGTTACTTTCCGGGATTGCAGAAGATGGGGACGAAAAATGGGATGCTGAGATTTCCGATGAGCTGACAACCAGCAGAGGAGAGTTGAAGGTTAGGGGTGTGAGCTTCACTGAGGATGGACGTAATCAAGTAAGAAAACATTCATCTGCATGTCAAATGAAGGGGCGGAGTTTAAGAAGTCTTCTAATTTGTTTATGCTTTGCAGTTGCATCCAGAGGACACTATCTAGAGTGAGATTTCATCACAAAAGAGAGAGCTAGCTCAAATAAAGGTAGAGAGGGAAAGAATGTTGTTGCGGATTGACTTTAGACTATTCGCATCAGAAACATTCTGCTAAGGAGGGAGCCGAGGGCAATGACTGTTCTAAAGGGGAGGGAGAGACAGACCTTACTACAGCACTTGCCCTCCCCTGGCTTGGCAGGCAAAGTTGATCTTAGTGCTAATGAAAATCTTCACTGTCATCGTTCATGGATTGGGACTTGTTTTTATTGAGGAAGCTACTAGGCCTGTGAACCTCAAGAAAACTCTTTTCTATCCGAGCCGACGTCCCACATTCGACTTGAGGGCTGCCCAGTCATTTACTGAATACGAAAAACAAACAATACAGACAGCTATTATGGATGACACTGCTCGATGCCACACGAGCTGTCTTTGACATTTGTAAGGAGTTATTCTGGTTAGTGAGTTCCATAGGTAAGTAGCATACCAAAATCTCATTAGTTGAAATGGAACTCACGTCTTCGCATGTCACGAGAGTCCGCAACCATAACGGAGTGGTAACGCTTGAGGAGAACCTGTGATCAAAGGAGCGGTAACTTCAATCTCATGCTTCTCGTGAATACCCCGGCATGAGTACCCTAGTCAGGAAACTCATCATAGCCTACAATCTCTGTCTAGACACTATCTGAGTTACACACAGACATTTGTCCAATGAATAGACTGAACCGTGATGAAATGTGTCGTTTTGATGTGACTAGATGGGCTTCTTTTGACTTACGTATAATGAAGAAATACCCTAAAACATGCGTCACACACATTGTGATTAAGCCGGAGGTGCACCTAGTGGAGATGACTATGCTATGCCCTATATCTGGTTCCCGTACAACAGTGAGGGCAGGTATGCTTGGTGGAGTTTCTCTAGGCTTGTGAAACCTTTATGTCTGAGTCCAACTCGTTAGACCAAACGCACGCAGCCCATGTTCCAACTTCCTGCTCCACCGATGCTGTATTCAATTGTTACTCAACGGCCCTTTTTCTAGTTTGTGCAGGTCATCGCATTGACTGTGTTAATTGTTAACATCGCCGACCAAGCCGAGCAGGAGAAAGAACTCACTTGGGTTGGTTCTGTCTCTGAATTGGCGATTTCATATCGACAAACTCCTGAGAAAAGGATAACCAGATTTTTATCGTTTTCTTACTCATCAATTGGCAGTTCTTTTGAAAAAAATGATCGCTGAATATTGTATCAGTCTATGTTTTCTTCTTCGAATAATGGAATGCAGATTATTCAACACAATCTCAAGGTTACAACCTCACTAACCACACGGTTGCCAGAGAACAACCAAAATGAAAATGATTAAATAAAAAAAAGGAATCTCAAGGTGACTCGATTCACCGAAGTTTGTGCAGTTCTCATCCAAATGATAGGGTGCAAGATAAGAATCGAAGCTTGAATATACGTTGCAATGTGCATGCGGCAATCAATAGCATGTCTTTGACCTCCCCCAGAAACAATCTTTCGAAGAATTTAACTTAATTGATTGATCTGCCCCTTAATTGCATACAAAATGCACGTTACCCCCAGAAACAATCTGTCGAAGAATTTAACGTAATTGATTGATCCGCCCCTTAATTACATGCAAAATGCACGTTACCATGCTTCAATCGCATGCAGGCAAAGATATATGGTTTTATCTGTCCGAGGCCGCCCGCTCGCTCTCCTCGGCTGTCTCCCTCCACTGCAGCCTCCTCGGCCTCCAACTCGCCTCTACCTTCTACCGGTGCACGCGCCTCACCGTCTTCGCCGAGACCATCTCCCGTGCTCAAGTCCCGAACTCGCGAATCCCGTTCTCAAGAGCTACGACTTGGTCGCCGTCAGGCCTTTCAACCAAGCCGTCTTCAATCACTCTTCGTGAGAAATCCAAGGTAATGTGAGGGCATGACACAGTTATGACATAGTTAGGTTTTTTTCTTCTTTATTAGGGAAATCGAAAGGCTTAGTGTTTTCTTCTGGGATGTCGGAAATTATTACGGAAATAGAATGATTTTATCTTTAGAAGCATCTTTGACAATTTTAAAATGGAGAAAAGTAACAAAAATTGGAGTTATTCCTACTACTTCTCACATTAATTCGGGGAGTGTCGATTCATATCGATACTATGTTTCAATTGAATTATTCTGTAATAGTCTCTTCCAGTAATCTACGTAGATATAATTGCTGTTGATTTTTCCGGAGAAGCTGCCCTCTGGCTTGAAGCTCCCCATGGTCAAAACCGCTATTGATATATATCCCCTACTTTTTCTTCCTTGTTTTACCCGTTCTATTTTATTGGCAGGCATGAATGATGAACTGTGGAGATTGATCTATAGGTTTCGTACGACAGTGAGGAGTTTGTTTTGAGATCTCGTGCTCGAGTCTCATCTCAGATCCTCAGGTAAGGGGACAAGTGATATCTACCATCAAGGTAAGGGCCACACTCTATTCTTCACGAAGTTGGATGATGTGTTATTTATTTATTTGATTTATTTTGTTCTTTTTTGCTCAATAATAATCATAGTGGAGATATATTGTTCTATATTTTTCCATTCTTTAGTATGCTAGATACTTGCTCTTTTTATAAGTCCTCTAATAGTTTTGCAATGGGAATTCGAGATTCAAAATGATAAAGAGAGATCTCTTTAATCATGCAGACTTATGATTCGAAGAGGTAGCAATATTTCGTAGTAGTGCTGCCTAGTTAGCGAGTTTGGAATCATCTTGTAGTTTTGCACATATTGCATTTTTAGAGGACTAATAAGTGCAGCCACTTTGGGCTGAATTTTAATGACATAAATGGGTGACATGTCATAGTAGAAGGTAAAAATTAGAGGGTAATGCATGATCAAGATTAGCCTTCACATAGATTGATGACTTGTCAAAATAATTTTGTAATTAACTCTAATGGCATTTTTGTTATTCTCATGACATGGAGAGAGAGAGAGAGGGCCGGCCATGGCTGGGCTAGCCTAGAATTGATGGGCCCATTGGGCCAAAGCCTAGTAGGGTCATTCGACCCAATGGGCCGGACCCAATCAGGTCAACCCCGGTCGGCTTGGGGATGCTCGTATGTCTCAATTTTGTCTATTTATTCTATGGGTGATCTGTTTTAGTTAATTAGGCCAAGTGGGATTGCATTGGACTTTGGCCCAAGGAGTTGGGCCCTATTCGGTCAAACTTGGATTGCTCGGTTCAAGCCCGGTTGACTCAGTTCAACCAAATCAACTTGTGGGATCCCAATTGCTTTGAATTGTATTATGGGTTTGGCCAATCTTGCCTTGCTCTACCCAATTAGCTAAATCGGGTTTTGGTCCAAGTAGGCTTAACTAGAACGGGTCAACTAGGTTGACTCGGCCGGACCTTATCGATCCCAATTCCCGTTTTAATCAATTTATGCCAAGTTTAATTTTGCCAAAATTGATATTGAAATTGAGTAAATTTGGCTTAATCGGATTCA
This sequence comes from Eucalyptus microcorys, assembly GCA_014182515.1. Taxonomy (NCBI): domain Eukaryota; kingdom Viridiplantae; phylum Streptophyta; class Magnoliopsida; order Myrtales; family Myrtaceae; genus Eucalyptus; species Eucalyptus microcorys. Next base: position 30,758,688 of record CM024571.1, read on the forward strand.
AATTGGGATAATTACCGTTACTTATGAAGGATAGATAAGGGCCCTAAAATGATGCTCGAAAATCGGTTAACCCGTCTCAAGCTTGAATTCTCAAAATTGGCTTAAGATTTCAATGCTTTACAACTTCTGGATCAAATGTTGATCAACCATAGTGCAAGAGGGCTCTTGAAGCGTATGCTCCAATACCGCTAGGCATGGTAGGGATGGAATAGTTATTGGTGCAAAGAAATTACTCTAGAAATTAGTTTAGAAATCAATGAATTATGAATGTTACCGATCAGGGGTCAAAATTTTTAGTTTGGTCAGAAAGTCCACTCTTTATCGTTTTCCAAAAAAAAATAGTAATTGAGAGTCTAATTAAGCTGGCCAATAATTGAATGGATGATTTTTCAATTTTTCAAATTTTTGAAAAAATGGTGACAGAAAGTTGACTTTAGGGTATGATAAATAAAAAAAAAATAAAAAAAAGAGCCAACTCTAAAGTTAACCTTGGATTATTGAAATGTCTTTTTTTCTTTTGTCAAGAAACAAGATTTGTCGTGATTTGAGAACTCTAATCTCAAGTTTTTACTCAACCAGGCTTATTAGCTAAATCAAGTGTTAATAATAGGTGATTAGGCACGAATACATAATTTACACATCCAAATACTTAAAAGTGAATCACTTTGGGCTTGCAATTCCATAATTTCTTACATGGTGGCATAAAAACATAACTTGTTTGGAGTTACCCGTTGATCATTTGCGTTTTTGTCTGAATATCCTTGTCCCAAACTTCCCTGGAACATTCTACACATGCAACATGCTCCTACAGGTTTCTACCACATGCCCATTCTCTTTTTTATGTTTTATTTTTTCCTGCAACTTTATTTTGCCGTGCTGTAGTCGGTGTCTCTTACACTTTTGCAAATACTATGTGAACTCATGTGATGTGTACTTACCCCATAATTAGCACGAAGGTATCGTATTGTTTGCTGAATTATTTTTCTGCATTATCTTTGAACTCCTTACATTTCTCTATAAAATCAACATGCCTAAAGATATTAGCAATGAACGTTATCATGTGCTTTGACATCTAAATATCCGTTGCTTTGCTCATTTGAGTGGATGAGTTCGAGAGGGGTCTTAGCTTGGTATTTGAACTCCTCACATGAAAGTTGATGTGTTTTCTCATGTTGACACCCGACACATATTATGTTATCTCGAACCTCTAACTGGGGGAGACCCTTTAGTGTAGCCTTCTCCATCATCACTTTCAACTTATGTGTTTGAGCTGAGCATGTCAATTGGACTGGACCTTTGAGAAGTATGGCTATTTCCACAACACATTAATTATATTTGAATGTATAGCCTTATTCACCGATGAAAGGTGCCTTTTAACGTTTCTAATAGACTTCTTTTGAAATATCATTTTCATTGAAAGCAACAATTGCCTTACTCTTTCTCGAGAAAAGTCCTAAATTTTTGCATTAGTACCAATTTAGTCATAAATATTTTAATTAGACCAATTAGTTTTAAACATTTTTACATTATTATCAATTCAGTCCATCGGCCAATTTAGGATGGAAATTGCCAACGTGGCCATTGGCAGTCCTACGTGGCGTCACCGGCACTAACGTGGACAAAATTTATAATTTTTAAATTTTTTTTTCTTTTTTTCCTTTTTTCTCTCTCTCTTTTTTTTTTTTTTTCTCCTTACCCCTTGGCCGATGAGGTCGCCGGCCAACCATCGCTTGCCACAGGCAAGGGCGTCGGCCCCCACTCGATCCAGGCGAGGGTTGAAACCCTTACCTGTTGGCCGATGAGGTCTAAAACCCTAGCCTATTGGCCAACAAGGGCGTGGCGGCCCTCGTCGACCAAGAGTGAGGGCCTTTGTGCCCTCGTCGGTCATAGGCAATGGCGTGAAGGCCCTCGCTTGTGGCAAGTGATGGCTGCTATGCCTCAGGCAAGGCCATTGTGGCCCTTGCTTGGATCTAGGTGAGGGCTCAATGCCCTCGCTTGTAGCAGGCAAGGGCGTGGTGCCCTCGCTTTGATCTAGGCAAGGGCCGCTTCACCCTCGCTTATGGCTGACGATGGTCAACCAACAACCTCGCTGGCCAAGGGGTAAGGAGAAAGGAAAAAAGAAAAAAAAAAGAGAAAAAAAGGATTTTTTTTTTAATAAAAAAATCTGAAAAATTTAAAAATTATAAAATTTGTCCACATTGGTGCTAGTGGTGTCATGTAGGACCATCGGCGCTCACGTCAGTAATTTCCAACTTAAATTGGCCCGATGAATTGAATTGGTACTAATGTGAAAATTTTTAGGACTAAATTGATCCAATTAAAAAGCTTAGGACTAATTGGTACCAATTCAAAAAGTTTAGAACTTTTTTAGTACTTTTCCCTTTCTCGGGTTACCCATGCATAACCGAATAGATTTTCTTAATCTAGATAACAAAATTAGCCTTCGTTAATGACGCATGGCAATCGAAGGTGGTCCGCCTAAACCATGGTAAGGTTCATTCATATTGATGGTCTGTTCAGTAGTCGTTGCAGATGATATATATATATATGGCATTCAGAGCTAGAAATTCTTATCTCCCATGAAAACATTGTCGTCAATCAGTTATTTCTGACCATGCCAACTGCTAAAGCGTGAGTAAAAACTCATCCTCCTATTAATTACTCTTCCTCATTATAATTTACCTTACTGGTTTTCCATGTCGGATGCCTCCAGCTGGAAAAATAAAGATAATTCATGGTGATAATTATATGGAAATAATAAATTAGCGCATACCATAATATATTGCTTCAGATTTACCAATGATCTATATGTCATCAATAAAAAAATGCTGTGTATTGACATTGATTGTGGTCTTGAGATTTGGACACATGCTGACGAAGACCTAGCTGCAAGTCTTGGTCTTTTTGTATTGTAGCCATGAGTCGGTCAATATAAACCGAAGAAAATTCAGTGGGTGACTCCAATCATCAAAAGAGGAGGCATAGAGAGCATCGCCGACCCAAGGAATATCCGGACGGCTCCAACATAAGCTAGGCTTGGAAAGCCGTGAAGATAGAGATGTCGTCTTGTGCTTCGTCATCTGCGATTAAAAGGCCAAACACAAGTCATGCCTTAGCTAAACTGAAGGCAGATGCCTCCAACAGGAAAAATAAAGATAATTCATTGTAATAGTAATATGGTAAATAATAAAGGCGCATATGACAAAATTTCTGAAACTGAAATCAATTTCTAACCAGGATTTGATTTCTCAATTTTTATTTCCTTGATGAGTTTCTAAGTAAAAAACATGTTTGATAACTACTCAAAATTTTTGTTTATAGAAAAAAATAATAGAATAAAATTTCTATTTCTAGGAGGTGGCGGTGGGCATCCGGCATCTCACAGATTGTGGGTGGGCGGTGACGAGAGTGAACGATGAGAAGAGTTTTCATTCTCACTTTTGTTCTAGAATTATAAAAGTTAAAAATTTTAATTTTTTAGTTTTACTCCAAATTTATTTCTAGAATAGAAATTCGTTCTAGAAATAGAAAAATTAAATTATGTTACCAAACGGATTTTTATTTCAAATTTGTTCTGAAAAAAAATAAAGAAATAGAAATTTTATCATAGGCGCTTTAAATTAACGCATAACATGATATATTGCTTTAGATTTACGGATGGTGTATATGTCATCAATCCAAAATGCTGTGCATTGACATTGATTGTGGTCCCGAGACTTGGACACATGCCGACGAAGACCTAGCTGCAAGTCTTGGTCTTTTTGTATTGTAGCCATGAGTCGGTCAATATAAACTGAAGAAAATTCAGTGGGTAACTCCAATTATCAAAAGAGGAGAGATGGAGAGCATTGCGGACGCAAGGAATATCCTAACGGCTCCAACGTGAGCTAGGCTTCCAAAGCCGTCAAGATCGGGATGTATTCTGGTGATTCACCGTCTGCAATTAAGAGGCCAGAAACAAGTCACATCTTCGCTAAAATGAAGGCGAATTGCCTCCGGCCGGAAAAATAAAAATAATTCATGATAATAATGATATGGTAAATAATAAATTAGCGGATAACATGATATGTTGCTTCAGATTTACCAATGATCTACTTACGTTTGGTCATCCGATTTCTAATCGGATAGGATTGGATAGATTTAATATGAAATCCGAGATTTTTTATATCACGCTCATTGTTTAGTGAATCGAAAGATCTTAAAGTCGAATATATTCACATCATATTATATACATTTTTTTTTTTGATATAAATGGTATGTAATTATAAATGAACCTAAATGTTCATAAATGGAGATGGTGAAAATCTCTCGTAACATTATTCCTTCATTTATTTTTATTTTATTTTTCCTCTTTTTTATATTATTTTCTTTATTATTTCTTTTTTCCCCTTTCATTATTCTTTAATAAAATTTTATCAAATAGTAAACTGTACTAACATACCTAAAATACACAAATACCTTAAATATATAATAAATATAAATATTTAATTTATAGATTGAATGTTTATTATAAGATATAATTAAAGTTGAATATATAAATTAAAATAAGATTAATTAAAGATAAATTTATATATTTTTTTAATTTCTTAAATTAGAATTCAAATATTATTTATATTGAAATATAATTTCAATTTTGTTAATTTAATAAGTTTGTTATTCGAGAAAAGTAACTTTCTTATTATGAACATTATAAATCCTATCCACATTTATCCCACCTCCCCCATGAAATAATTTTATCTTGCCTATATTCCCCTTATATCCGACTTATCATGTTTTAAGCGAGTATCAAACGTAGGATGGAATAAATCATATCTTATCCCGAATTTTATCCCGACTGCAAAACGCGGCCTATATGTCATCGATCAAAAAAGCCGCGTATTGACATTGATTGTGGTGCTGAGACTTGGACACATGCTGATGAAGACCTAGCTGCAAGTCTTGGTCTTTTTGGATTGTAGCCATGACTCGGTTACTATAAACTGGAGAAAATGTAGTGGGCGACTCCAATCGTCAAAAGCAAAGACGTAGCGAGCACGGCGGACTTAGGGCATGTCAGCTTGGAAAGTCATGACGATAGGGATGTCATGATGTGCTTCGCCATGTGCGATGCAAGCCACATCTTAGCTAAACTGAAGGCGGATGCCTCCGGCCTGAAAAATAAAAATAATTCATTAATAATTCATGGTAAATAATAAATTAACGCATAATATGATATATTGCTTCAGGTTTAACAATGATCTATGTGTCATCACTCAAATTGATTGTGGTCCTGAGACTTGGGCACATGCTGACGAAGACCTAGCTGCAAGTCTTGGTCTTTTTAGATTGTAGCGATGACTCGGTCAATATAAGCCGGAGAAAATGCGGTGGGTGACTCCAATCCTCAAAAGCGGAGACGTAGAGAGCACGTGGACCCAACGAAGGTCAGCTTGGAAAGTCGTGAAGATAGGGATTCGTGATGTGCTTCGCCATGTGCAATGAAGAGGTCAGACACACGTCACATCTTAGCTAAACTGAAGGAGTGTTTAGCCATAGACATGGCACGCCAGAGAGTGGGAAATAGTGAGATGGAATCAACCGGCTTCATTGAATTGGCCGCTCTGGGGTTTGACTGCGATGGTGTTCCCCTTGCAAGGTAAATGTGGAAATTCAACACTTATCCCACGACACCTCAACTCTCGTATAAGATGGGTGAGGTCCTATAATGTTTCAGGTAATATTTACCTCAAATAATCACCGCCTTATGTGTTTATTAGGAATATTTCTTTTGAAGGCTTGGCTTACTTGTCATAATATATGGCATATGCTAAGAGATACAAATAAGCCTGACTTCTCTTTTCCTTTTTTGGAACAGCATGTGGGGTGACCGGACCTTCCGTAAGCTTTCTCTTATTAGAACTTGTGTGTCCTCCTAAACTTTGCGGTTGAAGACATAAGTCTCATGTGTGAATCTTTAGCTGAAGCCGTAACTGTTCATATGCCGATAAGTGTACCACCACCGACATGCTAAATAGGTAGTGTTAGAGATGAACACCCAATCACGATTATCTAATTCAACTCGTGATTTCCTCCTACATGTTACATAACAGCATCCCATCAAGCTTAAAATGATAGATAATTTCACATTTGATTGTGTGGTGACGTATCCCTCTATTGCTCCATGTTATACCTTAATAGGGAAAATGACATAAGAGGTGCTATAACTTTTGTATGACACACACTTCATTGTCAAAACTTATTGAGCAAGCACTTGAGTTCCTACTAAAATAAAAACAATTACTTAAGTATTATCAACGATTTTCTTTATCAAAAAATTCGACATAGCATTAATTTATTATATATCGGCTAACGTGGCTTGCCGGAAAAATCAAATCAGTAAAAATTAACTTGTTGGCCTTAGTTTTTCCCCCAAATTGACTAGTCGCGGTAAAATCAGGGCCAAGAGGCAATCCCTAACCCTAATCCCTTGAAATTACTATGAAAATTGCAGCTGTTGCCTGCAGCATTGTGATTGAGAGCCCTAGTAGAAGCAGAGTTGAGGTCATTGAAGAAGAGTTGCGAGACCATGGATTGGGTGAGGAAGATGACGTAGAGAGGGGGAGATGAGGGCAAGTGTGATTTGGGTGAAAATTCTTCCTCCAAGTGAGGATAATCTTGTAGGACTCTATAAATGCTAAAGAAACCCAAGAAATTGCAGTTTATGCTGGTCTCTGACCTTTGTTTTTGCACAGAAAAATTGAGAATTGAGTTATTGGTGTTCTAGTTCAACGTGATTCTTGAAATAGACCAACCGGAGAGGTATTTTGTAAAGCTTCAGGTAGTTGCTGACGATGGGGTCGTTGGGCGCATCATATATCGTCCATCGACTGCTTCATGGTCCTCAAGATCTCAAGCGCGAAACATTTGTTCATGATCATCACCTCCAGGAATCGATCCATGCCTTCATTGCTGCCTCCTTCCAATTGTGGTCCAGCGTGTCGTGGCTCTCCTCGAGGTCTCACGCCACCTCCCCAATTAATTTTTGTTAAGAAAGCCATGCGGAATTAAAATTTCATTTAAAAAAACCACGTAAGACAAATCGCTGAAATTTGTCCTAGAGGCACTAAAGTGATCGCTTTTCACTAATGTGCTACCCAAGTGATCACTCGAAAAATGTTGATATTGTAGTGAACACTGTACAAAAATTATGGTACTTTTAGACTCCATTCGTTTTGTGGAAAATGAATGATCTTCAAAATATTTTCTTAACATTGATCGCTTATATCACTTGAAATAATTAATCAATGGAAAATTTTTCATTATCAATAATAATTTATATCTAAATATTTTCTTGGATGATGAAAATAATTTTTTTTATTCATTCATTTTTGTAAGTGATGCACATGATCATTTTTTTAAGAAAAACATTTTTTAAATCACTTATTTTTCGCGAAACAAACAGAACTTTTGTGTCTTTATCTTTACCTTAATCTCTTGCTTGTTGATCTATATTAAAACACTTTTAAGCAAGATATTCCGGTGGCTCCATAACTTTTGGGTTTAGACTTTCTTGTATGAGATGCTTCATTAAGAGCTTTCTTTGCTCCTTGTGGCTGATGTAAAAGTATCGATCTTGGACCGGCTGGGTCGTACAAATTCAGCAGTGACCGAACAATCCATGATTACACCGGAGACATGGTATGGATTCCACTGCTGAAGTGAAGAAAAATTAATGGCTTTCTTGCATAAATCTCCCTCGAATGGGAGAGCGAAGGGGTAGGGGGAACAAAAAACGGCTAATTCGTAAAGCTATGTCCATGCATTAGCGAACAAATCCAATGAGTCAGTAGGAATTACTCCCATATTGCCGAAGCCTGAAAATTACACGATATCTTACCTCTAAGTTGATTGAACGAGCATTTTCGGGGCTTTTGCCATTAGTGTGGACATGACATAATGATACGCGTAAGGTGACGACGCATGATGAGCGAAGGTGGTTTGGTCCAAACTGTTGCAATATAAATCAAGCGAATTGGATAAAATTAGTTGGAAGGAAGGAAAGGAAATTGGATACTTAATTTCCGTGATTCGATCAGAATATCAGAACTTACGTTCATGGGGAGAGCAGCATGAAATTTCACTATAGAAACAAAGAATAGACTAGAGGAAATTAGACATTGAATTCATGTGATTCGGTCTAAATATCAGAACCTATGTTCACGAGAAGAGTAGTACGGAATTCCACTATAGAAATGAGGGATACATCGGAGATTACAATCAATCAAAAATTCAAATATTCTTTCAGGTGTTTTACTCAGTCATTCAATTACACCTAATAACTCATATAGTGTTGAGTCTCTTATAATTCTTAATAAAATCTCGCTCGAGAAATTGTATAAATTCTACTCATGAGAATTTAACTGGCTTAATCATTCGGGTGTAATTACAACAAGCAAACCTCCACGAGAAGAACTCTCCACCCACTCCTCTGTGCGGTCTTGGAGTTCTCCCTTCTCCGGGCCACCAAGAACTTTGTCGCTTTCCTTATCTGTTGGACAGCTCTCTCTTTCATAATACAAAAGAGAGTCCCCATCATTTATTGCAGGACAAGGAAGTCTTCTTCAGATGAAATAAAAGACAAAGGAAGCTTACCATAATTTATTGGGCATAAGTGATGGGAGAACAGTAATAATTCAAATAATATCGAATAAATGTAGCGGAATAAAATAATCTCTCATCTTGTGTAAATCTAATAGGAATCGATATAGTATAGTAAAATAAATACCAATCACGCGAACACAAGACGATTTTTTACGTGGAAAAAATCCTCAATGTGAGGAGATCAAAAACTACGGGATCGGAGTCCACCCGAAATTCTTCATTATCAACAAAATTGTTCTTCTCTAGCAAATACTAGAGGTGCATAGCAGTAAAGACCTCAAGAACATAATTCTTAGCAATACACATGAATTTCACAAGAGATCAATGATAAATTTGACCAAAAACGCAAGTTTTGATCAATCCACGAAAAACCCGATGTAAGGAACTTTAAACGAAAATCAAACCATTCGGATTTGATAAAATTGCGCCACAAACATGCTGACAAAATTTCAGCTCAATCGGACCACGAATCGGCCTCTCGACGCCAGAACTTGTGTAAATTAGATATTGACAAAAACTCAGGATTTTCTCGCTTTTTCTTTTTTCTCTTTATTCTTATTTCCTTTGACTATCACTTTATATAAATAGTGAGAACCCTATTTCCTCATATAACTTATCATATGAGCTCAAGAATCCAAGTAACAACAAGATGGATGAACGTGGGACCCTTTCCTCTTCCTTTTCTTTCTTTCTCAAAGTCAACGATGGCAGCCATCACCATTCTCCCTTCTGCAGAGAACGAAGGCAGAGAAGCTGCTCAGTTTCTTCGTTCTTCCTGCACGTTCACGTGGCCGTTGACGAAGAGGACATATAAGGCAAGAAGGGAACAAATTTAGTACAAAGTACGCCGCCTCTTTATAAGAAAAGAAAAAGAAAAATAATACAAATTTCAAAAAAATATAAAAGAGGTGGAGAAGGAGGAAGTAAGGGCTTGTAAGGATGAGATAAGAGAAATTAAGTAAAGAAAATATTTTTTATTTTTTAAATGTGAAATATTTTCTCCTATTTTAGAATATTTTTTTCCCTTTATGAAAAATATTTTCCCCAAGCAATTCGATCTATGACTCAGTCAATTCATTTTTGGTGAAACAAATAATGAAAAATATTTTCTAGGAAATCATCCGCAAAATGAATGGTGCCTTACTTTCATACATATGCAGATGAAGACCTGCCTGCAAGTCTTGGTCTTCTTGCATTCGACCCAAGACTCAGTCAATTATGAACTAAAAGAAAATTCAAGATGGGAGTAATGCGGGGACGAACGAGAACCGCATGAGGTTGTGTGTTACTTCCGTCCTTTTACTAATTTGACATTAAGATGAGACTAATGAAATATAATGGTCTATAGCCATTAAGATGATGTCGGTTAAACGGAGAGCTCACGCAATAAATATAAGGCTTGCATGTCTATCTTCCTCACACTTCTCTCTTCGACAACCTCCACTACTCTTGACAATGGCAAGATCAATTACAGCTTTTCGTTTGCGTTGCTTGCTGCTTTAGCTTCAGCACTAGTCCCTGTGGTTCGAGCCCGACAGATTCCAGGTCTCTCTCTCTCTCTCTCTCACATATTCGTGTGCGCTTGCGTTGAGAAAAGTTTTTTAGTTCGTATGAGATGCTAAGAGAAAATTTTTTCAGTTTCCATGAGTTAGCATGAGATGCTCAAAGATTTAGAGTTTGCATGCTTTGCTTGGACTATAAGGAGAGAAAACGGACGGGGAAATTTGAGTGAAAATCTTAGAACAAATTATGACTTTTTATGTGTGCATTTGGTTCAAGCATTTCCAAGAGACTTTCGGCCTCCAAAGCCATTTGGGGAAATCTTTGGGCCGTTTGACAACCATTTTAAAATAGCTTTCAAGTGAAAGTCGGCATTAGGAAGGCTGAAAGCTCAATGCTATTAGAGACTAGTTTTGAGCTTTTAACATTCGGCCAAATACTGAAACTTTGTTTTTTCCAAAACCATCATCACTCATTCTTCAAAATTTTCATTTTTCCCTCATTATTATTTTTAAAATGCCAAAATAATGCTAAAAATCAAATTTATATAAATACTAAAAAAATTAAATATATTTTGATCTTTAAAAAAATTATATATTTGATTTTTTTAGCATATATATTTAATTTTTTTAGCATTATTGTCAAAATTTATATTTAAAAATTTGCATGCCTTATTTTTTTTTTCAATTTTAAACAAATAAAAAATTAAAAAATTCCCATGAAGGGTTTGGTCTTTATATATATATTTATTTGTGTGTGTATATATGTATATGATTTTTTAGCATTATTTTCAAATTTATATTTAAAAAGTTACACACATTATTTGTTCAATTTTAACAAATAAAAATTTAAAAAAATTGACAAAGGATTTGAATTTTTAAAAAAAAATTATATATATGTGTTTGATTTTTTTAGCATTATTGTCAAAAATTATATTTAAAAAGTTGCATACATTATTCTTTTTTTCAATTTTAAGCAAATAAAAATTAAAAAATTCCAATAAGGGGTTTGGTCTTTTAAAAAAAAAAATATATATGTATTTGATTTTTTAGTATTATTGTCAATACTTATATTTAAAAAGTTGCATACGTTATTTTTTTTTTTTTTTTTCGATTTTAAACAAATGAAATAAAAAAAACTAATATTAATCACATAAATATATTTTCTACCAAATGGCATTTCTCTCAAAATTGTTTTTCAAAGCATAGTTTACCAAACGGCTTTTGCATTTGTCTAAAGTCCTTTAGGCTAAAGTATTTTGCATTTTTCTAATGAATTTTCAAAATATTGAACCAAACACACCCTATAATATGGGAGAAGAGGAGAAATCTAAATTGTAGACATCCTCGACCCCAATTTCTTCTCCCCTTTCTCCTCATCATAGCATGACATTTTTCCTGTCTTGTGGTTTGAGCTTCGTACAATGTTATTGTCCCATCTATGACGTCAATAAATGTTGGCCATTTTATTGTCTGTGTACCCTTCGATTAGTCATGACCTTCTATTGAAACCAATTGGTCTCTTCTTTATATTCAGACTCATTTGATCTACGCATCAAATCATCAGTGCGTTAGACAAAAATAACTATTGAACTATGCGAATGACCTGAGATGCACCAAACTTGTTCCAATGGTCCAATAGGATAAACTGTTTTTCCATTTTACTGAGTTCTTTTTTTTTTTTTTTTTTTCTGAATTTACAAGGTTTTATCAGTATTGATTGTGGAGCAATTGATGAATACACCGAGGTTAACACCAAAATAATATACGAAACCGATGAAAGGTTCATAGACTCTGGAGAAAATAAGCAGATATCCTCAACGTTAATACAGGAAGGCCATCGACCGTTGTTGAATAATTTAAGGAGTTTTCCCAACGGGACAAGAAATTGTTATACTTTAAAACCAGACCAAGGCAAGAACAACACCTACTTGATTAGGGCAAGGTTTTGGTATGGAAACTATGATGAAAAGAATGAGACTCCTTCATTTGACTTATACATTGATGTTAATTATTGGACCACGGTGAACTACTCGGGTCATGGTTATGAAGAAATCATGTACGTGTCCCCGACAGATGATATCCAAGTGTGTCTTCTCAATACGGGCAATGGGGTGCCCTTCATTTCGGCATTGGAAGTAAGACATATTGATGATGATGGCATCTATCGATTAGGATCTGGATTCTTGGAACGCTATGTCCGACAGGACATCGGAGGTACCTCGGACTCTTTCATCAGGTGATTAGCTAATTTTTATATACAGATGTATGGTGATCATAGTCAAGAGACACTCTATTTTCTTTTCAATCAAATTTAGCCATTTTGCAAACTATTCACTAAGTAGCACCGACACCGACACCGACACATGACACGCGACACGACTCGATACACCAACACGTCATTTATAAAAAAATAGAGAATTTCAACATGTTGGGACACGTTATATATTAAATATATATTTATATATACATAATAAATTATCATTTTTATGATTATTTCAATCAAATTAATTTGAATCAAATTCATAAATAAATAAATAATTAAAAAAGCCTAGAATGAATATACACTAAAAATATTAATTTGCCATTTATTAATATCATTCATTATTTCAATTTGACAAATTTAACTCTATTTCAATAATTCATAAAACTTAGAGAAAAAAAAAGCAATTCATATTTTGGACACGCATGTTAGATATGTTATAAAAGGAGGAAAAAAAATTTAAGGGATGAATTATATATAACGGGAAGTGGGAGTCGGAAGATAATATAATACTAGGTTTTTTTTTTTTTTTTCTCCATTTATTATTTTTATTCTTGTGTTTTATTTTTTCACATATATATATTTTGACATTTCATTTATTAAATTTTTAAAATTGATCTCGATATCGAAATCACGTCTCGTAAACTCGTATGTCGAATTCGACTTAAGTGTCGAAAGAGTATCGAGAAAGTTGATCGGGTGTCGAATTTTTCGACACGTGTTGTGAAGTGTCACCACAACACGAAGACTTTGGAAAGTGTTGGTACTTCATAGACTATTGAAGGCACATGTACCTCATTTAACAGAAAAAATGAGGCCAACCGAATTGGTAACGAGTCAAATGTGTGAAAGACCAAAAAGGGGGCCACTACACAAGGCAAAATTGAGCAAAGACGCAAGGAAAAAAAAGAAGCCAAGAGAAAATCAACAGATTTAAAAAAAAAAAAAATACACTTAAAATATCATTAAAAAAATGATATTAGACGTCAAAGATTACAACAAAAATCATTAGATGATTGAAAATGCTAAAAGAGAAACAGAAAAGCCATTAGGTCCAAGGAAAAAAATTAAGTTATTTGAAAATTTTTAAATTATAATCCAAATCAAAATTAGAATTTCCGATATGTATCAAAAACACTTAAGTTACTTCAACATAACAAGCGGACTGGTTGATTTATTTAGGAAAAAATTTCGACGCCATTGCAAAAATAGTAGAATGTAATTATCATTATTTTTTTGCCTTAATATTCAAATAAATATTCAATAAACTAATACGTATTATATACTATCATAAAGGTTTGAAATGAGAACATTACAAATTATTTACTAAAAACATCAGTGTTATATATTTTTTTAATAAAACTCACCATCAGATGATGTGGTTGAGAAACAATCTTCTAGGCGAAAATTGATAATTACATTTCCGTTCAAAACTTTAGTAATATAACAAATTGAAGATTCTGTAATATGAGGAAATTCACTTATTATTGGTAGATTGTCATGTCAACAAACGGAATCATTTCCGTACCTCCGTACCACCAGGCGTGTCTAATTTTAATCTATTTATTATTATTATTATATTATATAAAGGGAAGCTCCCATTTTAAGGGAATACGATATATTTTCTTCTTCAAGGATGTAGACAAATCTTTCAATTAACAATTTTTTTCACCATTGACGTATCGCGAACATAAAATTGAAATCTTTTCTTTTTACAAAGAAATGTATTAAAAATCTAGATAGTGAGGGTTAATGACACAAACTATCCTTAAACTTTGATCTAATATATAATGTAATCATCGAACTTTATACCAAGGTATAATGTTGCCTCTAAACTTTTAATTTATCATATGTGATTCTTAGACTTTTAGCACATATTCAATTTATTTTCTGAATTATATGAAAATATTCAATGTAGTCCTTCTATTAATTCAAGTTCACGGACAACATTAAATATTTTTATAAGATGTAGGGACTAAATTGATCATGTACCGAAAGTTCATGAACCACGTTAAACAAATTGAAAATTTAAGGACTATATTGTATATTAGGATAAAGTTTAGAGACTACATTGAACAAACTGAAAATTCATGGACCATATTGTACATCGAATCAAAGTTCATGAATCACTTGTGTCTCATTTTTCTTATAATATATGTGCGCATTCAATTCACTTAAATGGTATCAATAATTTCTATCTATTAATAATTAATAGTTCAAATATTTCATAACAAGATGATCATGCAAAATCTCCTAAATGTCAATTCTTCACATACACAAATGCATGTACATTAGTAAATATATGATAAAGTGTCTTCCCTAAGTGTCCCCTTTAAGGTTGACACATAGGATTCTTATTTGTAAGGGATAAATCAGGTTGGAAGGAGTATTTTCTTATACTCCATTCATTTTGCTTCTTATTTATTGCTCTTGTCTCTCTCCTTCCTCTCTTCGTTATTTCTTTATTTAAATTGCACCTCTTTTGTATCAAAGAAGTCTCGTGCCTTGATAATGACATAATACTTTGTATTAGTATACAAGTACGTTTACTAAATTAAAATGCATTAATCAGGTGCATTTGAGACATAGTAAGAACAAACGAAATATAACAAGTCAAAACATTATGTTGACTACATTATAATAGTTACTCAAAATGATTAATCCTATGTTAATGGTAAAATACAACAACCCGTGCAAAGCACGGATTATATCTAGTTTATTGTAGAACTCAATGTCTACTCATGAAGAGGGGACTTTTCATATACATATACGAAAAATGAAAGTGCTCTTGGGATATTCATTAATTAGTTATATTTTGAAAATATGAACAATTTTATTAAAGTATTCTAATTTCTTGATATATGTTATGAATATGTTGTATTCCAATAGTCACAGCATACATCGGTATGCGTTTTGTTTTTATAATGACAATACGTATCTCTGAAGTTCGGTGCTAATACTCATTTTACGTAAAATACATGATTAATATACATAGCTATTTTGAAGTCCTTACATTCCATCCAGGAAATATTTCAGCAGTGGGAGAAATACATCCTAACCTCGTCCGAACCATTGTAGCCTGAAAAAAAAAATCACATGCGGGAAATGCTTCAAAACCAATAACATTTTTGTTTAATTACGTAAAATGAACTACATGAAACCAATGTATCTGTACGTACATACGTGCTACAAGTCCGTGGCCACTACATTATCTCGACAAATATGATCAACTGCACATCATATTGCAATCTTCAAGTTTTGCATCGAATCACCAGTGGGATATTCTAATTTTTGTAACCAACCAAAGTATCGGCTTTTCACTAGTAATATGTTGAATATGGTAAATTCTATATTTCTATTGCCTATCCATACGAATTGGCATTTGCTAGTCTATTAGTCAATTGCTTAATTGTTTGCTCTTAAACTGTTCGTAAAAATGCCTCACTCAGGTACCCTGACGATGTTTACGATCGAATTTGGGCACCAGAAAACTATCCTGATTGGATCTTTCGGGACACCACATCTGTCATTTATTCATCTGATGATAATGGTGCTTATAAGGTTCCCAGTAAAGTTCTTCAGACCGCTCAAAGTACAATGAATGCCAGTAGTCCCTTGTCTTTAGAATGGCCACCTTCAAGCTTTAAAAAGAAATGGATTGTGTACTTTTATTTCGTTGAGACTGAGAGTTTGACAAACGATCTCCAGAGGGAGTTCACAATTTCCATAAATGATAATCAATTCATGGAGAGAGTGAGCCTTGAATACTTAAAGCCAGTGGTTGTAGTCTCTACTCCTGTCGATGGGTCGTCCATCACCTTCTCGATCGAATCGACAATTAAGTCTGGAAATCCACCGATCCTCAATGCCTTGGAGCTCTATACCATTCGTGATCTTCCAAATGTACCCACAGCACAAGATGATGGTACGCTTTTATTCTTTTACATATTGTTATCGTCTACATACACGTGCGATTGTGCTCCAACTGACATCGACTAGTCTCCACTGTGGGTCCTATTCTGTTCGTGAACTCTGATCAATAGTTGCTTTGGTGGGATTAACAGATGTGGCTAAGTATTATTCTACTATCTACTTAAGTCCCAGCTTTGGCTACTTTTTGCTTGGTAATTGCTGGAAAGTCTCTTCAAATTGAAGCTCTGAGATCTTACAAGTTGTTTGAAAAACTGAAAGTTTGTATGGACTTATATATGATTGATTGCGATCACTTTTTTGCATATCTATCCTTCTCTCTAAATAACACTTTCTTTTTTGTGATTTAAACCACAGTGAAAGCTGTTAATGACATCAAAACAGCATATCACATTCAGAGAGAAAGCTGGCAAGGTGACCCATGTGTACCAAACAATTACACATGGGATGGTCTAGATTGTAGTTATGGAAATCCTCCAAGGATTATGTCATTGTGAGTCCTCTAAAACTGTTTCTCGATTGCTGATTTTCTAGGTGAGACTTAAAAGAAATCCTATTCATCATGAAAACTGGAAATTTTATGTATCAACGAGAAATAATATTTAAGATTAATGCAACCACCTGAAGTGAATTCCCACATGCGATAGTGACATTTTGCGCCGGGGGGGTGGGGTTGGTGTGGGGGACATTAGGAATAGTTTATGAGCTCTCTCCAATATCATGTGAGATTCCTCAATAGCCTACTTTTCCAATTTTTGACGTTAGTGTTGCAAATTGCATTGTCTATGAGCAAACATTGGGTCCTCCGAGAATAATTTTTAGGTAATCCAGGTCCAAAAATAACCATAAATTATAAAACAAGGAGTTAGTGAGACCCATGCAAGGAATCAAATTTACGATTATGAATGGTCTTCTAGTACCTAAGACATTCACACCAGGAGGACCTAAAATATCTTCATTCTAAAGAAGTAATTGCATAAACTTTTCTATATTGTGCCAAAAAATGCTACCTTTATGAAGATGGCAATGACAGGATCCTCTATTTTGATCTCCAATGGTCAGGAAATTGAGCTCAAGCAATTTGATGGGCGACATAGTCTCATCACTGTCACATCTATCGACGATGGAATACCTGTAAGTATCACCATGGTTGAATTAGTTGTGTCCTCAGTTCACTCATGATTAAGCACCCCCTAGGAGTCAACTCATGATTTAATAATTAAGATTGTGTTTTAGGAGACATAGGCTGTTGAAATATTCCCTAATGTGTGGAAACATACTACGTTTGGCTATGGAGCTGGTTAACTTGATATGAGGTTTCTAAACTTGCTCTTTCTCAGAGATTTGTCCAATAATCAGCTTACAGGAGCAATACCAGAAACTCTGGCAGAATTACCAAATCTTAGATTTCTGTAAGTTAATGTGTATGAGTGAAGCAGCAAGAGATTTGAAGTGGACATATCTCTAATCATGGCTATATTTGCAGAAATTTGAGCGGAAATAACCTGATTGGATCGATTCCTGAAGCTCTTAAGAAAAGGGTTGTGGACAAAACTTTAAACATGAGGTTCTCTCTCTCTCTCTCTCTCTCTGAGTCATATGCGACTTTTATAAGGTGGCAAGACTGTCAATATGTTTTCTTTATTGTGATTAAAAGCAAATAAGAAAGCCAACCTTGTGATCAACATAAAGGAAATCAGTCTGGGCATTTGTTGATAGGAATTTGAGTTCAGCTCCTTCATCCTTGTGGCAGTTTGGCAGGAAACAAGAATCTTTGCCTAGCCGATCCTTGCCTGCAAAAGAAGAAACAAAATTCAATCCTCGTTCCAGTTGTTACATCAGTTTCAGGCTTCTTTTTAGTTCTCTTTGGTGCTTTGGCTATTGCTTGGTTAATTAAACGAAAACGAAGAGCGGGTAAGCATTCTTACTTGAGCTGTTCATGCAATCTACACTGCATTTGACAACAATCTTGACTTTGGTTTTCTATTGGTACAGTACTAACTGCAACAGTGTCTTTTCTAGGATAATTTAGTTGAGAAAACATAACTCAGCAACTTGCTGTCTCTTCTCCCCCCTCCCCAACCCCCCACCAGGACTATCATTTTACAATCTTATCAACCTCAGGAATAAAGGAACGTTGGCATTAATCCAAATTTCCAAAGCTGGTAATCTGATTACGTAGTGGTCACAAGAAAATGGAGAGAAAAGAGAGAAAGGAATATTTACAGCATGATCGCATTAGCATCACAAAGCGTATGTGCATTATTCGGCTTAACTTAATGAAATTTGTGATTTTTATTTTCAAAAGTAACCGTGCTATGCACGGGAAGGACTTATAATAGCTTGATAGTACAACTTTGTCCTTAATATTCCGAGGCTCCCAAAAACAAAGTTTGATTGTGCGATCGCCAACTAATCTTTGTGTATTTGAGCAAAGAATGATTATCTAATCGATAGCATGTTGAAGGTAGGCAACAGAGAACCCCTACCTAGATCTTTCGATTATTGTCCTCTTCTCCATTAATATAGTTCTTTAAATGGGATCGGTAAAACCCTTCCTATGTCTTTTAATTGTTGTGGACGCAATTACCATGGGAAGTTATTTGCCATGAAAGTCTACTACCTGGAAGGATAGTCACTAAACTCATAGGAACTTTTTGATACAGAATCTAGTGAAATGACGTTGAGATTAAAGAATCGACCTTTCAAGTATAGAGAGGTTTCAAGAATCACTGGAAATTTTGGACGAGTAATTGGTGAAGGTGGATTTGGAAAGGTTTATCTTGGTACACTAGATAATGGCACCACAGTTGCTGTGAAGACTCTCTCTAAATCATCAAAGCAAGGGTACAAGGAATTTCAAGCCGAGGTTAGATAGGATGATGCAATCACTCTTCCTTTTAAAATCAACTTATGCCGACACTTATGCAGAAGTTCATTTAGAAAATTCCTCTTAGATTATTGTCAACATGCATTATTATAATGCACACTTGTGACACTGCAGGTGCAACTCTTAATGCTTATTCATCACGGAAACTTGGTTTCTTTGTTTGGATATTGTGGTGATTCTAGGCACATTGCTTTAATATATGAATACATGGCCAACGGAAATTTAAGGCAACATTTATCAGGTGTGTATTTATGTTTTTTTCTATTTTTTTCTCTAAGATATTCCTGTAAAACTCTATTTCTTGCTCATAAATAAAGTTAGGATGCATCCAACAGAGGACCATCCGAAGGTCTTGACGTGGAGTAAAAGACTACAAATAGCTATGGATGTAGCAAAAGGTACATGAATGGGATAACCATAGTTTTAGGTTTTTTCTTGACATTGCTTTGGCATTCTTGACATGGTTTTTGTGAGGAGTTACAGGTTTGGATTATTTGCATAATGGTTGCAAGCCACCCATCATCCATAGAGACTTGAAGACTACGAACATTTTGTTGAATGAAGACTTCCAAGCCAAAATAGCTGATTTTGGCCTGTCAAAAACTTTTGTGACTCAAAACGACTCTTATGTGTCATCTTGTCCCGCGGGCACTCCTGGCTACATTGACCCCGAGGAATAGCTAAAACTTGATATTATCAATCTAATTCTGCATATAAAAATTGACAGTGCCTAGGATTTCATTTTTGATTTAAAGATCCATTATTTGTTTTTCTTTTCCACCCAGGTTTCATTTTTCTGGAATCTTTAATAGGAAGAGTGATGTTTATAGTTTTGGAATCATACTCTTTGAATTGATCACGGGCCGACCTGCAATAATGAGAAGCCAGGATGGCAATGCCAGCATGCACATACTTCAATGGGTGATTCCTATTGTTGAAAGTGGTGATATAGAGAGGATTATGGATCCAATGTTACAAGGAAAATTCGACGTCAACTCGGCTTGGAGAGTAACGGAGATCGCTATGTCCTGTACGCGATCAACAGCAAGTCAAAGGCCGGACATAAATGATGTACTAGCAGAGTTAAAAGAGTCTTTGGTGAGCAAATCAAGCGGTTCCTTTGAAATGACCTCCCTCGAGCTCCATTCGGACAATGCCCCTATGGCAAGGTAGTAGAACTTTTCCAATCCATAAAGGCTTTGTCAACAAATTTGTACTATCATTTTTTTTTTAATCGCATCATCCATTTCCCTTTTCTTATTATAAATAAATCTGCAAAACTTGCTTTCGAACAATGATATACTTTCGTCCTTTGTTACTTCTTTCTCCATTCATAATGTCAGTTCATGGCATTTCTAATACTAGGGAATTAGCATTTCTAATACTGGGGAATAAGAAATTCCTTATTGAGCATGGGCGGAGGTGAGTTGTGATTCTGACTTTGAGGTTATCCATGGATTAGGTAATTGGCATTAACAGGCCCTTGCAGCACGTTCTTGGGGTTCAACTGAGATTCAAGTTGGAATCAACACAATTGATTAAGAAGCAACAATTTGGCAATGTTGAGGGGTTAGAATGAGAAAATTTATAATGAGGATTCCGGTGGTCTTAACATAGTACTTCTCACAAGCATCCTGGGATATACACGCAAGCATCCTGGGATATACACGCAAGCATCATTAATAAATTATGGACACGAAACTTGAGCTTGACTTATGATAATGCATACATTTGCAACATGTTTATATCCAAATAAAAGGCAATCCTAATCTCTCTAATTCTTAGAATGTGGAATAGGCTTTCTGTCTCGAGGTTCTAATGCAACAACCAGTATCATTGATTAGATGAGAGCCCTGCTGCCGGAGAAGATGTGCATCACCAGTGTAACATTGCCTGATTCATCAAAAAAAAGGACCCACTAACGTGTAATTGATTTGTCCCATCTATGACAATTAATGGCAAGATTCGGAAAAAATGAGGGCTCATCCTAGCGAGCAAACTCGAAGAAAGAACCAATTGATGATATGAGACTAACACAAATTTGCACATACCGTGACATAAGTATGTAATTTTCCTTCTGGTTTAGGGACTTTTGATCTGATCAAGCACTACAGCCAAAAACAGAACCACAGAGTCGAAACAAAAATGTGTTCAAGGAATTCGAGTCCCTTATCGTCCGCTCTCTAGTGACTTTGTTGGTCTACCATGAGAATTGACCAAAGCTTTACTGATCTAGTTAGAAGACAAGGGGAGAGTCAAGTCACTTTTAATGACTTAAATCCATCGCTTGTGACAAAATAATCGAGATCATAAGAAGAGAGGAGATAAGGAAATTAGAGTTTGAATATTGTCATCCATTTCACGCTAATTGAATGTTTGTTAAGTTGTCGACTTCCATGGAACCTAAAACAAAGCTGACATTACACTGATGATTAGATCACCATTATCGATTTAGCCAAGACATTGTCAAGAGCAACTAGAGTAACTAAATACTTAAAAAGAGATATCGTTTGATAAAAACATCAAAAAGAAGGGCACATATGATCACTAGATATAAAGGACGCATTAGAAGAAAAATACATCGGTTCGTCAATTAAAAGCAAATCTTAGCAATGATAATGTTGTTGTCACATAGTAACCGATGGACCAATGAAATGGTCAACTCCATTTTCTCTTTTTTGGAAAGGCAAACCAGCTTCCACAACAAGATTCTCTTTTTGAATCGAAAAACAAATCAACCAAGATTCTTTTTCTGGTTGAATGTGAAAGTAAAACTCACTTTTACTACAGCAAAGTCTTTGCTCTTTAATTTCTTTATTCAATAGTGCAATGTGCACTATTGAAGCAAAAATCATCTTTATTGTTCTCAAGTATTGTGGTGGTAAATCATGTAATTAGTCCGATGCTTTTCTTACTCAAGCCATCAATAAAATCATTGAATGAATCACTCTTATCAGGGATAAATTAGGAATAGTAAAATGAGCGTATAAACTTTTAAATGCACTCCAAAGCATGCCATTCCATAACTTCAAAGCGAGTACCCATTTCACCTAATTTATTAGACTCAATTTCGCTCGAAGACCCGAGTTAATGGGAAGCTTGGGTAAATTAGTATGTATTGACATATGATTTAATTTTTTTTTTCTAATAATGTGGGACTATTTGAGTAAAAAGTTTGTGGAATCAATACTATATGTTCTAAAATCTTCAAGTCATGCATTAAGACACTGTCCAATATTTAAATGTCGTGTCGAAATATCACCACATCATCTGTTTGCAGGGTTTATATGTTCTTCATATACATATAGTCTCCCTTCACAAATAAATTTAATCTTTTGGATTGAACATTTTAACATAGCATCAAAGTTGGGTTTTGCACCAATCTATTTCACATGTACGACCTCTCATTGGTCAAATTTGACACGTCAAATCATGTTTGAATGAGATAGGAGGTATTAATATATATATATATATATATATATATATATATATTATAAATGTGATCTCCCTCCATGTCATAATACTCACTATATATGATGTTAGTGTAGAAACAAGAGATAGCCCAAAGTTTAAAACCATTAACTATACTTGACCGCACCAAATTTAACTGCCTAGCCGACTTGAATGAATTATTATAGGAATAAGCATTACGAAAATCTTAAAACTTGTCGTAAAATTGCAATTAAGTCATAATGTTTTTAAAAAGTACAATGAAGTCGTAAAATTATTATAGGGATTAAGTCCTGAATTCATCTTTAAGCATAATTTAACTATGAAAAGTCGCACTTGACTTCCCATATTAAATTCGAGAATCAACTAAAAAGATGATAATATTTAAGGGTCCGTTCGTTTCGCGGAAAATTGGCAATTTTCGGAAAATATTTTCCCATAAGTCATTTTCCAAGAAAATGACAATATTTTATGGTGTTTGGCTAAAACATGAAAATGTTTCGGAAAATATTTTCCAGTGTTCGGTAAGGAAAATATTTTCTAAGATTTCACCACTTCGGCATACATCACTTACTGGCCTATAAATCCATCAAATATGAACTTGCCTTTAAATCCAAGCAAACTTAATTCATATATTTGTTCCCTCATTGACACCAAACGCTCATCTACTCTAAAAAATATCCATATGGATTTTAAAAAGAAGCAAAGCATGTACAACCCTCATGAGAATCTTCCAATTGAGCGGATTGTTCTCCTCATGCGTCTTTTATGTTATAATAAACAAAAGAAAAAAAGAAGCAAAGCAAAAAAGCTTT
Source organism: Eucalyptus microcorys (assembly GCA_014182515.1). Lineage (NCBI taxonomy): Eukaryota > Viridiplantae > Streptophyta > Magnoliopsida > Myrtales > Myrtaceae > Eucalyptus > Eucalyptus microcorys. The sequence goes on from CM024571.1 coordinate 30,782,175, forward strand.
TCTTCTTTTGGAAAGTGGGGGATGGTCGAATCTCACTGTGGTATGACAACTGGCACCAAAAAGGCCCACTACACCTCTTCCTACCTGAATCAGTTATTGTAAATTCGGGCTTCTCCCTTCAGGCTACGGTAGCTGAATTTCTATCACCGAGAGGTCAAGAGTTCAGATCTCTACTTGAGGGGTGGAATTTTATCCTCCCTTCTTCATCTCGATCTCTAGACTATTTCTCTTGGCGTGGCTCCTCCTCTGGAGTTTTTTTGGTTGCATCAGCCTAGGAGGTTCTAAGAACTAAGAAAGACAGGGTGCCACGGGCCCATTTCATCTGGAACAACGCCATGGCGCCTAGGTTTCAATTCAACCTTTGGCTTATTACTAGGAATCGCTTGCCTACCCAGGTTTTTCTCCTGTCTTATGGTAGAATTAACCATGTATTATGTGCCTTTTGCAACACCACTCCGGATTTGATTAATCATATGTTTTTTGAGTGCCATGTGCCTACGACTCTCGTTTATTTCTAGGCGAGGAGATGTAATCTCCCTTGGCGCAATAGACCTTGGCCAGAGATCATCAACTGGGCCTCGAGATTTCTCTCTGGCAAGGATTTCTTTCACTCCATTGCCCGGTTTTCCTTTGGCGCCTTGTGTCATCTTATTTGGAAGAAAAGGAATGCAATCATCTTTCGGGGTGAAGTGCTACAGGTTGTTGCTATGAAGGATCACCTTATCAAAGTTCTCAAAGATAAAGTGCTGACTTACAGCAAGGTTCCAGACACTCCCAGGAACAGAAGGCTTCAACGAGCTTGGGGCTTTGATCTTCTTATTTTTGACAGAAGCACTCTAATTCCTAGTTAGCTAGTGCTTGTGTGCTTATAATGCCGTGGTCCTTGTGCCTTGGCTTGTGGCTTTTGCTGTTTTTTAGTTCCTTTGTTTTTGCTTCTTCTTTTGCGTTGGCTCCCTTCCACTCATTTTGCTTTTTTGCACCATGAGTGAAAGTTCTTGGCACCGGTTTGTGTTTTTTGGCTTTTCCCTTCTATATAATTACCCTTACAAAAAAAAAAAAAAACATGTAGAGCCTTTTGCTTGAGTAATGTACAACTGTAGGGTAGAATAAAAAAATAATAATAATAAGCAAGAGTGCAAAGCGCGAGCTTGAGATCGACGAGCTCGAGGTTCGCTTGGCAACGGCCAATGACTAGCCAAGAAAGAAGAAGATGGGAAACAAAGATAAGAAAAAGAAAAAAAAAAATGAAACTAAAAATAATTCGAATTAAAAAATAATTAGAAGAAAATAAGAAAAGAAGAAAAAGAAAGGAGATGAGGAAGTGAAAATTTGTAGAGGTATGAGATAAGAGAGATTAAGTGAGGAAAATGTTTTCCACTTTTCAAAAGTGGAAAACATTTTCTCTTAGGGTTCGTTCGTTTCGCGGAAAATGGGCCATTTCCGGAAAATATTTTTCGAGAAGTCATTTTCTTGGAAAATGACTATATTTTCCAATGTTCGGCGAAACCTAAATTTTGAGTGGAAAATATTTTCCACCATTCGTTATCTAATTTAATTGTTTGGGAAAAATTATCAAAAAAATTGAATTTTAATATTTTTAATTAACCAAAAAATTATTTTTATTTTTTATATTTATTTTTAAAAAACAAATTTGTAATTATTTGTATTTTTTAAAAATCAAAATTTTTATTATTTATTATTTTTTCTTTCTTTTTCTTTTTCTTTTTCCTTTTTCTTTTCCTTCCTTCTTCCTCATCCTTCCTCCTTCCTCCGCCACCGCACACCCGACGATGGCCGGCCGCCCGGCTACCGACCAAGACCCGGCGCCAAATTCGGCGAGCTCGAGGCTCGGCCGATCTCACCCGAGCTCGCCGAATTTGGCGGCGGAGCTTGTGGCTCGCCGAGCCCAATGAACCTCGGCGAGGCCGAGCTCCACCCTGCCGTGAGGCCCCACCTCGCCCGATCTAGCAAGGCCCAAGCTCGCCGGCCTCGAGCGAGCTCAACTTCTCGAGAATGGGGCTAGGCGGAGCCTCGCGGACCGGGGTGGAGGTTGAGCCAACTTGCAGCCGCAGCCGATCGCGGCCACCGTCGTGGCCAGCAACTGCCAAGGCTAAGGAAGAAAGATGAAAAGGAAAGAAAGAAAAGAAAAAAGAAAAGGAAAATGAGAAAAAAAAAAAAAGAAAGAAAAAAATAAAACAAAAATGTTGGTGAAAAGAATGAGGTGGAAGAAGTTATGGAAAATATTTTCCACTTTTGAAAAGTGTAAAACATTTTCCTCATCTTTGAAGGTTGTTTTTTCCAATGATGGAAAACATTTTCCTTGAGTAGTTTATTTTCCGTGAAACGAACATCGGAAAATCTGGAAAATGTTTTCTTGGAAGTCACTTTCCGTGAAACGAACGAAGCCTTAATTTAGAAGACTTTTTGACATTTTCCCCAAGAAGTTCATTTTCCATGAAATGAACGTTGGAAAATCCAAAAACAATTTCCTAGAAATTATTTTCCGTGAAACAGAGCTTAAGAGCCTGTTTGTTTATTTCTGTTTTTGCTCCCCGGAACACAAATTTCTATTCATTTGTTCAGGGAATAAAAAAGAACAGAAACACGTTTGTTTACACTTTTGTTCCCGGGAACAGATTTGGAACAGAAATAAGAAGTAGAAAAATTTGTTTCTTATTCCCGAGAACAATTCCAAGAAACACTTATTTTTCTTCTCCTTTTTCTTCTTCTTTTTTCTTTCCTTCTTATTCCTTCCTTCTTCTTCATTTTGGCCGGTTGCCGGCCTTGGCCATGGCCTTCTTCTTCCTTTTGGCTAGTTGTCAACCTTGGCCATGGTCATTGAGGGTCGACGACCTTGTCGAAGTGTCGCCAGCCCCGGCAAGACCAAGCTCCGCCCAGCCACCGGCGAGGCCGACCTTGCGCCGCCCGGGCGAGGCCACGCCTCGCCGGGCCTTAGTGGCCAGGTGAGGTCATCGGTGAGGCTCGACCTCGCTTAGGCGGCATAAGGTCAGCCTTGTGGAGGGTCGGCAATTGGCCAGAAGGAAGAAAGAGGAAAAAAAAGAAAAAAATAATAAAAATATTGAAAATTAAAAGAAACAAAAAAAAGTATACAAGTTTACCAAACGCATTTCTGTTCCTAAAGTAGAAATTTTTGCGCTTACCAAGCGCGTCTTATACTTAGAAATTGTTCCCTAGAACAAAAAAAAAAAAAAAACCCTTTTTGTTCCAAAATTGATTCCCAAAACGGAAACGTTACCAAACGCGCCCTAAGTGTCATCGCCATTGCCCCGTCCTACCTTTTGATCAAGCCGCTCACCATTGACTCCATCCAGTGGGCCCATCTCAGCCGTCTATCTGTTTTCTTTCTTTCTTTCTTTCTTTCTTTTTTTAACTATTTGCTTTCTTTCTTCGAATGATGCAAAAGGGACTATGTGATGCACTACCGGGTACATAGCCAGATCTCACTTCCCTTTCAGCGCATGGGAGTAACGACTTAATGACAGCCGCCCACGTTTCATCCCCATCGGGTGCCTTTTGATTTCAAGATGAATCCCATGCGGGTGCTCGTACTTGCTTTTGCGATTTTCTTTATCTATTTTTCTTTTCAACTTAAATCCTTATTGCCCATTTGATAACAAAAAGAAGTGGGAGCATTCCAAATGTCCATCTTTATCGGCAATTTAATTTCTCATTCATCTAACCACTCCGGAGGCCACCCTTGAGAAATGGGAGTTGGGGTTTTGAGAACGATTTAATTTTAGGTATAGATTTCGATTCTCATGCCTTATAAGAAGGTAGACCAAAAGTTCAAAAATAAGAGTTGAGTATGACCAAAAAAAAAAAAATCCTTTTATAAAAAAAAAAATAGAGAGAATTCCTCATTCCAAAAGTGGTGACTAAGGGCGCATTTGGTAACAATTGCATTCGGGAACAAATTCGATCGAAATGATTTTTTTTATTCTTTCTCGGAACAATTTCTAAGTATTTTAAACTGTTTGGTAACTGTCCAAAATTTCTAATTCTAGAATAGAATTGCGTTTGGTACCGTATTTATTGATTATGTTTTAAATCAATTTCTTTTAATTTTTAAATAATTTATTTACTTTTTTTCCTTTTTTTCCTTTTTTTCCTTTTCCTCTCTTTCATATTCTTCTTCTTCTTCTTCTTCTTCTTCTTCTTCTTCTTCTATCCGTGACCGGCCGACGAGGGCGACGACCTCATCGGAGGTCGAGCCTTGCGGTGGCCAGCTGGCCTCACCGGGGCTAGGCGAGGCCCGCCTAGCCACCGGCAAGGCTCGCCCAATCCCGCTAAGGCTTGGCCTCACCGGTGGCCAGGTAGGCCTCGTCGGTGGCTGGGCTTGCCTCTTGCGAGCTCGCCAGAGGCTCGCCCGGCCAAGGCGAGGTCTGGCGAGCTCGCGGGACCAGTTGACGGCGACCGGCGGACGGCGGCGATCGATGAATAAGAAGAACAGAGAAGAAGAAAAAGAGAAAATGGAAGAGGAAGAGTTAGTTTTGATTCTTAGATTTGTTCCCGGAACAAGAATCAACTTTTTTTTTTTTATTCTTGATTCTGTTCTAAATTTATTTCTAGGAAAAAAAAAATAGAAATTTATTCCCGAACAAAGTTTTTACCAAACGCGATTCTATTCCCAAACTGCTCTCGGGAACAAAGAATAATAATCGATTCTGTTGAGATGGTTACTAAACATGGCCTAATAATTGCTTTTTGGTCGTGAAAAATTGAGAGCTATATTGAGTAAAGAAATAGAAAAGAGTATGGGTTGGCGTAGGCCACTATTTTAAATAAATTCATTTAATTATTGTATAGCCATAGATTGGGACAACGTGTTTTATCCGTTATACTTGAAGTTGAGCAAGGTAGATCCGTTTCATAAGATTTGCCTCGAACAACTTTACAACAAAAGAACGGTTAAAGTTATTTATGGTCCGGTTGACATAACTTTGCTAATGGATTTTTAGCCTAAAAAATTGGCTTGAATTTCATGTGTTTGGTAAAAGGTTTTGAAAGCCTATTTGTGAACTGTAATGCATTTGTAAAGAAGTTTCTCTCACGGCACCTTCGGTTCAGCATTAGCGGCAATCTGGCTTTCTCGAGACATTGTAAGTTAATGAATTTTTGTTATATTTCCCATCTTACCCCCATTCAATAATCATAATTCTGATTTTACGCTTTTCAAACACAAAAACCTCAATTCTACCCAGCAAATCCATGAACAGGACCGTCACCGAGGGTTGAGTGTTGCCTAAGGTCAACGTCGTGGGTCGGTCAGGCGAGATATAGGGGGTCAAGGCAAAATCTGGAGAATCCACGATCGTGCTTGAGTTTTGTTCGGCGCATGATCACAATGATATAGAGAATAAAAATAAGAAAAAGAAATCAAGACACAAAATTTTTATCATGATTTACGCTTAAACTAGGGTTACTTTTTGCAGAAGATTCAGCTATAATTAACATCTCACATCTCTCTCTCTTACATCCATCAATTATAAGAAAAAGAGATTATATATACTCAGTTGCTATTTATGGGCCCAAATATGAATTACCAATAAGATATAGACTTAAACTATAAAAGTCCTCCGCCGGCTTGGGGGGCGGGGGGGCGGAGCAAGACCCCTATCCCTTCTTGTTGATGGGAAATATGAACTTTACCTCAACAAGCTCACTATTGTTTCTAGATTTGGCTCATCATTGTTCCCAGCTTCAACATTGGAGTGCAGTGGCCTATCGCCCAAGATGCACAATGCTCACCCCCAGTCTATATTTGGCTTGACAAGGTAATAGAGAGAGTGGCTGAATTCACGCGAGACTAATGCCTGGGACTTTGCAAATATGGGATTTTGGAGATATGGTACATCGGCATGAGTCGCTTGGGGTCGTGCAAACTTTAGTGTCGACTCACCTGGGGATTTGTGACCTCAGCAACAGTTGCTGCCTAAGCTTCTAGTTTCGCTTGCGCTATTGCAATATTTTTTTAACACGAAGTCATTTAGGTAGACACTATTTGCATTTCATATAAATCCTTTTGCCAATATGCACATAGTGTTTAATTAACGCTATTTGCATTTCATTAAGAGCCCCTTAACCTAAAGTCCTTAACATTTCTGCAAAAGCGTTTTCCAAACGCTTTCTTAGTCATGAGTGAGTTTGGAAGGCTCTTTAGGTGTAAGTTAAACATTGGACCCATCTCATATTGTCCCACGGTGAAAATTGTATATTTGTGCTGCATCGGTTCGAAAATTAAAATTTCAAAAAATTAGACAAGGGGGAGGACGAAAGGATGACATTGTGTGTTCGAGTGTATTATTTCTTCTTGCACGATTATTAATTGATTGATCTCACCTGAGAATTGAAATAGATCGCTACTTCCAAATGTCCTTTTGTGGACATCCTATGGCCAACTAAATCTAATTGGTATTCGGGCTTGGGCCATCATTTGGCCTACGTTATATTTTTATAAGTCGACGGCTTATCATTTCTTAGTGGTCAATGAATGAAGAAAAAAAGAGCTAGATAGAGAAAAAGGGATAAACAAGAGAAGATTACGGATTAGCGTATAGAACTAATACGGTAAATTATTGGTGTTACCGATTTATAGGTCTTATAGTCACTTGGATGGATTAGGACTACATTTTGAGAGATGGGACTCGACCTGAGTGAATTAGTCGAAGCTAGTCGAGCTACATAAATTTGTATCGTCGTGTCCACCTACGCCCGATAGTTTTATCAAAGAACAACGTTAGAATACTTTTTTAATCATGAGAAAGTTTGGAAGGCTCTTTAGGCGCAACAAAAGCACCCGACCTAACCCGTTTTATGTGATTTAAGATGGCGAAAAATGTGTGAATATATCGCATGAATTTTATCTTATCGTATCATGTATATGACTAAAACAAGAGCCAAGAGAATGCTTGCTCCAGTGCTCAACATGTAACACTTAATTTGCCTCTATGACACGTGATAAGTTACGGGACGTAATTGTGCCGCATGGCTCGGGTTCAATCAATTAGCATTAGCTTGGTGATTTGTCTCACTAAACCTTCTATCACTTAATGGATAAAAATGTGTATTTAGATGTATTCTCAAATATATTTAACCAATAAAAATATGCGCCTCTTCTTATATTGAAAATTTTGACTCCAGGGTCTATTTTGGGGGACCAGTCACCTAGGGCTACCATTTTTTTTTCTTGCCTAACTTTTTTTATCCTGTAGAATCATTCAAACCTCATTTATGGCCTACATTATATCATCATGGCAACAAAGAAACTGATCTGAACTACTCAGTAAGGTGATCGAGGACAATTTTTCAAGATCAAGATTCGAACACAATGAATTATATGAGAGAGAGAGAGAGAGAGATGAATAGTGTTGGGAGTCGAGTGAGGCAAGTCTCTGAGAGCGCTAGATTTCGAGGGTGAGAAAGGAGAAGATGAAACATAGACAAAAGAAAGTGGGAGTGAGACGAAGATGAGACATGGAGGAGAGGGGAGTATTAAGCGAGAGAGATGAGATAAAGAATCAAGAGAAGAATAGTAATCTTGAAACAAAACAAAAAAGAATATATATTGTCGAAATGCACGTGCAAGTTGTGTTAAAAAAAGTTTCGTATCCAATAATTTATGTGATTTGGAGTAAGTACTATATTTAATTGGCCCATAACTCATTGGTTCAAACTTTTTTAAATGAATGTGGATTCAGCTAAATGCATTGACAAGTTCGAACTTAAACTATTTCCGAGCAATCTCCTTTAGCGAAAGGTATTGACCTTTTAAATAGCTAGTGAAAAAAGAAAGCCAAATCGGCGAGAGATGTGCACGCGAGTTGGACGAGTTGAATTTAAGTTTTTCTTAGTTGTCATCTATTCTAGAGAAGTTGGGGCCGGATGTTGAAGAATTGACTAGAGTGAAAGTAAGAACCGAATTAATTTGCCCTATCCAAATGAAATTGAAACGTGGGCCTTATCATATGGGCTCGAAAACTCTCCCGAAGGCCATGCCGAACACCAAATTGGGCCGGCATAAAACAGACAGGGCCCATTTTCTCGACAGAGCCCCGTCCCATCCGAAGACAGGCCCGGCGAGCCCGCGACCGCGAACGAAGCCTCGTGATCCAGGAACAAGCCGAGCCTTCTAGTCTGACCGGGACCCAGGCGCGGGATTCAAAAAAAGGGGAAAATCGGGGCCGTCGATACACGGGCCCCACCAATCGACCCCACGTAGATCCGGGGCGGACGATGGAGGCTCGGCCGGAACAAGGAGGGTGGGGGGCCACCGTCGTCCCATTTCCATTTCCCCCACTTCGCACTCCGTCTGCCAGGTCGAGAAGAGGCGGGAAAAGAGAAACGCCGAGAGAGAGGGAAGGAAGGAAGGAAGGAGAAGGAGATGAAGGAGAGAGGGAAGGGGGCGGGGAGATCGGTGGACGAGAGGTACACCCAGTGGAAGTCGCTCGTCCCCGTCCTCTACGACTGGCTCGCCAACCACAACCTCGTCTGGCCCTCCCTCTCCAGCAGGTTCTCCCCTCTCTCTCTCTCTCTCTCTCTCTCTCCCCCTAGGGTTTCTCGGCCGCTTCTCGTGCGCTGTCTTCCTCTCTTTCTTTAGCTCCTCTCGTTTCGCATTGCCGCCGAGGGAGTGTAGATGGTGCCGTGTTTTTGACCCTGAGCCGCTTGGAATTCCTTCCCAACCTCACGTGGCTTCTGGTTGTGACCTGACCGTAGACACGTGCGCATTGGTCCGTTCTTTTTCGTTTTTTTTTATAGGAGGAGATGGTCGTGAGGTTTTTTTTTTACCCAATGATGGCGACCGACGAGTGACGACTACGTCTCGGAGTCGTTGAGCGGGGTTAGGCTGTACGCGTCATTTTTGAGCCGTTGCAGCTGCGTTCCGTGCTTAGTCTCGTCGAAGGTCCGAGCGTTTTCGGTTCTTTCCGTTTTCCGCGTCGTCTCGGGTCCAATCCCTTCGAAGCATATGTTTTTCTTTTACCTGCAAGATGTGTGTCAGTTCGGTATTCGGAAGCGAGGAGATATCTAATGCAAATCGTGGCGGCGCTGAATTGAGCCCCGTATGTGATCTATCCGTACGTGAATTTTAGTAGCTACGTTGAAGGATTCGTGAGAGCCGAGGGAAAAATTGTAAAGCAGGACTTTGGGGAGTGCGATTGCTGGGTCATGCTTTTGAAATCTGATTAGTTTTCACATGTAGCAACCTTTTCAATGGTGGTGACTGATTAATATGGTTGGTCGTCGGAGCCTGTAATTTTTCCTCTGTTGTTGTCTACCAGTGTGTTCAATGCTGCATATCGGTCATAAAGTATACTGCCTTGGCTGTTAACTGTTCAAATCTCATCTCTACAAGCTATCCTCAGGTGCTCTCCCAGTTATCAAACGTGTGTTTTTCGTTTTATTTTTTTCTTTGGAACATGTTATTCATGATAAAGTGCTTATAACAGTGTTTTTTCAAATCATATCTATCTGTTCTGTCATTGCATTTGATAATCGTCACCAATTAAGTTTGATGCGGATGTGCTGCTCATACACTGTTGCTTTTCTAGGGTTGAAGAATGCTCAGGTTTATGATTAAGTAACCAAACAACAATCTGACTGAGCAGCTTCGGTATGCACCAGGCCGATGATTAAGCGCATACCAACGTCAGTACTTTGGGATTATTTCGCATACATGGCCGTCGATAGTATTCCCAGAAATCAAATATGGGAAAGATAGCTATTTCTCTTCATCACTCCCGGCCGCTGCTACAGGTATATCGCCATAAATATAGAACATTACAATGTTTAGGCAGTCCAGTTGATAAAATGTCTTGAATAGCCATTAGCATGAAATAGATTTCTCTTCCTTGACAGAGGATCTGCTGATTTTTTTTGTTAGTATGATTATGTCCATTGGCAGGATCCTGGAAGGTCTTCATGCTTCTTATGTGGAGTCCATGCCTTTCAAATATATAACTGCGTTCACCGTATTTCAGTTTGTGCATCTGTTGCTGTGTCTCGGAGTGACAAAAATCCCGATTGCCGGAATTCTATTCCCCTTGCCGTTCTTTCTTCTCATAGGAATAAGGCAACATGTATTACCCAAGTTGTTCAATCCACATCATCTGTGAGAACTAGATGCGTCAGAGTATGAAGAAGTCACTTGTACCCCCATGATTTTCCTTCAGCTTCTCTCATCAGGTACACGAAGTCATTGTCATTAATCATCATAAATTAGCTCCCTGTCTATGCAAGATCTCACCAGGTATTATATTAGGAGAGAGAAACGTTACTTTCCAGGATCGCGGAAGATGGGGACGAAAAATCCGATGCTGAGATTTCCGATGAGCTGACAACCAGCAGAGGAGAGTTGAAGGTTAGGGGTGTGAGCTTCACTGAGTATGGACGTGGTCAAGTAAGAAAACATTCATCTGCGTGTCAAATGAAGGGGCGGAGTTTAAGAAGTCTCCTAATTTGTTTATGCTTTGCAGTTGCATCCAGGGGACACTATCTAGAGTGAGATTTCATCACACAAGAGAGAGCTAGCTCAAATAAAGGTAGAGAGGGAAAGAATGTTGTTGCAGATTGACTTTAGACTATTCGCATCAGAAACATTCTGCTAAGGAGCGAGCTGAGGGCAATGACTGTTCTGGAGGGGAGGGAGAGCCAGACCTTACTACAGCACTTGCCCTCCCCCGGCTTGGCAGGCAAAGTTGATCTTAGTGCTAATGAAAATCTTCACTGTCATCGTTCATGGATTGGGACTTGTTTTTATTGAGGAAGCTACTAGGCCTGTGAACCTCAAGAAAACTCTTTTCTATCCGAGTCCCACATTCGACTTGAGGGCTGCCCAGTCATTTACTGAATACGAAAAACAAACAATACAGACAGCTATTATGGATGACACTGCTCGATGCCACACGAGCTGTCTTTGACATTTGTAAGGAGTTATTCTGGTTAGTGAGTTCCATAGGTAAGTAGCATACCAAAATCTCTCATTCGTTGAAATGGAACTCACGTCTTCGCATGTCACGAGACTCCGCAACCATAACGGAGTGGTAACGCTTGAGGAGAACCTGTGATCAAAGGAGCGGTAACTTCAATCTCATGCTTCTCGTGAATGCCCCGGCATGAGTACCCTGGTCAGGAAACTCATCATAGCTTACAATCTCTGTCTAGACACCATCTGAGTTACACACAGACATTTGTCCAATGAATAGACTGAACCGTGATCAAATGTGTCGTTTTGATGTGACTAGATGGGCTTCTTTTGACTTACGTATAATGAAGAAATACCCAAAAACATGTGTCACACACATTGTGATTGAGCCGGAGGTGCACCTGGTGGAGATGACTATGCTATGCCCTATATCTGGTTCCCGTACAACAGTGAGGGCAGGTATGCTTGGTGGAGTTTCTCTAGGCTTGTGAAACCTTTATGTCTGAGTCCAACTCGTTAGACCAAACGCATGCAGCCCATGTTCCAACTTCCTGCTCCACCGATGCTGTATTCAACTGTTACTCAACGGCCCTTTTTCTAGTTTGTGCAGGTCATCGCATTGACTGTGTTAATTGTTAACATCGCCGACCAAGCCGAGCAGGAGAAAGACCTCACTTGGGTTGGTTCTGTCTCTGAATTGGCGATTTCATATCGCCAAACTCCTGAGAAAAAGATAACCAGATTTTTATCGTTTTCTTACTCATCGATTGGCAGTTCTTATGAAAAAAATGATCGCTGAATATTGTATCATTCTATGTTTTCTTCTTGGAATAATGGAATGCAGATTATTCAACACAATCTCAAGGTTACAACCTCACTAACCACACGGTTGCCAGAGAACAACCAAAATGAAAATGATTAAATTAAAAAAAGGAATCTCAAGGTGACTCGATTCACTGAAGTTTGTGCAGTTCTCATCCAAATGATAGGGTGCAAGATAAGAATCGAAGCTTGAATATACGTTGCAATGTGCATGCGGCAATCAATAGCATGTCTTTGACCTCCCCCAGAAACAATCTTTCGAAGAATTTAACTTAATTGATTGATCTGCCCCTTAATTGCATACAAAATGCACGTTACCCCCAGAAACAATCTTTCGAAGAATTTAACGTAATTGATTGATCCGCACCTTAATTACATGCAAAATGCACGTTACCATGCTTCAATCGCATGCAGGCAAAGATATATGGTTTTATCTGTCCGAGGCCGCCCGCTCGCTCTCCTCGGCTGTCTCCCTCCACCGCAGCCTCCTCGGCCTCCAACTCGCCTCGCCTTCGCCGGTGCACACGCCTCACCGTCTTCGCCGAGACCATCTCCCGTGCTCAAGTCCCGAACTCGCGAATCCCGTTCTCAAGAGCTACGACTTGGTCGCCGTCGGCCTTTCAACCAAGCCGTCTTCAATCACTCTTCGTGAGAAATCCAAGGTAATGTGAGGGCATGACACAGTTATGACATAGTTAGGTTTTTTTCTTCTTTATTAGGGAAATCGAAAGGCTTAGTGTTTTTTTCTGGGATGTCGGAAATTATTACGGAAATAGAATGATTTTATCTTTAGAAGCATCTTTGACAATTTTAAAATGGAGAAAAGTAACAAAAATTGGAGTTATTCCTACTACTTCTCACGTTAATTCGGGGAGTGTCGATTCATATCGATACTATGTTTCAATTGAATTATTCTGTAATAGTCTCTTCCAGTAATTTGCGTAGATATAATTGCTGTTGATTTTTCCGGAGAAGCTGCCCTCTGGCTTGAAGCTCCCCTGGTCAAAACCGCTATTGATATATGTCCCCTACTTTTTCTTCCTTGTTTTACCCGTTCTATTTTATTGGCAGGCATGAATGATGAACTGTGGAGATTGATCTATAGGTTTCGTACGACAGTGAGGAGTTTGTTTTGAGATCTCGTGCTCGAGTCTCATCTCAGATCCTCAGGTGAGGGGACAAGTGATATCTACCGTCAAGGTAAGGGCCACACTCTATTCTTCACGAAGTTGGATGATGTGTTATTTATTTATTTTATTTATTTTGTTCTTTTTTGCTCAATAATAATCATAGTGGAGATATATTGTTCTATATTTTTCCATTCTTTAGTATGCTAGATACTTGCTCTTTTTATAAGTCCTCTAATAGTTTTGCAATGGGAATTCGAGATTCAAAATGATAAAGAGAGATCTCTTTAATCATGCAGACTTATGATTCGAAGAGGTAGCAATATTTCGTAGTAGTGCTGCCTAGTTAGCGAGTTTGGAATCATCTTGTAGTTTTGCACATATTGCATTTTTAGAGGACTAATAAGTGCAGCCACTTTGGGCTGAATTTTAATGACATAAATGGGTGACATGTCATAGTAGAAGGTAAAAATTAGATGGTAATGCATGATCAAAATTAGCCTTCACATAGATTGATGACTTGTCAAAATAATTTTGTAATTAACTCTAATGGCATTTTTGTTATTCTCATGACATGGAGAGAGAGAGAGAGGGCTGGCCATGGCTGGGCTAGCCTAGAATTGATGGGCCCATTGGGCCGAAGCCTAGTAGGGTCATTCGGCCCAATGGGCCGGACCCAATCAGGTCAACCCGGGTCGGCTTGGGGATGCTCGTATGTCTCAATTTTGTCTATTTATTCTATGGGTGATCTGTTTTAGTTAATTAGGCCAAGTGGGATTGCATTGGACTTTGGCCCAAAGAGTTGGGCCCTATTCGGTCAAACTTGGATGGCTCGGTTCAAGCCCGGTTGACTCGGTTCAACCAAATCAACTTGTGGGATCCCAATTGCTTTGAATTGTATTATGGGTTTGGCCAATCTTGCCTTGCTCTACCCAATTAGCTAAATCGGGTTTTGGTCCAAGTAGGCTTAACTAGAACGGGTCAACTAGGTTGACTCGGCCGGACCTTATCGATCCCAATTCCCGTTTTAATCAATTTATGCCAAGTTTAATTTTGCCAAAATTGATATTGAAATTGAGTAAATTTGGCTTAATCGGATTCAAATTGGGATAATTACCGTTACTTATGAAGGATAGATAAGGGCCCTAAAATGATGCTCGAAAATCGGTTAACCCATCTCAAGCTTGAATTCTCAAAATTGGCTTAAGATTTCAATGCTTTACAACTTCTGGATCAAATGTTGATCAACCATAGTGCAAGAGGGCTCCTGAAGCGTATGCTCCAATACCGCTAGGCATGGTAGGGATGGAATAGTTATTGGCGCAAAGAAATTACTCTAGAAATTAGTTTAGAAATCAATGAATTATGAATGTTACCGATCAGGGGTCAAAATTTTTAGTTTGGTCAGAAAGTCCACTCTCTATCGTTTTCCAAAAAAAAATAGTAATTGAGAGTCTAATTAAGCTGGCCAATAATTGAATGGATGATTTTTCAATTTTTCAAATTTTTGAAAAAATGGTGACAGAAAGTTGACTTTAGGGTATGATAAATAAAAAATAAAAATAAAAAAGAGCCAACTCTAAAGTTAACCTTGGATTATTGAAATGTCTTTTTTTCTTTTGCCAAGAAACAAGATTTGTCGTGATTTGAGAACTCTAATCTCAAGTTTTTACTCAACCAGGCTTATTAGCTAAATCAAGTGTTAATAATAGGTGATTAGGCACGAATACATAATTTACACATCCAAATACTTAAAAGTGAATCACTTTGGGCTTGCAATTCCATAATTTCTTACATGGTGGCATAAAAACATAACTTGTTTGGAGTTACCCGTTGATCATTTGCGTTTTTGTCTTAATATCCTTGTCCCAAAACTTCCCTGGAACATTCTACACATGCAACATGCTCCTACAGGTTTCTACCACATGCCCATTCTCTTTTTTATGTTTTATTTTTTCCTGCAACTTTATTTTGCCGTGCTGTACTTGGACGTGTAAATTGTCGGTGTATCTTACACTTTTGCAAATACTATGTGAACTCATGTGATGTGTACTTTCCCCATAATTAGCACGAAGGTATCGTATTGTTTGCTGAATTATTTTTCTGCATTATCTTTGAACTCCTTACATTTCTCTATAAAATCAACATGCCTAAAGATATTAGCAATGAACGTTATCATGTGCTTTGACATCTAAATATCCGTTGCTTTGCTCATTTGAGTGGATGAGTTCGAGAGGGGTCTTAGCTTGGTATTTGAACTCCTCACATGAAAGTTGATGTGTTTTCTCATGTTGACACCCGACACATATTATGTCATCTTGAACCTCTAACTGGGGGAGACCCTTTAGTGTAGCCTTCTCCATCATCACTTTCAACTTATGATAATTTATGTGTTTGAGCTGAGCATGTCAATTGGACTGGACCTTTGAGAAGTATGGCTATTTCCACAACACATTAATTATATTTGAATGTATAGCCTTATTCACCGATGAAAGGTGCCTTTTAACGTTTCTAATAGACTTCTTTTGAAATATCATTTTCATTGAAAGCAACAATTGCCTTACTCTTTCTCGAGAAAAGTCCTAAATTTTTGCATTAGTACCAATTTAGTCCTAAATATTTTAATTAGACCAATTAGTTTTAAACATTTTTACATTATTATCAATTCAGTCCATCGGCCAATTTAGGATGGAAATTGCCAACGTGGCCATTGGCAGTCCTACGTGGCATCACCGGCACTAACGTAGACAAAATTTATAATTTATAATTTTTTTTCTTTTTTTCCTTTTTTTCTTTTTTTTTTTTTTTTTTTTTCCTTACCCCTTGGCCGATGAGGTCGCTGGCCAACCATCGCTTGCCACGGGGCAAGGGCGTCGGCCCCCACTCGATCCGGGCGAGGGTTGAAACCCTTACCTGTTGGCCGATGAGGTCTAAAACCCTAGCCTATTGGCCAACAAGGGCGCGGCGGCCCTTGTCGACCAAGAGTGAGGGCCTTTGTGCCCTCGTCGGCCATAGGCAATGGCGTGAAGGCCCTCGCTTGTGGCAAGCGATGGCTGCTATGCCTCAGGCAAGGCCATTGTGGCCCTTGCTTGGATCTGGGTGAGGGCTCAATGCCCTCGCTTGTAGTAGGCAAGGGTGTGGTGCCCTCGCTTTGATCTAGGCAAGGGCCGCTACACCCTCACTTATGGCTGACGATGGTCAACCAGCAACCTCGCTGGCCAAGGGGTAAGGAGAAAGGAAAAAAAAAAAAAAAAAAAAAGGGAAAAAGCCACCAAAAACCCCCAACTTTGCCTGGAGTGACACATTTACTCCGAACTTTGTTTTGTGATGTGAAAAATCCCGAAATTTGTTAATTGTGACACATTTACCCCAAACTTTTATTTGTGACATAAAAAATCCCGAACTTTCATTTGTGTGACACATTTACCCTAAATCACAAGGATATTTTGGTCTTTTTACTTTTAAAAACTTTTTTCTTTTTTTTCTTCTTCTTCTTTCTTCCCTCCGCCGGCCATGGCGGAGGGAAGCCGGCGTCTGCCCTCGCTGGACGCCGGTGAGGGCACCCCTCGCCCGACGCAGCGAGGGTGGCCCTCGCCCAACGCCGCCGAGGGCACCCCCGCCCGAGTCCGGCGAGGGCACCTCTCTCCAGCCCTCGTCGACGTCGGGCAAGGGCCTCCCTCGCCCGACGCCGGCGAGGGCACCCCTTGCCGATCGGCGAGGGCACCCCTTGCGCCGGCGTCGGGAGAGGAAGGCTCTCGACTAGGTCGGTCGAGGGCCTCCTCGCCCGGCGAGGCGAGGGCAGCCCTCGCCCGATGCCGGCTTCCCTCCGCCATGGCCGGCGGAGGGAATAGAGAAGAAGAAAAAAAGAAAAAATAAAAAAGAAAAAGAAAAAAACAGAAAGAATAAGACGAAAATACCCTTAATGGGGTAAATGTGTCACAATTAGCAAACTTCGGGGTTTTTCACGTCACAATACAAAGTTCGGGGTAAATGTGTCACTCCAGGCAAAGTTGGGAGTTTTTGGTGGCTTTTTCCAAAAAAAAAAAAGAGAAAAATGATTTTTTTTTTAAAAAAATCTGAAAAATTTAAAAATTTAAAAATTTGTCCACATTGGCGCTAGTGGTGTCATGTAGGACCATCGGCGCTCACGTCAGCAATTTCCAACTTAAATTGGCCCGATGAATTGAATTTGTACTAATGTGAAAATTTTTAGGACTAAATTGATCCAATTAAAAAGCTTAGGACTAATTGGTACCAATTCAAAAAGTTTAGAACTTTTTTAATACTTTTCCCTTTCTCGGGTTACCCATGCATAACCGAATAGATTTTCTTAATCTAGATAACAAAATTAGCCTTCGTTAATGACGCATGGCAATCGAAGGTGGTCCGCCTAAACCATGGTAAGGTTCATTCATATTGATGGTCTGTTCAGTGGTCATTGCAGATGATATATATATGGCATTCAGAGCTAGAAATTCTTATCTCCCATGAAAACATTGTCGTCAATCAGTTATTTCCGACCATGCCAATTGCTAAAGCGTGAGTAAAAACTCATCCTCCTATTAATTACTCTTCCTCATTATAATTTACCTTACTGGTTTTCCATGTCGGATGCCTCCAGCTGGAAAAATAAAGATAATTCATGGTGATAATTATATGGTAAATAATAAATTAGCGCATACCATAATATATTGCTTCAGATTTACCAATGATCTATATGTCATCAATAAAAAAAATGCTGTGTATTGACATTGATTGTGGTCTTGAGATTTGGACACATGCTGACGAAGACCTAGCTGCAAGTCTTGGTCTTTTTGTATTGTAGCCATGAGTCGGTCAATATAAACCGAAGAAAATTCAGTGGGTGACTCCAATCATCAAAAGAGGAGGCATAGAGAGCATTGCCGACCCAAGAAATATCCGGACGGCTCCAACATAAGCTAGGCTTGGAAAGCCGTGAAGATAGAGATGTCGTCTTGTGCTTCGTCATCTGCGATTAAAAGGCCAAACACAAGTCATGCCTTAGCTAAACTGAAGGCAGATGCCTCCAACAGGAAAAATAAAGATAATTCATTGTAATAGTAATATGGTAAATAATAAAGGCGCATATCACAAAATTTCTGAAACTGAAATCAATTTCTAACCAGGATTTGATTTCTCAATTTTTATTTCCTTGATGAGTTTCTAAGTAAAGAAACATGTTTGATAACTACTCAAAATTTTTGTTTATAGAAAAAAAATAATAGAATAAAATTTCTATTTCTAGGAGGTGGCGGTGGGCATCCGGCGTCTCACAGACGGTGGGTGGGCGGTGACGAGAGTGAACGATGAGAAGAGTTTTCATTCTCACTTTTGTTCTAGAATTAGAAAAGTTAAAAATTTTAATTTTTGAGTTTTACTCCAAATTTATTTCTAGAATAGAAATTCGTTTTAGAAATAGAAAAATTAAATTGTGTTACCAAACGGATTTTTATTTCAAATTTGTTCTGAAAAAAATAAAAAAAAATAAAGAAATAGAAATTTTATCATAGGCGCTTTAAATTATCGCATAACGTGATATATTGCTTTAGATTTACGGATGGTGTATATGTCATCAATCCAAAAGGCTGTGCATTGACATTGATTGTGGTCCCGAGACTTGGACACATGCCGAAGACCTAGCTGCAAGTCTTGGTCTTTTTGTATTGTAGCCATGAGTCGGTCAATATAAACTGAAGAAAATTCAGTGGGTAACTCCAATTATCAAAAGAGGAGAGATGGAGAGCATTGCGGACGCAAGGAATATCCGAACGGCTCCAACGTGAGCTAGGCTTCCAAAGCCGTCAAGATCGGGATGTATTCTGGTGATTCACCGTCTGCAATTAAGAGGCCCGAAACAAGTCACATCTTAGCTAAAATGAAGGCGAATTGCCTCCGGCCGGAAAAATAAAAATAATTCATGATAATAATGATATGGTAAATAATAAATTAACGGATAACATGATATGTTGCTTCAGATTTACCAATGATCTATGGCTACGTTTGGTCGTCCATATTTCTAATCGGATAGGATTGGATATGATTTAATATGAAATCCTGAGATTTTTTTATATCATGTTCATTATTTGGTGAATCGCAGTACTAAAGTCAAATATATTCACATCATATCATATACATTTTTTTGATATAAATGGTATGTAATTATAAATAAACCTAAATGTTCATAAATGGAGATGGTGAAAATCTCTTGTAACATTATTCCTTAATTTATTTTTATTTTTTTCCTCTTTTTTATATTATTTTCTTTATTATTTCCTTTTTCCCCTTTCATTATTCTTTAATAAAATTTTATCAAATAGTAAACTGTACTAACATACCTAAAATACACAAATACCTTAAATATATAATAAATATAAATATTTAATTTATAGATTGAATGTTTATTATAAGATATAATTAAAGTTGAATATATAAATTAAAATGAGATTAAATAAAGATAAATTTATATATTTTTTAATTTCTTAAATTAGAATTCAAATATTATTTATATTGAAATATAATTTCAATTTTGTTAATTTAATAAATTTGTTATTTGAGAAAAATAACTTTCCTATTATGAATATTATAAATCCTATTCACATTTATCCCACCTCCCCCATGAAATAATTTTATCCTGCCTATATCCCCTTATATCCGACTTATCCTATTTTTTTTTTTTTTTTTTTTTTTTGACTTATCCTGTTTTAAGCGAGTACCAAACGTAGGATATAATAAATCATATCTTATCTCGAATTTTATCCCGACTGCCAAACGCGGCCTATATGTCATCGATCAAAAAGCTGCGTATTGACATTGATTGTGGTGCTGAGACTTGGACACATGCTGATGAAGACCTAGCTGCAAGTCTTGGTCTTTTTGGATTGTAGCCATGACTCGGTTAACTATAAACTAGAGAAAATGTAGTGGGCGACTCCAATCGTCAAAAGCAAAGACGTAGCGAGCACGGCGGACTCAGGGCATGTCAGCTTGGAAAGTCGTGACGATAGGGATGTCATGATGTGCTTCGCCATGTGCGATGCAAGCCACATCTTAGCTAAACTGAAGGCGGATGCCTCCGGCCAGAAAAATAAAAATAATTCATGGTAGTAATTCATGGTAAATAATAAATTAACGCATAATATGATATATTGCTTCAGGTTTAACAATGATCTATGTGTCATCACTCAAATTGATTGTGGTCCTGAGACTTGGGCACATGCTGACGAAGACCTAGCTGCAAGTCTTGGTCTTTTTAGATTGTAGCGATGACTCGGTCAATATAAGCCGGAGAAAATGCGGTGGGTGACTCCAATCGTCAAAAGCGGAGACGTAGAGAGCACGTGGACCCAACGAAGGTCAGCTTGGAAAGTCGTGAAGATAGGGATTCGTGATGTGCTTCGCCATGTCCAATGAAGAGGTCAGACACACGTCACATCTTAGCTAAACTGAAGGAGTGTTTAGCCATAGACATGGCACGCCAGAGAGTGGAAAATAGTGAGATGGAATCAACCGGCTTCATTGAATTGGCCGCTCCGGGGTTTGACTGTGATGGTGTTCCCCTTGCAAGGTAAATGTGGAAATTCAACACTTATCCCATGACACCTCAAGTCTCGTATAAGATGGTTGAGGTCCTTGATGTTTCAGGTAATATTTACCTCAAATAATCACCGCCTTATGTGTTTATTAGGAATATTTCTTTTGAAGGCTTGGCTTACTTGTCATAATATATGGCATATGCTAAGAGATACAAATAAGCCTGACTTCTCTTTTCCTTTTTTGGAACAGCATGTGGGGTGACCGGACCTTCCGTAAGCTTTCTCTATTAGCTTTCTTTTATTAGAACTTGTGTGTCCTCCTAAACTTTGCGGTTGAAGACATAAGTCTCATGTGTGAATCTTTAGATGAAGCCGTAACTGTTCATATGCCGATAAGTGTAACACCACCGACATGCTAAATAGGTAGTGTAAGAGATGAACACCCAATCACGATTATCGAATTCAACTTGTTATTTCCTCCTACATGTTACATAACAGCATCCCCAGCAAGCTTAAGATGATAGATAATTTCACATTTGATTGTGTGGTGATGTATCTCTTTACTGCTCCATGTTATACTTTAATAGGGAAAATGACATAAGAGGTGCTATAACTTTTGTATGACACACACTTCATTGTCAAAACTTCTTGAGCAAGCACTTGACTACCTATTTATAAAAAAATAAAAAATAAAAATAATTACTTAAGTGTCATCAACAATTTTCTTTACCGGAAAATCCGACATAACATTAATTTATTATGTATCAGCTGACATGGCTTGCTGGAAGAAATCCAATCAGCCAAAAATAACTTGTTCGCCTTAGTTCTTACCCAAATTGACTAGTTGGGGTTAAATTAGGGCCAAGAAGCAATCCCTAATCCTAATCCCTTGAAATTACTATTAAAACTGCAGCTGATTACCTGCAGCATTGTAAGCGAGAGCCCTAGTAGAAGCAGAGTTGAGGTCATTGAAGAAACGACGTAGAGAGGAAGGATCAGGGCAAGTGTGATTTGGTTGAAAAATCTTCCTCCAAGTGAGGACAATCTTGTAGGACTCTGTAAATGCTAAAGAAGCCCAAGAAATTGCAGTTTTATGCTGGTCTCTGACCTTTGTTTTTGCGCAGAAAAATTAAGAATTGAGTTATCGGTGATCTAGTTCAACGTGATTCTTCATATAGACCAACCGGAGAGGTATTATGTAAACCTTTCCGTGGTCGCTGACGATGGGGTCGTTGGGTGCATATATCGTCCATCGACTGCCTCATGGTCCCCAAGATCTCAAGTGTGAAACATTTGTTCATGATCATCACCTCCAAGAATCAGCCACGCCTTCATCGCTGCCTCCTTCCAATTGGGGTCCAGCGTGTCATAGCTCTCCTTGAGGTCGCGCGCCACCTCCCTGATTAATTTCTGTTAAGAAAGCTATGCGGAATTAAAATTAAAAAAAAAAAAAAAAAAAAACACGGAGGACAAATCACCAAAATTTGTCGCTAGAAGCACTTAAGTAATCGTTTTTCACTAATATGCTACTCAAGTGATCATTTGAAAAGTTTTGATATTTAAGTGAACGTCGTACAAAAGTTATGATATTTTTAGACTCCATTTGTTTCGCAAAAAATGAATGATTTTTAAAATATTTTCTTAACATTAATAGTTTGTATCGCTTGGAATAATTAAACAGTGGGAAAAGTTTTCATTATCAATAATAATTTATATCTAAATATTCTCGTGAACGATAAAAATATATTTTGTTCATTTATTTTTGTAAACAATGTACGTGGTCATTTTTTTTTAATTTTTTTTCAAATAATTTATTTTTCACGAAATAAACGGAACATTTATGTCTTTATCGTTACCTTAATCTCTTATTTGTCGATCTATATTAAAATACTTTTAAGCAAGATATTCCGGCGGCCCTATAATTCTGGGTTTAAACTTTCTCATATGAGATGCTTCATCAAGAGCTTCCTTGCTCCCCGTGACTGACGTGAAAATGTCGATCTTGAACCTGGCTGGATCGTACAAGTTCAGCAGTGACCGAGCGATCCACGATTACTCCAGAGACATAATATGGATTCCACTGTTAAAGTGAAGAAAAATTAATGGCTTTCTCGCATAAATCCCACTCGCATGGGAGAGCGAAGGGGCTGGTGGAACAAAAAATGGTTAAATCGTAAAGCTATGTCCCTGTATTCCCGTAAATGGTCGAATTACAAATCCAATGAGGAGTAGTTGCAAATTACTCCCATATTGCTGGAGCCTGAAAATTGCACGATATCCTACCTCTAAGTTTTTTCTTTTTTGTGGTCGAATCCTACCTCTAAGTTGAATGAGCATTTTGGGGGCTTTTCCCATTAGTGTGGACATGACGTAATGATACCTGCAAGGTGATGGAGCATGGCAAGCAAAGGTGGTTTGGTCCAAACCATGGTAAGATTCGTTGATACCGATGGTTCGATCGGTGGTCATTATAAATGATATAGAGGTAACAACGAAACTTCATAGCAATAAATTATTGCCAATCGCTGAAAATGTGAGCCAAAACTCATCCTCCTAAAAATTACTTTTCCTTCTCATTATATACCATGTGGTTTTTCAATACGGATGCCTCTAGCCGAAAAAATATAGTCAATTCCACTGTGTATTGTAATAATGATACATACAAAAAAAAAAAAAATAGCGCATCACATGACGTATTGTTTCTAATTGACAATGGACCATACGTGATCAATCAAAAGCTGTCTATTGAGATTAATTGCGGCACTTAACTTTCGTACATCTGCAGATGAAGACCTAGCTTCAATTCTTGGGCTTCTTGCATTCGAGCCATGACTCAGTCATTTATAAACTGAAGAAAATTCAAGATGAGATTAATGCGGGGGCCAACGAGCACCACATGAGGTTGCGTGTACTTCCGATCCTCTTAGTAATTTGACATTAAGACGAGACTAATGAAATATACTGGTCTATAGCCATTAAGATGATGCCGGTTAAACGGATGAATGGAGAGCTCACGCTATAAATATAAGGCCTGCATGCATATCTTCCTCACACGTCTCTCTTCGACAATCTCCACTGCTCCATGACCATGGCAAGATCTATTACAGCTTTCTCGTTCGCGTTGCTTGCTGGTTTAGCTTCATCACTAGTCCCTGTGGTCCAAGCCCAACCAGGTCTCTCTCTCTATCTCTCTCTCTCTCTCTCTCTCTCTCTCTCTCTCTCTCTCTCTCCAGCGTTGAGAAAAGTTTTTTCGTTCCCATGAGTTTGCATGAGATGCTAAGGGCGCATTTGGTAACAATTTTCCTCCGAGAATAATTTTTTATGAGAAATGATTTTTTCCGATTCTGTTATCGGGAACAATTTTTGAACAAAAAAATGTGTTTGATAACTTCCCAAAATTTCTATTCCTGAAATAGAAATATGTTTGGTAGGATTCTTAGATTTTTTTTTTATTTCTTTTAATATTTTAATTCTTTTTTTATATATTTTTTTTTTACTTTTTTCTATTTCTTTTTCATTTTCTTTTTAGCTAACGAGCTTACCGAAGGCCAGCTTAGCCACGGCGAGCCTTAGCCTCGCCGGATCTGGGCAAGCATTGGCCTCGCCCTAACCTGGCGAGGCCCAGTCTCATGCTGGCTGGGAAGGCTGAGCCTCGCCGTGGTCGTGCGAGGCTCGGCCTCGCCGTGGTCGTGCGAGGCTCGGCCTCGCCTTGGCTGGGTGAGGTCGACCTCGCCCGGATCCGGCGAGACCGAGCTCGCCCAACCACTAGCAAGGTTCGGCCTCGTTGGACCACCGCTAGGTAGGGCGAGATCGACCTCGCCTAGCCAAGGCGAGGTCGAGCCTCGCCCTGGCTTGGCGTCTCCGGGGGCCAACAATGCTCCGGCAAGGTTGTCAGCCCTCCTCTAGCTAGTCGCCAGCGCCATCCATGGCCAAGGTTGGCGACTAGCCAAAAGGAAGAAGGAGGAGAAGGAGGAGGAGGAGGAGGAGAAAGAGGAGGAGAAGAAGAGAGAAGAGAAAAAAAAAAAGATTTTAAAAATTGTTCCCGAGAACAAGAAACTAATTTTTTTACTAATTTTTTTTTGTTCCAAATCTATTCCCAAAAAAAAAAAAAAATAGATTTTTTATTCCAGGAACAAAAGTTTTACCTAACAGGTTTATGTTCTTTTTTCAGTTTCCTGGAAAAAAAGAACAGATATAGTTATTCTGGAGAACAGAAATAACTTTTACCAAACGGTCCCTAAAGGATTTAGAGTTTGCATGCTTTGCTTGGACCATAAGGAGAGAAAAAGGAGGGAGAAATATGAGTTAAAGTCTCATAACAAATTAGACTCTTTATAAGGTGGGTGAGGAGAAATCTAAATTGTAGACATCCTCGACCCCAATTTTCTTCTCCCCTTTCTCCCCCACAACAGCATGATATTTTTCCTGTCTCGTGGTTTAAGCTTCGTACAGTGTCATTGTCCTATCTATGCCGTCAAGAAATGTTGGCTATCTCATTGTCTGCGTACCCCTCAATTAGTCATGACCTTCTATTGAAACCAAGTGGTCTCTTCTTTGTATTCAGACTTATTTGATCTAAGTGTCAAATCATCGGCACGTTAGAAACAATAACTATTGAACTATGTGAATGATCGAGTTACACCGAACTTGTTCCAACGGTCCACTAAGATAAATTGTTTTTCTATTTCACTGAGTTCTTTTTTTCTCTAAACTTACAAGGTTTTATCAGTATTGATTGTGGGGCAACTAATGCATACACCGATGATGGCATCGGAAAAAGATACGAAACCGATGAATGGTTCATAGACTCTGGACAAAACAAGCAGATATCCACGAGGTTCATATCTGAAGGCTTTCGACAGTATTGGAATAATTTAAGGAGTTTTCCCAACGGAAAGAGAAATTGTTACACTTTAAAACCAGACCAAGGCAAGAACAACACCTACTTGATTAGGGCATCGTTTTGGTATGGAAACTATGATGAAAAGAATCAGGCTTCTTCATTCGACCTATACATTGATGTTAATTATTGGACCACGGTTGTGAGCGACTTGGATGGTGGTTATGAAGAAATCATGTATGTGTCCCCGGCAGATGATATACAAGTTTGTCTTGTCAATACTGGCAGCGGGGTGCCCTTCATTTCGGCATTGGAACTAAGACATGTTGAGGATGATGGCATCTATCGGTTAAGATCTGGATTCTTGAAACTTGATAAGCGACAGGACATCGGAATGGCCTTGAACTCTTCCATCAGGTGATCAGCTAATTTTTTATATACAGATGCATGGTGATCATAGTCAAGAGAGACTCCGTTTTCTTTTTAATCGAATTTAGCCATTTTGCAAACTATTGAAGGCACGTGTACCTAATTTAACGGAAAAAATGAGGCCAATCGAAGTGGTAACGAGTCAAATGTGTGAAAGACCAAAAGGGGGCCACTACACAAGGCAAAATTGAGCAAAGACGCAAGGAAAAAAAAAGGCCAAGAAAAATTAACAGATTTCGAAACAAAAGACACTTAAAATATCATTAAAAAATGATATTAGACGTCAAAGATTACAACAAAAATCATTAGATGATTGAAAATGTTAAAAGAGAAACAGAAAAGCCATTAGGTCCGAGGAAAAAAAATTAAGTTATTTGAAAATTTTGAAGTTATAATCCAAATCAAAATTAGAATTTCAGATATGTATAAAAAACACTTAAGTTACTTCAACATAACAAGCGGACTGGTTGATTTATTTAGGAAAAAATTTCAACGCCATTGCAAAAATATTAGAATATAATCATAATTATTTTTGGCCTTAAATTTGCAACTAAATATTCAATAAACTAATGCGTATTATATACTATCATAAAGGTTTGAA
Source organism: Eucalyptus microcorys (assembly GCA_014182515.1). Taxonomy (NCBI): domain Eukaryota; kingdom Viridiplantae; phylum Streptophyta; class Magnoliopsida; order Myrtales; family Myrtaceae; genus Eucalyptus; species Eucalyptus microcorys. The sequence continues at coordinate 30,808,486 of CM024571.1, forward strand.
ATGAAAACATTACAAATTATTTACTAAAAACATTAGTGTTATAGTAAGTTATTGATGTCAAATAAATATAAGGTCATGTGGTGATTTTGAGTTGCATATAGTTTTTTAATAAAACTCACCATCAGATGATGTGGTTGAGGAACAATCATTTAGGCGAAATTGATAATTACATTTCAGTTCAAAACTTTAGTGATATAACAAATTGAAGGTTTTGTAATATGAGGAAATTCACTTATTATTGGTAGATTGTCATGTCGACAAATGCAATCATATTCCTTACCTCCTTTCTATCAGACGTGTATGATTTTAATCTATGTTATTATTATATTAAATACAGAGGAGCTCCTACTTTAAGGAACGCATTTTTTTTTTCTTCTTCAAGTATATTTAAGTAGACAAATCTTTCTATTAATAATTTACTTCACCTCTCACGTATCGCGATCATAAAATTTAAATCTTTTCTATCTTACAAACAATTGTATTAAAAATTAAGTATTGAAATATTTTTCTCATTCTTTGTACTTTGGCTCAATATGCATTATAGTTCCTAAACTTTACTTCAATGTGCAATGTGATCCTTAAACTTTTAATTTGTTCAATGTGGTCCGCGGATAAACTATATAAAAATATTCAATGTGATTGCTCCATTAATTCAAGTTCATAGACAAATCTCATAAATGTTAATTCTCACATACACAAATGCATGTGCATCAGTAAATATATAATAACAGTGTCTTCCCTAAGTGTCACCTTTGAGGTTGACACATAGGATTGTTATTTGTAAGGGATTGATCAAGTTGGAAAGAGTATTTTCTTATACTCTCCATTCATTTTTCTACTTACTTATTGCTTGTCCCTCTCCTTCCTCTCTTCGTTATTTCTTTATTTTAATTGCACCTCATTTGTATCGAAGAAGTTTCGCGCCTTGATAATGACTATACAAGTACATTTACTAAATAAAAATACATAAATCAGATGCACTTGAGACATAGTAAGAACAAACGAAATATAATAAGCCAAAACATCATGTTGATTGTGACATCCTGAATTTGCTATGCTAGACAATAGTATTTAGCATGATTTTTCATAATCGTTACAGTCATATCAGTTGTAGAAAGGGATTGATATGCTTTGAATTTCATATTTTATGATATTCAAAATTTGAATTTATTGAATTGAGATTTTCCTAATTTTGATATCTTTCATTGATGATTTTAGTAGATTCAAAATATTTTCAAACTCACCAATGTTGAGAATGAATATCGGCTTCCCTAAATCTCTATTTCTCTTCAATTGGCACACCACTTCTCTTTTCTCTACCAAAATTTTTAAACCTATGCTTTGGTTTGAGACATGTAATTTGGTTGGCTTTTACATCATGCATGGCATAATCAATTTCAACTTTATAGTTCATTAATGTTTTGGGTGAGTCATCCCTTATTTCAACAATGTATTGATGATTCATGCACACACTTGGCCAAAGAAGAGGAGCTCATCTTCACCACCATTTAAATATCTTCTTGTGGCAAATTTTCGTTAGGCCATTTGTGCCCAAGCTATTTTCATAGGAGCCACTTGAAGCTCATTCAATAGAGCACTTGTTCCATAATCATTACACTAAAGATACCTCATGTAAGTAGACTTGCCACCCAAACTTTAGTTAAGCCAGGTGAGGTCTTTCTATTGGAACACTTATCGTTGCATTTAAGTAAGGCAATCATTGTATAGCCATGGATGAAGACTATAAATAAGGGGGCCTTATCCCTTCATTTTGGGCACGCACTACCACTTCCTTTTGCTCATATTCTCTAGCAAAAGCTCCCATTTCTTACCTACACTTACTCTCAACCTTAATCACCCGAGCTATCTTGTATTTCTAGCTCTTCAAGTGTGTAGGTTGATCCCCTTTTGCATAACGATGGAGGGGATGAGGCGATGCATGAGACCATCAACCCCTAAGTTGGATGGTGGCTCGCTTATGAAATAATACGGGAGTAGTAGTACTAGTGAGCCCATAACCCACAGGTCTCAAGTATATATGTTTTGATGATAATTACTAGTGGTTGTATAAAGAAAAAGCAACATGTACTAAACTCGTACGACTTTCTTGTATGAGGCATGGTGACGTATTTTGTAATGCTTCCACATGCATAATTATAATTATAAATATAAGATATCATTGGCAAGGACATGTATAGCACGTGATGTACCTGGGGCGTCACATTGACTATATCATTATATCAGTTGCTCAAATTGATTAATCCTATGTTAATGGTAGAATCCAACAACCCGTGCAAAGGACAGATTATATCTAGTATATTATACAACTCAATGTCTACTCATCAAGAGGGGACTTTACATATACACGTACAAAAAATAAAAGTGCTCTCAGGACATTCATTAAGGGCTGTTAGTTATATTTTGAATATATGAACATTTATATTTAGAGTATTATAATTTCTTGAGATATGTTATATTCCAATATTCACAACATATATCAATATGCGTTTTTTAAAATGTTAGTGATCTTAACTAGTGTCACTATGACCCTTGTTAATAATATGTCACTCTTCAACCAATATATATATATATATATATATATATGTATGTATGTATGTATGTCTGTATGTATGTATGTATGTATGTATGAAGTTTGGTGCTAATACTCATTTTACGTAAAATACATGATTAATATACATAGCTATTTTGAAGTCCTTACGTTCCATCCGAGAAATATTTCAGCAGTGGGGGAAATAGATCCTAACCTCGTCCGAAACCTTTTAGCCTTAGAAAAGGAAAAGGAAAACACACATTTGGGGAATGCTATAAAGCCAATAACATTTTTGTTTAATTACGTAAAATGAACTATATGAAACCGACTATTTGTATGTACAGACGTGCTACAAGTCCGTGGCCACTAACTTCTCTTGACAAATATAATCAAATGCACATCATATTGCAATCTTCAAGTTTTGCATTGAATCACCAGTGAGATTCTTATTTTCATAACCAACCAAAGCATTGGCTTTTCCTTAGTAATGTTGTTAAATATGGTAAATTCAATATTTCTGTTACTTATCCATATGAATTGGCATTTGCTAGTCTCTCAGTCAATTGCTTAATTGTTTGCTCTTAAACTTTTTGTAAAAATGCCTCATGCAGGTACCCTGACGATGTTTACGATCGGATTTGGGCATATGAAAACTATCCTGACTGGATCTCTCTAGACAACACATCTATCATTAATTCATCTGACGATACTGATGCATATAAAGTTCCCAGCAAAGTTCTTTGGACCGCTCAAAGTACAATCGATGCCATTACTCCGTTGTATTTAAAATGGAAAGCTTCAAGCTTTGCAGAAAAATGGATTGTGTACTTTTATTTCTTTGAGACTGAGACACTGACAAACGGCCTCCAGAGAGAGTTCACAGTTTCCATGAATGAAAATCAATTCATGAAGACAGTGAGCCTTGAATACTTAAAGCCAGTGGTGGTTGTCTCCACTCCTGTTAATGGGTCGCTCATCACCTTCTCAATTGAATCGACAAATAAGTCTGGAAATCCACCGATCCTCAATGCTGTGGAGTTCTATACCATTGGTGATCTTCCAAATGTATCCACAGCACAAGATGATGGTACGCTATTATTCTTTTACATATTGTTATTGTCTACACACACTTACAATTGTGCTCCAACTGACATGGACAATAATTAGACAGATATTCCAATTTCAGTAAGATTTAGGCAATCCTATGCTGGATATACTAGTCTCCACTGTGGGTCCTATTTTATTTATGAACTCTGACCAGTAGTTGCTTTGTTGGGATCAATAAATGTGGCTAACTGTTACCCTGCTATCTGCTTAATTCCCCACTTGGGCTACTTTTTGCTTGGTGATTGCTGGAAAGTCTCTTCAAATTGAAGCCCTGAGATGTTACAAGTCTTTTGAAAAACTGAAAGTTTGTATGACTTATAAGTGATTGATTGCAACCACTTTTTGCATCTCTATACTTCTCTCTAAATAATATTTTTCTTTTTTGTGATTTAAATCACAGTGAAAACTATTAATGACATCAAAAGAAAATATCACATTCAGAGAGAAAGCTGGCAAGGTGACCCATGTGTACCAAGCAAATACACATGGAATGGTCTAAATTGTAGCAATGGAAATCCTCCGAGGATTATATCATTGTGAGTCCTCTGACACTGTTTCTTGATTACTGATTTTCTTAGTGAATCTCCAAGGATTATATCATTGTGAGTCCTCTGACACTGCTTCTTGATTACTGATTTTCTTAGTGAATCTTAAAAGAAATCTTATTCGTCATGAAAATTGGAAATTTTATGTATCAGCGAGGAATAATATTTCAGATCAATGCATGTATTAGCAAGGAATAATATTTAAGATAATTGCAACCTCTTGAAGTAACTTCTCACGTGGGATGGTGATATTTTGCGGTGGGTGTGAAATTAGGAATAGTCTATGAGCTCTCGCCAATATCATGTGAGATTCCCCAATAACCTACTTTTCCAATTTTTGAAATTAGTGTGTTCCAAATTGCTGTGTATGAGCAAGTATTGGGTCTTTCGAGAATAATTTTTAGGTACCCTAGGTCCAAAAATAAACATAAATTATAGAACAAGGAGATAGTGAGACCCATGCAAGAAAATTGACGATTATGGTCTTCCAGTACCTAAAACATTCACACCAGGAGGACCTAAAATATCTTCATTCTGAAGAATTAATTGCACAAGCTTTTCTATATTGTGCCAAATAATGCTGCCTTTATGAAGATGGCAATGACACGATCCTCTATTTTGATCTCCAATGGTCAGGAAATTGAGCTCGAGCAATTTGACGGGCAACATAGTCTCATCACTGTCACATCTATCAACAATGGAATACTTGTAAGTATCACCATGGTTGAATTAGTTGTGTCTGCACGTCACTCATGATTAAGCATCCTCTGGGAGTCAACTCATGATTCAATAATTAAGGTTGTGTTTTAGAAGACATAGGTTGTTGAAATATTGCCCTAATGTGTGGAAACATATTGCATTTGGCTATGGAGTTGGTTAACTTGATATGAGGTGCTCTAAACTTGCTCTTTCCCAGAGATTTGTCTGACAATCAGCTTACAGGAGAGATACCAGAAACTCTGGCAGGATTACCAAATCTTAGATTTCTGTAAGTTAATTTGTCTAAGTGAAGCATCAAGAGATTTAAGGTGGACATATCTCTAATCACGGCTATATTTGCAGAAATTTAAGCAGAAATAACCTTATTGGATCGGTTCCTGAAGCTCTTAAGAAAAGGGTTGTGGACAGAACTTTAAACATGAGGTTCTCTCTCTCTCTCTCTGAGTCATATGCGACTTTTATAAGGTGGCAAGACTATCAATATGTTTTCTTTATTGTGATTAAAAGCAAATAAGAAGGCCAACTTGCGATCAACAAATGGGAAATCAATCTAGGAATTTGTTGATAGGAATTTGAGTTCAGCTCCTTCATTCTTGTGGCAGTTTGGCAGGAAACAAGAATCTTTGCCTAGCTGATCCTTGCCCGCAGAAGAAGAAACAAAATTCCATCCTCATTCCAATTGTTACATCAGTTTCAGGCTTCTTTTTAGTTCTCTTTGGTGCTTTGGCTATTGTTTGGTTAATTAAACGGAAACGAAGAGCAGGTAAGCATTCTTGTGCTGTTCACACAATCTAAACTGCATTTGACAGCAATCTTGACTTTCGTTTTCCATTGGTACAATTCTAACTGCAACGGTGTCTTTTCTAGGATAATTTAGTTGAGAAAACATAACTCGGCAACTTGCTGTCTCTTCTCCCCCCTCCCCAACCCCCCACCCGGACTATCATTTTACAATCTCATCAACCTTAGGAATAAAGGAACGTTAGCATTAATCCAAATTTCCAATGCTGGTAATTTGAGTTACATAGTGGTCACAAGAAAATGGAGAAAAAAGAGAGGAAGGAATATTTACAGCATGATCGCATCAGCATCACAAAGCGTATGTGCATTATTCGGCTTAACTTAATGAAATTTGTGATTTTTCTTTTCAAAAGTAAACGTGCTATGCATGGGAAGGACTTAGAACAGCTTGATAGTACAACTTTGTCCCAAAAAGAAAGTATGATTGTGCGATCGCCAACTAATCTTTGTGTATTAAGCAAAGAACAATTATCTATTTGATAGCATGTTGAAGGTAGGCGACAGAGAACCCCTGCCCAGATCTTTCAATTATTGTCCTCTTCTCCAATAATATAGCTCTTTAAATGGGATCAGTAAAACCCTTCCTATGTCTTTTAATTGTTGTGGACGCAATTACCATGGGAAGTTATTTGCCATGAAAGTCTACTACCTAAAAGGATAGTCACTAAACTCATAGGAACTTTTTTGATACAGAATCTAGTGAAATGACGTTGAGGTTAAAGAATCGACCTTTCAAGTATAGAGAGTTTTCAAGAATCACTGGAAATTTTGGACGAGTGATTGGTGAAGGTGGATTTGGAAAGGTTTATCTTGGTACACTAGATAACGGCACCACGGTTGCTGTGAAGACTCTCTCTAAATCATCAAAGCAAGGGTACAAGGAATTTCAAGCCGAGGTTAGATAGGATGATGCAATCACTCTTCCTTTTAAAATCAACTTACGCTGACACTTATGCAGACATTCATTTAGAAAATTCCTCTTAGACTATTGTCAACATGCATTATTAAAATGCACACTTGTGACATTGCAGGTGCAACTCTTAATGCTTATTCATCACGGAAACTTGGTTTCTTTGTTTGGATATTGTGGTGATTCCAAGCACAAGGCTTTAATATACGAATACATGGCCAACGGAAATTTAAGGCAACATTTATCAGGTGTGTATATATGTCATTTTCTATTGTTTTCTTCTCTAAAATAGTCCTGTAAAACTCTATTTCTTGCTCATAAATAAAGTTAGGATGCATCCAACAGAGGACCATCCGAAGGTCTTGACGTGGAGTAAGAGACTACAAATAGCTGTGGATGCAGCAAAAGGTACATGAATGGGATAACCACAGTTTTAGGTTTTTTCTTGACATTGCTTTGGCATACTTGACATGGTTTTTGCGAGGAGTTACAGGTTTGGATTATTTGCATAACGGTTGTAAGCCACCCATCATCCACAGAGACTTGAAGACTACAAACATTTTGTTGAACGAAGACTTCCAAGCCAAAATAGCTGATTTTGGCCTGTCAAGAACTTTTTGACTGAAAACGACTCTTATGTGTCATCTTGTCCTGCGGGCACTCTTGGCTACATCGACCCCGAGTAATGGCTAAAACTCGATATTATCAATCTAATTCTGCATATAAAATTGACATTGCCTAGGATTTCATTTATGATTTAAAGATCCATTATTTGTTTTTCTTTTCCACCCAGGTTTCATTTTTCTGGAATCTTTAATAAGAAGAGTGATGTTTATAGTTTCGGAATCATACTCTTTGAATTGATCACGAGCCGACCTGCAATAATGAGAAGCCAGGATGGCAATGCCAGCATGCACATACTTCAATGGTTGAAACCTATTGTTGAAAGTGGTGATATAGAGAGGATTATGGATCCAATGTTACAAGGAAAATTCGACATCAACTCAGCTTGGAGAGTAACAGAGATCGCTATGTCCTGTACACGATCAATAGCAAGTCAAAGGCCGGACATAAATGATGTACTGGCAGAGTTGAAAGAGCCTTTGGTGAGCAAATCAAGTGGTTCCTTTGAAATGACCTCTCTAGAGCTCCATTCCGACAATGCCCCTATGGCAAGGTAGTAGAACTTTTCCAATCCATAAAGGCTTTGTCAACAAATTTGTACTATCATTTTTCCTTTTTTATTTGTGTCATCCATTTCCCTTTTCTTATTATAAATAAATCTTTGAAACTCGCTTTATAACAATAATATCATTTCGTCCCTTGTTACTTCTTTCTCCATTCATATGTCAGTTCATGGCATTTATAATACTTGGGAATTAGAAATTCCTTATTGAGCATGGGCGGAGGTGAGTTGTGATTCTGACTTTGAGGTTATCCATGGATCAAGTAATTGGCATTAACAGGCCCTTGCAGCATGTTCTTGGGGTTCAACTGAGATTTTAGTTGGAATCAACACAATTGATTAAGAAGCAACAATTTTGCAATGTTGAGGAGGTAAAATGAGAAAATTTATAATGAGGATTCTGGTGGTCTTAACGTAGTACTTCTCACAAGCAACCTGGGATATAAAAACAGGCATCGTTAACAAATTGTGGACACAAGACTTCGAGCTTGACTTATGATAATCCATACATTTGCAACATGTTTATATCCAAATAAAATGCAATCCTGATCTCTCTAATTTTTAGAATGTGGAATAGGCTTTCTGTCTCGAGGTTCTAATGCAACAACCAGTATCATTGATTAGATGAGAGCCTTGTTGCCGGAGAAGATGTGCATCACCAGTGTAACATTGCCTGATTCATCAAAAAAGGACCCACTGACGTGTAATTGATTTGTCCCATCTACGACAATTAATGGCAGGATTCGGAAAAAATGAGGGTTCATCCTAGCGAGCAAACTCGAAGAAAGGACCAATTGATGATATGAGACTAGCAGAAATTTGCACAAACCGTGACATAAGTATGTAATGTCCCTTCTGGTTTAGGGACTTTTGATCTGATCAAGCACTATAGACAACAACAGAACCACAGAGTCTGAAACAAAAACGTGTCTTGAACTCGAGTACCTTATCGTCCGTTCTCTAGTGACTTTGTTGGTCTACCATGAGAATTGACCAAAGCTTTACTAATCTAGTTAGAAGAGAAAGGGAGAGTCAAGTCACTTTTAATGACTTTAAATCCATCACTTGTGACACAATAATCGAGATTGTAAGAAGAGAGGAGATAAGGAAATTAGAGTTTGAATATCGTCATCCATTTCACGCTAATTGAATGTTTGTTAAGTTGTCAACTTCCATGGAACCGAAAACAAAGCTGACATTACACTGATGATTAGATCACCATCATCGATTTAGCCAAGACATTGTCAAGAGCAACTAGAGTAACTAAATACTTAAAAAGAGATATCGTTTGATAAAAAAATCGAAAAGAAGAGCACAAATGATCACTAGATATAAAGGACACATTAGAAGAAAAATATATTGGTTCGTCAATTAAAAGCAAATCTTAGCAATGATAATGTTGTTGTCACATAGTAACCGATGGACCAAAGAAATGGTCAACTCCATTTTCTCTCTTTTGGAAAGGCAAACCAGCTTCCACAACAAGATTCTCTTTTTGAATCGAAAAACAAATCAACCAAGATTCTTTTTATGGTCGAATGTGAAAGTAAAACTCACTTTTACTACAGCAAAGTCTTTGCTCTTTAATTTCTTTAATTGGAGTGCAATGTGCACTATTGAAGCAAAAATCATCTTTATTGTTCTCAAGTATTGTGGTGGTAAATCATGTAATTAGTCCGATGCTTTTCTTGCTCAAGCCATCAATAAAATCATTGAATGAATCACTCTTATTAGGGATCAATTAGGAATAGTAAACGAGCGTATAAACTTTTAAATGCACTCCAAAGCATGTCATTCCATAACTTCAAAGCGAGTACCCATTTCAACTAATTTATTAGACTCAATTTCGCTCGAAGACCCGAGTTAATGGGAAGCTTGGGTAAATTAGTATGCATTGACATATGATTTAATTTTTTATTCTAAAAATGTGGGACTATTTGAGTAAAAAGTTTGTGGAATCAATACTATATGTTCTGAAATCTTCAAGTCTTGCATTAAGACACTGTCCAATATTTAAATGTTGTGTCGAAATATCACCACATTATCTGTTTACAAGGTGTTGGGAATAACGGATCCCCGAAAAGCGGATTCGACACTAAATCGAACCCCTAAATCAATGCGGAAGACGAGCCCGGGAAAAACAACACGTATCACCGATCCTAAAGCACACCACGGATTCGAGCGTACCTTTTAAGCCACAGATTAAAGACCGACGCCGATAGAGGAAGAGAAACTTGGTCCTGTTCGATTCGGTGAAGCAAATTCGCCTTCGCGCTTCACTGTTTGGGAGAGAAAGCGAGGGAGAGAGAGAAAAAGAAGGGATGCGTACGTACGTTTTCTGTTTTTTTCAACCGGTACGTTCTCTCTCTCTCTCTCCTCCCTTTTATATGTCCCTCCATCCACGGGCCGTATTCCCGTGGGCCAGGCTTTTTGGGCCCAACTTGGGCGGACGGGCCTTAAGCCCATCACTAATAAAACCATCAGTAACCGCTGGGGTGACGTCATCGATGACGTCAGCACGACGACGGTTGGCCGGGCGGTCACCGGCCGACGACCCGACCGGCGACCCGACTTGACCCGAATCAAGGCCCGCGCGCACGCGCGCACATATCGTCGGTTCGCCCGAACCGGCCCGACGGACCGACCGGTCCGACGACCGTTGACCTGACCGTTGACCGTTGACCGTTGACCGTTGACCGTTGACCAAAAAAAAAAAAAAAAAAAAAGAGGAAAAGAATGTGTTTCTTTTTCAATTAAGTCTATGTGGATTATTTGTGATCCCTTATTTGTTCTGCATTTGTTGCAGGAACAGTTCTGCATTTGTTGCACGAACAATGCCTCCCCTGAGGTTGCACACACCTATTCGCGCGATTCTGATGAACAAAAGGATAGGCTTGTCTAAGTTGATAGGCGAGCTGACTGATCATCGATGGGAGAGTGGTGACTTAATTGATCACGTCCTGGAAGTCAACGGGAAAATTCAACAGGTCATATGGAATGGTCGTCCTATGCCACAGTCAGAGATGGTGCGATTTTTTATAAACACTCTTCCACCTGAATGGCAAGATGTGTTGAATCGCATATGGGATGTCAACGGAGCTGCTTCATATAAGAAAATTGTGATGGATTTTGTAAATGAATATTACTTTGCATTGTTACAAGGGAAAAGATCAAGAAATTAAACAAAAGAGGATCTTTCCCGGTTCGTGTCTTTGTTTTGGTGTTAGATGTATTGGTTGTTTTCTTAGTTAAGTGTGCTTTGTGGACATCTTATGTAATGCTTACTACCTGATTGTTGTTGATGTAGCAACCTATATGTTAGTTGTATTATATGAAAGCATTATTATATTGTATGTCAATTATCTCGTTGCTTTCGTTATTGCTTGGTTCTTTGTGGGTAGTTAGTCAGTGGGTAGTTATAGAAGTTTTTGTAACTTCATAGAATTTATTTTGCATAAGACAATTATATTAATGATAGTTTTAAGTTAGGATTTTGGAGGATGATTGGAAACATAGTGACCTTTTGATTCTGAAGCCTTACTTGAAATTATTCATTAATATGATGGGTCTATGCAAATAGGGATGCATAAATGATAGGCATTAATAATTCGTGGATATATGTCGATGTGTTCGGATCAATGGCTTCACCACGAAGAGCATAGTTGCCGAGCTGAACAAAGGTGAAAAGCTCAATGGTGACAACTATGAGATATGGCACATGAAAATCCAATATGTCTTTGGAAGAGCAAGAGGCACTTGAGGCTCTTAACCTAACCATGGTAGAACCCGAAGAAGGAAATACTGCACAAAGACAAAAGAGATAAGGAAGCTTTTGCTGCATGGAAACGAAAGAACTCTCTTGCTCGCATCACGTTGCTTTGAGTAGCATGGAAAATGAAGTCATGCGAGAGTTTAGGCGTTTTGACAATGCCAAGGAAATGTGGGAGGCATTGGCAGCTAGATTTGGTCATACTTCGGTGACCCGGGACCGAGACACTCACTATTAGGTTTGACTCCTATAAGAAGCCTCATGGTCGAGACTATGAAGCAACATCTTAGAAAGATGTCAAACATGATAAATGAGCTGAAAGATGCTGGCCATGTCCTCACAGATGAGCAGCAGGTGCAAGCAGTGATTCGTTCCTTGCCTCAGAGTTGGGAGCATATGAAGGTGCACCTGATCCATAATGAAAATATCAAATCTTTTGAGGATGCAGTGCGCCATCTTGAGCTGGAAGAGGACCGCCTCTTGGCGACTAAGCCGGATGCTGAACTCTATCATGCTAGTTCTAACTCAAATGGAGCTTCGAGCTCCAAGCGCAAACGTCCTAACTGGCTTGATAAAGGAAAAGGCAAGGAAAAAGGTCCTTTAGGGAAGAAACCCAAGTTTAACCAACATGGAAGAGGAAAGCGTCCTCGCATGAAAAAGCTTGCAATGGTGAAATGCTACGACTGTGACAAGAAGGGTCACTATGCTCGCGACTGTCGTGAGCCAAAGAAGGTATGCACCCCTTGTACATTTTAGAACTTTGCTTTTGTGTCGAGTTCTGTGTTTTTAACTGAGTCTAATCCTTTGTGGACTGTGGATTCAGGAGCGACGGACCATGTAGCGAAGGATAGAGGATCCTTCATGGAATTCCGACAAGTACCAACTGGAACTAAGTGGATCTATGTGGGAAACAACTCCAGAGCTAAAGTGAAAGGAATTGGCACATGCCAACTGAATATGCGTGGTGGACACACTTTGTTCCTACATGATGTATTGTATGCTCCGGAGATTCGTCGGAATTTAGTGTCTGTATTAGTGTTGGTTAAATTAGGTTTTAATATGAACTTCGTAGTAGAGGTGTGAATTTGTTTTTGGATACAAATTACTATGGTTGTGGTTATTTTCTGGATGGTTTCGTTGTATTAGATATTGATTATGTTAATGCAAATGTTTGTTATTCCCTTCTCACGTCTCCTAATAAATATGATAATGATGTGAAAGTGTGGCATGCAAGACTTGGTCACATTGGCCAACAACGTATAAATAGACTAGCCAAAGAGGGCTTGTTGGGCAACATTGAAAAAGTCGATTTGCCCATATGTAAGCATTGCCTAGAAGGGAAAACGACAAGGAAACCATTTGGAAAAGGAAAAGAGCTGAATTTCCTCTGCATTTAATCCATTCGATGTCTCGTGGTCCAATGAATGTGAAAGGAAGGCATGGGACTGTTTATTTCATCACTTTTATAGATGATTACACTCGATTCGGATATGTCTATTTGATTTCTCATAAATCTGAAGCAATAAGTTGTTTCAAAAGGTTTATGAACCTGGTAGAGAATCAATTAGACAAGAAAATAAAAGCATTAAGATCCGATCGAGGTCGTGAATATTTATCGATGAGTTCAGAAAATTATGTGATGAAAAAGGAATAGAAAGACAGTTGTCTATTCCATATACTCCTCAACAAAATGGTGTTGCGGAGAGAAGAAACAGAACCCTACTGGAAATGGTTAGGTCCATGATGGCACATGCTAACTTACCTATCACTTTTTGGAGTGATGCGTTGTTAACTCGCTGCCTATATACTTAACCGGGTGCCTTCCAAATCGCTACTTCCACTCCATATGAGTTATCGACGGGTAGAAAACCGGACTTAAGTTTTCTTAAACCATGGGGTTGTGCTGCCTATACTCATGAGTCCTCTCACAAGTTTGGGAAATTGGGTCCCGAGAGGAAAGAAGAGTATTTTCATAAGATACTCCGAACACTCGAAAGGGTATGTGTTCATAGGTGAGCAGGAAAGTGGGAGTATAACTGAATTTGAATCACGAGATGTCACATTCTTAGAGGATGAATTTCCTAAGAAGGGTGAAATAGGGGAAGATTACTCCCTATTTGAAACCTTGGATCAAGATAATGATATTAGTGGAGTTCGTCCAAGTGGGAGTAATATGAGAAGTGATGAATTGAATTCAACTCATTCTCAATTACAACCACATGATGAGACGACATCATCATTATCTAATCCTAGTGGGAGCATAATGGGGAATGATGTGCAAAGTGTACAATCTCCCATACGGCGAACAAGTCGCCAAAGTATTCCCCGTCGACGTTTTGACATTGAAGGGGAAACTTTTATGATTGCTCCACAAGATGAGGATGAGCCAAGAAATATTAATGAGGCTCGAATTGCCCTAGTAAGGAAAAATGGATTCATGCAATGGAAGAGGAAATGGAGTCAATGAAATCAAACCAAGTTTGGGAACTGGTTGATCTTCCAAAAGGACGCAGAACTATTGGGAACAAGTGGGTTCTCAAATTAAAGCAAAAGGCTGATGGCTCGATAGAAAGGCATAAGGCTCGCCTTGTGGCGAAGGGGTATAATCAACAGGAAGGAATTGATTATGAAGATACGTTTTCTCCTGTAGTGAGATTTACCTCGATTCGCATTATTCGGCAATAGTAGCTAGTATGGATCTTGAGTTACATCAGATGGATGTAAAGACTGCTTTCCTCAATGGAGAATTAGAGGAAGAAATATATATGGAACAACCTGTTGGTTTCATAGTGAAAGGCTAAGAAGAAAAGGTATGTCGACTTTTGAGATCGATATACGGCCTTAAGCAGTCATCTAGACAATGGTATATACGTTTTCATAATGCTATAATGGCATATGATTTTACAATGATAGATGAGGATCATTGTGTATATATCAAAAGATCCAAAGATCAATTTGTGATCATATCATTATATGTTGATGACATACTAATTGCCGGAAGCAATATGGAGTTTGTAAATAATGTGAAGAGTTGGTTATCTTCCAACTTTGAGATGAAAGATATGGGTGAGGCTGCATACATTCTTGAAGTTAAGATTTCAAGAGATCGTTCGAAGAGATCGTTATCTCTTTCGCAAGAAACATATATAAATAAGGTTCTTGAACGATTTCGTATGCAAGATTGTAAACCCATAGACACTCTTATTGCAAAAGGTGAGGGATTGAGCCATAGACTGTGTCCAAGGACTCCACAAGAGAAGGAACAAATGAAACATGTTCCTTATGCTAGTGCTGTTGGGAGCTTGATGTACGCTATGATGTGTACAAGACCTAACATATGTTTTGCAGTTGGAATGGTGAGTAGATACCAATCCAATCCAGGTCAAGCACATTGGAAAGCCGTTAAGAGAATACTGAGGTATTTGAAGGGAACTGCTGATTACAAGCTGTATTACCAAGGAAAGGATCTGCGACTTGAAGGCTATTCAGATGCTGATTGGGGAGGAGATTTAGATCAAAGGAAATCTACCTCTGGATTTGCTTTCTTACTGAACAATGGCGCCATATCATGGAGCAAGTAAGAAGCAAACGTGTATAGCCTTGTCCACGATGGAAGCTGAGTTCGTGGCATTATCAGCAGCGGTACAAGAAGGAGTTTGGCTTAAGAGATTTTTGGATCATTTAGGTGTTATTGAGAAAGTTGCAAATCCATTATTGGTTAACCGTGATAGCCAAGCAGCTATAACGTACACCAAAGATCCAAAATATCATGGCAAGACCAAACATATAGATACCAAGTATAACTTTGTCAAAGACATGGTTGCACGAAAGGATGTGAACTTACGGTACATATCTACGCATAGAATGGTAGCAGATCCTATGACAAAGCCAATACCTAGAGATGTGTTTTGTGGTCATGTAAAATCTCTAGGATTGCGTAGAGTCGATGTCTTGGATTGTAATTTCCCGAGTTGTTCACATTTATGAACTAGTGTTGTTTCATTATTAATGCCTATGAATCTTTGTTTGATCTTTATGCATCTTAATACTCAGTGTATTACTTTAAGTTGAGGAAGTATGTTGGATAGATAAAAGATTAGCCCACTCACACGGGTAATCGCCTCTATTTACTGTGTGATAAATAGAGATGAGACTGTATTTAAGCTTATTATCTAGGTGATAATCGAGAGCTCAAGCTTAAAATACGCATGTCGCCTTAACTAAGTGTTAAGATGAGGACATAATACTTGTGATGTCCGAAAGTAAAATACCCCACATTTTTTTTACTTTATCTGTCTAAGATGCCAGATGTGAGTTCTGATGAATTTTGTGAATGAGTAGATATGTGAACTCAAGTTAGACATTGGGTATGTCTGAACTATCATCTATACGGTATTGAAAGATGTAGACATACGCTCCATGGGAAAGGAGTTAATACCGTAATACGTATTTCATACTACGTATGCATAAGCCGACCAATAAGAGTGGCAAAAAGTTTGATCTCAACTTTTATGACGTGTGAGACTCTTGAGGAAAAGAGTTCCTCAAATTTTAGTGCCCTCATGACTTTTACTTATTCTCAAGGTTTCTATTTAGTGTTTGCTATCTTAGGATGTTGCCAATGGTCATGAGTTGATTCGATCTAATGGGACATTTCTAGAAAAGCAAGCTGAACTGAAATTGAGAGTTTGAAGGAAAGAGGAAGATCGATTTTGGGGAATCACATTGTAGTTTTGTATTCACCGGTCGACCAATTATGACTATCTTTGGGATAATTATAATTGTGAATACAATATATATATCATGTTTAAAAGAGATCAAGAAAGATATAAAATGTGATCGATCGATCTAGGGTACTGCATACTAAATCTGCTCAAAGCGTGACGCCCATTATGAGCTGCTATATATTTCTAACAGATGTATAGCAACGAGCTCTCAAAGTATGCTGGTCGCACGGATTATTCACCGGTATGAATGTTGAAGAGAGGTAAAGAGAATCCTGTTCGGCCCACCATGTGCGAGTGGGAGATGATGGTTTTATTAGTGATGGGCTTAAGGCCCGTCCGCCCAAGTTGGCCCAAAAAGCCTGGCCCACGGGAATATGGCCCGTGGATGGAGGCACATATAAAAGGGAGGAGAGAGAGAGAGAGAACGTACCGGTTGAAAAAAACAGAAAACGTACGTACGCATCCCTTCTTTTTCTCTCTCTCCTCGCTTTCTCTCTTTTATATGTCCCTCCATCCACGGGCCGTATTCCCGTGGGCCAGGCTTTTTGGGCCCAACTTGGGTGGACGGGCCTTAAGCCCATCACTAATAAAACCATCACAAGGTTTATATGTTCTTCGTATACATATAGTCTCCCTTCACAAATAAATTTAATCTTTTGAATTAAACATTTTAACATGGTATCGAAATTGGGTTTTGCACCAATTTATTTCACATGTATGACCTCTCATTGGTCAAATTTGACATGTCAAATCATGTTTGAATGAGATAGGAGGTATAAAAACATATATTATTTTTTTATAAATGTGATCTCCCTCCATGTCATAATACTCACGATATATGAAGTTAGTGTGGAAACAAGAGATAGCCCAAAGTTTAAATCCATTAACTATACTTGACCGGACCAAATTTAATTGCCTAGCCAACTTGAATGAATTATTATAGGAATAAGCGTTACGAAAGTTCTAAAACTCGTCGTAAAATTGCAATTAAGTCATAATGTTTTCAAAAAGTACGATGAAGTCATAAAATTATTATAGGGATTAAGTCCTGAATTCATCTTTAAGCATAATTTAACTATGAAAAGTCGCACTTGACTTGCCATATTAAATTTGAGAATCAACTAAAAAAATGAGAATATTTAAATGTCGTCACCCTTGCCCCGTCCAACCTTTTGATCAAGTTGCTCACCGCCGACTCCATCCGATGGGCCCATCTCAGCTGTCCATCTGTTTTCTTTCTTTCGTTTTTTTTTTTGGTTGGTCTTACTCTATTCCTACTCTAACGCTCACTCTCAGACTTTTGTCCTACCTCCTTGCAGGGCGTGGGAGTCGAAACTCACTCCTGAAACTATATCGTCCCCACCCCAATCCCCCCGAGAAGGTGGGGATTCGAACTCCCCACCTCCCCATTCTATGTTGGAAGGGTGGCCACTGGGGCAAACCCCAGTGGTTCTGTTTTCTTTCTTCGAATGATGCAAAAGGGACTTTGTGATGCGCTACCAGGTATAGAGCTAGATGTCACTTCCCTTTCAATGCGTGGGAGTAACGACTCGATGATAGCCGCCCACGTTTCATCCCCATCGGGTGCCTTTTGATTTCAAGGTGGATCCTACGCGCGTGCTCGTACTTGCTTTTGCGATTTTCTTTATCAAATTTTCTTTTCAACTTAAATCCTTGTTGCCCATTTAATAACAAAAAGAAGTGGGGGCATTCCAAATGCCCATCTTTATCCGCGATTTAAGGGCTATTTGTTAAAATTTGTTTTTGTTCCCCAGAATAACTCTTTTTGTTCTTTTGTTCCCAGGAACGAAAAAAGAATAGAAACCTGTTTGATAAAATTTTTATTCCTGGGTATACATTTGGAATAGAAACAAGAAGTAGAAAAAAATAATATTTTATTCTCGGGAACAATTTCTAGAATATATTCTTCTCTCTTTTTTTTCTTCTCTTTTCTTCTTCTTCTTCCTTTTTGCCGATCATCGGCCTTGGCCATGGCTGGCACTGGCGACCGGCCAAACAAGGGTCGGCGACCTCGCTGAAGCGTCGTCGACCCTCGGAGATGCCAAGCTTCGCCGGGCCACCGCTAGGTTGGCGTTAGGGGTGAGTATGGTCCCGGTTGGGCCGGTTTACCCCCTAACACTAGGACCAACCCGCACAATGCTGGTCCTTAATTTTTGGGACCGAGGACCGACCCTATTGAGCTTGGGATCGAGGACCGGACCGACCGATAATTTTTTATTTCATTTTTTGTACTTCTTAAAAAAGCAATTGAGGACTGGACTAACCCAATGGATTCAGTCCGGTTTCAAGGTCAACCCAGGACCAACCAATAATTTTTTATTTCATTTTTTGTCATTCTTGAAAGGGCAACTGGGGATCGTACCGACCTAATGGATTCGATGATGAGCGAAGTTAGCTAAGAAAGGCAAGCAATGAGGGTTAAGTGGGGTGAGCGTTGAACAGAAAGAACATCGAATGTCGAGCGGGGAGCAACAAGCCAAGCGAGTATCGAGGGGCGAGCGGAACGAGTGACCCAAAGCAAACGAGGTGAGTGTCAAGTGGCGAGCGAAGAAATTGTTTCTTTCGATTTTGGAAAATTGAAGACTAAGAGGACAAATAAGGCAGAGGAAAACGAATACTAGAGGAGAATGTCATAAAGTGCCTTTTTGGACGCCATGAAGACTTCTCACAAAAACATTTTCCTCCTTCATAAATTATGACTATTGACGTTGTAAAAAACATTAAAAACCTAAGTTATTAAAGAACAATGTAAAATTACTTGAACTCATCACTAAAGAGTTGTTTAATGTTGTTGATGCCGTTTATTTTAAAGTTTACTCTATATAAAAAAATTATATATAAATATATATTGGTTTGGGTTGGACCGACCCGGAACTCTCAGGACTGAGGACCAACCCGCACAGTGCTGGTCTAGGAATTTCAGGACCAAGGACTGACTTAGGCTCCACGGAAACCGGACCGGGACCGGGAGGGTTGGGCCGGTCCAGGGTCGGTCCAAGGTTGACCCTGGATCGATGCTCACCCCTAGTTGGCGTCGCCCAGCAATGGCCCAGCGAGATTGAGTCTCACCGATGGCTGGGCGAGCTCAACCTCACGGGGGCTAAGCGAGGCTCCAACGAGCTCGCTAGACATCGCCCTACCGGTCGTCGGCCACAGCAGTGGCCGGCTACCGGCCAAAGAGAAAAAGAAAAAGGAAAAAATAATAAAAGAATTAAAAAATTAAAAGAAATAAAAAAATCTAAGAATTTTACCAAACATATTTCTATCTCAAGAATAGAAATTTTGAGAAGTTACCAAACGCGTTCTTTTGCTCAGAAATTGTTCCCGAGAATAGAAACAAAAAAAAAATCATTTCTCAGCAAAAATTGTTCCCTGGAACAAAAGCGTTACCACTCCGGAGGCCACCCTTGAGAAATGGGAGTTGGGGATTTTGAAAACGATTTAATTTTAGGTATAGATTTCAATTTCCATGCCTTACAAGGAGTTAGGCCAAAAGTCCAAGAATAAGAGTATAGTATGATCGATAAAAAAAAAGAAATCCTCTTCTAAAAAAAAAATACAGAGAATTCCTCATCCCAAAAGTGGTGACTAATAATTGCTTTCTAGTCGTGAAAAATTGAGAGCTATATTGAGTAAAGAAATAGAAAAGAGTATGGGTTGGCGTAGGCCACTATTTTAAATAAATTCATTTAATTATTGTATAGCCATAGATTGGGACAACATTTTTTATCCGTTACACTTGAAGTTGAGCAAGGTAGATTCGTTTCATAAGATTTGCCTCAAACAACTTTACAACAAAAGAATGGTTAAAGTTATTTACGGTCCAGTTGACATAGCTTTGCTAATGGATTTTAAGCCTAAAAAATTGGCTTGAATTTCATGTGTTTGGTAAAAGGTTTTGAAAGCCCATTTGTGAACTGTAATGCATTTGTAAAGAAGTTTCTCTCACAGCACCTTCGGTTCAGCATTAGCAGCAATCTGGCTTTCTCGAGACATTGAACAGTCAGTTAATGAATTTTTGTTTTATTTCCCATCTTACCCCCATTCAATAATCATAATTCTGATTTTACGCTCTTCAAACACAAAAACCTCAATTCTACCCAGCAAATCCATGAACAGGACCGTCACCGAGGGTTGAGTGTTGCCTAAGGTCAACGTCGTGGGTCGGTCAGGCGAGATCCAGGGGATCAAGGCAAAATTTGGAGAATCCACGGTCACGCTTGAGTTTTGTTTGGCGCATAATCACAATGATATAGAGAATAAGAGTAAAAAAAAGATATCAAGACACAAGATTTTTATCATGATTTACCCTTAAACTAGGGTTACCTTTTGCAGAAGATTCAACTATAATTAATATCTCACATCTCTCTCTCTGTGTTACATCCATTAATTACAAAAGAAAGAGATTATATATACTTAGTTGCTATTTATGTGCCCAAATATAAATTACCAATAAGATATAGACTTAAACTATAAAAGCCCTCCGCCGGCTGGAGGGGGGGCGGGGAGCAAGACCCTCGTCCCCAAGATGCACAACACTCACCCCCAGTCTATATCTGGCTTGACAAGGTCATAGAGAAAGTGGCTGAATTCGTGCGACACTCATGTTTAGGACTTTGCAAATATGGGATTTTGGAGACCTAAGACATCGGCATGAGTCACTTGGGGTCGTGCAAACTTCAGTATCGACCCACTTGGGATTTTGTGACCTCAGCAACAATTGTTGCAAAGCTTCTAGCTTCGCTTGTCACTATTGCAATCTCTTTTTAACATGAAGTCATTTATATGGACACTATTTGCATTTCGTATAAATCCTTTTGCCAATATGCACATAGTGTTTACTTAATGCTATTTGCATTTCATTAAGAGCCCCTTAATCTAAAGTCCTCAGCATTTTTGCAAAAGTGTTTCTCCTAAGCTCTTCCAAACGCTTCCTCAGTCATAAGTGAGTTTGGAAGGCTCTTTAGGTGTAAGTTAAACATTGGACCCATCCCATATCGTCCCGCGAAGAAAATTGTATATTTGTGCTGCCTCGGTTCGAAAATTAAAATTTCAAAAAATGAGACAAAGGGGAGGACGAAAGGATGATATTTTATATGTTCGACTGTATTATTTCTTCTTGGGCGATTATTAATTGATTGATTTCACCAGAGAATCGAAATAGGTCGCTACTTCCAAATGTCCTTTTGCGGACATCCTATGGCCAGCCATATCTAATTGGGATTCGGGCTTGGGCCATCATTTGGCCTACGATATATTTTTATAAGTCGACAGCTTATCATTTCTTAGCGGTCAATGAATGAAGAAAAAAGAGCTAGACAGAGAAGAAGGGATAAACAAGAGAAGATTACAGATTATCATATGAAACTAATACGGTAAATTATTGGTGTTGTTAGCTGGGTTCACTCCTATGTGAAGGAAGCCCAATGAGTTGCAAGCCTAAAAAGAGCTTGAGCCCATATGATAAGTCATATGGAGAAATATGGTTTCTTACTATCTTTAAAAAGTGGTAGCCGCAAAAAGACGTAGTAACAAGAGAAAAAGATAAAGCAGAAAATCTGGGGTTGGGGCAAAGTCTGATTTACATCAAGCTGGCATCAGAGGTCGATTCGTGGTTCGATTGAGCTGAAATTTTGTCAACATGTTCATGGTGCAATTTTATCAAATCTAAACGGTTTGATTTTTGTTTGAAACTCCCTACATCAAGTTTTCGTGGATTGATCAAAATCTACGTTTTTGGTCAGATTTATCCTTGATCTCTTGTGAAATTCATGTGTATTGCCAAGAATTATATTCTTGAGATCTTTGCTGCTATGTACCTCTAGTATTTGCTAGAGAAGAACATTGGTCACCAAATTTTATTGATAGTGAAGATTTTCGAGTGGACTCCATCCCGTGGTTTTTTTTTTTTTTTTGGTGCTGGAGGAACCGCCTCAGCCGGTAGCCAAAGCATAAACCCTTAGGTGCTACGTAAGCGGGAGGACCCACCACCCCCAAAAGCACACTTAAGTCACCAAGTAACTCCGCTAGAGCCTTTGCTTCGCAAAGGTTTCGAACTCCTCACCTCTCTCGCAAAGGTTCACTGAAGCCTACCCATGGTTTTTGATCTCCTCACATTGAGGAGGTTTTCCATGTAAAAAAAAAAAAAAAAAAAAGTCTTGTATTCGCGTGCTTGGTATTTATTGTACTTTACAATATCAATTCCTATTAGGTTTACACCACCGCTCTCAGCAGCGCAGCTGGCTCGGGCTCTCTCCCCCTCACGAAGGGGAGAAGTTCGAATCCTAGAGGTGTCATTAGGGATTCTTACCTGGAGTACTGTGGTGGTGGGTCCTGCAGTTGCTCCCCCAGAGTTTGCTCGCCGGCTGTCGGCTTACGAGGTTCCCCGGGTTGCCAAAAAGAAAAAAAAATTCATATTAGGTTTACACAAGATGAGAGATTATTTTATTCCGCTGCATTAGTTCAATATTGTTCGAATTGTTAACGTTCTCCCATTAGAGTGGTATCAGAGCATCTGGTTATTACTTGATTTTTCTGTCTTGAGTTAAACAATGGAAACGAATATAAGTAGAATGGTTACACTGAATGGTTCGAATTATCATATTTGGAAAGGAGAGATGGAAGATCTTTTATATGTGAAAGATTTTTATTTGCCTGTATTTGCCGAGGAGAAACCGGAGAACAAAACTTATGCTGAATGGTCTATATTTCATCATCAGGTATGTGGTTATATCAGGCAATGGGTGGATGATAATGTTTTGAACCATATTATTGAGGAAACACATGCATGCAATTTATGGAATAAGCTCGAACAATTATATGCTCAAAAGACTGGGAATAATAAGTTATTTTTTATAAAACAGATGATAGCTCTAAGATATCAAGATGGTACTCGTTTGACTGATCATTTAAATTCTTTTCAAGGAATTATAAATTAATTGGCTACGATGGGAATCAAGTTTGATGATGAGATACAAGCATTATGGTTGCTTGGTACTTTGCCGAATTCATGGGAGACGTTTCGAATATCTTTGTCTAATTCTACCCCGGATGGTATGATTACCATGGATTTGGCCAAGAGTAGTATTTTGAATGAAGAGATGAGAAGGAAGACACAAAGATCGTCCTCTTCATATTCTGATGCCTTGATTGTTGAGAAAAGTGGAAGAAGTGAGTCTTGAGGTCCGAGAAATAGAGATAAAAGTCGAGATAAAAACAGAGGTAAATATAATAAATTTGCTAATGTTGACTACCATTATTGTCATCAGAAGGGACATATTCAGAGGTTTTGTCGCCAGTTAAAAAGAGAGAAACAAAAGGAGAAAGGTAAAGAGAAGAAAAGTAATAATAACAGTGATGACAATCGTGTTGCTGCACTTAAAGAAGATATTCTCATTATTTTTTATGGTGATGTGGTGAATTTTGTATCTCATAAGACCAGTTGGGTAATTGATAGTGGTGCATCTATTCATGCTACGTCTCGTAGGGATTTCTTTAGGTCAGGTGACTTCAGATCTGTGAATATGGGAAACAATGGGCTAGTTCAAGCTGTAGGGATCGGTGATGTGTGCCCAGCAATGGCACAAGGTTAGTATTGAATAATGTTAAACATATACCTGATATCCGCTTGAATTTGATTTCTACAGACAAGTTGGATGATGATGGGTATTGCAGCACCTTCCGTAATGGTCAATGGAAGCTCACCAAACGTTCTTTTGTTGTGGCTAGAGGTGAAAAATATTATTCGTTGTAGCTAGAGATGAAAAATATTATTCGTTGTACATTATGCAGGCAAAGGTGTCCACAGAAAAAATTAATGCAATAGACAGCGAAGATGCAGCTAAGTTATGGCATAAGAGGCTCGAGTCACATCGGTGGGAAGGGTTTGTCAATATTGGTCAAGAAAAAGCTCCTTTCAGAATTGAAAAATTCAATGCTAAAAAAGTGTGCTCACTATTTAGCAGGAAAACAAAATAGAGTTGCATTTAAAAGCTCTTCTCCTTCAAGAAAGTTAGGTATATTGGATTTAGTGCATTCTGATGTTTGAGGTTCTATGAAAACAAAATCACTTGGTGGCTCTCTTTATTTTGTTACCTTCATAGATGATTTTTCAAGGAAAATTTGATTTCATACCTTAAAAACTAAAGATCAAGTATTATATGCTTTTAAGCAATTTCAGGCTTCAGTTGAGAGACAAATTGGAAAGAAATTGAAATGCATTAGAACCGATAATGGGGAATAGTATATTGGACCTTTTGACGAATATTGCAGAAACAAGGTATTCGATATCAAAAGACACCTCCCAAGATGCCTCAGTTAAATGGCTTAGCTGAGAAAATGAACAGAACACTGGTTGAAATGGTAAGATACTTACTTTCACAGTCAAAGCTACCTGGATCCTTTTGGGGTGAGGCTTTAAGTACAGTTGTGCATGTATTAAATCTTACTCCAGGCGTTCTTTTAGAGTTTGATGTTCCTAATAGAGTTTGGACAGGTAAAGATGTTTCTTATGATTATTTGCGTGTCTTTGAGTGCAAAGCATTTGTGCATATTCTCAAAGATGAGAAGTCTAAACTTAATGTGAAAACATGATAGTGCATATTTATTGGTTATGAACAGGATATGCTTGGCTACAAATTTTATGATCAAGTTGAAAAGAAAATTGTAAGAAGTAGAGACGTTGTGTTTATGGAAGATCAAACAATAAAGGATATTGAGAAAACAGAGATAATTTCAGCACCACAGGTTACCACAGGTTAGTGATAATTTGATTGATTTGGATCAAGTTCCTCTTACAAACATTCCTACACAGGTTGATGAAGAGCAGTAGGAAGTCAATGTTCCAAATAACGCATATGTTCCTAAACATATTGAAACAGATAATACTATTCTTGAACTAGATGCTCAATTAGATGTTCCACTAGATGTTCCAGTCCAAAGATCCGTTAGAGACCGACGACCTTCCACCAGGTATTCTGAAGATGAGTATGTATTATTGACTGATGCAGGTGAACCAGAGTGCTATACAGAAGCAATAGAAAAAGAGTACAAAAGCAATTGGTTTGATGCTATGCGAGATGAAATGCAGTCACTTTATGATAATCATACTTTTGAGTTGGTGAAGTTACCTAAAGGTAAAAGAGCTTTGAAGAACAAGTGGGTATATAGGTTGAAACAAGATAAACATACTTTACAACCACGGTACAAAGCTAGATTGGTTGTTAAGGGATTCGGTCAGAGAAAGGATATTGATTTTGATAATATATTTTCTCCGGTAGTGAAAATGTCTTCTATCCGTGTGGTATTAGACTTGGCAGCTACCCTAGATTTGGAAATTGAGTAAATGGATGTCAAAACAGTCTTCCTACATGGTGACTTGGAGGAAGAGATATACATGGAACAACCTGAGAGTTTTAAAGTAAAAGGGAAAAAGAATTATGTGTGCAAATTGAAGAAAAGTCTCTATGGCCTAAAACAAGCACCGAGGTAGTGGTACAAAAAGTTTGCGTCAATTATAATAGAACAAGGTCATAAGAAGACTTCCTCAAATAATTGTATGTTTGTCCAAAAATTTTCTGATGATGACTTTATTATTCTCTTGCTTTATGTTGATGATATATTGATTGTTGGCAGGAATGCTTCAAGAATTGAGTTATTGAAGAAATAGTTAAGTAAGTCTTTTGTCATGAAAGACTTGGGCTCGGCAAAGCAGATTCTTGGCATTAGAATTACTCAAGACAGAGATGCTAAGAAGTTGTTTTTGTTGCAAGAGAAATATATTGAGAAGATCCTTCAAAAATTTTACATGGACAAGGCTAAAGTGGTTAGTACTCCTCTTACTGCCCACTTTAAGTTAAATATGAAGTAAAGTCCTACGACTGATAAAGAGAAGAAATATATGGAAAGTGTTCCATATGCCTCAGCTGTAGAAAGCTTAACGTATGCGATGGTATGTACACACCCAGACTTGGCGCACGCAGTTGGCGTTGTTAGTTGCTATTTGTCAAATCTAGGCAGAGAGTACTAGAATGCAGTGAAGTGGATTATGAGGTATCTTCGGAGAACTTCAAATTTGAAACTCAATTTCAGGACCGGGAAACTTGAGTTAGTTGGATACACAGATTCCGACTTGGTAGGAGATATTGATACTCGTAAATCTACTTCTAGTTATTTGATTTCTTTTGCGGGTGAAGCTGTATCATGGAAGTCAAGATTGCAAAAGTGTGTTGCACTTTCTACAACCGAAGCTGAATTTATTGCAGTGACTGAAGCTAGTAAAGAGATGCTATGGATGAAGAAGTTCTTAGAAGAATTTGAGTTCAAACAAAAGAGGTATGTGCTATTTTGTGATAATCAAAGCACAATTCATCTTGGTAAGAATTCATTTTTTCATTCTAGATCGAAACATATTAATGTTAGATATCATTGGATAAGGGATGTTCTAGATGAAAAGTTGTTGGAACTTAAGAAAATTCACATGAATCATAATAGCTCTGATATGATGACGAAGACTCTACCAAAAGAAAAGCTTGAACATTGCCAATTGATAGCAGGGATGGTGAGTCCCTCCACATTGTCGTGAGGGGGAGATTTGTTAGCTAGGTTCACTCCTATATAGAGGAAGCCCAATGAGTTGCAAGCTCAAAAAGGCTTGAGCTTATATGATAAGCCACATGAAGAAATAGGGTTTCTCACTATCTTTAAAAAGTGGCAGTCGCAAAAATGTGTACTAACAAGAGAAAAAAAGAAAACAGAAAATCTGGGGTTGGGTAAAGTCTGATTTACATCAAGCTAGCATCAGAAGTTGATTCGTGGTCTGATTGAGCTGAAATTTTGTCAGCATGTTCGTGGCACAATTTTCTCGAATCTGAACAGTTTGATTTTCGTTTGAAGCTCCTTACATCAGGTTTTCATGGATTAATCAAAATTTGCGTTTTTGATAAGATTTATCTTTAATCTCTTGTGAAATTCATATGTATTGTCAAGAATTATGTTTTTGAGGTCTTTCCTGCTATGTACCTCTAGTATTTGTTAGAAAAGAACATTGTTCACCCAATTTTGTTGATAGTGAAGATTTTCGGGTGGACTCCGATCCCGTGATTTTTTTTTTATCTCCTCACATCGATGAGGTTTTCTACGTAAAAAAAAACGTCTTGTGTTCGCGTGCTTGGTATTTATTTTACTGTACTATATCGATTCCTATTATATTTACACAAGATGGTAAATTATTTTATTCCGCTGCATTAATTCGATATTGTTCGAATTGTTACCGTTCTCCCATCAGGTGTGATTGATTTATAGGTCTCTTAGTCACTTGGATGGATTAGGACTACATTTTAAGAGATGGGACTTGACCCGAGTGAATTAGTTGAAGCTAGTTGAGCTACATAAATTTGTATCGTCGCGTCCGCCTAAGCCCAATAGTTTTACAAAAGAACAACATTAGAATATTTTTTTAATCATGAGAAAGTTTGGAAGGTTCTTTAGGCACAACAAAAGCACCTGACCTAACCCGTTTTATGTGATTCAAAATGACGAAAAATGTGTGAATATGTCACATGAATTTTATCTAATCGTATCATGTATATGGTTAAAACAGGAGACGAGAGAATGCTTGCTCCAAGGCTCAACATGTAACACTTAATTTGTCTGTATGACACATGATAAGTTGCGGGACGTAATTGTGCCACATGGCTTAGGTTCAATCAATTAGCATTGGCTTAGTGATCTGTCTCACTAAGCCTTCCATCACTTATTGAATTTCAATTCAAAAATGGATAAAAATGTATATTAAAATGTATTCTCGAATATATTTAACTAATAAAAATATGCGCCTATTCTTAAATTGGAAATTTCGACTCCATAAGTCTATTTGAGGGACCGATCACCGAGGCCCACCACTTTTTTTCCTTGCCTAACTTTTTTTATCCTGTGGAATCATTCAAACCTCATTTATGGCCTACATTATATCATCATGGCAACAAAGAAACTGATTTGAACTACTCAGTAAGGTGGTCGAGGACAATTTTTCAAGATCAAGATGCAAACACAATGAATTATATGAGAGAGAGATGAATAGTGTTGGGAGTTGAGTGAGGCAAGTCTCTGGGAGCACTAGATTTCAAGGGTGAGAAAGGCAAAGTTGAAACATAGAAGAAAGAAAGTGGGAGTGAGACGAAGATGAGACATGGAGGAGAGGGGAGTATTGAGCGAGAGAGACGAGATAGAGAGTCAAGAGAAGAATTGTAATCTTGAAACAAAACAAAAAAGAATATAGACTATTGAAATGTACGTGCAAGTTGTGTTAAAAAAAAGTTTCTAATCCAAGAATTGATGTGATTTGGAGTAAGTATATATTTAGTTAGCCCATAACTCATTGGTTCAAATTTTTAAATGAATGTGGATTCGGCTGGATGCGTTGACAAATTCAAATTTAAACTCTTTTCGAGCAATCTCCTTTAGTGAAAGGTATTGAGCTTTTAAGAGCGCGTTTGGTAACAATTCGGTTCCCGGGGATAGATTCTAATCAGAAATTATTATTTTTTTATTCTGTTCCCGGGAACAATTTCTAAGCATTTTAAGCCGTTTAGTAACTGTTCAAAATTTCTGATTCTGAAATAGAATTGCGTTTGGTACCGTGCTCATTGATTCTGTTCCAAATCAATTTCTTTTAATTTTTAAATAATTTTTATATTTTTTTCCTTTTTTTCTTTTTTTTTTCTTTTCTTTTTTTCCTTTTTTCTCTTTTCTTTTTTTCCTTTTTCTCCTATTCTTCTTCTTCTTCTTCGGCTGGTCGCCGGATCGGCGATTGGCCGGACGAGGGCCAACGACCTCACCGAAGTGTCGTCGGCCCTCGTCGGCCAAGCCTCGCCGGGGCTGGGCAAGGCTGGCTAGGGGCTGGGCGAGTCTAGCCACCGGCAAGCTCGCCGGACCTCGCCCTGGCCTAGTGAGCCTCCGGCGAGCTCGCCAAACTGATTGCTGACGACCGGCAGATGGCAGCGGACGGCGGACAGCTGCGGTGGGCGGTGGCAGACGGCGGAGGGGAGAGAACGTTTGAGTTTCCACTTTTTTTTATTCTTTTTTTTGTTCTTGGAACAAGAATCAATTTTTTTTTTATTCTCGGAACAAGAATCATTTTTTTTTTTTAATTCTTGATTCTACTCCAAATCTGTTCTTGGAACAAAAATTTTACCAAACGCAATTCTGTTCTCAAACTGCTTCCGGAAACAAAAAATCAGTATCAAGCACTATTTGGATGGTTACCAAATAATGCCTAAATAGCTAGTGAAAAAAGAAGCCAAATCGGCGAGAGATGTGCACGCAAGTTGGACGAGTTGAATTTAAGTTCTTAGTTGTCATCTATTCTAGAGAAGTTGGGGCCGGATGTTGAAGAATTTACTATAGTGAAAATAAGAACCGAATTAATTCGCCTTATCCAAATGAAATTGAAACGTGGGCCTTATCATTTGGGCTCGAAAACTCTCTCCCGCAGGCCGTGCCAAAGACCAAATTGGGCCGGCATAAAAAGACAAGGCCCATTTTCTCGACCGAGCCCCTTCCCATCCGCAAACAGGCCCGGCGAGCCCGCGACCACGAACGAAGCCTCGTGATCCGAGAACAAGCCGAGCCTTCTAGTCTGACTGGGACCCAGGCGCGGGATTCAAGAAAAGGGGAAAATCGGGGCCGTCGAAACGCGGGCCCCACTAATCGACCCCACATAGATCTGAGCGCGGACGATGGAGGCTCGGGCCGGAATAAGGAGGGTGGGGGGTGCCACCGTCGTCCCATTTCCATTTCCCCCACTTCGCACTCCGTCTGCTAGGTCGAGAAGAGGCGGGAAAAGAGAAACGCCGAGAGGGAAGGAAAGAAGGAAGGAGAAGGAGATGAAGGAGAGAGGGAAGGGGGCGGGGAGATCGGTGGACGAGAGGTACACGCAAGGGAAGTCGCTCATCCCCGTCCTCTACGACTAGCTCGCCAACCACAACCTCGTCCGGCCCTCCCTCTCCTGCAGATTCTCCCCTCTTCTCCCCCCTCTCTTCTAGGGTTTTCCAGCCACTTCTCTTGCTCCAAAACAACCATTGAACAACTAATTGCAATAATACTCAGATTGTGAATGAAGGGGCTCACTCAAACATAATAGCTATATCTGAACTCAATAGCTATATCTCATCAACTCAGGCTAGACCTCAAGACCACACATAGTAGATATATCACAAAGGCAAACTTGTACAACCTAAAATTAAACAATATAAACTTCAAAATAACCGAGATTTCTTGCTCTTTAAAATATGCACTTGTTCCAAAGAAAAAAATGCTCCTATTACTCCCATTTCATGTAAGCAAGGAAAAATCTAAAGAAACATTCTTAGAAGTAAGATCATAGAGCCGATTGCACTGGATAACCTTAATGTACCTGTTATCCAGTGCAATTGGCTCTATGATCTTATTTCTAAGAATGTTGTTTCTTTAGGTTTTTCCTTGCTTACATGAAATGGGGGCAATAGGAGCATTTCTTTCCTTAGAACAAGTGCATATTTTAAAGAGCAAGAAACCTCGGCTATTTTGAAGTTTATATTGTTTAAGTTTAGGTTGTACAAGTTTGCCTCCGTTATATATCTACTTGAGGTCTAGCCTGAGTTGATGAGATATAGCTGTTGAGGTCAGATATAGCTATTCTATTCGAGTGAGCCCCTTCATTCACAATCTGAGTATTATTGCAATTAGTTGTTCAATGGTTGTTTTGGAGCAATCTACTTCTCGTTCGATTGATTTGTTTTCTTGATAGTAGGAGAGGAATGGCTAGTTACAGTGCAGCAGTTCCCTAGCTGACCACTAACTTAATTTGGCCATAACCATGGACCCTTTTCTATTTGTGATGTTTTCTTGTTTTATTTTTGGGTGAAGATTATGTTTTGTCAGGGTAAGAAATTTGTCTATCACTATAAAATACGTTTTGTTATAAATTTTCTTGTGCTCCTTGTTAGGTATGAATCGGAGGCCGGATATCTTGCCCTGATAAACAAGCCTAATCGACTTTCTTTCCAAAATCAGGAATTGATCCGGATTGCACAGCCTCTTCAATCCTAACATGTTCAGAAGATTTGCCCAAGATAAAATGCATCTGCTTGCATTTCAAAATAGCGAAATAGAAACAACAAATATAATGTCTAGCAAGAACCATATCCATACCTCATTTTCAGTAAAACTGGAATATTTTTCTTTGGCAATTTCTTCACATTGTATGGTCACAACCATGACCTTAACACGGATAGCGTGATACGTACATTAGCATCATCATTATCAACAACATATCTTGTGCCCTTTCAATTAATTAATTATCACCTTGTGCACAAGCAAGTCAAGGTCTTTATTCTCCTTAATGACCTTCTGCATCTACTAAACACTAAAAGAAAATCCTAAAAGCAGGAACTACTTCCCTTCAATCTATTGCAAGCCCACTAGGTGCAATAGAATGGAAGAATCGCTATCTAAGACTAGCCACCCGTTCATCCAAGGAAATTCAACCATATGGCAAAAAATTAGTATAGATAAAAAGTATAATCTATTTGGCAACCAATGCTCCAAATTCCAAAAAAGAGCACAAGAAGATGAGATGGAAACATAACACATGTCAAACTATAATTGATTAAGAATGGGAACAGAAGAGTAGTGAAAATCATCAAACTCGATAAGGATGTCTGAGCAATGATAAGCACCAAAAAAATAAGAAATAGCCGTCAATGATGAGTGGCGTTTCCACATTTATTCCAAAAGTTATGCATATGAGGACAAAAGTTTTGTCTTAAACAGTACCGCAGTATAGGATTTATGTGAAGGAAAGGGCGCCCACTACAGCATTTAAATTGGGCAATCATACTCAAGATCCAAACATGCTTCCATGTGGTGTAAGGTAGGTATACCGTATACCTACTCTTTAAATTGCTCGTCCTTCTCTTCATAACTAGAAAGAGCAACAACCTCAGCCTGAACAGCAGAAGAGTCATTAGGATGAACATCATAGCGACAATTAGAGGCGAAACGAAATTATTGAGAGGAACTCATACAAGCATTGAAGCACCTACATTAAAAAATTCAGAGAGTAGTTTCCTTGTGTGCTTGTGGCTTAGGAACATTGTCCCATATCTGCAGGAAAATTCTACGTGAGGCCAGAAACAACTTTACAAAGCCGGTTTTAAACAGGGAGCGCAACAACTCTCACCTTTCCAAAATGATAACATGATTAAGTATGGGCTTGATGGGTTGAAGCTGCCTGATGGAGGGGTTGAAAAGTTCGGAGGGCAGAGAAGACATTCCCTTTCCGCTTTGGTATCGGGTGCTCTTACCTTTGAGCATTAGAATTTAGAATCGCCATTGAAAGCATAAAGCTTCCCTCTTTTCCTCTTACTCTCTCCTTCTCCCATTGTGCTCTCCGTCTCCATTTTCAGCCGAAGAAGAAGAAGCAGCAGAATCCCCCTGTCCGAAGAACCTCGGCAGCGCCCCTATCCTGCTTCGAACCACCATTATCCGTCGCGCCTCCTATGTCTTCGACTCCGGATCTCTGCGAGCGATCTTGGGCACGAGCGCGTGTCGAGCTTCGCTCAGGAAGCGAAGAGTTTGCGGCGTCGTCTTCCTCCTCAAGCTCTGCCCAAAGCGCAAAGCCGGATTCCTCGACCGCTAGGCTTGAGGAAGTCGGTTGGGCGTGGTCGTCAGACGGGGTTCGTGCGCGGCGCATTGGCCACCGGAGCCTCTCTCTCTCTCTCCCTCTCTCCTTCGCTCGGACTCTCTTCACCGCTCACTCTCCCTCGGTCCCTCAGCCTCCTCGAGCGTTCTGTGTTTTGGTTCTGGTTTTTAAGCCGAAGGATATGAAGATGTCTCCAGCACTCACTCTCTCAGCCTTCTGACAGGGGGATTCTGCTTCTTAGGCCAGCTGTCTCTGCCGGCCTGGTCCCCGACCACCAGCTCCCTTCGGACGCTCCCCGTCTCCTCTGCCTCTTCTCCTCTCTTCTGCTCGTATCCGCGTCCTTCCCTGTAGCGCAGAGCGCGTGAGGAAAAGAGGGAAGGAGGAGGAGAGGGCCGGGCTTGGAAGAGAAAGGGAAACGGGTTGGACCGCCCCACACGTAGAAAAAAAGAAAAGCAGGGAAAATAGAGAGACGCCGGGCCAGCCTGCCCCCGGCCCAGGTCTCTCTTTTCCTTTTTTTTTTTCCTTCTTTTAAAAAAAAATTAATAATATTAATAAATTAAATATGGCACCAGTGATGATCAGTTTCAGTATGGATCCGATGCTATGTTGCCACCAAAAATTGACCTTGTCCACCATGAAACCAGATCAGACTGATTGGCCGTGACGAGGTTCTTGGGATGATGTTATTTTTTCTACAAATGTTTTGTTTTCTTACTCAAAAGTCCTTAAATATAATGAGAGTTAATTTAGCGTATGGTAAAATTACTAATCGTATGAAGGTTACTAATAAAAGAAGAGATTACTTCCATAAATAACATATACTTTCCGCCCTTTCGCCATGGTTTGTAGTTGCAACAAACTAGCAAACCATTATATTTGAAGCAAAAACTAACCAAAACAAATATTAACAATACACAACTAAATAATAAAACTTTTAAGTGCTCAGAACTAATGCATTCCAACTCCAACCTTCATTTCTACCATAGATTACAATAAAATCTTCTGCTCTATACAAAAATTGCAGCAAACCAAAAACACATTTTACTTATAAATAATTCAATACAAGTGCATATTTCACATCTTCGACTATAGTAGATATACAAATTTCTTCTCATTAATCACTTCACATTTGAATAAACTACCCAAGAGAATAAGAACACAATCAACGCTTGATAAAAGTTTCTTTAAATTTTCAGTCTTGAAACCTCCCTCTTCAAATGGTCGACTAGAGGTGTTAAATCCTTCATTTGAGCTTGCATTGAGTTGACATCCTTCAACTCGTCCATTAACATAGGTGGAGGTTGATTTCGGCCTTCAAGTAACTCCAAGATCACATCTGTCGCTCGATCAGAGAATTTCCTATCAACCTATTTGAAATATTTGCACTTTGAGCCTTCTCTATAACTACCGCACCCATGGAATCTTCTCCCGGGATTCAACCGAGTCCAAGATATTCTTCCCAGACTCGGTAACCCACAATAACAATAACACTCACCATCTAATTCGTTTTTTTTTTTTATAGGAATGTGAGCCGCTATTGGAGCTTTTGCCCTTCATTTGCAAGAGCGAATTGATAACTTTGGGAGAAAATTGAAGTATGCACTCGAATTGGTCGAATTGGGGATTTAGGGTTTTCAACTTCTAGTTTTGGTCGAATTTGGGGATTTAAGGTTTCTTATTTGGGGGAAAAGATGCTAAACGGCATCGTTTTGTTGTTTGCATGCTAATTGTACTCTCCGGCGATCCACGTCGACATCAAATATTAATAAAAAAACTACCACGTCGGATTTCCGACTAACTAGATCGGCGTTGGCACTGAAATGAGCGTTTTTCAAAATTTTTAGCACTTAAGTGATCCGATTGAAACTTTTGGCACCAAAGTGAGCGCCGTACACAACTTTTGGCACTGATAGTGTACTTACCCTAATAAAAAGATATAATCTATTTGGCAACCAATGGCCCAAATTCCATAAAAGAGCAAAAGAAGATGAGATGGAAAGGTAACACATCTCAAAATATAATTGGTTAAGAATGGGAACGGGAGTAGTGAAAATGACCGAACTCAATAAGGACGATTGAGCAATGATAAGCCCCCCAAAAAAAAAAAAAAAAAAAAAAAAAAAAAATAGCTGTCAATGATGAGTAGCATTTCCTTAAGAGTGCAAAAGTTTTGTCTCAAATAGTGTATTTATGTGAAGGAAACGGCGCCCACTGTAGCATTTGAGAATCTTGTCCAAACACAACAACAAAGCCCACATAAAAATCGGGCAATCGACTGACCGAAAAGAAAAAATCGGGCAATCGTACTCTAGATCCAAGCATGCTTCCATGTGGTGCAAGGTAGGTATACCTGCTCTTTAAATTGCTTTTCCTTCTCTTCATAACTAGACAGAGCAACAACCTCAACCTGTACAGCAGGAAAGGGTCATTAGGATGAACTTTATTACACGATTAGAGGCAAAAGCAAATTATCGAGTGTAACTCATACAAACATCGAAGCACCTACATTAAAAATATTCACTGAGTGGAGTTTCCTTATGCGCTTGTGGCTTAGGAACATTGTCCAATATCTGCAGGAAAATACTAAATGAAACCAGGAACAATTTTACAAAGTCGGTTTTCAATAGGAAATGCGACAACCCTCACCTTCTGCACATCTTCTCTCAAGATAGATTCTAGATTTTCCAGAGGAGTCTGGATAAAAAGAAAAGGCAGTGAACATATAAAAAGGATCAACTCAGATCGGTAAAACTTACCAGATGCAGCCAAAACGAGCATATAAAAACCATCACAATCCAAAATGAAAACATGATTAAGTATAGGTACCAACCCTTGTTTTATCCTGTATGACAAACAACAGTTGTTTTTCGAGGGCTAAACAGTCGCATCATGACCTTCAAGAAGAGTCACAACTTTACCATTAACTCTTAGAACTAAACATCTAGCTTATCTTAACACAAGAAGACAAGAAAATGATCTGTATAGGTACCAACCCTTGTTTTATCCCGTATGACAAACAACAGAGTTGTAGGCCTATTCTTGCAAGGAAATGATCTGACTTGATGACCAAGTCGTGGAGCAATTGTAGCAGTTCCACAATCAACGCTGTTGGGATTCTTTTCTTTGACATCCCCTAATTTTTCTTCCGTTTTTGACCTGTTTTATTTTAATAGCAGGGATGGATGATGAACTATGGACATTGATCTATAGGTTTTGCATGACAGTGAGGAGTATAACAGATGAAGACCTACCTGCAAGTCTTTGTCTGCTTGCATTCAAGCCATGACTCAGTCAATTATAGACTGAAGGAAGTTCAAGATGCGAGTAATGCAGAGGCGAACGAGCACCACATGAGGTTGCCTGTTACTTCCGATCCTCTTAGCAATTTAACATTAAGATGAGACTAAGGAAATGTAACATCTTGAAATTCAACCATGTCTCGAATATATTTGAAATGGGCATTTCGTTGACGCACCTATGGTTAATTTCCTCTGAGCTGGCCCCTTACGAGTTAACTAATCTATTAGGTGAGGCCGTTAAGGGATATAAACGTGGCATACTAGAGAATTCGATCGGAAATCGACTACTCGACCATAATAATCGACAAGGGTCAATACGACACCGTTATATTTGAATTGTGATCGGATATAGGTCAATTCGATGGAATGACGTAGTTGAATTGCGGGTGATTCCGCATGATTATGAAATTTGCGTTGAACGGCACTAACCTAATTTTCTATCAAAACTATATTCGATACCCGTAATTGAAACCTTGCAATTTTTATGACAATCGAGAGTCATCTACAAGTCGGAGATGCACAAATGTGGATTGAAAATTATCAACCACAGGTAAAACGCGCTAAAATCCCTAAAAGCTATCCGATAGGTTAGGTTATACTAAAATCATGTTCAGTCGATTTTAACCACGAAATTGAATTCGATTTCAGGAATCGGGCGTTCAAATGTGTCATGATTCATTTTTAGGACGTCGTCTCATCTTTCGAAGAATTTTCGTTAAGCCCGAAATTTTGCGGAAAAACCAATTTCGAACAATTCGGAAAAGAAGAGGAAATTCGGATGGACTGTTTGGAGGGCTTATTTGGCTGCCCAAAGTGTTTTGTTTGTGAGAAATTGAGTTAAATTCTCATTGGTTGGCCATTAGACTTTAGGGGCTGAAGACTTTTGTGGCAATTTGATGATTATTTAGATATTTTTCAAGACTTTTTAGTGGCTGCAGCTTGGACTTTCTTTCTCTCTCTCTCTCTCTCTCTCTCTTTCCCTCTCTCTTCACCTCGTGCGATCCATCCTTTGCTTCAGCCGATCATCCCTCAAGCCTTCTTCTTCTTCTTCACCGTAACCCACACCAATGCCAGCCCTTCATTCCTCTCCATTTCCCTTCTGCTGCTTCACCTCACCGACCACCAACATCTCCTCGTCATCTCACACGCCCTCACGCCCCCACCACACACTAGCAATCGCTGCCCCCTTCACTCCACCTGCAACGTCCACCACCCACCAAACGACCTCACCACCACCATTCCCCCAACAACTCCGCCCAGCACCAACCAGCTCACCCATCGTCCAGTAGCCGGCCAGCGACCACCCAGCTTCACCGCCAGCCCACAGCCAGCAACCGCCACACTCCACAGTTGCCTCACCACCTCACACCACCACCTCAGCCCACTACCGTCGGAGATGCGGTAATCTCGGGTTGTCACCGCCATCACGCCACCATCACCGTGAACTCGCCGCCGCCCTAATTCGGTGAGTTAACTCCCTAATTCTTGATTAGATTGTTAATTGTGCTTACGGGTTAGATTAGTGTTAATTTGGATTAGTGATTAATCTTAGTTAGTTGGACTAGCTTAGTTAGGTTAGTTTGGTTAGTGTAATTAAATTGGTTAGGTGGTTAGTTTAGTTAGCCTGCCCTATGTTAGATTAGTTAACTTGGGTTAGATTAGTTAACCATGGTTAGTTTAATTAATCATGGTTAGGTTAATTAAACTAGATTAATTTAATTAATCACAATTTGTTTAATTAATCTTAATTAACATAAATTGTGATGGATTAGCCGTTAGTGAAATTTTACGCTGATTCTCATGATTGAATTTATATGTGAAATTGATGGTTTATTTATGCTATGATGTGCAATTGAGGGCTTGGTGGTAATTATTGATTATTATTACAAAATTTGATTTTATGGGTATTTAATTAAAAAAATACCAAGTGTCGGTTTTTTACGCCAAAAAAATTGTATGTACTATATAAAATCGTGGAATTTTGAAATGGGAGTGTACCGTGTTTAACGGTTTGATTTAAATACGTGACCACGCATGACTATTTTACCGAGATTTTTAATACGAAGAAAAGTGTCCAAGTTCATTATTTAAATACAAGGTATTTGAATGCAAAGCACGGTGTTCTTGGCCAAGCATGGATGCACGTGTGGTCACTATCGGAACTCATCACCCAACGGGAGTTGGGGAGGCGATGCCTAATTAAGTTCGGATGCCCCACGTCAACGGATGCTGGTCACAATGGAGGCTGGGCCGATGCTCTTTAATGGAATGCCGTCTAGGCATACACGTTGTCGTGCCCGATGGAGTGGGACGACACCCAGTTATGCCGAATGACCACCGATTGTTGAGTTGGCCATGGCCGATGGGTCATAATATCTGGAACACGCCTGAGTGGTTGTGATAGTTGCGCCTGATTATGGGACAAAATTGTGTGGCACGGTATGAGACGTGTTATAACGCTTTGGCCTTATAATCGGGACCCATGTGATTGTTTGCAAGATGAAATGATGTGTTCCGGTTATTAAATACACATGTTGTATTCATATGATATATGTGGCGCAGGGATGCGCCAAGGCAAGGTGAGTTCTGTGTGGTACATGTTTAGGACCGCCTTCGAGGTGAATTTGCGTCTTAATCAGGGTTTAGGGTTTTGACTCACTAAGATTTATCTCACCCCATTGTGGTTAACCCTTTTTTTAGGTCCTTAGATGGAGATACGTCACGTCCGTTTTGGGTGTCTGTGGCACATGGATTCTGAGTCTACTTTCTTCCCAATTCTCGGGACCACTTGGACCCATGAGTTAGTGGTGACCACGATTTGGGTCAATGAGGGCCTCTTTCACTTGGTGTCTCATCGCTTTAAGCCGTGGTTCATTAACAAGTCTAACGAGGTTCAGGAGGGTCCTTTGCAGGGTTTTGACAAACCTAACGTCGAAACCAAGGATGGGGAGGTAGCTCACCCCATGGACATCAACATCCTAGATGGTGTCATGGAGGACCCAGCACTAGAGTTAGAGGGATCTAGGGTATAGGTCGGTTAAGACCTCTTTTTGAGTCAGACCTTTTGTATATAAACTTGAAGGACTAAACTTAAAGTGTGGTTTGAGAGTAAGTACACTATCAGTGCCAAAAGTTGTGTACGCGGCTCATTTTGGTGCCAAAAGTTTCCGTCGGATCACTTAAGTGCCAAATTGGAGAAAAAATGATCACTTTGGTTCCACCGGCAAGAGATTCCGGCCAAATTAATTACGTGGCTTTTATATTAAAAAAAAAAAGTTAACAACGTTGCTTTGCCATCATACATGGACATTCTCATAGAAACGACGCCGTATAGCTCATATGGGGATTGAAATTAGGGTTTCTTTGTTGTTTGCCGCTTGGCCACCTTCGTTCGCCGGACATCGCTCAACCACCATCGCTCGGCCACCATCGTAGTTGCTCAACCAGGTGAGCGAGGAGAGACTAAGATTATTGCTCAAGCAAGAAATGGCAAGAAGAATAGGAGGCAATGGCGGAGGAGAAGGAGGAAGAAGAGGGGTCGAAGGTGTTGCTGCTGGTGCACTATTGCCGGTGTTGCTGGTGCCGTTGCTGGTGCCACTGCTAGTGCTATTGCTGGTGCCATTGTAGGTGCTGCTGCTGGAGTTGTTCTTCGGGAAGAAGAAGACGACATGCCTTCTCTCTCTCTCTCTCTCTCTCTGAATTTGGGGATTTAGGGTTCTAAGTTGGGGGAAAGACGCCAAACAATGTCATTTTGTGGTTTAGATGTTGATTGTACTCTCCGTGAGTCACATCAATTTCAAAAATTAATAAAAAAAGTGCCACATCGGATTTCTGGTCAATCTGATCGGAGTTGACACTAAAATGATCGTTTTTTAAACTTTTTGACACCAAAATGAGCGCCGTACACAACTTTTTGGACTAATAGTGTACTTCCCTTGTGTGGTTTGTGAAAAAAGCATTAGCAGATTTTTACTATCCTTGTGTTTGATGGTTGTCCGGGTGTTTATTTAATTCGCTTCCGCATGTGCTTAATCGAAAGATAAAAAGAAAGGGGTCAGCGACGCATCCTAGGACGTCACATTTTTTTATCGACCGCCAAGGGGTGTGCGCGTGTCCGGGATTCGGGGCGTGACACAAAATGTACTGGTCTAAAGCCATTATATGATGTCGGTGGAATGGAGAGCTCACGCGACAAATATAAGGCGTGCATGCATATTTTCTTTACACTTCTCTTCGACGATCTCCACTGCTCCATAACAATGTCAAGATCAATTACAGCTTTCTCATTTGCATTGCTTGCTGCTTTAGCTTCAGCACTAGTCCCTGTGGTTCAAGCCCGACAGATTCCCGGTCTCTCTCTCTCTCTCTCTCACGCATGCGCGCCTGTGTGGAGAAAATTTTTTGAGTTCGCATGATATGCTATGACAAAAAATTTTCGGTTTCCAAGAGTTTGCATGAGATGCTAAAAGATTAAGAGTTTACATGATTTGCTTGGACTATAAGGAGAGAAACATAAGGGGGAAATTCAAGTGAAAATCTCAGAATAAATTCGACTTTTTATAAGATGGGAGAGGAGGAGAAATCTAAATTGTGGACATCCTCGACCCCAATTTTCTTCTCCATTTTCTCCCCAACACGGCATGATATTTTTCCTGTCTTATGGTTTAAGCTTCGTACAATGTTAGTGTCCCATCTATGAAGTCAAGAAATGTTGGCCATCTTGTTGTCTGTACCACTCCATTAGTCATGACCTTCTATCGAAACAAAATGGTCTCTTCTTTATATTCAGACTCATTTCATCTAAGCGTCAAATCATAGGTGTGTTAGAAACAATAACTACTGGACTGTGCGAATGATTAGGATACACCGAACTTGTTCCAATGGTCCAATAAGACAAATCATTTTTTTTCCATACACCGGCATAACATATGAAACCGATGAAGGGTTCATAGACTCTGGAAAAAAAGATGCGAGGTTGGGACACCTGGAGTGCCATAACTTGGCACGGAGGGACACTTAAGTGCCATAACTTTGAAATGGTACACTTAAGTGCCAATATTGGAGTAAAATGGAACACTTAAGTGCCAATCTGGCCAAAAATCGGCCAAAATGCAGATGTGGCATTTTCAGGCAACATGCTTAACCGACGTGGCAACTTTTTTTTTTAAAAAAAAGCACACGTGGAGGAGGAAAATGACGTCGCCCCATCCACTGTGCATTTGGCCAAACTAAACGACATCGTTTTTCCTTAGTGCTAAACGACGTCGTTTTGCTGATTTGGATTTTAACCGTTCGTCCATTGGTTCACACTAGATCTGACGTCCTCTCTATTGCCGTTCACAGCTCGCCGTTCGTAGGTTGCCATTCGCAGGTCATCGGTCGCCGTCGTTGCTCGCCGTCGTCACTCGCCGTCGTCAATTTGCTCAGGTTTTTTCTCTTCTTCCTCTCCCTTGTGGTGAAATTAGGGCTCCGACTCGTTTATTAGGTCTTGGACTTGAAATTTGGGGGTCGGCTGGGAAAGCTCAGGCTTGGCTGGTATTGATGTGAGATTTATGGCTCAAATGTGGTGCTACAATCCTATTGGGGGGTTCAAATTGATAGTTTAGGATCGGCCTCAAAATGTAGGCTCGATGTAGGGCTCGGCGAGGGGAAAATTAGGGCTCGGTGTAGGGCTCGACGTCGCCTCATCCACTGTGATGTGTGATTCATTCAGGGTGTTGAATTGTGATGTGCGAAAGTAATTTGTAGTGGTCGGATGTGAAATGTGCAATGGTGATTGGTGATTGTTAAGGTTCAGAGTATTGGACATTGGACATGTTCAAATCGAATCTCTTGTTGTCGTGGGGATGGGGACTTCTGGGTATTTTTTTAATAAATTGCATTGTTGAGGACCCATGCTGAGGGATCTCTCCATATTTTAAAGGAATGCGGCGACATAATCAAAGTAGTTGTCAGGTCCCATCTCTATTTGTCCTTGTCTTTAGGCCTCTTTTCAAACTGCAGCTGTCATCTGACCTATGCATCTTCCCTCTTTCTTTCTTCTTTTCTTTAATAAAGAGTGTAGGGACCTCCACTTGCAATTGTCTGTCCTTTGTGAATGTGGTCCTAAAAGTTAATTGTATATTTGTCCTCTTTTGTTGCAGAAATGGCTCATGATAAAGACTATGTTGTTGTCATCATTTACTACGGTGGGGATTTTGTGATTGGGGAGGAAGAGTGGGAGTATGAGGGGGGAATGAGGGTACTATCTTTGTAGATATAAAAAATGCATCTTATATTGGATTTGTTAGGGATATAGTGACATTTTTGCCTTGTAGAGTACAAAAGTTACTGTATTGTGTTCCTGGGAAAGGCTTGAGAGATGGTTTGAGAGTTTTGGAAGATGATAATGGTTTTGGGGATGTCTTATATCATTATCTTCATGGCGAAGAGGCGAATGTATTTGTTGAAAACAATAATGACAGTGAGGACGGAGATGATGACAGAGATAGCACCCAAGTAGGAGAAGGAGGAGATGGTATTCAAGCTAGTACTGAGGTTAGGGATGAAGCAGGGCATGATGGATAGAACAGGGAGGAGAGGGGCGCAGATGCTGTTCACCAAAGCGATTGTGACATAGGTGATGTCACCATCACTGAATTAGATTGGGAAGTAGCTGAATCCAGTGATGGTGATGATGACGATGACGATGGAGGGTTGGCTGTTGAAGCTAAAAATTTATTAATCTTAAGTGACGACGACGATGAGGAGCTTAAACAGTCAAGGAAAAAACAAAGGGACTTTTTGTCAGATAGATTTGCAACTTTGCAGGTAACTGATGAAGTTCCAAACGAGAGACAAAGGCCCTACGGATGTTGGTGTTGCTGGCCGGGACACAGATTATGAAGAAAGCATCGATACCGCTACTTCCCGGACGAACTTGAAGAAGATCAACGAGCTGTGCGTAGAAGGAAAAGTAAGTTTCCTTCCTATGATCCATCCATTGCCTCTCCTACTTTGTCAGTAGGTATGAAATTCCATGATGCGATACAATTTAGGGAAGCTATACTGAAGAACTCCATTGCTGCACAAAGAAATATTGATTTCATTAGAAATACCAAGAAATTTGTAAGAGCTAGGTGTTCGCAGCAAAACTGTCCATGGAAGATTTACGGCGCATTTGTTAAAAAGAGTGGGTCTTTCTAGATTAGAGCCTACCAAGAGGAACACACTTGTTCCATTAATTTTCAAAACAAAAGGGTAACAAGTGCATGGTTGTCCAAGCATTTATTCGATCTGATCAAGCTGATGCCCGAGATGAAAATTACTAACTTTAGGATGCTGGTGAAGAAGCGTATAGGCATCAATGTATCTAGGAATCAGTGCAAAAGAGCAAAGCAAAAGGTGATAAAGATACTTATTGGTCAGTATGCTAAGGAATATGGGCAGGTGTGGGAGTATGCTTGGGAGTGTAGGCTACAAAACCCTACAAATAGAGTGTATGTTGAGGTGGTTGAGAAACCACTTCCTGATCATGGGACCAAGTTTGATAAGTTCTATGTGTGCTTTGATGCATGCGGACGAGGATTTTTAGCTGGTTGTAGACGGATTATAGGATTGGATGGCCGTTTCTTGAATGGCTTGTGTAAGGGAGAATTATTGGCGGCGATTGGAAAGATGCGAATAACCAAATGTTCCCACTAGCTTGGGCTATTGTAAAGATTGAGAACAATGACAATTGGTCCCGGTTCTTGAAAAATCTGATGGCTGACTTGGAGATAACAAACGGGGAAGGGTAGGTGATCATGAGCAACCAACAAAAGGTAATGCTTGATTTTTTAAAAATTTAGTCAATAGTTTGCTTTGTAATATGAACATGTAATTTGCTCTAGTATTTCTTACTTTGAATTATTGCAGGGATTGGTTTCGGCAGTAGCCGAGTTGTTGCCCCATGTTGAACATCGAATGTGTGTGGGGGCACATATACAGAAATTGGGCAAAGACCTACAAAGGGAATAAGCTGCAATTGCAACTTTGGCAATTAGCAAAGAGTGCAAACATAGCTGACTTTAGGATAGCCAAAGAAGGACTGCTTCAATTGACAAAGG
Source organism: Eucalyptus microcorys (assembly GCA_014182515.1). NCBI lineage: Eukaryota > Viridiplantae > Streptophyta > Magnoliopsida > Myrtales > Myrtaceae > Eucalyptus > Eucalyptus microcorys. Next base: position 30,852,890 of record CM024571.1, read on the forward strand.
AAGGTTGTGCTACCCTATTTCAACTTGAATCAAAGCATTGTTGCAGGGCATTCTTCAGTGAGGAGTTCAAGTGTGATAACGTCGACAACAACATTTATGAAGTATTTAATTTGAAGATAATAGATGCCGATGCAAACCAGTCATCTCAATGCTTGAAGACATACAAGTTGTGGTTATGACTCGGCTGCAGAAACAAAGAGATGAGGCTGCAAAGTGGACAAGACAATATGGTCCTAGGATTGCCAAGAAATTGAATGAGAACTTAGCTGCAAGTAGGCATTGTCATCCCATTTGGAATGGAGATAACAGCTATGAGATAAGTGGAATTCTAGGAAGTAGGAAGTGTTCATGTAGAGCATGGCAAGTAAGTGGAATTCCATGTGCACATGACATATGTGCCATCCGGTTGAAAGGCGACAATACAGATGATTACATTGATGATTGGTACCATAAATCAAAATACCTTGCTTCCTATCAGTTCATGATGCAACCAATTAGAAGTAGCAAGTTTTGGGAGCCCACGGATCATGAAGCACCTCAACCTTTGCCACTGAAGAAGAAAATTGGAAGGACAAAACGAAGACGAAGAATGGCGGAGGGAGAGGTCTTGGGTCAGCAAAGAATGAGCAGGTAGGGTGCAAAGATAACGTGCTCTTATTGTCGCCTAGCAGGCCACAATATTAAAGGTTGTCAATTGAGGAAGCAACAACAACCATTGAGGTAAGGTGAAGGGCCTAGTGAAGAGACAGTTGGAGAAATGCAAACAACAGGGCCAAGTGAGTCGACTGTTCTTCAGTCAACAACTAGAACCCCGGTAAGTCATGAAATTTATTTTATGTTTATGTTGCTTTGTCGTTTATCATAAAAATGTACATAATATCCTATTTGGCCTTGTATGTAATGTGTTTGTTAGGTCACAAGAAGAACCCCAATAAGTCATGAAACTGAACAGCATGTTCGAAGAAGGCAAGGCAGAAGATGGCCAGCTGAAAGATTGGCCCAAGCAGTATCATGGCCAGCTAAAGGATTGGCCCAAGCAGCATCACGGCCAGCTGAAGGATTGGCCCAAGCAGCATCACGGCCAGCTGAAGGATTGACCCAAGCAACATCACGGCCAGTTGAAGGATTAGCCCAAGCAGCATCACGGCCAGTTCAGTCGACTGTTCTTTAGTAGCGAAATAAATACCCAATGGTAAATTCAACCATTTGTATTCAGTTTTTCATTTTTTTTTTACATTATTATATGTCCCAATATTATATTTATGGTGTCATTTGCCTCTTTATCAGGTTCGAAGAAAGTAAGTTCGAACTCAACTACCAACTAAAGGGCCATCACAAGAGCCACCTCAAGAGTCATCACAAGGGCCACCGAAAGAATCACTACAAGGGGCACCACAAGTACCACCACCAGTACCACCAGAAGGCCCAATAGAAAGAGGTGTCACTGAAGTTGAAGGGCTACACAGAAGGACAACTAAAAGAAGGCCAGGTGAAGGGGCAGCTACACAAAGGCCATCTAGAAGACGCCCAGCTGAAGAATTGGTAAAAGAAGCCCCGGCTGTAGCTGAAAGGCCCAAGAAAGCAAGAAAAAGAGCCAACAAATCACAAGTTCCTGAAAGTGACGCCCCTATTCAAACAAGAGGGGCACTTGGGAAGAGGTTAAGACAATATGGCTATGGCCTTTATACAAATGAGCGTACTGGAACAGTTATTCTCAATGTAAGTTTTATTGGCTACATTTAATTTAATTTATGTTGTAGACTTTTGCTGACAATTTATTGTTTTTTTGTAGCCTGGGAGAAGTTCAGAGGTTCTTATCTCAAGCCCAACTCAAGAATCAACGGCTGCACCAACAAAAAAGAAAACATCAACTGTGCCAACAAGAAAGAAGAGAAAGAACCCAGTTGTAGCTCCAGCTCTAGCTCCTTTTGAATCAATTCGGCCTGGGACATTTGCAGCTCCATCTAAGTCAGTGGATACTGGATACTGAGAAGGTTGAAGAAGAAGTTGCACGTCCAATTAGAAAGAGTGCAAAAATTATGAATCAAGTGAAAGGCCCATCGAAAGGAGCACGAACGTGGAGTGTCGTGCATATTGATTGATGAGATGAGACGTGATAGAATTTGTGGAGCTTAGGAGTCAAAACAGTTATGTAAACGTTAACATTATAATAATACTTGCTACGGATGGTTGTCTTTTTTTTTTCTTTTTTTTTTTCTTTAGTTTGTCATTCATTGATATTGTGAGACTTAATTTCAATATCAATGAAAATGAAATGATCTTGCGCTGCTTGTCAATTTTTGTTGTTTGTCATGGATTCTGCTTTTACTTGCTGCTGCTGCTGTTGGTGTTCTGTGGTGGTAATTGGAGTGCTGGTGTGGCTGGTGGTGGTGGATGGTGATGTTTGGTGGTGGTGAGTTTGTTGTTGGGGTGCTAATGTGGTGACTGGGGTGCTGGTGTGGGTGGTGGTGATGCCCGGTGATTATGGGTTTGTGGTAGGGGCTTATAGGATTATGCTGCACCTACACTTGGTACAAGTGTGCAATTTGCACATCTTACACCATGTATACTGGTGCAAACTAGTGCAAGGCTCAACTTGCACTAGTACCTTGTGCAGCAACACCACCAGCATAGTGGTGGCTGGAGCGCTTAGTGTGTAGTGTGGCTAGTGGTGATGGTTGGTGGTGTAGCCGGTGGTGGTGGCTGGCGCAATTTTTAGAGAAAACCCACAAAAAAATTGGCACTTAACTAGTCATATTCTAAAAAACTTGGCACTTAACTGTTCATTTTTAACTACAAGTGACACTTAACCGATCACTTTAATAATAACTTGACATTTAAGTGATCCTTTTTTCATCGAGACTAGCACTTAAGTGATTACTAAATACAACTTATGGCACTCGAGTAATCACTCATGTTTGTTTTGTGTATATGTTGGTCTGTATCAAAATAGAGAAGATGATGGTAATTTAACTTATGGCAACTCCATATGATAGCACAAACAACAACAACACCACAATGATCTTGTGGAACAACACAAACTTCTTCGCATCTTTCAAAAAGAAAAAAGCCTACGTTTAATCCAGAACAACACCATTTTTAACTATGGCAGTCGAAGAAACTTTTTCTCATTTTCAAGTACTTTACATTTCATCATAAAGTACAATAGACAACAAAACAACACCATAATAAATGCTTGGTAACACTTTCGTTCAATTTTCATCATTGAAACTTCATTCTTGAAAGATTTAGTTGAAGATGCTTGAGCATGCATTGAGACTTCATTCTTGAAAAGTTTAACTGAAAACGCTTGAGCTTGCATTGAGTCAATATCGTCCAAGTCGTCCACGAACATAGATGGAGATTGCTATCTTTTATGAAGTAGATCCAATATCACCTCTGTGGCTTGGTCAGAGAACTTCGCATCGACCCATTTGAAGTATTTGCACTTCGACGCTTCTTTATATTGGGCACATCCATAAAATCTTCTCCGAGGATTGATTCGAGTCCACGATGTTCTTCTTGGACTCGGTAACCCACAAAAACAGAAATGCTGACCTTTTCCTTTACTTTGGTGAGAGGAAATTGAGGCGCTACTGTGAGTCCTGCTCTCCATTTCCAAGATTCGACGAAGGAATTTTGGGCAAATGAAAATTAGGGTTCGAGACTTGGATTCGAGCACTTCAATAGGGATTTTGGCATTTGGGGAGACGACGTCGTTTTTAGAAGATTTGGGGCTTTTATTATGCAGACGACGTCATTTCTGGTGAGTTAGAGCAGACTCAGCTCTTCGACGAGCCACATAGGCAATAAAAAATAATAAAATATTGCCATGTAGGATTTCCGGCAAGGGTCGTCGGAGGTGGCACTTAAGTGTCCCACTAGAAAAAGAAAGTGGCACTTAAGTGTACTGTTTTGAAGTGATGGTACTTAAGTGTCTCCTCATACCAAGTTATGGCACTTGAGCTGTTCTTCTGCCAAAAGATGCATATTTCCACGAAGTTCATATATGATGGCGATCAACAGTTATTGAAGAATTTAAGGAGTTTTCCCAACAGAGCAAGAAATTGTTACAGTTTAAAACCAAACCAAGGCAAGAACAACACCTACTTGATTAGGGCAACGTTTTGGTATGGAAACTATGATGAACAGAATCAGACTTTTTCATTCAACCTATACATTGATGTTAATTATTGGACCATGGTAAACTACTCACGTCATAGTTATGAAGAAATCATGTACGTGTTGTCTGTAGATGATATACAAGTGTCTTGTCAATACCGGCAACGGGGTGCCCTTCATTTCGGCATTGGAACAAAGACATCTTGATGATGATGGCATCTATCGATTAAAATCTGGATTCTTGGAACTCTTTGAGCGACGGGACATTGGAGGTGCCTCGGACTCTTTCATCATGTGATCAGCTAATTTTTATGTACAAGTGTGTCTTTTCAATATTGGCAATGGGGTGCTCTTCATTTCGACATTGGAACTAAGACATCTTGATGATGATGGCATCTATCGATTAAAATCTGGACCCTTGGAACTCTTTGAGCGACGGGACATTGGAGTGCCTCGAACTCTTTAACCTCCCCCTCGATTATGTACAAAATGCATGTAACCATGCTTTAATCGCATGCAGGCAAAGATATATAGCTCTATTTGTTGAAGGCCACCCCCTCGCTCTCCTTGTTTGTCTCCCTCCACCGCAGCCTCCTCGGCCTCCAACTCGCCTCCGGCTTTTGCCAGTACAAGCGCCTCACCGTCTTCGTTGAGACCGTTTCCTAGGCCCAGGTCTTGAACTCCGTGAATCCCATTCTCAAGAGCTATGACTTGGTTGCCGTCAGGCCTTTCAACCAAGATGTCTTCGGTCACTCTTTGTCAGAAATCCAAGGTTATGCATGTTGAGAAGCAAATGGATGTAGAAGTAAAATAATTATTATTCTTGTTAAACAATATTACAAACTCTTTACTCACACACCACTCTCATACACGTCCCACACGCCTCAGATGCCTCACCACTACACACGCTTTTCTACACAAGACCCTATCACTCTGACACTCTACAACTCACGCCACCTACTCCACCCACTCACACACTCACGTACATACTCCATTCACACTTCACACACACAAAGGGCAAGAACCCCTATTTATTGGGTGTAAAGTCGATGAGAAAAATCTGAAGAGAGAGGGAGAGAAATCTTATGCAGTAGAGAGAGAGAGAAATCTGGAGAAATCCAGAGAGAGAGAGGCGGTGCCCCCCCCCCTTTTTTTTCTGACACTTCCCCTCACTGACTACTCTCTCTTAGCATGGACATTGTGATCATACCCAGTTGCCTTCGAAACTCTTCGAATTTTACAGCTCCAAGACCTTTGGTGAAGATGTCTGCAACTTGATCATCTGTTTTGGCATAATCCATATTTATCTCGTCTTGTAATACTTTTTCCCGTAGGAAATGATAGTGCACTTCTACATGCTTGGTCCTCGCATGGAAAACTGGATTCTCCACTAAGCTTATGGCTGACAAATTATCACAATATATCTGTGTAGGTTGATTTATTGGTTGATGGAGATCCTCTATTAGCTGTACCAGCCATGTGCTCTCTTGTGCTGCCATTGCTGCTACTCTATACTCAGCTTCTGTCTTAGATAGTGACACAGTTACCTATCTTTTGATGCACCATGACACTATTGCTGATTCGAGGCTAAACATATATCCAGTAGTTGATTGTCATGTGTCACGATCTCCAGCAAAGTCAGCATCGCAATAGCCTACAACTTCACATGATGCTTCTTTCTTATACAAAAGCCCAAAATCAAATGTACCCTTTACATACCTTAGTATGCGCTTGACTGCATCTAAGTAAGGCTTTCGTGGCTTCTCCATGAATCGACTTGCTACTCCTACTGCAAAGGCAATATCAAGCCGTGTTATGGTTAGGTAAATGAGGCTACCCACCAATTGCCTGTACATAGTTGAGTCTTCCAATTCTCGTCCTTCAATTGCACATAGCTTTACATTTCCATCAATCGGAATAGATATAGGTTTGCAATCAAGCATCCCAAACTTGTCTAGGAGGTCTCACGCATACTTCTGCTAACATAGGAATAATCCTTCATTAGTCTTCTCAATCTCGAGTCCCAAGAAATGTTTTAATTCTCCAAGCTCTTTCATCTAAAACCGTACTGAGAGATTGGTTCTAATTTGGCATATCTCCTCTTCATTATCTCCAGTGATGATTAAATCATCCACGTAGATTAACACTATTGCAAGCTTGTCATCTTCTGCCTTCACAAACAAGATCGAGTCTGCTTGGGCTACAGAGTAACCACTTTGCACCAAAAATTCAGCAATCTTCCCGTACCATGCTCTCGGGGCTTGTTTTAAGCCATAAAGGGCTTTCTTTAACTTACAAACGTAATCTGGATGAATCTTACTTTTGAAACCATCTGGCTGCTCCATGTATATATCTCGATCTAGTTCTCCATGTAAGAAGGCATTCTTCACATCCATTTGCCATAATTTCCACTACTTGCTTGCTGCAAGTGCTAGTAAGACTCAAACTGTAGTAATCTTTGCCACTGGACTAAAGGTCTCATCATAATCTAAGCCATACTTTCGAGAGAATCCTCGAGCAACTAGTCATGCCTTATATCTTTCTATTGACCCATTTGGTCGTGTTTTAAGTTTATAGACCCATTTGCAAGATATAAGATGTACCTCTTTAGGTCTCGACACTAGGTCCCATGTTTCGTTCTTTCTTAGTGCTTGTATTTCTTCCTCCATGGCTTTCCCCCATTTCACGTCTTGCGAAGCTTCCTCATATGTGGACGGCTTGACTACTCCGACATCTTTGGTCAATGCCGCATTTGCATATTTGGGATTTTGTCTTCTCTGTCTTGTTGATCTCCTAACTTGAGGTTCCCATTCTTCATGTTCTTCCATTTGACTTGGTCCAAGCTCTTCTGTAGTTCTTAGATGTACACCAGTTTGCCATGGGCTCTTTGATTTTTCTGGTGACTATGCTCTGACTTCTTTTCTTCTAGTTACATTATCATTTCCTTCTTCAATTGGCTGGCCCTTATCAATCTCGTCATTTTCTTCCATTCCTTCACGAATCTCTTCTTCAACTTGTTTTGAATTAGGTTGTGATGTCCACCAAGATGATAGTTCGTCGAACACCACATTTCTGGAAGTGTAACACCTCCCTATTGTAGGGTCACAACACTTCCATCCTTTTCTTTGATCATCGTAGCCCACGAATATGCAGCGAACTGCCTTTTTATCAAACTTGTTGCAAAGATGGTCTAGCATGAATGCATAACATACACACCTAAATATTATAAAGTGACTTACCGTGGGCTTGCGATTCCACAACTTCTCATAAGGTGACATAAAGCCAAGCCTTGCTTGAGGTAGTCTGTTGATCACGTGCGCTGCCATCTTCATACACTCAGCCCAAAACTTGGGCGGAACATTCTTTGCATGCAACATACTCCTGCATGTCTCTGCCAAATGACGATTCTTTCTTTCGGCAACTCCATTTTGTTGTGGCGTATTTGGGCAAATAAATTGTCGACGTATCTGTAAATGCTAGTATGAGCACCTAAATGGGGTGAATAGGTGCGAAAACAAACTTTTGAGAAATATAGCGAAAAACTTTACTTTTAACTTGAGTCTGTTTAACGGTAGACTTTAAAATAGAAGCAAGACTCTAACAATTAAATAAAGTTACGAGTAAAGTAAAAGAGTTTAGGGAAGAGAATAAGAACACAAGGTTTATAGTGGTTCGGCTTAATCCAAGCCTACGTCCACTCTCCTACACTGACAGCCCACCGGCTGGATTTCACTATGAATCAAAAGAGTCGTTACAGTATCACGTCCTTGATTCCACAGTGTAGAGACTCTGCTACACTTCTTCAAGGTCTCACAAATGTATAAACTCTCTTTTGAGTACAAGTTTACGCTCAACAATCGAATTAGCAAAGAACAATGAGCTTCAAACTTTAGAAAATTGCGCGCACACTCGAATAACTAAAGCGTCTTCCTTATATATTCCTACATGCCTTCATAACCGTTGGCACTTTCCAAATGAGCTCTTCCAATCTACCCATTGGACATAATCAATTAGGGAGATCTCGAGTTATTTAAGGAATATGACAATAGCCCACCAATCCTGCTCGCCCATACAATCAAGATCTAAGTTTCCATAAGTAGAACCTTCCAAGTAAGCTTTGCCAATCAACGGATCCAAAATACTCGAATTAATTTCAAGACGAATAATAGATTCCGAGATGCTATATCCAACCAAGAGATCTTCTTTAGTCGATAGAATCAAATCCTTAAAAAAATACTCAATTCTGGATAAGTCTTCTTCGACGGTCTAGAAACTGTCAATGGGGTAAACTTTGATTCTTGAGTCTAGTGGTCCGGCGGTCTTCAGACTTTGATGAAAGAGTCTGCAAGTCTTCAGACTAGACTGATGAAAACATTTTGTCAACTTTAAAACACGCAAGGAAGATTTCTCCAACAATCTCCCCCTTTTTGATGGTGACAAAACTTTTCTGCATATTTGAATATTTTTGACCTGCAAGACAATACTCAAGCAAACATGGATATCTTACAAAAGATAATTGGATTAGTAATAAATCTACATCCACAGGAAATAAATTAGTCCTGTTAAAAACAACTATCTTTGCCATAAATACCAATAGCGCTTAAGAAACTGCAAACATTAAACGATCAAACAATCCAAATCTAAATCCAAACCAGTCACAACCACAACCAAACAAAAGTAAAGTCAATTAAAAATCAAAGACTCATATCAAACAAGACTCAAATCTCAAATCTGCACCATCTCCCCCTTTTTGTCAGCATTAAAAAGGTAAAGACGAAAAGAGAATGGAATTAGAATTGCTTTGGAACGTGAACAAGCTAGAAATCTCCCATCGACTGGACATTCCTTTCCAGCTTTTTCAAATCCTCCTTCAGTTGAGCCACTTCTTCACCCTTGGCATTTGCTTGAACGTGAAGAACAAGGGCATGAATTTGACCATGCAACGAAACTGAAGAGGCTCGACCAGCATTTTGCAAGTTCTGAACTTCGCATCCCAGGGCATAAATCTGGCCTCGCATCTCCATAAGAATCTCAAGCAGTCTTCGAAAGTCTGCTAAGTTATCAGTTTGAGTGCTTGCTTCTGCATGATCAGTATAAGTATTGGCAGATGATGTCATTTCAGCATGAGCACCCAGATTTGGAGACGAAGCCTCATGACCTTTCTTAGGGAATTGAGAAGCATACACATCTTCTAAATCTGCAGGTGAACGGCTAATATCTTCACTAGTAAAAGTGATTGAAGAGGTACCTCTTTTCTCAGCAAATTCCCCTATTTCATTACCTTCAGGCGGTGAGAAGTACTTTTCATGCTCTGTTTCTTCTTGTTCACCTATGCCCTCTTCTTCCTCTACTTCTTTTCTCGTTGATTCTCTCTCTCAACTTCTTTCCTCAGACTCTTCTCTATCTTGATCCTCTCTCTCTCCTCTGTCTCTAGAATAGAATGTTATAGGTTTCTCAATGCAAGAGAAAAAATGGTGATATCTTACTCATCTTCTTCATCCTCCAAGATGAGTTCTCTTCTTTTCTTGGATGGAGCAATCAATGGCTCTTTCCCTTTCCGTTTTGCAGCCGAAGAAACTTGGTGAGTCTTGACAGGAGTTTTCTCCTTAAATCACTCCAAAGCTTTGTTCAGCTCATTCAGATGCATTTTGGAAACCATTTTCAGTCCCACCACCATTTGATCACAAGTACGTACACACAAAATCTTGGGAGGCTGAATATTCAAATGTCTGAATAACTTTGTAACAAGCGCTAAGTAAGGAAGTTGGCCCTTGTCTTTCACCATCATTCTATACATGTGAAACATAATAGTGTGTGGCAGAGAGAACTTTTTGCCAGCGTTGATAGCATAAATCAGTTTTGCCTCTTAGTTGGAGACGTCAGTCTTCGAAGTCGATTTGGGTCTAAGGCAATTGATCACGATCTTGTGAAGCAAAATATTTGAGGCATTCATCCTCAAGTATGAAATTCTTCCTTCCGCCATTCCATCTCAAACAAGCTCTACCGTCGCACGACCAATAGACACACTAATTGATTGAAATCCCTCTCTTTCTACTCCAATCACATCAGCCAATGTGCCCATGTCAACTACATAGTTCTGGTCTCGAACACTGAAAGAAAATCTATTCGCATCCAAAAAGCTCAAATTTGAATAGAAATACACAATAAGTTCTGGATGAGCCACCGTTGTTTCAGAGCAAAATTGTTCAAGTTGAAGTAGAGTGAATTTCTCTTGCAACTTCAGAGAATCAAGAAAATCAAAGTCCACACTTCTTGGGTTAATCACCCCTCTCTTTAGCAACTTAGAGTAAAGTTGCTTGTGTTCCTCCGAGCGAAACAAATCTGTCTTTTTGCTTCGAATATTCGCCGCAACACCCATTCTAGGCTGAAAATGAGTGTACATTTTGTCATCATCATTCCCATCAGTTTGACCAAGACCTCCAACACGTGGATCACTTGGAATATTTGCAAATGCTCTTTTCAATGACCCCGCAGGAGCAACTCCCAATCGTTCCATTGTTCGCAAGAAGTGGGTTTCATTTCGATACCCTTTCTCTTTCAAAAATTCATCAATAAAGTTCAAGGGAGTACCTCCCTTCTTCAAGGCAGAGTAAAGTTTAAAGATAAAAGCGGGCTTTTGAGTTCTTACGAGTTCTGCGTCTTCAATGATTTCTTCCTCCGCTCAATGATCAATATCCTAAGGTCTAGCTTGAGGAGATTGATGCGGTTGAGAATGTTGTGGGCTCTGCTGCTGTCTTGGAGTTTCTTCTTCCTCGGTGACGTCAAAATGCGTAGGACCCTCACGCATGTGTTGTGGTCCCCTGTTTGCGATCCTTGAAGATTTTCTTTGGGAAGCCATTCTCACAGTCTTTGAGAGAATTCCAAACTTGATTTGCGAGAAAGATGAGAACTTTGAAGATTAAACTAGAGAGTAAAAGTAAGAAAGTGATGTTTTGTGCTTTTAGGGTTTGTGAAGAAGACGATCAGTATATAAGACAGTCGAAACGAGGTATACGGAATGACGTAAAAGGAAAAATAGAAAATGCCTTTTCAAAAATAACTGCCTTTTTGAAAAATAGATAACCGTCATTTCAAAAGATAACTTCTTTTTCGAAAAGGAATGATTGCAATAATTACAAGAACTGGGGAAGATAACATCGATCAATTACAGATTAATAGATGAACGTACCTTTTCGAGATTTTATCCATGAAATAAATTTCTAAAACAAAAGTAACTTACAGTCTTGAACCTTGATCTTCTGAGTCTGAGTATCTTTAGGCTTTTATCCTTGAGTCTGAACTTCTTCAGACTTTAAGACATTGAGTCTGGAATGAATAAACTCGAATTGACTTTTCTCCAAAGGCTTTGTAAAAATGTCCGCCAGTTGATTCTTTGAGTCAATAAATTAAATCATAACTTCTCCATTTTGAACATGGTCTCTAATGAAATGATGTCGAATTTCTATATGCTTTACTCTTGAATGAAGAATTGGATTCTTGGTGAGATTAATTGAGCTGGTGTAGTCACATTTGATCTCAGTGCATGAGTCTTCGATTCCAAAGTCTCTTAGTTGTTGCTTTATCCACAAAATTTGTGAACAACAACTTCCAAGAGCCACATATTCTGCTTCTGCTGTTGAAATAGCTATAGTACTTTGCTTTCTTGAAAACCAAGATACTGTCCTGTTCCCAACTAATTGACAAGTGCCCGAGGTGCTCTTTCTATCAACTCTGCATCCTGCTAGGTCTACGTCTGAATATCCAAGGAGAGTAAAGTCTCTTTCTTTAGGATACCAAAGACCCAAATTAGAGGTTGATGCAACGTATTTGATGATACGTTTTGTAGTACTTAAATGAGATTCTTTGGGATTTGATTGAAATCTGGCATAAATAAAAACACTAAACAAAATGTTAGGTCTAGAAGCAGTAAGATAAAGAAGTGAACCAATGATACTCCTATATAGCCTCTGGTCAACTTTCTTTCCTCCTTCATCTTTGTCTAGCTTTGAGGAACTTGACATTGGTATATAAGTTTTTTTGCAATTTTCCAAGCCAAACTTTTTAACAAGTTCTTTAGCATATTTTTATTGGTGAATGAAAGTTCCTTCCTTCAATTATTTTACTTGAAGTCCAAGAAAAAAGGATAGTTCACCCATCATGCTCATTTCAAACTCATCATGCATAGTTTTGGAGAATTTCTTGCACAGATTTTCGTTAAGTGATCCAAAAATAATATCATCAACATAGATTTGAACAAGTAAAAAGTTTTTGCTTTCCTTTTTGATAAACAATGTAGTGTCTACTTTACCTTTAACAAAACCATTTTGAATTAAAAACTTACTTAACCTGTCGTACCAAGCTCAAGGTGTTTACTTTAAACCATATAGTGCATTTTTCAGTCTGAATACAGAATTTGGTTTTCTTGGGTCTTCAAAACCGGGAGGTTGTTCCACATAGACTTCCTCTTGGATAAATCCATTTAGGAAAGCGTTTTTAACATCCATTTGGAATAACTTGAAATTCTTATAACAAGCAAAAGCAAGTAATAATCTAATTGCTTCTAACCTTGTTACTGGTGCGTAAGTCTCATCATAGTCTATCCCTTCTTCTTGCGTATATCATTTGGCCACGAGTCTTGCTTTGTTCCTTATGACTTTTCCTTTCTCGTTCATCTTGTTCCTGAAAACCCATTTAGCTTCAATAACAGATTTACCTTTTGGTTTATGAGTCAATTCCCAGACATCATTGATACTGAATTGTCTGAGTTCTTCTTGCATAACTTCAATCCAGCTTTCATCAGTTAAAGCTTCTTCTATGCTTTTGGGTTCTATTTCAGAAATAAGAACCACAACACTAAACTCTTCACGCCTTTTGGATCTTGTACGAATCCCTTCATCAATATCACCAATAATGAGTTCTTTGGGATGACTAGACTTGTGCTTCCAGTTGCCGATTGGTTTGTCAGACTGTTGATATTTTTCTTCATTTGATTCTTCAATGATCATTCATTGCCGATCTTCTAAAGTCTGAGCTACTTCTTGAACTTTAGACTTTGTAGAGTCTGGAGTAAATTCAGATTCTTCAGGTTGAGTCTAAGTTGATTGATTTTGTATAAAGTCTTGAAATTTGACATTCATCGATTCATCCACAGATTGAGTCTTTTTGTTGTATACTCTATAAGCTTTGCTAGTGGTTGAATATCCAAGGAAGATGCCTTCGTCTGATTTTTCTTCAAACTTACCAATTCGATCATTTGCATTTTTTAATATGAAACATTTGCATCCAAACACAAGAAAATAGGAAACAATTGGCTTCTTTCCTTTGAACAACTCTAGGGAGTTTTCTTTAGAATAAGCCTTAATAAGACTATTAATAATATAACATGCTGTAGAAACTGCTTCAGCCCAAAAACGAGAGGAAATGTTACTTTCAATTAAAATTGTTCTAGCCATTTCTTGCAATGATCTATTCTTCCTTTCCACAACTCCATTATGCTCTAGAGTGTATGGTGAGGAGAACACATGCTGAAAGCCAGATTCATCACGGAATTTAGCAAAGTCTTGATTCTCAAACTCACCTCCATAGTCTGTCCGTATACTTGAAATAACATACACTTTCTCATTTTGAACATTCTTAGCAAATTTTATAAAATAAGAAATGGTTTTAGACTTACTTGCCATGAAATATACCCAAGTAAATCGTGAATAATCATCCACTATTACTAGGCAATATTTCTTACCTCCAATACTCTAGGTTCTAGTTGGTCCAAAGAGATCCATATGCAAGAGCTGCAGCACGCGATTAGTGGAAACTTGATTTATTGGTTTGAAAGAATTTCTAACCTGTTTTCCCAATACACACGATGTGCATAATTCAGATTTTTGGTATGTCAAGTTGGGTAGTTCACAAACAAGCTTCTTCACAGAGATCTTGGCTATTTGCTTCATATTGATGTAGCCAAGTTTTCTATGCCAAAAATTAGCTTCCTCTTGAATTGAAATTAGACATTGAGATTTTTCTAGTTTGATATCCAAGAAATATATATTCCCATGTCTTCGCCCCGTGAATGTCTGAGAGGAGTCTTTATTGGTTCTTGAACATACTCCTTCTTGAAAGTTGATTTTGTAACCTGTGTCGCACAGTTGGCTGATGCTCAGCAAGTTGTAGTTGAGTTCTTCCACTAAGGAAACGTTACTGATTGTGAGACTTCCAATCTTTACAGTTTCGTATCCCACAATTCTGCTTTTGTTATTTCCTCCAAAAGAAACTTTTCCACCATTAACTTGCATAAGTTTTATGAAACAAGTTGAGTCTCCTGTCATATGTCTTGAGCATCCACTATCCAAGTACCATTTAACTTTTTTCTTGATAGTGACCTACATTTAAAAAAGGAACTCAAGCTTTCTTTGGTACCCATACTTTCTTGGGTCCAATGGAGTTAGTGCAATATACAGTCTTTACCCAAACCTTCTTAACAGGTTTCCAAACCATAGGACATTCTTTCTCAAAATGTTCTGAGCTATTGCACTTAAAACATTTGAGAGCACTGCAGCTTACAGGTTTTACAAAGACTTTTTGGAAATGATTTCTATAAAAATCTTTTGTAAGTCTTCGTTTAATTCTTTCCTTCACTTTAGGAAAATCAATTAGAGGAATTGTTTCAGCAATCATTCCCAAGCCTAATTTACTAAAGTAAGGTCTTTGTGCTAAAAGAATCTTTTCTAATTTCTCAGATCCTAGAGAAAACCTTTTTGAAACACTTGAAATATCATTTTTCAAAAGTGCATTTTCTTTTGAAAGAGAGTCTGCATTTTCTTTCAAAGTAACAATAGTTTTATCTAAATTTTCGACATTTTCTTTCCAAATAACCTCATGTTGCTTCAGTGCAGAGTTTTCTCTTTTTAGTTCAGAAATCCTCTTGAGAGAGGTTTTGAGACTAAGACACAATTCATCAATGTATTTAGAGACTTTAGTAGGAATTTTTAAATTACTTACCTTGATTTCACTATCTGAGTCTAAGTCTGTCTCAGAGTCCGAATTTGATTCTGATTGTGCCATTAGACAAATATTAGCATAATCATCATCACTCTCTTCACATTCGGTATCACTCCAAGTTTCTGCTTTGAAAGCCTTTCTGTATTTCTCAGCTTTTCCTTTCTTTTTCTTCAGTAAGGGACAGTTTGGTCTGATGTGTCCACTTTTCTTGCATTCAAAACAAATCACATCTTTATTGGATTCATCATCCTCAATTGATTTATTTTGAGACTTTTGTGAACTTTGTTTCTTCCAATTGAATCTTCTTCCCTTTTTGTTCAATTTTCTGAACCTTCTTATCATGAGAGCAAGCTCTTCATCGTCCATATCGTCTTTTGAATCTAGAACATCACAATCATCAGATTTTAATGCAATAGATTTTTTACCTTTGGGATCCTCATCTTCATTGATATGCTCCACTTCATAAGATTGAAGAGTGCCAACCAATTCGTCAACAGAGAGTGGCATGATTCTTTGTGTCTCCCTTATTAAGGTCTTTACGTGATTCCAATCTTTAGAAAATCCACGCAGTAACTTATTAACCTTCATGGGTCCAGAGATTGGTTGACCTTAATACTCAAGACCATTCACGATTTATGTAAAATGACTAAACATGTCAGTGATAGATTCTCCTAGTTTCATCTTGAATGCTTCATAACAGAATATTGATTCTGGTTTCTTTCATTCGATCGGTTTCTTCATAGGTGATGTGCAATCTATCCCAAATTTCTTTAGTTGTTTCATAAGAAGATATTCTATTATATTCAGTAGAGATAATGCACAGTATAGAAAATAAATTGATTTTGCATCAAGAGCTTGTCTCTTGGTTATCTTTTCTTGAGTCATCTCGCTGGACTCAACAGCTTCTTTTCCCCTTTCTGAGACTGTTGTAGCTTTAGGAATAATTCCATTGTCTACCACATCCCATTCAAGAGGGTCTTTCGATCTTAGGAATGCCTTCATTTTTTTTTTCCATATATTGTATTACTTCCTATCAAAGTAAGATAATCTGGTGTTGTTTTGCCTTTCGACCAAGCCTGGAGCCAACATACTAGCCATGGATCATTAACTCTGAAGTAAAAACACTTCAATTTAAATGAGTTCACAGGCTCTGATACCAATTGTAAATGCTAGTATGAGCACCTTGAGGGGGTGAATAGGTGCGAAAACAAACTTTTGAGAAATATAGTGAAAAACTTTACTTTTAACCTGAGTCTGTTGAATGGTAGATTTTAAAATAGAAGCGAGACTCTAACAATTAAATAAAGTTACGAGTAAAGTAAAAGAGTTTAGGGAAGAGAATAAGAACACAGGGTTTATAGTGATTCGGCTTAATCCAAGCATACGTTTACTCTCCCGCACTGACAGCCCACCGGCTGGATTTCACCATGAATCAAAAGAGTCGTTACAGTATCACATCCTTGATTCCACAGTGTAGAGACTCTGCTACACTTCTTCAAGGTCTCACAAATGTATAAACTCTATTTTGAGTACAAGTTTACGCTCAACAATCGAATTAGCAAAGAACAAGAAGCTTCAGACTTTAGAATTTATCTATCGCGCACACACTCAAATAATTAGAGCGTCTTCCTTATATACTCTTCCATGCCTTCATAACCGTTGGCACTTTCCAAATGAGCTCTTCCAATCTACCCGTTGGACATAATCAATTAGGGAGATCTCAAGTTATTTAAGGAATATGACAATAGCCCACCAATCATGCCCGCCCATACAATCAGGATCTAGGTTTCCATAAATAGAACCTTCCAAGTAAGCTTCACCAATCAACGGATCCAAAATACTTGAACTAATTTCAAGACGAATAATAGATTCCGAGATGCTATATCCAGCCAAGGGATCTTCTTTAGTCGATAGAATCAAATTCTTAAAGAAATACTCAATTTTGGATAAGTCTTCTTCGACGGTCTAGAAACTGTCAATGATGGTAGACTTTGAATCTTGAATCTAGTGGTCCGACGATCTTCAGACTTTGACAAAAGAGTCTGCAAGTCTTCAGACTAGACTAATGGAAACGTTTTGTCAGCTTCAAAACACGCAATGAAGATTTCTCCAACAGTTTCTTCCATTCTTGAAGAAATTTTGTAAAGTCATCTGATGTATATTCTCCCCCATCATTCGTGCGAAGGCATAGTATTTTCTTGCCTACTTCATATTCTACTTTTTCTTTAAACTCCTTAAATTTGTTTAAAGCCTCAGATTTTTCTTTCATGAAGTCGACCCAGACGTACCTGGAGAAATCATCAATGAATGTTATCATGTACTTTGATCCTCTGACCGACGGTTGCTTCACTGGTCCAAATACATCTGAGTAGATAAGCTCGAGAGGCATCTTAGCTCTGAATGCGGACTCCTTGTATGGAAGCTGATGTGCCTTCCCGTACTGGCATCCAGCGCAGATGACGTCTTCTTGGACTTCCAAGTGGGGGAGACCTTTTAACATACCTTTCTTCATCATCACCTTTAATTTATGGTAGCTCACATGCCCAAGATGTGCATGCCACAAATCGGGCGTTTCACTCCTTCGAGTTTTGTCCATGTATGCCGTCTGAGCTGACATCACGTAGATAGACTCTAATCAACGCCCCTCCATGATTAGTGTACCAGTTGGTTTCAAATTGTTCACCCTAACGTCTCTAGGACCGAACACCACATAATTGCCTGAGTCTGTAAGTTGTGCCACAGACAATAGATTATTCTTCATTCCTAGCATATGGTACACATTTTTCAATTCGACTTGATGCGAACTGAATCGGGGTGTTATCATTGTTTGGCCCACATGGGTAATCGGCAACCTTGAGTTGTCTGCGGTGACAACTACTCGTCCACCTTTGTACTCACACATGTTTGATAGCTTGCCTTGATCTCCGATCATGTGATTTGAGCACCCTAAGTCAACTATCCAATCTTCATCATAATCAATCAATTTATCACTTACCATGATGAGGGCCATCGCATCTTCTAACTCTATAATGGAGGAGCTTGCAAGCTCTTCTTGTTCCTCCACTGCAAAGGATGCTTGGAAATCCCACTCTTCTTCGCTATCATTTTCCTTAGATGCCGCAACATTTCCTTCAACTCTTTTGAACCGACAATCTCTAGCAAAGTGACCTACTTTGCCACAGGTGTAACACCATCCATTACGCCTTCTATTCTTCTTATCTTCATTGTCGTCCTTGTCGCGGTCTTGACGAGCTCCCCCTAGCCGAGGTCCACTTCCTTCTATTCGTTTTGGCCATCCTCCATGACTTTTCCATGGTTTGCCATCTCTTGCACCTTCTATATTTCTATTCTAGCCCTTGAACCCTCTTTTATTACTAAAGAGGGCACTTTCATCCTCCTTAATTAAGACCTTAGAAATTTGTTTATCTAAGGCTTCTTGGTTGGCCAATATATTCTCCAACTCTGTTAGAGTTGGCTCATTTGCCTATCCACAGGTGGCTGTAACAATACCATTATATTCCGGCCTTAACCCGTGAATTATTATTCTTCTCATTCTTGTCTCAGATATGGCATTCTAGGATCTAATTTTGAAATTTCTTCACAAATAGTTTTAACTTTAGAAAAGTATTGACTTATCGTCATACTATTTTGCAAGACTAAGAAGAGCTCGTTCTCCAGGCATTGTAACTTGGCATCGTTTGTCATTGCAAACAGCGTTGCCAAGTTATCCCAGGCCTCCTTCGGGGTCTTCGCACTCTTTATGTGTTGTAATAATTCATCTTCAACAGTTACGGCAAGAACATAAAGAGCCTTACCTGATTTTATGTTCCATTTTCTTAATTCGCTCTCATTTGTGGGTGGTGTGGTGTTGCTCCCACCAACGATATCCCACAAATCTTGACCTAGCAAGTAATATTGCATGTAGGTACTCTAATTATTATAATTTGAGTTGTTGAGCTTCTCAACGCCACTTATCGAACTTGAGAAATCCGACATCGTGACTTGAGTATAATGCCCCGCACTATACCAAGGAAGCCTGGTCCCAGACCAATTGACTTCACAATCCCAAATTGTGCACTAGCAGAACTCCGACATACTCCACTCCTTGGCTCGATGAACCTGACCACCTTGCTCATTTACAATGGTCCCCGACCACTGTTTTCACACGGTCTCCGACGACCTGCTATGATACCAATTGTTGAGAAGCAAATGGATGTAGAAGTAAAATAATTATTATTCTTGTTAAACAATATTACAAACTCTTTAATGCAAGGGCACGACACATTTATGACACAGTTAGGATTCTTTCTTCTTTATTCGAAAGGTTCGGTGTTTTTTTCCGGGATGTCGGAAGTTAGTACGGAAATGGACTGATTTTATCTCACGTTAGTTCAGGGAGCTGTTGATTTGTATCGATCCTATGTTTCAATTGAATTATTTTGTAATAGTCTCTTCCAGTAATTTGCGTAGATAGATATAATTGCCGTTGATTTTTCCAGAGAAGCCGCCCTATCGCTTGAAGCTCCCCATGGTCGAAACTACTATTGAGGTCTGTCCCCTACTTTTTCTTCCTTGTTTTACCCCTTTTATCTTTATGGCGGGGATGAATGATGAACTGTGGAAATTGATCTATAGGTTTTCTATGACAGTGAGGAGTTTGTTTTGAGATCTCGTACTCAAGTCCCATCTCAGACCCTTAGGTGAGGAGATAAGTGATATCTACTGCCAAGGTAAGGGTGTGTTCTTCAAGAAGTTCGATGATGTGTTAATGTTTTTCCTTTTTCTTTTTTTTGGTTCTTTTTTGCTCAATCATAATCATAGTGGAGATATATTGATCTATAGTTTTCCATTCTTTAGTATGCTAGATACTTGTTCTTTTTATAAGTTCTCTAATAATTTTGCCATGGGAATCAAGATTCTGAAATGATAAAGAGAGATCTCTTTAATCACATGGATTTATGTATTTAAAGAGGTTACAGTATTTCGTAGGAATGCTACCTAGTTAGCGAGTTTGGAATCATATTGTAGTTTTGCACATATTGCATTTTTAGAGGACTAATAAGTACAGCCACTTTGGGCTGAATTTTAATGACATAAATGGGTGACATGTCATGTTAGAAAGCTAAAATTAAATGGTAATGCATGGCCAAGATTCGCCTTCACATAGATTGATGACTTATCTAAATAATTTTGTGATTAACTTTAATACCATTTTTGTCATTCTCATGACATGGAGAGAGAGAGGGGGGCCGGCCATGGCTGGGCCTGGAATTGATTGGCCCATTGGGTCGAATGACCCTATTGGGCTTCGGCCCAATGGAACAAACCCAATTAGGTCAACCCAGCTCGGCTTGAGGATGCTCGTATGTCTCAATTTTGACTAATTTATTCTAGGGAAAAAGCCACAAAAGACCTCAAACTTTGTTTAGTGTGACAAATTTAATCTAAACTTTTTTTTTGTGACACAAAAAATCTCAAACTTTGCCAACTGTGACATATATATCTAAAAAAAAAAATTATGACATAAAAAATCCCAAACTTATACCCACATGACACATTTATTCCAAACTATAAAGCATATTTGTTTTTTCTTTTCTTTTTTTTTCTTCTCTCTTCCCTTCGTTGATCATGGCAGAGAGAAGTTAGACTTAGGCGAGGGCTGCCCTTGCTAGCATTAAGCAAGGGTAGCCCTCGCTAGCGTCAAGTGAAGGCAGCCCTCATCGAATCCGGGGAGGGTGGCCTCATAAGCGTCAAGCGAGGGCATTCCTTGCTAGATCCGACCTAGGCGAGGGCCGCCCTCACTTGTGTCGAGTGAGGGTTGCAACGTAGGCGAGGGCCGTCCTCACCTAGGTCGGCAAGGGACGCCCTTGCCCAACCCAACCGAAGGTTGCCCTCACCTGAGTCCGGCTTCCTTCCACAATGGCTGGCAGAGGGAAGAGAGAAGAAGAAAAAAAAAGGGGCAAAAGGCAAAGAAAAAGGAAAGAAAAAGAAAAAAAATTAAAGACGAAAATGCCCTTTGACCATAAAGTTTGGGGTAAATATATCACAGTTGGCAAAGCATGAGATTTTGTGGGTTACAAAAAAATTTTGAGGTAAATTTGTCACACTAAGCAAAGTTTGGGATTTTTGATGGCTTTTTTCCCCTTTATGCTATGGGCTAGCTGTTTTAGTTAATTGGGCCAAATGGGATTGCATTGGACTTTGGCCCAAGGAGTCGGATCTTGTTCGATCAAACTTGGATGGCTTGGTTCGAGGCTGGTTGACTAGGTTCAACCGAATTAACTTGTGGGATCCCAATTGCTTTGAATTGTATTATGGGTTTGGCTAATCTTGCCTTGCTCTGCCCAATTAGCTAAATCGGGTTTTGGTCCAAGTGGGCTCAATTAGAACGAGTCAACTAGGTTGACTCGGCCGGACTCTATTGATCCCAATTCGCCATTTTAGCCAAGTTATGCCAAGTTAGATTTTGCCAAAATTGATATTAAAATTGAGTAAATTTGGCTTAATTGGATTCCAATTGGGCTAATTGGCATTACCTATGAAGGATAGATAGGGGCCCTAAAATGACGCTAAAAAATTGGTTAACCCATCTCAAGCTTGAATTCTCAAAATTGGCTTAAGATTTCAATGCTTTACAACATCTCAAATGTCCATCAACCATAGTCCAAGAGTGCTCTTGAAGCGTATGCTCCAATACCGCTAGGCATGGTAGCGATGGAATAGTTATTGGCGCAAAGAAATCACTCTAGAAATCAATGGATTTTGAATGTTACCGATCGGGGGTCAAAATTTTTAGTTTGGCCAAAAAGTCCACTTTCTATCGTTTTTCAAAAAAATTAGTTATTGAGTGTCTAATTAAGTTGGCCAATAATTGAATTGATGATTTTTTTATTTTTCAAATTTTTGAAAAAATGTTGACGAAGAGTTGACTTGAGGGTATGATTAAAAGGCAAACTCCAAAGTCAACCTTGGATTATTGATGAAATCAATGCCTGCATTTCGATTGAATGCAATGGAATTTGAAAAACTTTAAGAAATCAATGAAATGTCTCCTTTTTTGCCAAGAAACGGGATATGTCGTGATTAGGCATGAATGCATAATATACACATCCAAATACTTTAAAATGACTCACTTTGGGCTTGCAATTCCATAATTTCTCATATGATGTCATAAAAACAAGACTTGTTTGGAGTAATTTGTTGATCGTGTGCGCTGTTGTCTTAATATCCTTGACCTAAAACTTATTGGAACATTCTACACATGAAACATGCTCCTATAGGTTTTTACCACATGCCCATTCTCTCTCTTTCTCTCTTTTTTTCCTGCAATTTTATTTTGTCATGCTGTACTTGGACATGTAAATTGTTGGCGAATCTTACACTTTTGCTAATACTATGTAAACTCATGCGGGGTGTAGTCACCCCATTATTAGGACGAAGGTATCATATTTGCTTGCTGAATTCTTTAAACTCCTTACATTTTTTCTATAAAATCAATATACCTAAAGAAACTAGCAATGAACGTTGTCATGTACTTTGACATCTAATTATTCGTTGCTTTGCTAGTCCAAATACATTTGAGTGGATGAGTTCAAGAGGAGTCTTGGCTTGGTATTGGAACTCCTCACATGGAAGTTGATGTGTCTTCCCATGTTGACACCAGACACATATTATGTCTTCTCGAACATCTAATTGGGGGAGACCCTTTATCATAGCCTTGTACATCATCACCTTTAACTTATGATAATTTATGTGTCAGAGTTGAGCATGTCAATCGGGTGTCTTGCTCTTTTGGATTTTGTTCATGTGTGTTGTCTATGCGACATCATGTATGTAAACTTCAGTCAACAACCCTCCATGATCAACCTACTAGTAGGTTTAAAACTGCAGTGCACCTTAAAATCGTTCAGGTGAAACACCACACAATTTCTCGAGTTGTAAGTTGCGACACCAACGTGATACACGTGTTTTGCTAATCAATCTTATGTCAACTGAATTGGATGTAATCACTGTCTGGTTTTGCGATGACTACTACTCATCTCCTGGTATACTCAAACATGTTGGATAGATTGTTTTGATCCATATGGTTTAAGCATCATGAGTCAACTATCCAATCATTGTCGTAATTGATTAGTTTAAACTTACCATGACAAAAGTCGTCGCATCATCTAACATAGTGATAGAGAAGGCTGCAAGCCCTACTTGTTTTTTTACCACAATAGATGCTTGGAAATCCCACTCTTCTTAACTGTTGTTCTCTTTCATGATAGATGCTGCAACATTTCCTTATGATCATTTTAATCGACGATCCCTAGCAAAGTGAACAATTTTGCCACGAATTTAGCGATGACCATCTCGCCTCTATCTGTTCTTATCTTCATTCTTGTTATCTTTTCCTCGATCCCAATGAGCTCTCTCTAGTTCTTTGATAGTTTCAGTGACCTTTTTTGTCTGTTTCTGATCTTCAGTGCATGATCCGTTTCTCCTCTTACTCTTGAACACTCCCTTATTACCAAGTAGTGCACTTTTATCATCCTTGACTAAGACCTTAAACAACTTTTCATTTAAAGCCTCCTGGTTGGCCAATATATTATCTAGATCAATAAGAGCTGGGTCTTGTGCCTATCTACGGATGGCCACAACAATATCATTATACTTCGGTCATAATCCATGAATGATAATTCTCCTTATCCTTATCTTGACATGGCACTCTGAAAATCAAATTTTAGAATTTCTTGACAAAGAGATTTAACTTTGGAGAATTATTAACTCACCGGCATGCGTTGTTGTGAAATTGACAATAACTTGTTCTCCAACATTGCAGCTTGGCATCATTTGTTGTTGCAAACAGTGCCACAAGGCATCTCACACCTCCTTCAGAGTCATCATCTTGTTGATGTTTTGTAACAATTCATCTTCAACAATCACTACAAGAACATAAAGCACAATTCCAACTTTCATCTTCTGCTTTCTCAACTCATTATCATCTATGTATAGTGTGGTGTTCCTGCCACCAACAATATCTCTCAAAGTCTTGACCCAATAGGTAAATATGAACACGGATACTCTAATTATTACCATTGGGGTTGTTAAGCCTTTCGATGCTGCTAAAAAAACTCAAAATATCCACGAGCATGACTTGGTTATAATGCCCAACATTATACCAAGTAAGCTTGGTCCTAGACCAATTGATCACAATCCTTGATTATGCACTAGTCGAACTTTGGCGCTCCAATCCCGGACCACCTGCTCACGTAGAATAGTCTTGGACCACTGTCTTCATGCACCATGTCTCCTGAGTGCTGAGTTTACGGTCTCCTACCGTTTGCTCGATACCACTTGCTGGGCGCACACAACAAAAGTTCAAAATTCTAATTGTGGAGAAAGATCGGAAACTCAACAAAGAAAATATACTTTGTTTTTGTAGCGATTCACCCCCCCTCCTTATATCATTTTAGAGATTAATGATTCATCCCCTTATATCATTATAGAGATTAATGGTTCACTTCCTCTAGAAATGTAAAAATTAATTGGAAAAGAGAGAGATTAGTGGTTCACTCCCTCTAGAAACATAAAAATTAATTGGAAAAGAGAGGAAGTGAATGTTCACTAAGAGCCCAAGAGGGTAACATCTACGTACTTCAGTGGGTGACTCCAATCATCAAAAGTGGAGACAGGGAGAACATTGGAGACCCAAGGTTAAACGGAAAGTTCAACATAAGCTCGGCTTGGAAAGCTGTGGATATAGCAATGACATGTAAGCCACTATCCGCAATTCAGAGGCGAGACATGAGTCATATATTGGCTGAACTGAAGCAATGTTTAGCCGTAGACGTGGCAAGCCAGAAAGTGCAAAATGGTGAGATGGAATCAAACAGCTTCTTTGAAATGGCCACTCTGGGGCTTGACTGTGATAGTGTTCCCCTTGCAAGGTAAATGGGGGAAATTCAAGACGTATCACATAGTATTTCAATTCCCACGTCGAAAAAGATGATGTCTTGTGATGTTATAAATGATTAAGATCCACTTGAGATGGTCATCACTTCGTATGTTCGCTCAAAATACTTTTTTTGGGGGCTCAGTCCACATTGAACCGGTCATTAAGACATGGTATATCCTAAGAGGGACAAATAAGCCTAGCGTTTTTTGTTTTTCCATTTTGAATAACACAAGGGGTGACTGGACTTTTGAGAAGTATAGCTATTTCCACAACACATTAATTATATTTGAATGTATATTCTTATTCACTGATGAAAGGTGCTTTTTAACGTTTCTAATAGACTTCTCCTGAAATATTATTTTCATTGAAAGCAACAATTGCCTTACTCTTTCTCGGGGAAAGTCCTAAACTTTTGCATCGGTGCCAATCTAGTTTTAAATATTTTAATTGAACCGATTTGTTCTAAACATTTTTATATTAATATCAATTTAGTCCATTCGACCATTTTAGGACGAAAATTGCCATGGCGTGGAAATCAGCAATCCTACATGATGTCACCGGCGCTAATGTGGACAAAATTTATATTTTTAAATATTTTTTTTTTTTTTTTTTTTTTTTTTTTTTTTTTTTTTCTCCTTACCCCTTGGCAAACGAGGTCGCTGGCCGACCATCGCTTGCCATAGGCAAGAGCATTGGCCCTCGCCCAATCTAGGTGAGGGCCGAAACCCTTGCCTGTTGGCTAACAAGGGCTGAAACCCTAACCTATTGGCCAACAAGGGTGTGGCGGCCCTCGTCAACCAAGAGTGAGGGGGTCTTTGTGCCCTCATTAGCCATAGGCAATGGCGTGAAGGCCCTCGCTTGTGGCAGGTGATGGCTGCGATGCCTCAGGCAAGGCCGTTGTGGCCCTTGCTTGGATTTGGGTGAGGACTCGATGCCCTCGCTTGTAGCATGCAAGGGTGTGGTGCCCTCACTTGGATCTAGGCGAGGGCTGCCGCACCCTTGCTTGTGGCTGGCAATGGTCGGCTGGCGACCTCACTGGCCAATGGGTAGGGAGGAAGGAAAAAAAAAAAGAAAAAAAAAGGGAAAAAAATTTTTTTTTAAATCTGAAAAAATATTTAAAAATTATAAAATTTGTCCACGTTGGCGCTAATGGTGTCATGTAGGACCGCCGGCGCTCACGTCGGCAATTTCTGGCTTAAATTGGACAATTGAACTAAATTGGTACCAATGTGAAAATGTTTAGGACTAAATTGGTCCAATTAAAAGCTTAGGACTAATTGATACCAATTCAAAAAGTTTAGAACTTTTTTGGTACTTTTCCCTTTCTAGGGTTACCCATGCATAACCAAATAGATTTTCTTAATCTAGATAACAAAATTAGCCTTTGGTAATGACACGTGGCAATCGAAGGTGGTCCCCCTAAACCATGGTAAGGTTCATTCATATTGATGGTCTGTTCAATGGACGTTGCAAATGATATAGACATGGCATTCGGAGCTAGAAACTCTTATCTCCCATGAAAACATTGTCGTCAATCAGTTATTCCGAGCATGCCAACTACTGAAAACGTTTTTGACCAAAAAAAAACTACTGAAAACGTGAGTAAAAACTCATCCTCCTATTTATTACTCTTCCTTATTATAATTTACCTTACTGGTTTTCCATGTCGGATGCCTCCAGCTGAAAAAATAAAGATAGTTCATGGTGATCATGATATGGTAAATAATAAATTAGCCCATAACATAATATATTGCTTCAGATTTACCAATGATCTATATGTCATCAATAAAAAAATGCAGTGTATTGACATTGATTATGGTCTTGAGATTTGGACACATGCTGACGAAGACCTAGCTGCTAGTCTTGGTCTTTTTGTATTGTAGCCATGATCGGTCAATATAAGCCGAAGAAAATTCAGTGGGTGACTCCAATCATCAAAAGAGGAGGCATAGAGAGCATTGCCGACCCAAGGAATATCCGGACGGCTCCAACATAAGTCACGCCTTAGCTAAACTGAAGGCAGATGCCTCCAGCAGGAAAAATAAAGATAATTCATTGTAATTATAATATGGTAAATAATAAGGGTGCACGAGACAAAAGTTCTAAAATAAAAATTAATTTTTAATAGGATTTGATTTCTCAATTTTCATTCCCCTGACGAGTTTCTAAGTAAAGAAACGTGTCTAATAACTACTCAAAATTTCTGTTTATAAAAAAAAATAACATAATAAAATTTCTATTTCTAGGAGGTGGTGACGAGCATTTGGCATCTCATAGGTGGCGGGTGGGTGATGAGCGGTGACGAGTGAACAACAATAAGAAGAGTTTTCATTCTCACTTTTGTTCCAAAAATAGAAAAACTAAAAATTTTAACTTTTGATTTTTGCTTCAAATTTATTTCTGGAATAGAAATCTGTTCCGAAAATAAAAAAAAATGAAATTGCATTATCTAATGGATTTTTATTCTAAATTCGTTCCGCAAAATAAAAAAAAATAAAGAAATAAAAAAATTAGAAATTTTGTCATAGGCGCTCTAAATTAACACATAACATGATATTTTGCTTTAGATTTATAGATGGTGTATATGTCATCAATCCAAAAAGCTGTACATTGACATTGATTGTGGTCCTGAGACTTGGACACCATGCCGACGAAGACCTCGCTGCAAGTCTTGGTCTTTTTGTATTGTAGCCATGAGTCGGTCAATATAAACTGAAGAAAATTCAGTGGGTAACTCCAATTATCAAAAGAGGAGAGAGAGAATGCATTGCGGACCCAAGGAATATCCGAACGGCTCCAACGTGAGCTAGGCTTCCAAAGCCGTCAAGATCGGGATGTCGTCTGGTGCTTCACCATCTGCAATTAAGAGGCCAGACACAAGTCACATCTTAGCTAAACTGAAGGCGGATGCCTCCGGCCGGAAAAATAAAAATAATTCATGATAATAATGATATGGTAAATAATAAATTAGCGTTCATGATAATAATGATATGATAAATAATAAATTAGCGCATAACATAATACGTTGCTTCAGATTTACCAATGATCTACATGTCATCGATCAAAAAAGCTGCGTATTGACATTGATTGTGGTGCTGAGACTTGGACACATGCTGACGAAGACCTAGTTGCAAGTCTTGGTCTTTTTGGATTGTAGCCATGGCTCGGTCACTATAAACTGGAGAAAATGCAGTGGGCGACTCCAATCGTCAAAAGCGGAGACGTAGCGAGCACTGCAGACCCAGGGCATGTCAGCTTGGAAAGTCGCGAAGATAGGGATGTCGTGATGTGCTTCGCCATCTGCAATGCCAGACACAAGTCACATCTTAGCTAAACCGAAGGCAATTGCCTCCGGCCAGAAAAATAAAAATAATTCATGGTAATAATGTTATGGTAAATAATAAATTAACGCAAAATATGATATATTTGGGAAAATTGTCCAAAAAGTCGTAAATCTATTGTACTTTTGTCAGTTCAGTCCTAAATCTTTTAACTTTGTCAATTGAGTCTTAAACCTTTTCACTTCTTGCCAATTCAGTCCATCCGGCCAATTTTGACCGAAAGATACTGACGTGGACGCCGACGGTGCCACGTAGAACGGCCGTCGCCGACATAGATAATTTTTAATAATATTTTAATATTTTTTAAAAATTTTTTGAATTTTTGAATTTTTGAATTTTTTGTTTTTTCCTTTTTTATTTTTTTTTTCTTTTTGGCTTTATGCTTGGCCTTTTCCGGTGGCCAACCACCGACCACAACCGGCCAGCTGGCCTCACCCGTTATAGGCGAGGCCTGGCCGGGTGAGGAGGAGCAACGGCAAGGGGAGCCCTCGTCACCAGCCACCAGCCACAGCCGGCCGATTGGCCTCGCCCGCCACGGGCGAGGCCCGGCCGAGCGAGGAGGAGCACCGATGAGGGGAGCCCTTGGCCAAGCATGGCTCGGCAAGGGTCGCCCGGGCGAGGCCGACCCTCCCCCAAGCCAAGGCGGCCTCGCCGCATTTGGCAAGGGGAGCCCTTGCCCGAGCGAGCGTCGGCCTTGCCCGGACCGGATCCGGCGAAGCCGACCCTCACCGGGGCTAGGGCGGCCTCACCCGGCGTCGCCGTCGCTCGGCCGACGCTCGCGAGGCTGCCCTAGCTGGGGGAGGGTCAGCCTCGCCCAGGCGACCCTTGCCGGGCCGTGCCCGGGTGACGGCTCCCCTCGTCGATGCTCCTCCTTGCCCGGCGAGGCCTCGCCTGTGGCGGGCAAGGCCAGTCGACCTATTGTGGCTGGTGGTCACCTGTGGCTGATGGCCGGCCACCGAAAAGGCCAAGGAAAAAGTCAAAAAGAAAAAAAATAAGGGAAAAAAGAAAAAAATCAAAAAAATATTAAAATATTATTAAAATTATCCACATCGTCGCCAGTCCTACGTGGCACCCGCCAAGGCGTCCATGTCAGCATTTTCTGGCCAAAATTGGCCGGATTGACTGAATCGGCAAGAAGTGAAAAGGTTTAGGATTTTTTGGACAATTTTCCCTGATAAATTGCTACAGATTTAACAATGGTTTATATGTCACCAATCAAATTGATTGTGGTCCCGAGACTTGGACACATGCTGACGAAGACCTAGCTTGCAAGTCTTGGTCATTTTGGATTGCAGCCATGACTCGGTCAATATAAACCGGAGAAAATGCAGTGGGTGACTCCAATCGGCAAAAGCGGAGACGTAGAGAGCACGCGGACCCAACGAATGACAGCTGGAAAGTCGTGAAGATAGGGATGTCGTGATGTGCTTCGCCATATGCAATTAAGAGGCCAGACACAAGTCACATCTTAGCTAAACTGAAGAGTGTCTGGCCATAGACATGGCAGAAAAAAGTGAGATGGAATCAACCGGCTTCATTGAATTGGCCGCTCTGGGGTTTGACGGTGATGGTGTACCCCTTGCAAGGTAAATGGCGAAATTCAACACTTATCCTTTGACACCTCAAATCTCGTATAAGATGGGCGAGGTCCCATGATGTTTCAGGTAATATTTACCTCAAATAATCACTGCCTTATATGATTACTAGGAATATTCCTTTTGAAGGCTCGGCTTACTTGTCATAATATATGGCATATGCTAAGATGTACAAATAAGACTTCTCTTTTCCTTTTTTGGAACAGCATGCAGGGTGACCGGACCTTCCGTAAGCTTTCTTTTATTAGAACCTTCTGTTTCCTCCTAAACTCTGCAGTTGAAGACATAAGTCTCATGTGTGAATCTTTAGCTGAAGCCGTAACTGTCCATGTGCCAATAAGTGTACCACCACCGCCATGCTAAATAGGTAGTGTTAGAGATGAACACCCAATCACGATTATCTAATTCCACTTGTGATTTCCTCCTACATGTTACATAACAGTATCCCAGCAAGCTTAAGACGATAGATAATTTCACATTTGATTGTGTGGTGACGTATCCCTTTACTGCTCCATGTTATATCTTAATAGGGGAAAGGACATAAGATATGCCATAATTTTTGTATGACACGCACTTCATTGTCAAAACTTCTCGAGTAAGCACTTGACTACCTATTTATAAATAATAATAATAATAATAATAATAATAATAATAATAATAATAATTACTTAAGTGTCATCAACAATTTTCTTTACCGGAAAATCCGACATAGCATAATTTATTATGTTTCAGCTGATGTGGCTTGCTGGAGAAATCCAATCAGCCAAAAATAACTTGTTCGCCTTAGTTCTTATCCAAATTGACTAGTTGGGGTTAAATTAGGGCCAAGAAGCAATCCCCAATCCTAATCCCTTGAAATTACTATTAAAACTGCAGCTGATTACCTGCAGCATTGTAAGCGAGAGCCCTAGGAGAAGCAGAGTTGAGGTCATTGAAGAAATGACGTAGAGAGGAAGGATGAGGGCAAGTGTGATTTGGGTGAAAAATCTTCCTCCAAGTGAGGACAATCTTGTAGGACTCTATAAACGCTAAAGAAACCCAAGAAATTGCAGTTTTACGCTGGTCTCTGACCTTTGTTTTTGCGCAGAAAAATTAAGAATTGAGTTATTGGCGATCTAGTTCAACGTGATTCTTCATATAGACCAACCGGAGAGGTATCATGTAAAGCTTTCCGTGGTCGCTGACGATGGGGTCGTTGGGTGCATATATCGTCCATCGACTGCGTCATGGTCCCCAAGATCTCAAGTGTGAAACATTTGTTCATGATCATCACCTCCAGGAATCACCCGCGCCTCCATCGCTGCCTCCTTTCAATTGGGGTCCAGCGTGTCATAGCTCTCCTTGAGGTCGCGCGCCACCTCCCTGATTAATTTCTGTTAAGAAAGCTATGCGGAATTAAAATTAAAAAAAAAAAAAAACACGTGGGACAAATCGCCAAAATTTGTCGCTAGAAGCACTTAAGTAATCGTTTTTCACTAATATGCTACTCAAGTGATCATTTGAAAAATTTTGATATTTAAGTGAACGTCGCACAAAAGTTATGATATTTTTAGATTTCGTTTGTTTCGCGAAATATGAATGATTTTTAAAATATTTTCTTAACATTAATAGTTTGTATCGCTCGGAATAATTAAACAGTGGGAAAATTTTTCATTATCAATAATAATTTATATCTAAATATTCTCATAAACAATAAAAATATGTTTTGTTCATTTATTTTTGTAAACAATGTATAGGATCATTTTTAAATATATATATATATTTCAAATTATTTATTATTCACGAAATAAACAGAACTTTTATGTCTTTATCGTTACCTTAATCTCTTTCTTGTCGATCTATATTAAAATACTTTTAAGCAAGATATTCCGGCGGCCCTATAATTCTGGGTTTAAACTTTCTTATATGAGATGCTTCATCAAGAGCTTTCTTGCTCCCGGTGACAGACGTGAAAATGTCGATCTTGAACCTGGCTGGATCGTACAAGTTCAGCAGTGAACGAACGATCCACGATTACACCAGAGACATAATATGGATTCCACTGTTAAAGTGAAGAAAAATTAATGGCTTTCTTGCATAAATCCCACTCGCATGGGAGAGCGAAGGGGCCGGTGGAACAAAAAATGGTTAATTCGTAAAGCTATGTCCATGTATTCCCGTAAATTGTTGAATTACAAATCCAATGAGGAGTCGTTGCGAATTACTCCCATATTGCTGGAGCCTGAAAATTGCACGACATCCTACCTCTAAGTTGAATGAGCATCTTCGGGGCTATTCCTAGTAGTGTGGACATGACGTAATGATACATGTAAGGTGATGGAGCATAACAAGCAAAGGTGGTTTGGTCCAAACCATGGTAAGATTCGTTGATACCGATGATTCGGTCGGTGGTCATTACAAATGATACAGAGGTAGCAACAAAACTTCATAGCAATATGTTATTGCCAATTGCTGAAAATGTGAGCCAAAACTCATCCTCCTAAAAATTACTTTTCCTTCTCATTATATACCATGTGGTTTTTCAATGTGGATGCCTCTAGCTGAAAAAATATAGTCAATTCCACGGTGTATTGTAAAAATGATACATACAAAAAAAAAAAAAAAATAGCGCATCACATGACGTATTGTTTCTAATTTACCAATGGACCATACGTGATCAATCAAAAGCTGTCTATTGAGATTAATTGCAGCACTTAACTTTCGCACATCTGCAGATGAAGACCTAGCTTCAATTATTGGGCTTCTTGCATTCGAGCCATGTCTCAGTCATTTATAAACTGAAGAAAATTCAAGATGAGATTGATGCGGGGGCGAACCAGCACCACATGAGGTTGCGTGGACTTCCAATCCTCTTCGTAATTTGACATTAAGATGAGACTAATGAAATATACTGGTCTATAGCCATTAAGATGATGCCGGTTAAACGGATGAACGGAGAGCTCACGCTATAAATATAAGGCCTGCATGCATATCTTCCTCACACTTCTCTCTTCGACAATCTCCACTGCTCCATGACAATGGAAAGATCTATTACAGCTTTCTCGTTCGCGTTGCTTGCCGGTTTAGCTTCATCACTAGTCCCAGTGGTCCAAGCCCAACAGATTCCAGGTCTCTCTCTCTCTCTCTCTCTCTCTCTCTCTCTCTCTCATGCCTGCGCGCCTGCGTTGAGAAAAGTTTTTGAGTTCGCATGAGATGCTAAGAGAGAAGTTTTTCGGTTCCCATGAGTTTGCATGAGATGCTAAAAGATTTAGAGTTTGCATGCTTTGCTTGGACTATAAGGAGAGAAAAAGGAGGGAGAAACGTTGAGTTAAAATCTCAGAACAAATTATACTCTTTATAAGATGGGCGAGGAGAAATCTAAATTGTAGACATCCTCGACCCCAATTTTCTTCTCCCCTTTCTCCCCACAACAGCATGATATTTTTCCAGTCTCGTGGTTTAAGCTTCGTACAGTGTCATTGTCCTATCTATCACGTCAAGAAATGTTGGCTATCTCATTGTCTGCGCACCCCTCAATTAGTCATGACCACCCATTGAAACCGAGTGGTCTCTTCTTTGTATTCAGACTCATTTGATCTAAGTGTCAAATCATCGCCGCGTTAGAAACAATAACTATTGAACTATGCAAATGATCGAGATACACCGAATTTGTTCCAACGGTCCAATAAGATAAATCGTTTTTCTATTCACTGAGTTCTTTTTTTTCTCTAAACTTACAAGGTTTTATCAGTATTGATTGTGGGGCAACTAATGCGTACACCGAGGATGAAATCAGAATAAGATACGAAACCGATGAAGGGTTCATAGACTCTGGACAAAACAAGCAGATATCCATGACGTTCATACCTGAAGGCTTACAGTGCTTGAATAATTTAAGGAGTTTTCCCAACGGAAAGAGAAATTGTTACACTTTAAAACCAGACCAAGGCAAGAACAACACCTACTTGATTAGGGCAACATTTTACTATGGGAACTATGATGAAAAGAATCAGACTCCTTCATTCGACCTATACATTGATGTTAATTATTGGACCACAGTGAACTACTTGGGTCCTAGTTATGAAGAAATCATGTACGTGTCCCCAGCAGATGATATCCAAGTGTGTCTTGCCAATACTGGCAATGGGGTGCCCTTCATTTCGGCATTGGAACTAAGACATACAGATGATGATGGCATCTATCGATTAAGATCTGGATTCTTGGAACTCTTTGAGCGACTGGACATCGGAGGTGCCTCGGACTCTTTCATCAGGTGATCAGCTAATTTTTTATATACAGATGCATGGTGATCATAGTCAAGAGAGACTCCGTTTTCTTTTTAATCGAATTTAGCCATTTTGCAAACTATTGAAGGCACATGTACCTAATTTAACAGAAAAAATGAAGCCAACCGAATTGGTAACGAGTCAAATGTGTGAAAGACCAAAAGGGGGCCACTACACAAGGCAAAATTGAGCAAAGACGCAAGTTAAAAAAAAAGGCCAAGAAAATCAACAGATTTCGAAACAAAAGACATTTAAAATATCATTAAAAAATGATATTAGACGTCAAAGATTACAACAAAAATCATTAGATGATTGAAAATGTTAAAAGAGCAATAGAAAAGCCATTAGGTCCGAGGAAAAAGAATTAAGTTATTTGAAAATTTTGATATTATAATCCAAATCAAGATTAGTATTTCAGATATGTATCAAAAACACTTAAGTTACTTCAACATAACAAGCGGACTGGTTGATTTATTTAGGAAAAATTTCAACGCCATTGCAAAAATATTAGAATGTAATCATAATTATTTTTTGCCTTAATATTCAAATAAGTATTCAATAAACTAATACGTATTATATACTATCCTAAAGGTTTGAAATGAGAACATTACAAACTATTTACTAGAAACATTGGTGTTATATATTTTTTTTAATAAAACTCACCATCAGATGATGTGGTTGAGAACCAATCATTTAGGCGAAATTGATAATTACATTTCCGTTTAAATCTTTAGTAATATAACAAATTGAAGATTCTGTAATATGAGGAAATTCACTCTTTATTGGTAGATAGTCATGTCAACAAACGTAATCATATTCCTTGCCTCTACCGCCGATTTTAATCTATTTATTGTTATTATATTATATAAAAGGAAGCTCCTCTTTTAAGGGAATACAATATATTTTCTTCTTCAAGAATATTTAAGTAGACGAAATTTTCAATTAACAGTTTCATTTCACCACCGGCGTATCTTGAACATAAAATTTAAATCTTTTCCATTGTACAAACAAATGTATTAAAAAATCTAAATATTGAAATATTATTCTCTTTCTTCATAATATAGGGTTAATGACATAAATTGTTCTTAAACTTTGGCTCCATGTGTAATTTAATCCTTGAACTTTACCCCAAGATATAATGTTGTCTCTAAACTTTTAATTTATTTTATGTGGTCCTTCTACTTTTAGTACATGGTCAATTTATTCCTTGAATTACATGAAAATGTTTACTGTGGTCCTTCCATTAATTCAAGTTCAAGGACAACATTAAACATTTTTATAAGATGTAAGGACTAAATTGAACATGTATCGAAAGTTCATGGACCACGTTGAATAAATTGAAAGTTAAAGGACTACATTGAACAAACTGAAAGTTCATGGGCCATATTATACATTGAATTAAAGTTCATGAACCTTTTGTATCATTTTTTCTACAATATATGTGCGCATTTAATTTACTTAAAAGTTATCAATAATTTTTATCTATTAATAATTAATAGTTCAAATTTTTCATAACAAGATGATCGTGCAAAATCTCATGAATGTCAATTCTTCGCATACACAAATGTGTGTACATTGGTAAATATATAATGACAGTGTCTTCCCTAAGTGTCCCCTTTAAGGTTGACATATAGGATTCTTATTTGTAAGGGATATATCAGGTTGGAAGGAACATTTTCTTATACTCTCCATTCATTTTGCTTCTTATTTATTGCTCGTGTCCCTCTCCTTCCTCTCTTCGTTGTTTCTTTATTTTAATTGCACCTCTTTTGCATCAAAGAAGTCTCGTGCCTTGATAATGACATAATACTTTGTATTAGTATACAAGTACGTTTACTAAATAAAAATACATTAATCAGGTGCACTTGAGACATAGTAAGAATAAACGAAATATAATAAGTCAAAACATCATGTTGACTACAGTATAATAGTTGCTCAAAATGATTAATCCCATGTTAATGATAGAATACAACAACTCGCGCAAAGCATGGATTATATCTAATATAATATAGAACTCAATGTCTACTCATGAAGAGTCTCTTTACATATACATAAAAGAAAAAAATGAAAGTGTTCTTGGGATATTCATTAAGGGCTACTAGTTAAATTTTGAAAATATGAACATTTTTATTTAAAAAATTCTAATTTCTTGATATATGTTATGAATTTGTTGTATTCCAATATTTACAGCATATATCGGTATGCGTTTTTTATAATGTTAGTGATCTTAACTAGTGTCACTATGACACTTGTTAATAATATGTAGCTCTTCGACCAAAAAAAGAAAATATGTATCTCTGAAGTTTGGTGCTAATACTCATTTTACGTAAAATACATTATTAATATACATAGTTATATAGAAGTCCTTACATTGCATCCGAGAAATATTTCAGCAGTGGGAGAAATAGATCCTAACCTCGTCCGAACCCTTCTAGCCTGAAAAAAGAAGAAAAAAATCACATTTGGGAAATGCTATAAAACCAATAACATTTTTGTTTAATTACGTAAAATGAACTTTATGAAATTGATGATTTGTATGTACAAACGTGCTACAAGTCCATGGCCATACTTCCTTTGACAAATATAATCAACTGCACATCATATTGCAATCTTCAAGTTTTGCATTGAATCACCAGTCAGATATTCTGATTTTCGTAACCAACCAAAGCATCAGCTTTTCGCTAGTAATGTGATGAATATGGTAAATTCTAATTTTCTGTTGCTTATCCATATGAATTGGCATTTGCTAGTCTCTCAGTCAATTGCTTAATTGTTTGCTCTTAAACTGTTTGCAAAAATGCCTCACTCAGGTACCCTGACGATGTTTACGATCGGATTTGGTTACCTGGCAAGAATATGAATTGGATCCTTCTGAGCACCACATCTGTCATTGATTCATCTGATGATAATGATGCTTATAAGGTTCCCATTAAAGTTCTTTCAACTGCTGAAAGTACAATCAATGCCAGTACTCCCTTGCATTTATACTGGATACCTTCAAGCTCTGTAGAGAAATGGATTGTGTACTTTTATTTCGTTGAGATTGAGAGACTGACAAACGGCCTCCAGAGGGAGTTCACAGTTTCCATGAATGATAATCAATTCATGGAGATAGTGAGCCTTGAATACTTAAAGCCAGTGGTTGTAGTCTCCACTCCTGTTAGTGGGTCGTTGGAAATCACCTTCTCAATTGAATCGAAAAATAAGTCCGGAAGTCCACCAATCCTCAATGCCGTGGAGTTCTATACCGTTGGTGATCTTCCATATGTACCCACAGCACAAGATGATGGTACTCTTTTATTCTTTTACATATTGTTATTGTCTACATACACGTACAGTTGTGCTCGAACTGACATGGACAATAATTAGAGAGATATTCCAATGTCAGTAAGTAAGATTTAGTAAAATCCTATGCTAAATATACTAGTCTCCACTGTGGGTCCTATTTTATTTGTGAACTCTGATCGATAATTGCTTTGTTGGGATCAACGCATGTGGTTAAGTATTACTTTGCTATCTGCTTAATTGCTGGAAAGACTATTCAAATTGAAGCCCTGAGATGTTACGAGTCTTTTAAAAAATTGAAAGTCTGTATGACTTATATGTGATTGATTGCCACCATTTTTTGCATCTCTATCCTTCTTTCTAAATAATATTGTCTTTTTTGTGATTTAAACCACAGTGAAAGCTATTAATGACATCAAAACGACATATCACATTCAGAAAGAAAGCTGGCAAGGTGACCCATGTATACCAAGCAAATACACATGGGATGGTCTAAATTGTAGCAATGGAAATCCTCCAAGGATCATATCATTGTGAGTCCTCTGGCAATGTTTCTCGATTACTGATTTTCTAGGTGAAATTTAAAAGAAATCTTATACGTGATGAAAACTGGAAATTTTAAGTATCAACGAGAAATAATATTTAAGATCAATGCAACCTCCCGAAGTGAATTCCCACATGGGATGGTGACATTTTGTGGCGGGTGTGAAATTAGGAATAATTTATGAGCTCTCTCCAATATCATGTGAGAATTTCCCAATAGCCTACTTTTCCTATTTTTGACATTAATGTTCCAAATTGCATTGTGTACGAGCAAGTATTGGGTCCTCCGAGAATAATTTTTAAGTAATCTAGGTCCAAAAGTAACCATAAATTATAGAAAAAGGAGATAGTGAGACCCATGCAAGGAATCAAATTGACGATTATGAATGGTCTTCCGGTACCTAAAACATTCACACTAGGACCTAAAATATCTTCATTCTCAAGAATTAATTGCACAAATTTTTCTATATTGTGCCAAAAAAAATGCTGCCTTTATGAAGATGGCAATGATAGGATCCTTTATTTTGATGTTTGATGGTCAGGAAATTGAGCTCAAGCAATTTGGTGGGCGACATAGTCTCATCACTGTCACGTCTATCAACAATGGAAGACTTGTAAGTATCACCATAGCTAAATTAGTTGTGTCCGCATGTCACTCATGATTAAGCACCCCCTGGGAGTCAACTCATGATTTAATGATTAAGGTTGTGTTTTAGGAGACATAGGCTATTGAAATATTGCCCTAATGTGTGCAAACATACTGCATTTGGCTATGGAGCTGGTTAACTTGATATGAGATGTTCTAAACTTGCTCTTTCCCAGAGATTTGTCCAACAATAATCTTACGGGAGCAATACCAGAAGCTCTGGCAGAATTACCAAATCTTAGATTTCTGTAAGTTAATGTGGCAAAGTGAAGCAGCAAAAGATTTGAAGTAGACAAACCTCTAATCATGGCTATATTTGCAGAAATCTAAGTGGAAACAACCTAATTGGATCAGTTCCTGAAGCTCTTAAGAAAAGGGTTCTGGACAATACTTTAATCATGAGGTGCTCTCTCTCTCTCTCTCTCTCTCTCTCTCTCTCTCTGAGTCGTATGCAACTTCTATAGGGTGGAAGGACTATCAACATGTTCTTTTTAATGTGATTAAAAACAATTAAGAAGGCCAACTTGTCATCACCATATGGCAATGTTGATACGAATCTAAGTTCAGCTATTTCATTCTTTGATCCAGTTTGGCAGGAAACACAAATCTTTGCCTAGCCGATCCTTGCGCGCAGAAGAAGAAACAAAATTCCATCCTCGTTCCAGTTGTTACATCAGTTTCAGGCTTCTTTTTAGTTCTCTTTGGTGCTTTGGCTATTATTTGGTTAATGAAACGGAAAAGAAGATCAGGCAAGCGTTCTTACTTGTGTTGTTCACACAATCTACATTGCATTTGACAACAATCTTGACTTTAGTTATCCATTGATACAGTTCTAACTGCAACAGTGTCTTTTCTAGGATAATTTAGTCGAGAAAACACAACTCAACAACTTACTGTCTCCCCCCCCCACCTCCCCAACCCCTCCCCACTCCCACCCAGACTATCATTTTACAATCTCATCAACCTTAGGAATAAAGGAAAGTTGGCACTAATACAAATTCCCCAATACTAGTAATCTTAATTACATAGTGGTCATAAGAAAATGGAGAGAAAAGAGAGACATGGATCTCCACAACATGGTTTTATCAGCATCGCAAAGCATTTGTGCATTATTCGGCTTAACATCATGAAATTTCTAATTTTTCTTTTCAAGAGTAACCATGCTATGTACGGGAATGACATATAACAGCTTGATGGTACAATTTTGTCCTTAATATTCCAAGGCTCCCAAAAAGATAATTTGATTGTACGATCACAAACTAATCTTTGTGAATAAAGTAAATAACAATTATCTATATGATAGCATGTTGAAGGCAGGCGACATAGAATCCCTGCCTAGATCTTTCGATTATTGTCCTCTTCTCCATTAATATAACTCTTAAAACAGAATTGGTAAAACCCTTCCTATGTCTTTTAATTGTTGTGGATGCAATTACCATGGGAAGTTATTTGCCATTAAAGTCTACTATCCGACAGGGTAGTCACTAAACTCATAGAAACTTTTTTGGTACAGAATCTAGTGAAATGACATTGAGATTAAAGAATCGACCTTTCAAGTATGGAGAGGTTTCAAGAATCACTAGAAACTTTGGACGAGTGATTGGTGGAGGTGGATTTGGAAAGGTTTATCTTGGCACACTAGATGACGGCACCATGGTTGCTGTGAAGATTCTCTCTAAATCATCAAAGCAAGGGTACAAGGAATTTCAAGCCGAGGTTAGATAGGATGATGCAATCACTCTTCCTTTTAAGATCAACTTATGTTGACACTTACGTAGACGTTTGATTAGAAACTTCCTCTTAGGCTATTGTCAGTATGCATTATTATAATGCACAATTGTGACACTGCAGGCACAACTTTTAATGATTGTTCGTCACGAAAACTTGGTTTCTCTATTTGGATATTGTGGTGATTCCAAGCACATAGCTTTAATATATGAATACATGGTCAATGGAAATTTAAGGCAACATTTATCTGGTGCGTATTTATATTCTTTTCTATTGTTTTCTTCTCTAAAATAGTCCTACAAAACTCTATTTCTTGCTCACAAATAAAGTTAGGATGTATCCAACAGAGGACCATCCAAAGGTCTTGACGTGGAGTAAGAGACTACAAATAGCTATGGATGTAGCACAAGGTACGTCAATGGGATATCCACCTTTTTAGGTTCTTTTCCAACATTGCTTTGGCATTGTTGACGTGGTTTTTGCAAGGAGTTACAGGTTTGGATTATTTGCATAACGGTTGCAAGCCACCCATCATTCATAAAGACTTGAAGACTACAAACATCTTGTTGAACGAAGACTTCCGAGCCAAAATAGCTGATTTTGGCCTATCAAGAACTTTTGCCACTGAAAACGACTCTTATGTGTCAACTTGTCCTACAGGCACTCCTAGCTACCTCGATCCCGAGTAATGGCGAAAACTCTATATTATTGATCTAGTTCAATTTAGGATCTCAATTTGCATATAAAAATTGGCAATGCCTACGATTTCATCTTTGACTTAAAGATCCATTATTTGTTCTTCCTTTCCACCCAGGTTTCATTTTTCTGGAATCTTAAATAGGAAGAGTGATATTTATGGTTTTGGAATCATACTCCTTGAGTTGATCACGGGCCGACCTGCAATAATGAGAAGTCGGGGTGGTAGTGCTAGCATGCACTTACTTCAGTGGTTGATTCCTATTGTTGAAAGCGGTGATATAAAGAGGATTATGGATCCCATGTTACAAGGAAAATTCGATGTCAACTCGGCTTGGAAAGTAGTGGAGATTGCTATGTCCTGTACGCGATCAACAGCAAATCAAAGGCCAGACATAAATGATATACTGGTAGAGTTGAAGGAGTCCTTGGGGAGCGAATCAAGTGGTTCCTTTGAAATGACCTCACTGAAGCTCCATTCTTATAATGCCCCTGTGGCAAGGTAGTAGAACTTTTCCAATCTAAAAAGGCCCCCTTTGTTTTAGGAAAAAAATAAACTTTTGTCTGTAAATTTGTACTATCTTTTTTATTGCGTCATCCATTTCCCTTTTTTTTTAGTATAAATAAGTCTTCGAAACTCCCTTTATAACAATGATATCCTTTCATCCTTCATTATTTCTTTCTCCATTCATAATGTTAGTTCATGGCATTTCTAATACTGGGGAATTAGAAATTCCTTATTGAGCGTGGGTGGGGGTAATTCGTGATTCAGACATTGAGGTTATCCATAGATGAGGTAATTGGCATTAACAAGCCCTTGCAACATGTTCTTGTGGTTCAACTGAGATTTTAATTGGAATCAACACAATTGATTAAGAAGCAACAATTTTGCAATGTTGAGGAGTTAGAATGAGAAAATTTATAATGAGGATTCTAGTGATCTTAACGTAGTACTTCTCACAAATAACCTAGGATATACATGCAAGCATCATTAACAAATTATGGACACGAGACTTGATCTTGACTTATGATAATGCATACATTTGCAACATGTTTATATCCAAATAAAAGGCAATCCTAATCTCTCTAATTCTTAGAATGTGGAGTAGGCTTTCTATCTCGGGGTTCTAATGCAACAAGTGATATCATTGATTAGATGAGAGCCCCACGATCAAGAAGATGTGCATCACCAATGTAACATTGCCTAATTCGTTAAAAAGTGATCCACCCATGAGCCATGGATTTATCCTATTTGCGACGATTGATGGCAGGATTCAGAAAATCCTAGCGAGCGAACCAAGAAAAAGAACCAATTGATGATATGAGACTAATAGAAATTTGCACATACCATGACATAAATATGTGTTGTACTTTATTAATACATTCATGATAGGGTGCAATTAGAACGCACCGTTTTGTCTTGATATGTTATAATGGAAAGACATCCTTTGAAAGTGTATGAAGAAGTCATATAAAAAACTTCTGAAGATAACCATTGGGACAGTTGGTAGATAGAACATTCAGAAAAAAAAAATTGTTCTCTCTTCATCTCCCCTTTTCCATCAAAGAAAAAAAAAAGTCGTTCAATTTCTCATTTACGAAAACAATTGGCATTTACGCTGTGGAAATTGGATGTTTTCCTCTTGACTGCATTCAGACAATCGTGAAGTAATATTGTTCACCATTCATCTGCAATTCAACGTTCGTTCCGGGGTAAATTGTTCGTTGCGCATTCGAAAGAGGTTAGTCATCTTCTACCGACTTTCTTCCAATAGTATGTAATGTTCGTTCTGGTTCAAGGACTTTAGATCAAGCACTACTGATGTAGAACAATGTGCAAATGCCTTTCTGGAAACAATGGAGCGTCATAAGAGCGGGCGGTCCCACAAATCAAAGAGGATTGCGTGATCTTTAAGATTACAAATGGGTTACAATATATCTTTTCCTTAATTTGTTATTAGATTTTAGATTTTCTAATTTATCAATATCTTTTCAATTTTGTTATTAGATTTATGTTATTTGGTTATTATCTAGATGGCGACCTCCTTATAAATAGATCCCTAAGATATTGTAATCCACATTTCTTTATTCTAAATAAACACCATCTTTTGGAATTCTTTCCAAGCATCGCTTTCTCTGCGTCATTTGGTATCAGAGCAGGTTTCTCCTGTGACGATGGCTAATAATGTTAATGACAATCTCCCCGTAGCTAAAGGCCGTAGAAACGAGCCTATTACACGGGATGAGTTCAACCAATTTGCGGAGCAAACCGAACAGAGGTTTCAAGAATTACTTGTCGCCATTTGGCGTTTGTCTACCAACCCCATACCTGGTAATCTTCTGGCTGAACATGCTCAAGTAGCTCGAGACCCGGAAGCAGCTATGGAACGTGTGGCAAATCCCTGACAGAGGGGACAAGCCTATGTCAAAGACTCTGAAGGAGAAGAAGAGTTCCTGGATTGGCCTGTTCGTGGAGGCCATCAGAACCGAGGATATCGACGAGACCTTGAGCAATATCAACTTAAGGTTGACTTTCCAACCTTTAATGGCAATTTGAATATTGAAGACTTTTTGGAT
Source organism: Eucalyptus microcorys (assembly GCA_014182515.1). NCBI lineage: Eukaryota > Viridiplantae > Streptophyta > Magnoliopsida > Myrtales > Myrtaceae > Eucalyptus > Eucalyptus microcorys. The sequence continues at coordinate 30,896,623 of CM024571.1, forward strand.
TGGCTTTAGGAAGTTGAGAAACTCTTCGATGCCATGGAGATTGAAGAGGATCGCCAAGTAAAATTGGCGGCATACAAATTGAAGGGTGGCGCCTCAGCGTGGTGGGAGCAAACACAACTGACCCGACGTCGACAAAGAAAAGCTCCCATCCGAACATGGAATCAAATGAATGAAATGTTGAAGGTTCGGTTCCTCCCAACCAATTATGAACAATTATTATTTCAACAATTTCATAATTGTAAGCAGCTAAGCCGATCAGTCCAAGCTTACACAGAGGAGTTTCTCCGACTTGCCACCCGTAACAACCTTGCTGAGTCGGAGGCATAACAAACCGCCAGGTACATTAATGGTTTGTGACTTAATATTCAAGACCATATTTCACTACATCATTTGTTCTCCGTTGAGGATGCTCAAGAGATGGCCCGAAAGGTTGAGATGCAATTAGAGAAAACTAGCCCCATTAATCGGGCTAACAATTATTCCGCTCGAGGATCATCTGGAAAAGGGAGACAACTAGATGTTTCAGAATCCTCCAACCAGCAAACCAACACTATGAACCGAATTCCGGGAAGTATTACTAGGGTGCGCAAGGAACCAATCATTGCAAATAACCGTAACGCCAATCTGAATGCCCAGAACCCGTACGATAAGCCACCACCAACCAAATGCTACAAGTGTAACGAATTGGGACATCGTTCGAGTGATTGTCCACAACGAAAGATGGCCAATGTTGTCGAGCACGACGATGACATATACGAAGATGACTGGATTGACGAGGAAGAAATGGAGGATGAGGAGGGTGAGCAAGTCAATTGCGTTGTTAGGAGACTATTGCTCGCTCCGCGAAGAGAAGACACGCAACGGAATAGTCCCATTGTACCATCAACGGCAAAGTTTGCGATGTCATCATCGACAGCGAAAGTTGTGAGAACATAGTGTCCAAGGCTTTGGTAGACTATCTACAACTAAAGACAAAGTTACATCCCTCCCCTTATACAATTGGGTGGATTTGTAAAGGAGCCAAACTCAAGGTGACGCAGGTATGTCATTTACCTATTTCAATTGGAAAGTCCTATAAGGACACCATAATTTGTGATGTAGTGGAGATGGATGCATGCCATGTCCTACTGGGGCGACCATGGCAATACGATGTTGATATCACGCACAAGGCTCGAGAGAACACATATTCTTTTGTGTGAAAAAAGACAGATTATTTTGAAGCCGATGAGTAACACTCCCCAAGCCCCAAAGAAGCAAAGTGTAGGGATTATGCTAAACGTCCCGTAAATGTGAGAGCATGTATATGATTGTGGAGAAAGGCAATCAAGAAGCCATTATTCCAATTCCGGCGGCACTTCAGCCCTTATTAAGGGCATTCAACGATGTTATTCCGAATGATCTACCTGTTGGATTACCACCCTTGAGGGATATCCAATATGAGATTGATTTTCTTCCAGGAGCAAGCCTCCCTAATTTGCCGCACTACCAGATGAATCCGAAGGAGAACCAGATTTTGCAAGACCAAGTAGGAGAACTTTTTCGAAAAAGGCTTCTTTGCGCGAAAGCATAAGCCCTTGTGCAGTATCCACACTCCTCACTCCGAAGAAAGACGAAAGCATGCGTATATGCGTTGATAGCCGGGCAATTAATCGGATTACTGTCAAGTACCGATTCCCAATCCCTCGCTTGGATGACATGCTCGACCGGCTTGCGGGATCAAAGGTCTTTACAAAGATTGATCTACGTAGTGAATATCACCAAGTACACATCTGCCCTGGCGATGAATGGAAAACGGCCTTTAAAACAAGTGAAGGTTTGTACGAATGGCTTGTCATGCCGTTTGGCCTCACGAACGCGCCTAGCACCTTCATGCGTTTAATGACTCAAGTTCTTAAACCCTTTATTGGCAAATTTGTGGTGGTCTACTTCGATGACATTCTCATATATAGTCCAGATGACCAACAGCATATGGAGCATCTAAGGGACGTCTTATCGGCCTTGCAGACGAACCAATTGTACATTAATTTGAAGAAGTGTAGCTTCATGACTGATCGACTCCGCTTCTTAGGGTATATTGTTGGAGCAGAAGGCCTTCAAGTTGATGCAGAAAAGGTAGCTGCCATCCGTGACTGGCCGACTCCCCAAACCGTTGGGGAGGCGCGAAGCTTCCACGGGCTGGCGACATTCTACTGACGCTTTATTCAAAATTTCAGTTCTATTATGGCTCCGATCACCAAGTGCTTGAAGAAAGGAAAATTTCATTGGGGTGACGAAGCAAAAGCCAGCTTTGCTCTCATCAAAGAAAAACTTTCCACGGCACCAATACTAATGCTCCTGAATTTTGAAAAGGTATCGAACTAGACTGTGATGCTTCTAGTGTAGGAATTGGTGTTGTTCTTTCCCAGAAGATAAGCATATTGCTTATTTTAGCGAGAAACTTAATGATGTTCGCAAGCGATGGTCTACTTATGAGCAGGAGTACTTTGCTGTAGTACGAGCTATCAAGCATTGACAACCCTATCTTTATCAACATGAATTTATCCTTAACACTGACCATGAGGCACTCAAATATATTAAGAGCCAAAGACATCTAAATCGAATGCATGGACGTTGGGTCTCCTTTTTGGAGTAATTCAATTTCGTGCTTCGACACAAAGCGGGCCACTTGAACAAAGTCGCTAATGCACTTAGCTGTCGTGCTGCAACACTCGTCACCATGCGCACTAACGTTGTGGGCTTTGACCACCTCTGTGCTATTTATGCTGATGATGAAGATTTTCAGGAAATTTGAGAGAAATGTTCTGCAACAGGTTCTCACGGCGACATGATTGTTCAAGACGAATTTTTATTCTTTGGCCATAGGTTGTACATTCCTCGAAGCTCTTTGCGGGAACAACTTATTCGAGAGCTGCATGGTGGCTCCCTTGGAGGACATTGTGGGCGAGATAAAACTGTTGCCCTAGTTGAGGAGCGGTATTATTAGCCTCAATTGAAACGGGACATTGGACGATTTGTGAAGAAGTGCTACATTTGTCAAACTGCGAAAAGCCATTCTCAGAACACTGGACTTTACACCCCTCTACCTATTCCTTATGGACCTTGGATAGAGATTTCAATGGATTTCGTGTTGGGGCTTCCCCGAACCCAACGAGGTATGGATTCTGTTTTTGTGGTAGTAGACAAGTTTACAAAGATGGCGCACTTTATCCCTTGCAAGAAGACTTTTGATGCTTCTCATGTAGCGAGTTTATTTTTTCGAGAAGTAGTTCATTTGTATGGTGTTCCAAAAACTATCACCTCTAATTGTGATACCAAATTCCTTAGTCATTTTTGGAGGACCCTATGGCGTTTTTTTTGGGACGGATTTGTAATATAGCAGCTCCTTTCAACCTCAAACTGATGGTCAAACTGAAGTTGTCAATCGTACTATGGCGGATATTATTCGGTGTCTTTGTAGTGACATGCCAAAGCAATGGGACTAGTATCTTGCTCATGCTAAGTTTGCTTTTAACAACACTGTCAACCGTTCCACAGGCAAGTCTCCGTTTGAGGTTATCTACGGGCGAACGCCACAACATACACTGGATCTCGTGCCTTTGCCCAAAGTCCCAGGATATAGTATTGCGGCTGAAAACTTAGCAACAAAATTACAAGAGATACAAGAGGGTGTGAAGCAACAGCTAGAAGCTTCCATTACTGTTTACAAAGCTGCTGCAGATAAACATCGTCGTCTCAAGGTATTTGCTGAGGGTGATGAAGTGATGGTCTACCTCCACAAGGAACACTTTCCTGTTGGGACATATAACAAGCTGAAGCACAAGAAAGTTGGTCCCTGTCGAATCGTGAAGAAAATCAATGACAATGCCTATGTTGTTGATCTTCCTGGTGAACTCAACATCTCCCCGACATTCAATGTAGCGGACCTATTTGAGTATCGTCCTCCAAATACTCCTCTTTATCCTAATCATAACTCGGGGTCAAGTTCTTTTGAAGTGGAGGAGACTGATGTAGAACAATGTGCAAATGCCTTTCTGGAAACAATGGAACATCATAAGAGCGAGCAATCCCACAAATCAAAGAGAATTGCGTGATCTTTAAGATTACAAATGAGTTACAATATATCTTTTCCTTAATTTGTTATTAGATTTCAGATTTTCTAGTTTATCAATATCTTTTCAATTTTGTTATTAGATTTCTGTTATTTGGTTATTATCTAGTTAGCGACCTCCTTATAAATAGACGCCTAAGATATTGTAATCTGCACTTCTTTATTCTAAATAAACACCATTTTTTGGAATTCTTTCCAAGCATCGCTTTCTCTGCATCAACTACATACAACGATAGAACCACAGAGTCGAAACAAAAAAGTGTCTTGAACTTGAGTCCCTTATCGTCTGTTCTCCAGTGACTTTGTTGGTCCACCATGAGAATTGACCAAAGCTTTACTAATCTAGTTAGAAGACAAGGGGAGAGTCAAGTCACTTTTAGTGACTATAAATCCATCACTAGTGACAAAATAATTGCGACTGTAAGAAGAGAGAAGATAAGGAAATTAGAGTTTGAATATCGTCATCTATTTAAATTGAATGTTTGTTAAGTTGTTGACTTCCATAGAACCTAAATCCAAGCTGACATTACACTGATGATTAGATAACGATCATCGATTTAGCCAAGACATTGTCAAGAGCAACTGGAGTAACTATATACCGAAATAGAGATATGGTTTGATAGAAAAATCAAAAAGAAGAACAAAGATGATCAGTAGATGTAAAGGACACATTAGAAGAAAAATATCTTGGTTCGTCAATTAAAAGCAAATCTTAGCAATGATAACGTCATTGTCTCATAGTAAATGATGGACCAAAGAAACGGTCAAGTCCATTTTCTCTTTTTTGGAAAGCAAACCATCTTCCACAACAAGGATCTCTTTTTGATTCGAAAAACCAATCAACCAAAATTCTTTTTCTGGTCGAATGCGAAAGTAAAACTCACTTTTTACTTCAGCAAAGTCTTTGCTCATTAATTTCTTTAATTGGAGTGCAATGTGCATTATTGAAGCAAAAATCATCTTTATTGTTCTTGAGTATTGTGGTGGTACATCACGTTATTAGTCCAGTGCTTTTCTTGCTCAAACCATCAATAAAATCACTGAATGAATCACTCTTATCAGGGATCAATTAGGAATTGTAAAACTGAGTGTATAAACTTTTAAATGCACTCCAAAGCACGTCATTCCATAATTTCAAAGCAAGTACCCATTTCACCTAATTTATTAGACTCAATTTGGCTTGAAGACCCGAGTTAAAGGGAAGCCTAGGTAAATTAGTATGTATAGACATACGATTTAATTTTTTATTCTAATAATGTGGGACTATTATGTGTAGAAAGTTCATGGAATCAATACTATATGTTCTAAAATCTCTTGTTTAAATGTCATGTCGAAGTATCACCACATCTCTTGTTTACAAGGTTTATATGTTCTTTACATATATATATAGTCTTCCTCCATAACTAAATTTAATCTTTTAGATTGAACTTTTTAACGTAGTATCAAAGTCAGGTTCTACACCAATTTATTTCACATGGGCGACCCCTCGTTGGTCAAATTTGACATGTCAAATCATGTTTGAACCAGATAGGAGGTATTAATACATACATATATTTGTATAAATATGATCTACCTTCATGTCATAATACTCACGGTATATATGAAGTTAGTGGAGAAACAAGAGATAGCCGAAAGTTTAAATCCATCAACTATACTTGACCGGACCAAACCTAACTAACTAGTCAAAATGAATTATTACGGGAATAAGCGCTACAAAAATCCTAAAACTAGTTGTAAAATTGTAGTTAAGTCATAATTTTTTTTAAAAATACAATGAAGTCATAAAATTATTATAGGGGTTAAGTCCTGAATTCATCTTTAAGCATAATTTAACTATGAAAAGCGGCACTTGACTTGCCATGTTAAATTCGAGATTCAACTGAAAAATGAGAATATAATTGTGAAGAAATTTCTCTCACGGGACCTTCGGTTCAGCATTAGCAGCATTCTGGCTTTCTCGAGACATTGAACAGTAAGTTAATGAATTTTTGTTTTATTTTCCATCTTACCCCCGTTCAATAAACATACTTTTGATTTTAAGCTTTTCAAACACAAAAACCTCAATTCTACTCAGCAAATCCATGAAGAGGACCGTCACCGAGGGTTGAGTGTTGCCTGAGGTCAACGTCGTGGGTCGACCAGGCGAGATCTAGGGGGTCAAGGCAAAATCTGGAGAATCCACGGTCGCTCTTGAGCTTTGTTAGAATTCGGCACGTAATCATAGTGATATATAAAATAAAAGCAAGAAAAAGAATTCAAAACACAAGATTTTTATCATGATTTACCCTTAAACTAGGGTTACGTCTAACATAAGATTCAACTATAATTAACATATCACATCTCTTTCTTGTAACAGAGAAAGAGATTATATATACTTAGTAGTTATTTATGGGCCCAAATATAAATTATCAATAAGATATTGACTGAAACTATAAAAGCCCTCCGTTGGCATGGGGGCAGCCCTCGGCCCCCACTTGCTCACCAGGAAGCAAGACCCCCTCCCTTCTTGTCAATGGGAAATATGAACTTTACCTCAACAAGCTCACCATCGTTTCTAGATTTGGCTCGTCATTGTTCCCAACTTTGACATCCAAACGCTGCGGCCTATCACCTAGCATGCGCAACGCTCACCCCCAGTCTATATCTGGCTTGACAAGGTCATAGAGGAAGTGGCTGAATTCACACGACTCTAACGTCTAGGACTTTGCAAAAATGGGATTTTGGAGATTTGGAACATTGGCATGAGTCGCCTAGGGTTGTGCAAACTTCAATGTTGACACACCTGGGATTTTGTGACCTTAGCAACAATTGCTACCGAAGCTAGAAGTTTGCTTGCCACTGTCGCAATCTTTTTTAACACGAAGTCATTTATGTAGACACTATTTGCATTTCGTATAAATCATTTAGCCTATATGCACAGTGTTTACTTAACGCTATTTTCATTTCATTAAGAGCCTCTTAACCTAAAGTCCATGGCATTTGTGCAAAAGCATTTCTTAGAAGCTCTCCCAAACGCGTCCTTAGTCATAAGTGAGTTTGGAAGGCTCTTTAGGCGTAAGTTAAACATTGGACCCATCCCATATCGTCCCATGGTGAAAATCATATATTTGTGATGCATAAAACTTCAAAAAATGAGACAAGGGGGAGGACGAAAGGATGACATTATATGTTCGAGTGCATTATTTCTTCTTGCACGATTATTAATTGATTGATCTCACCTGAGAATCGAACAGATTGCTACTTCCGAATGTCCTTTTATGGACATCCTACTGCCCGCTATATCTAATTGGTATTCAGGCTTGGGCCAGCCTACGTTATATTTTTATAGCTTAAGTCGACGGCTCACGATTTCTTTGCGGTCAACGAGTAAAGAAAAAAGAGCTAGATAGAGAAAAAAGGATAAACAATAGGAGAATATGGATTAGTGTATGGAACTATATATGGTAAATTATTGGTGTGACCTATTTATAGGTCCTATAGTCACTTGGACGGATTACTATTACATTTTGAGAGATGGGACTTGACCCAAGTGAATTAGTCAAAGCTACTCGAGCTACATAAATTTGTATCGTTGCGTCCGCCTAAGCCCAATAGTTTTACGAAAGAACAACGTTAGAATACTTTTTTAATCATGAGAAAGTTTGGAAGGCTCTTTAGGCGCAACAAAAGCACATGACCTAACCCGTTTTATGTGATTCGAAATGGCCAAAAATATGTGTGAATATGTCGCATGAATTTTATCTTGTCATATCATGTATATGGTTAAAACAAGAGCCGAGAGAATGCTTGCTCCGATGCTCAACATGTAACACTTAATTTGCCTCTATGACGCATGATAAGTTGTGGCATGTAATTGTGCCACATGGCTCGGGTTCAATCAATTAGCATTGGCTTAGTGATCTATCTCACTAAGCCTTCTATCGCTTATTGAATTTAATTCAAAAATGGATAAAAATGTATTCAAATGTATTCTCGAATATATTTAACTAATAAAATATGCGCCTCTTCTTAAATTGGAAATTTCGACTCCATGGATCTATTTGAGGGACCAGTTACCAAGGCCGGCCACTTGTTTTCCTAGCCTAACTTTTTGGGATAAGTGCGACGGAAGTCCTAAAATTTGTCATGAAAATGCAATTGAGTCATAAAAGTTGCAAAAAGTGCAATTAAGTCTTAAAACTTATCAAAATGGTTCAAGTAGGTCCTAAAGTTAAAACCGTCAGTTTTATTGACAAAAAATGCTGACATGGTATTTTAAATTATTTTTTATTTTCCAGCTGGCTTTTTAAAATGATTTTTTATTCAATTTTATAAAAAAAATTATATTTAAAAACTAAAATTCATTTTTTAAAAACTATTAAAAAAAGAAAAGGGCAAGAGGAGGCGGCCGCCCATCGCCGAGGGGCCGACAACGGTCTCTCGGTCGCCGCTCAACCAGGGGCAAGGCCTTATCGGCTCCAAGCGAGGGCCGGCGACCCTCACCTAACGTGGGCGAAGGCACCCAAATCTAGGCACGCCAGCTCTCGCCTGGGGCCAACTACCGTCACCAGCCCCGGGCAAGGCCTCGGCGGCCCTCGCCTTGGGCCGGCGGGGCTCACCTAGGCGAGGCCTCGCCTAGGGGCCACCGAGGCCTCGTCCAGGGCTGGCAACGGTCGTCGGCCCCCCGTGAGGGCCAGCGTGCCTAGATCTAGGCGCCCTCACCCGCGTCAAGCAAGGGTCGCCGGCCCTTCGACGATGGGCGGCCGGCAACTCCCGCCCTTTTCTTCTTTTTTTTTTTTTATAACAGTTTTTTAAAAAATGAATTTTAGTTTTTAAATATATATATTTTTTAAAAATGAATAAAAAGTTATTTTAAAAAGCCAACTAGAAAATAAAAAATTATTTAAAATGCTACGTCAACGCCATGTCAGCATTTTCCGTTAATAAGACTAACGATGTTAACTTTAGGACTCATTGGAACCATTTTGACAAGTTTTAGGACTTGATTGCACTTTTGCAAGTTTTAGGACTCAATTGCATTTTCGTGATAAATTTTAAGACTTCCGCAACACTTATTTCTAACTTTTTTATCCTGTAGAATCATTCAAACCTCATTTATGGCCTGAGAAAAGTGCCAAAAAGTCTTAAACATTTTATCTTTGTGCTGATTTAATCCTAAACCTTTTTCTGTGCCGATTTAGTTATAAAACTTTTTACGTTGTGTCAATTCAATCATTTCCGGCCAATTTTGGCCAGATTTTGCTTTTGGATGCCGACCGGCTGACGTGACCCCTAATCGGCGCTAATGTGGACAACTTTTAATAATATTTTAATATTTTAATATTTTTATTTTTTATTTATTGTTATTTTTTTCTTCTCCTCTTCTTCCTCTAGCTAGTCACCGGTCGGCGACTAGTTGGAGGAAGAAGAGGAGAAGAAAAAAATAACAATAAATAAAAATAAAAATATTAAAATATTAAAATATTATTAAAAGTTGTCCACATTAGCGCCGATTAGGTCACGTCAGCCGGTCGGCATCCAGTCAGCAAAATCTGGCCAAAATTGGCCGGAAATGATTGAATTGACACAACGTAAAAAGTTTTATAACTAAATTGGCACCAAAAAAATGTTTAGGACTAAATCGGCACAAAGACAAAAGGTTTAGGACTTTTTTGGCACTTTTCCCTTTATGGCCTACGTTACATCATCATGGCAACAAAGAAACTGATCTGAACTACTCGGGAAGGTAGTCCAGGACAATTTTTCAAGAACAAGATGCAAACACAATGAATTATATAAGAGAGAGAGAGAGAGAGAGATTAATAGTGTTGGGGGTCGAACGTGACAAGTCTCTAGAAGCGCTAGATTTCAAGTGTGAGAGAGGCAAAGATGAAACATAGACAAAAGAAAGCGCAAGTGAGACGAAGATGAGACATGAAGGAGAGGGGAGTATTGAGCGAGAGAGACGAAATAAAGAGTCAAGAGAAGAATTGCAATCTCGAAACAAAACAAAAAAGAATATAGATTATCGAAATGTACGTGCAAGTTATGTTAAAAAAAGTTTCATATCCAATAATTGATGTGATTTGGAGTAAGTACTATATCTAGTTGGCCCATAACTCATTGGTTCAAACTTTTAGATGAATGGAGGCTCGGCCGGAACAAGGAGGGAGGGGAGGGTAAAAGGGGCCACCGTCATCCCATTTCCATTTCACCACTTCGCACTCCGTCTGCCAGGTCGAGAAGAGGCGGGAAAAGAGAAACGCCGAGAGAGGGAAGGAAAGGAAGGAGAAGGGGATGAAGGAGAGAGGGAAGGGGGCGGGGAGATCGGTGGACGAGAGGTACACGCAGTGGAAGTCGCTCGTCCCCGTCCTCTACGACTGGCTCGCCAACCACAACCTCGTCTGGCCCTCCCTCTCCTGCAGGTTCTCCCCTCTCTCTCTCTCTCTCCTAGGGTTTCTCGGCCGCTTCTCGTGCGCTGTCTTTCCTCTCTTTCTTTAGCTCTTCTCGTTTCGCATTGCCGCCGAGGGAGTGTAGATGGTGCCGTGTTTTTGACCCGGAGCCGCTTGGAATTCCTTCCCAACCTCACGTGGCTTCTGGTTGTGACCTGACCGTAGACACGTGCGCATTGGTCCGTTCTTTTGTGTTTTTTTTTATAGGAGGAGATGGTCGTGAGGTTTTTTTTTTTTACCCAATGATGGCGATCGGCGAGCGACGACTACGTCCCGGAGTCGTTGAGTGGGGTTAGGCTGTACGCGTCGTTTTTGAGCCGTTGCAGCTGCGTTCCGTGCTTAGTCTCGTCGAAGGTCCGAGCGTTTTCGGTTTTCCCCGTCGTCTCGGGTCCAATCCCTTCGAAGCAGATGTTTTTTCTTTTACCTGCGAGATGTGTGTTAGTTTGTTATTCGGAAGCGAGGAGATATCTAATGCGAATCGTGGCGGCGCTGAATTGAGCCCCGTATGTGATCTATCGGTACATGAATTTTAGTAGCTACGTCAAAGGATTCGTGAGAGCCGAGGGAAAAATTGTAAAGCAGGACTTTGGGGAGTGCGATTGCTGGGTCATGCTTTTGAAATCTGATTAGTTTTCACATGTAGCAACCTTTTCACTGGTGGTGACTGATTAATATGGTTGGTCGTCGGAGCCTGTAATTTTTCCTCTGTTGTTGTCTACCAGTGTGTTCAATGCTGCATATCGGTCATAAAGTATACTGCCTTGGCTGTTAACTGTTCAAATCTCATCTCTACAAGCTATCCTCAGGTGCTCTCGCGGTTATCAAACGTGTGTTTTTCGTTTTATTTTTTTGTTTGGAACATGTTATTCATGATAAAGTGCTTATAACAGTGTTTTTTCAAATCACATCTATCTGTTCTGTCATTGCATTTGATAATCGTCACCAATTAAGTTTGATGTGGATGTGCTGCTCACACACTGTTGCTTCTCTAGGGTTGAAGAATGCTCAGGTTTATGATTAAGTAACCAAACAACAATCTGACTGAGCTGCTTCGGTATGCACCAGGCCGATGATTAAGCGCATACCGACATCAGTACTTTGGAGTTATTTCGCATACATGGCCATCAATAGTATTCCCGGAAATCAATTATGGGAAAGATAGCTGTTTCTCTTCATCACTCCCAGCCGCTGCTACAGGTATATCGCCATAAATATAGAACATTACAATGTTTAGGCAGTCCAGTTGATAAAATGTCTTGAATAGCCATTAGCATGAAATAGATTTCTCTTCCTTGACGGAGGATCTGCTGATTTTTTTTGTTATTTCGATTATGTCCATTGGCAGGATCCTGGAAGGGCTTCATGCTTCTTATGTGGAGTCCGTGCCTTTCAAATATATAACCGCATTCACCATATTTCAGTGTGTGCATCTGTTGCTGTGTTTTGGAGTGACAAAAATCCCGATTGCCGGAATTCTATTCCCCTTACCGTTTTTTCTTCTCATAGGCATAAGGCAACATGTATTACCCAAGTTGTTCAATCCACATCATCTGCGAGAACGAGATGCGGCGGAGTATGAAGAAGTCACTTGTACCCCCATGATTTTCCTTTGGGCTCTCTCATCAGGTATGCGAAGTCATTGTCATTAGTCATCATATATTAGCTCCCTGTCTATGCAAGATCTCACCAGGTATTATATTAGGAGAGAGAAACGTTACTTTCCGGGATCGGAGAAGATGGGGACGAAAAATCGGATGCTGAGATTTCCGATGAGCTGACAACCAGCAGAGGAGAGTTGAAGGTTAGGGGTGTGAGCTTCACTGAGGATGGACGTAATCAATTAAGAAAACATTCATCTGCATGTCAAATGAAGGGGCGGAGTTTAAGAAGTCTCCTAATTTGTTTATGCTTTGCAGTTGCATCCAGAGGACACTATCTAGAGTGAGATTTCATCACAAAAGAGAGAGCTAGCTCAAATAAAGGTAGAGAGGGAAATAATGTTGTTGCGGATTGACTTTAGACTATTCGCATCGGAAACATTCTGCTAAGGAGGGAGCCGAGGGCAATGACTGTTCTAAAGGGGAGGGAGAGACAGACCTTACTACAGCACTTGCCCTCCCCTGGCTTGGCAGGCAAAGTTGATCTTAGTGCTAATGAAAATCTTCACTGTCATCGTTCATGGATTGGGACTTGTTTTTATTGAGGAAGCTACTAGGCCTGTGAACCTCAAGAAAACTCTTTTCTATCCGAGTCCCACATTCGACTTGAGGGCTGCCCAGTCATTTACTGAATACGAAAAACAAACAATACAGACAGCTATTATGGATGATACTGCTCGATGCCACACGAGCTGTCTTTGACATTTGTAAGGAGGTATTCTGGTTAGTGAGTTCCATAGGTAAGTAGCATACCAAAATCTCTCATTCGTTGAAATGGAACTAACGTCTTCGCATGTCACGAGACTCCGCAACCATAACGGAGTGGTAACGCTTGAGGAGAACCTGTGATCAAAGGAGCGGTAACTTCAATCTCATGCTTCTCGTGAATGCCCCGGCATGAGTACCCTGGTCAGGAAACTCATCATAGCCTACAATCTCTGTCTAGACACCATCTGAGTTACACAGACATTTGTCCAATGAATAGACTGAACCGTGATCAAATGTGTCGTTTTGATGTGACTAGATGGGCTTCTTTTGACTTACGTATAATGAAGAAATACCCTAAAACATGTGTCACACACATTGTGATTGAGCCGGAGGTGCACCTGGTGGAGATGACTATGCTATGCCCTATATCTGGTTCCCGTACAACAGTGAGGGCAGGTATGCTTGGTGGAGTTTCTCTAGGCTTGTGAAACCTTTATGTCTGAGTCCAACTCGTTAGACCAAACGCACGCAGCCTATGTTCCAACTTCCTGCTCCACCGATGCTGTATTCAACTGTTACTCAACGGCCCTTTTTCTAGTTTGTGCAGGTCATCGCATTGACTGTGTTAATTGTTAACATCGCCGACCAAGCCGAGCAGGAGAAAGAACTCACTTGGGTTGGTTCTGTCTCTGAATTGGCGATTTCATATCGACAAACTCCTGAGAAAAGGATAACCAGATTTTTATCGTTTTCTTACTCATCAATTGGCAGTTCTTTTGAAAAAAAATGATCGCTGAATATTGTATCAGTCTATGTTTTCTTCTTCGAATAATGGAATGCAGATTATTCAACACAATCTCAAGGTTACAACCTCACTAACCACACGGTTGCCAGAGAACAACCAAAATGAAAATGATTAAATTAAAAAAAGGAATCTCAAGGTGACTCGATTCACTGAAGTTTGTGCAGTTCTCATCCAAATGATAGGGTGCAAGATAAGAATCGAAGCTTGAATATACGTTGCAATGTGCATGCGGCAATCAATAGCATGTCTTTGACCTCCCCCAGAAACAATCTTTCGAAGAATTTAACGTAATTGATTGATCCGCACCTTAATTACATGCAAAATGCACGTTACCATGCTTCAATCACATGCAGGCAAAGATATATGGTTTTATCTGTCCAAGGCCGCCCGCTCGCTCTCCTCGGCTGTCTCCCTCCACTGCAGCCTCCTCGGCCTCCAACTCGCCTCTGCCTTCTGCCGGTGCACACGCCTCACCGTCTTCGCTGAGACCATCTCCCAGGCTCAGGTCCTGAACTCTGCGAATCCCGTTCTCAAGAGCTACGACTTGGTCGCCGTCAGGCCTTTCAACCAAGCCGTCTTCAATCACTCTTCGTGAGAAATCCAAGGTAATGTGAGGGCATGACACAGTTATGACATAGGTTTTTTTTCTTCTTTATTAGGGAAATCGAAAGGCTTAGTGTTTTTTCCTGGGATGTCGGAAATTATTATGGAAATAGACTGATTTTATCTTTAGAAGCATCCTTGACAATTTAAAAATAGAGAAAAGTAACGAAAATTGGAGTTATTCCTACTACTTCTCATGTTAATTCAGGGAGTTGTCGATTCATATCGATCATATGTTTCAATTGAATTATTTTGTAATAGTCTCTTCGAGTAATTTGCGTAGATATAATTGCTGTTGATTTTTCCGGAGAAACTGCCCTTTGGCTTGAAGCTCCCCATGGTCAAAACCGCTATTGATGTCTGTCCCCTACTTTTTCTTCATTGTTTTACCCGTTCTATTTTATTGGCAGGGATGAATGATGAACTGTGGAGATTGATCTATAGGTTTTGTACGACAGTGAGGAGTTTGTTTTGAGATCTCGTGCTCGAGTCTCATCTCAGACCCTCAGGTGAGGAGACGAGTGATATCTACTGCCAAGGTAAGGGAGGGCCAGACTCTGTTCTTCAAGAAGTTGGATGATGTGTTAATTATTATTTTCTTTTTTTGTTTTGTTCTCTTTTGCTCAATAATAATCATAGTGGAGATATATTGTTCTATATTTTTCCATTCTTTAGTATGCCAGATACTTGCTCTTTTTATAAGTCCTCTAATAGTTTTGCAATGGGAATTCGAGATTCTAAAATGATAAAGAGAGATCTCTTTAATCACGCAAACTTATGATTCAAAGAGGTTGCAATATTTCGTAGTAGTGCTGCCTAGTTAGCGAGTTTGGAATCATCTTGTAGTTTTGCACATATTGCATTTTTAGAGGACTAATAAGTGCAGCCACTTTGGGCTGAATTTTATTGACATAAATGGGTGACATGTCATAGTAGAAGGCTAAAATTAGATGGTAATGCATGATCAAGATTAGCCTTCACATAGATTGATGACTTGTCAAAATAATTTTGTAATTAACTCTAACGGCATTTTTGTTATTCTCGTGACATGGAGAGAGAGAGAGAGAGAGGGCCGGACATGGCTGGGCTGGCCTAGAATTGATCGGCCCATTGGGCCAAATGACCATAGTAGGCTTCGGCCCAATGGGCCGGACCCAATCAGGTCAACCTGGGTCTGCTTGGGGATGCTCGTATGTCTCAATTTTGCCTAATTTATTCTATGGGTGATCTGTTTTAGTTAATTTGGTCGAGTGGGATTGCATTGGACTTTGGCCCAAGGAGTCGGGCCCTATTTGGTCAAAACTTGGATGGCTCGATTCAAGCTCGGTTGACTCGATTCAACCAAATCAACTTGTGGGATCCCAATCGCTTTGAATTGTATTATGGGTTTGGCCAATCTTGCCTTGCTCTGCCCAATTAGCTAAATCAGGTTTCGGTCCAAGTTGGCTTAACTGGAATGGGTCAACTAGGTTGACTCGGCCGGACCCTATCGATCCCATTTCACCGTTTTAATCAATTGGGATATGTTTAGCAGAAGTCCTAAAACTTGTCAAGAAAGTGCAATTGAGTCCTAAAACTTACAAAAAGTGCAATTAAATTTTAAAACTTGTCAAGTTGGTTCAATTTAGTCCTAAAGTTAACACCGTCAGATTTACTAATAGAAATTGCTGACATGGTGCTGACATCATATTTTAAATGAATTTTTTATTTATTTTTCATATGGCTTTTTTAAATTATTTTTTATTCAAAATATTTAAAAATTAGATTAAAAACTAAAAAGGAAAAGCTAAATTTATTTTAAAAAACAAAACTGTTCAAAAAAAAAAAAAAAAAAAAGGCACCGGTGGAGCTTCCGCCGCCCATCGCCGGAGGGGCCGGCGACTATCGCCGGCCCCGGGCGGGGTGGCCGCCCTCGCTCGAGTGAGGCCTTGCCAACCCTCGCCTAGGGTCGGCAATGCTCGCCCGCATCTAAGCGAGCAAGCGTCGTCCGACGAGGCCCTGTTGGATGGGTCCGAGGGGGAGGAGCAGCCGCAACTTGACGAGCCGGTCAATGAGAAGGATGAAGAGGAGCTCGAGGCTGTCACTCGCTTCGCCAGCTCTCGCCAATGAGGACGACGCCACCCTCACCGTTGACGACGACACCGACGAGAATGGCGAGGCCGAGGAGGAGGAGGACCATGAGGTTCGGTTGCTCGGCACACGGATCTAAGGGAGAGGCCAGAGGAAAGGGGCTGAGCGGGATAAATCGAGGTTTGAGAGGGAGGAATCGATGTTTGAGAGAGATAAATCAAGGTTGAGAGAGGAAGATCTAAGTCTGCAAGAGAGACTTGGGACTCATCCCGACCCCCGTCGCCTCTATGGCATCACTCGTCGTCGGCCCGACAACCAGCCGCGAGCCTCGTTGTGCTGGGCTTGCTGGCTCGACACTCATCGCTTGTCTCAACGCCATCCCCAACGCAGCCGTCCCCGCAGCTCGCTCATCTCAACGCTATCCCCGTTACTCCTAAAACCCCTACAGCCACTTGTCTCCATTGGCGTCGCCCCTAGTTGCCGCCGTCCCCTGCATCTCATTCCTCGCTAGGCCCGACGCCTGCTACTCGTCATCCTCATCGGCAAAGCTAGCGGAGCAGGCGACGGCTGCTCGCTCAAATTTGGGCGAGCATTGCTGACCCCAGGCGAGGGCCGGCGTACCTAGATCTGGGCGTCCTCGCCCGACCTGGCGAGGGTGGCTAGCCCTTCCGGCGATGGGCGGTGGTGGAAGCTCCATTGGTGTTTTTTTTTTTTTTTTGAACAGTTTTAAAAAAAAAATTGGCTTTCCCTTTTAGTTTTTAATCTAATTTTTAAAAATTTTGAATAAAAAATAATTTAAAAATCCTTATGAAAAATAATCGACGGTGTCAACTTTAGGACTGAATTGAACTAATTTGACAAGTTTTTGGTCTTAATTGCACTTTCTTGACAAGTTTTAGGATTTTTGCTGAACATATCCCTAATCAATTTATGCCAAGTTAGATTTTGCCAAAATCGATATTGAATTTGAGTACATTTGGCTTAATCGGATTCAAATTGGGCTAATTGGCATTACTTATGAAGGATAGATAAGGGCCCTAAAACGATGCTTGAAAATCGGTTAAATAGTCTCAAGCTTGAATTCTCAAAATTGGCTTAAGATTTCAATGCTTTACAACTTATGGATCATATGTCGATCAAACATAGTGCAAGAGGGCTCCTGAAGCGTATGCTCCAATACCGCTAGGCATGGCAGGGATGGAGTAGTTATTGGCGCAAAGAAATTACTCTAGAAATTACTTTAGAAATCAATGAATTATGAATGTTACCGATCGGGGGTCAAAATTTTTAGTTTGGTCAGAAAGTCCACTCTCTATCGTTTTCCGAAAAAAATAGTAATTGAGAATCTAATTAAGCTGGCCAATAATTGAATGGATGATTTTTCAATTTTTTTAGGGTATGATAATGAGAGAGAGAGAGAGAGTTGGATTATTGAAATGTCTTTTTTTTTTTTTTTTTTTTTGGTCAAGAAATAAGATCTGTCGTGATTTGAGACCTCTAATCTCAAGTTTTTACTCAACCAGGCTTGTTAGCTAAATCAAGTCTTAAAAATAGATGATCAAGCACGAATACATAATTTACACATCCAAATACTTAAAAGTGACTCACTTTGGGCCTGCAATTCCATAATTTCTTATATGGTGGCATAAAAACATAACTTGTTTGGAGTTACCTATTTGATCACTTGCGTTTTTGTCTTAACATCCTTGTCCCAAAACTTCCGTAGAACATTCTACACATGAAACATGCTCCTACAGGTTTCTACCACATGCCCATTCTCTTTTTTATTTTTTATTTTTTCCTGCAACTTTATTTTGCCGTGCTATACTTGGACGTGTAAATTGTTGGTGTATCTTATACTTTTACAAATACTACGTGAGCTCATGCGATGTGTACTCACCCCATTATTAGCACGAAGGAATCGTATTGTCTCCTGAATTATTTTTATGCATTTTCTTTGAACTCCTTACATGTCTCTATAAAATCAACATACCTAAAGTTATTAGCAATGAACGTTATCATGTGCTTTGACATCTAAATATCCATTGCTTTGCTCATTTGAGTGGATGAGTTCGAGAGGGGTCTTGGCTTGGTATTTGATCTCCTCACATGGAAGTTGATGTGTCTTCTCATGTTGACACTTGACACATATTATGTCATCTCGAACCTCTAACTGGGGGAGAACCTTTAGTGTAGCCTTCTCCATCATCACCTTTAACTTATGATAGTTTATGTGTCTGAGCTGAGCATGTCAATTGGGTGTCTAGCTCTTTCAAATTTTGTCCATGTATGTTGTCTATGCCGATATCATGTATATAAACTTCAGTCAACACCCCTCCATGATCGACCAACTAGTGGGTTTAAAACTATGCACCTTAAAATCGTTTAGGTGAAACACCACATAATTTCTCGAGTTGTAAGTTGTGACACCAACAATGGGTTTTCTTCATTCTTGGTATGTAATAGACAACGGGTTTTCTTCATTCTTGGTAAGTAATACACGTGTTTTGCTAATCAATTTGGTGTCAACTATATTGGATGCAATCACTGCCTGGTTTTACGATGACTACTACTCGTCTATAGATATACTCAAACATGTTGGATAGATTGTTTAGATCCATATGGTTTAAGCATCATGACTCAACTATCTAATCATCGTCATAATTGATTAGTTTAAACTTACCATGACAAAGGCCGTCACATCATCTAACACAGTGATAGAGAAGGCTATGAGCCCTACTTGTTCCTTTACCATAATGGATGCTTGGAAATCCCACTCTTTTTAACTATTGTTCTCTTTCATTATAGATGCTGCAACATTTTCTTATTGCTCACTTTGCTAGAATTTTGCCACAAATGTAGCAATAACCATCTCGCCTCTATCTATTATTATCTTCATTCCTGTTACCTTTCCCTCGATCCCAATGAGCTCCCTCTAGTTCTTTGCTAGTTTCTATAACCTTTTCTTTGTTTCTAATCTTCAGTGCATGATCTGTTTCTCCTCTTACTCTTGAACAATCCTTTATTACCAAGTAGTGCACTTTTATCATCCTTGACTAAGACATTAAAGAACCTTTCATTTAAAGCCTCTTAGTTGGCCAGTATATTCTCTAGATCAGTAAGAGTTGGGTCTTGTGCCCATCTACGGATGGCCATAACAATGCCATTATATCCAGCCATAATCCATGAATGATACTTCTCTTTATCGTTGTCCTGGACATGGCACTTTGAGAATCCAATTTTAAAATTTCTTTGCAAAGAAAGTTTACTTTGGAGAAGTATTGACTCACCATCATGTGTTGTTGTGAAATTGATAATAACTTGTTCTCCAATGTTGCAACTTGGCATCGTTCGTCTTCACAAACAATGCCACAAAGCATCTCACACCTCTTTTAGAGTCCTTGCGTTATTGATGTTCAATAAAAATTCATCTTCAACAATCACTACAAGAACTTAGAGCACAATTCCAGCTTTTATTTCCGCTTTCTCAACTCATTATCACCTATGGTGTGGTGTTACTACTACCGACAATATCTCTTAAGTCTACACCTAGCAAGTAAATATGAACGCAAGTACTCTAATTATTGCCATTGGGGTTGTTGAGCTTTTCGATGCTGCTAACAAAACTCGAAATATCCACCAGCATGAGTTGGTTATAATGCCCAACATTATACCAAGTAAGCTTGGTCCTAGACCAATTGATTACAATCCTTGATTGTGCACTAGTCAAACTGCGGTGCTTCGATCCTAGACCACTTGCTCACGTAGAATAGTCTTGGACCACCGTCTTCATGCACCATCTCTCCCGATCGCTGAGTTTACGGTCCTCTACCTTTTGCTTGGATACCACTTGTTGGGTGCACACGGCAGAAGTTCCGATTCTAATTATTGAGAAAGATTGGACACTCAACATAAAAAGCATACGTGGATTTTCCTCTCGCCTATGTTAGAGTTTCCTCTCGTGATATGCTCGAGCTCTTCCTCCTCTGTATTTTCTTCTTTCCTTTCGTACTCAATCTGCATTTCTCGTTCGAGTTGATTCCTTCCTTCTAATCTCCATCACTCTCCAGCCGTCACCTCCTTTTCCTCTCAGTAATCTTTCCTATCCCTCGGCTTGGCTTGCATGTGAAGTTTTCTGGGTCAAGTGAATCATCGGAGCCTATTTTCTCCCTGTCCTGAGTTTTTCCCATCTCCTTATGGCTTTAGTTCATCTTGCCTGGGTTGAATTTGACTGTATAGCGATGTGGGTCTTCGATCATGGACATGCAACACCTGGGTTTTAATTCTATAAAGGGTTTCGAGCATTTGTAAGTTTCATCTTGCCTGCGCTGTGTCAAAGACTCAAATGAAACTCCTCAGTTGGAACTGTCAGGGGTTGGGCAACCCCCTGATAGTTCAAGCCCTAAAGGCCGTTTTGGCCAAAGAAAAGCCCGAAATAGTTTTCTTAATGGAAACTAAGAATGCAGCGTCAGTTTTAAATAGATTACAGCGTCGGTTTCATTTTCCTCACTCCTTGATAAGGGATCCAGTGGGCCTGGCTGGTGGTCTTGCTGTGTTTCGGACTGAGTTTTATGATTTAACAATCTTGAAGTCGGAGGAGAATTATTTTGATCTGCTTTGCTATGATATATCTGCAGCTACTTCTATGCACATCACTTGTCTGCATGCTCCTTCTACTTACCAGGCTAGACAAGAGCTTTGGGATAGCATCAGGGATATCAGTGCTGTAAATATCTTTCCTTGGTTGTGCGTGGGGGACTTTAATGAGATCCTCTACCCCTAGGAAAAAGTGGGCAAGAGACCAGCTATATACTCTCGCCTAGCATCCTTTCGAGCAGTGATTAGTGCTTGCTCTTTGCTAGAATTGGAAAGCAAAGGGTGCGAATTTACCTGATCTAATAACAGAACAGGGGATGACCTGGTAAAGGAGAGATTGGATCGAGTCTTTTGCTCTTTGGAATGGCGATTGTTGTATCCTACTGCAAAAGTGCTAGCCCTTCTTGCTTTAGGTTCGAATCACTATCCTATTGTGCTAAACACATCGTCAAGGCCTGTCAAGCGAAAGAAGACTTTTACTTATGAAGCTTTCTGGAATCAAGATCAACAGTGCAAAGAAATAATTCAAAATTCGTGGAATATATCCAAAGGTCTGATAAAGCCACTCTTGTATCAAAATTGCAGGCAGTTTCTCACGAATTAGCAAGCTGGAGTAAATCAAAGTTCAGTAACGGCCATCTTCGTATACTTCATTTACAACACCAGCTACAGACTATCATGAACAGAAAATACTATCAAAGTAATGATAAAGAGCTGGCCCATTCAATCTGAGAAGAAATTCAAAAAATCTGGCATCAAGAGGAGTAGTTCTGGGCTATGCGTTCTCGCATCAACTGGCTGAGGTGGGGGGATAAAAATTCCAAATTTTTCCATGCCAGTACTGTACAAAGAAGACAAAGAAACAAAATATGTATGTTAAAAGATGAACTCCAGAACTGGACAAGGGAGCCAGAACAACTAAAGGAGCTGACGTTGGGTTTCTTTTCCAATTTATATCAGTCAGTGGGATATCGTGACTTTGGCCCCTTTTTACAACAATGCCCTGAAGTTGTAACTACAAACATAAATGATCATCTGCTGAGAATAGTAACGGAAGAGGAGGTATAGTAAGCTACTTTCCAGCTGGGTGCTTCCAAGGCTTCAGGCCCAGATGGTCTTAATGGCCTCTTCTTTCAGCATCACTGGGAAATTATCAAAGCAGATGTCATCAAAACAGTTCGAGACTTCTTCACTTCAGTTATAATGCCTTGTTGTCTCAATAGAACGATAATTGCATTGGTTCCTAAGGTTCATCATCCAGAAAGCATTGATCAGTACAGACCAATAAGTCTTTGTAATTTCGCTTATAAAATCATTTCCAAAGTTATGGCCAACAGACTTAAACCTTGGCTTCCTAACTTGATATCCAAAGAACAGGCAGCATTTGTTAGGGACAGGCAGATACAAGATAACATAATGGTGGTCCAAGAAGTGCTTCACCAGTTTAAAGCGCGAAAGAGCAAGAAAAAGTTCAATCTTCTTTTAAAAACCGATATGCAAAAAGCGTATGACAGGGTTGAATGGGATTTCCTCCAAGCCTACATGCTGCAGTTGGGTTTCAATGACATATGGGTAAAGTTGGTAATGGCTTGCATTACAACGACCTCACTAAGTGTTCATTTCAATGGGGAACAGCTTGCTTATTTCCAACCATCTCGAGGACTTAGACAAGGTGACCCCTATCCCCATATATTTTTATTTTACTAGCAAATGTGCTCTCAATTCTCATTACTCAAGCTGTGGATATGGGTCATTTACAAGGAATTAAGTTCAATAGAGCCTGCCCCACTTTGTCCCATCTATTCTTCGCTGATGACTCTGTTTTCTTCCTAAAAGCAACAGTCTCTAAATGCCAAAATCTTGCATATATTTTAAACCAGTATTGTTTAGCTATGAGTCAGCTTATAAAGAGGAATAAGTCTGGTTTGTATTTCAGCAAAAACTGCCCATTGTCTCTACAACAAAATTTAGCAAGTGAATTCAGAATACCTGTGATGAATCGTTATGGGAAATACCTAGGAATCCCCTCATACTGGGGGCGATCGAAACGGGAGATGTTTTCCTGGATTTTGGCCAAAGTAAATGCCAAATTAGATGGCTGGAAGGAACGATTGTTATCGAAGAGTGGAAAGGAAATCCTTTTGAAATCAGTTTTACAGGCATTACCTTAGTATGCCATGTCAATCTTCAAGCTCCCCCTGTCATTATGCAGATTAATAGAAAAGAAGATATCAGTGTTTTGGTGGAGCAATAATAATGGCAATACAGGCATCCATTGGCGAAATTGGACAGATTTAAAACTCTCAATAGACTCTGGAGGAATGGGATTTAGAGACCTTGTCAGTTTCAACAAAGCAATGCTTGGTAAGCAAGCATGGCGTCTATTTCAACAACCTAACGCTCTATGGAGTTAGCTTTTCAAGGGCTTGTATTTCAGGAATTCATCCTTTCAGTGTGTGCAAGCAGGAAATCGTCCTTCATGGGGTTGGCAGAGTATTTTAAAAGGAAGAGAAGCCATTCTTCCAAGACTTCGCTGGTTAGTTGGGGATGGCTCCCAGATTAATATAAGAGAAGACAATTGGCTACCTATGGGTAAATTAGGAGGAACAGCTGCTCATGGCGAATCGGTTTTAGTGGCTGATCTCATTGATCACTCTCATAACGCGTGGAATTCAACTCTTATCTCTAATCTATTTGATTCTCAGGTTAGTGAAGAGATTTTAAAAATTCCTATTAACCCTTTACTTCTTACTGACCAACTGGTATGGACTGCTAATTCCTCTGGTGTTTATTCAATGAAAAGCAGTTACCATCTTCTGTCTTCAAACCTAAATACCCAACTCAGTGTGGCTTCAACTTCTTATCAGAACCCCATTAAGTTATGGCGTAAGATTTGGCATATGAAAACCGCTCCTAAAATTCGAGTGTTTATGTGGTTAGCTTGTCAGAACGTCCTTGCTACTAAAGCGAACCTTTTTCACAGACATATCTCACCCATTCCTATCTGTAGCCTATGCACTCAAAACATGCCAGAGACTATAGAACATCTATTTTTCTTTTGCACGTGGACTAGAGAGATATGGACTCATCCTCAGATTAGGGTTCAAATCTTACCTACCTCAGTGTAGCGTTTTGATGCTTGGGTAGCAGCCAGAGCCACTGATTCGAAGGCCTTCCCTGAATTTGAGGTGCTCGCCAATTTGTTGTGGCAGATCCGGTGACAAAAAACAACTTCATCTTCGAAACCGAGTCCGACCCCATCCAAGCAAAGTGGAGGATGCCCTTGCACAGAGCCGGATCTATATGGTTGTCGACCCAACTCCTCATCGCTCTCCAATCTCAGCCCTCAGCCCAGATCAACGATGGAAACCTCATGAAAAAGGCAATTTAAAATGCAATATTGATGGTGCTTTTTCCGTCAGAGGGTTTGGAAGGATCAATGGCTTGTATTTGCAGAAATCACAAAGGAATTCTCACTGATGTTTTTACCCAAAGCTTTCCAGCTCAATCGGCTTTCCAAGCGGAGATTTATCTCTCATTCTATCGATTCAACATCTGATCCAGCAGGGGCTTCACTAGGAACAACTGATAATGGAATCGGACTGCCTACAGTTGGTTGAGATTGTCGCGGAGAAGAAGACGCCGCCATGGACGGAACGAAACCTTTTTGCTGAAGTCAAAGAGGTGCTATCCTGGTGCCCTAATCTCTCTCTCAAGCATTGTCGCAGACAAGCTAATGCAGCTGCAGATTAGGCTGCAAAAGCCCACTGGAATCAAGGCCCGGTCCGCAATTTGAACATTTACCCTCCTTTTATGTTGCAAGATATAGTGTACGGTGATGCTTTAGCATCTGGATGTTTATCTTCTCTAATATAATATTTCAGCAGTTTCGACCAAAAAAAAAAAAACATAAAAAGCATACTTTTTTTTTTTTTGTAGTGATTCAACCCCCTCCTTATATCATTTTAGAGATTAGTGATTCACCCCCTTATATAATTCTAGAGAATAGTGGTTCACTCCCTCTAGAAACGTATAAATT
Organism: Eucalyptus microcorys; assembly: GCA_014182515.1. Classification (NCBI taxonomy): domain Eukaryota; kingdom Viridiplantae; phylum Streptophyta; class Magnoliopsida; order Myrtales; family Myrtaceae; genus Eucalyptus; species Eucalyptus microcorys. The sequence continues at coordinate 30,921,641 of CM024571.1, forward strand.
AATTGGAAGAGAGAGGACGTGAATATTCACTAAGAACCCAAGAGGGTAACATCCACATAATTCAGTAGGTGACTCCAATCATCAAAAGAGGAGACAGGGAGAGCACTGGAGACCCAAGATTAAACGGACAGTTCAACATAAGCTCGGCTTGGAAAGCTGTGGATATAGCAATGTCATGTAAGCCAACATCTGCAAGGCGAGACATGAATCATATATTAGCTGAACTGGAGCAATGTTTAGCCGTAGACATGGAAACCAGAAAGTGCAAAATGGTGACACGGAATCAAGCAGCTTCTTTGAAATGGCCACTCTAGGGGTTGACCGTGATAGTGCTCCCCTTGCGAGGTAAATGGGGAAATTCAAGACATATCACGTAATACTTCAATTCCAATGCTCCCCTTGCGAGGTAAAGTAAATGGGGAAATTCAAGACATATCACATAATACTTCAATTCCCATATCGAAAAAAGTGATGTCATGTGATGTTATAGATGAGTAAGATCCACTCGAGATGGTCATCACTTCGTATGCTCACTCAAAATACCTTTTTATTAGGCTTAGTCCATATTGAACTGATCATTAAGACATGGTATATTCTAAGAGGGACAAACAAGCCTAGCGTTTTTCCTTTTTCCTTTTTGAATAACATTAGGGATGACTGGACCATTCAGGAGTATAGCTATTTCCACAGCGCATTAATTATATTTGAATATAACAGATGAAAGGTTCTTTTTGATGTTTCTAATAGACTTCTTCTCAAAAATTATTTTCACTGAAAGCAACAAATGCCTTACCGTTTCTCGGGTTACCCATGCATAACCAAATAGATTTTCTTGAGCCTGTGAATGATATTGACTTAGTCCAGATAACAAAACTAGCCTTCGGCAATGATGCATGGCAATCAAAGGTGGTTGGCCTGAACCATGGTAAGATTCATTGATATTGATGGTCTGTTTGGTGGTTGTTGCAAATGATATAGAGATAGTAAAGAAATTTCGGATCTAGAAATTCTTGTCCACTATGAAAATAGTGTTGCCAATCAGTTATTTCTGACCATGCCAAATGCTGAAAAATGAGTAAAAACTCATCCTCCTATTAATCACTCTTCCTTATTGTAATTTACCTTACTGGTTTTCCATGGCAGATGCCTCCAGCTGGAAAAATAAAGATTATTCATGGAATAATGATACGGTAAATAATAAATAAGTGCGTAACATGATGTATTGCTTCAGATTTTACCACCGGTCTATATGTCATCAATCACAAAAGCTGTGTGTTGACATTGATTGTGGTCCTGAGACCTGGACACATGCTGACGAAGTCCTAGCTGCAAGTCTTGGTCTTTCTGGACTGTAGCCATGACTCGGTCAATATAAACTGAAGAAAATTCAGTGAGTGACTCCAATAATCAAAAGTGGAGACGTAGAGCATTGCGGACCCAAGATTTTTCGGCTTGGCAAGTCGTGAAGATGTGCTTCGCCATCTGCAATTAAGAGGCCAGACACAAGTCACATCTAGCTAAACTGAAGGAGCGTTTGGCCATGGACATGGCACGCCGGAGAGTGGAAAATGATGAGATGGAATCAACCCGCTTCATTGAATTGGCCGCTCTGGGATTTGACTGTGATGGTGCTTCCCTTGCAAGGTAAATGTGGAATTTCAACACTTATCTCGTAACACGTCAAGTCTCGTATAAGATGGGCAAGGTCCTATGATATTTCAGGTAATATTTACCCCAAATAATCACCACCTTATGTGTTCACTATGAATATTTCTTTTAAAGGCTCGGCTTACTTGTCATAAAATATGGCATATGCTAGCAGGTACAAATAAGCCTAAGTTCTCCTTTCCTTTTTCGAAACAGCATGTGGGGTGACCGGAGGTCCGGACCTTCCGCAAGCTTTCTTTCATTAGAACTTATGTGTTCTCCTAAACTTTGCAGTTGCAGACATAAGTCTCGTGTGAATCTTTAATTGAAGGAATAACTGTTCATTTGCCAATAAGTGTACCACCACCGCCATGCCAAATAGGTAGTGTTAGAGATGAACACCCAATCACGATTATCTAATTCAACTTGTTATTTCCTCTACATGTTACATAACAGCATCCAGCAAGCTTAAGATGATAGATAATTTCACATTTGATTGTGTGGTGACGTATTCTTCATTGCTCCATGTTATACCTTAATAGGGGAAAGGACATAAGAAATGCCATAAATTTTGTATGACGGGCACTTCATTGTCAAAACTTCTTGAGCAAGCACTTGAGAACCTCTTTATGAAAAAATATAAATAAAAAAATTACTTAAGTGTCATCAACAATTTTCTTTACCGAAAATTCCGACATAACATTAATTTATTATATATCAGCTGACATGGCTTGCCGGATAAATCCAATCAATAAAAAGGACTTGCTGGCCTTAGTTCTTTCCCAAATTGACTAGTCGGGGTTAAATTAGGGCCAAGAAGCAATCCCTAACCCTAATCCCTTGAAATTACTGTTAAAATTGCAGCTGATTACCCGAAGAATCGTAAGCGAGAGCCCTAGCGGAAGCAGAGTTGAGGTCATTGAAGAAATGAGACCTGTTGGGAGAAGAGATTACGAAGGATGAGGGCAAGTGTGATTTGGGTGAAAAATCTTCCTCAAGTGAGGACAATCTTGTAGGACTCTGTAAATGCTAAAGAAGCCCAAGAAATTGCAGTTTTATGCTGGTCTGTGACCTTTGTTTTTGCGCAGAAAAATTAAGAATTGAGTTATCGGTGATCTAGTTCAACGTGACTCTTCATATAGACCAACCGGAGAGGTATTATGTAAAGCTTTCCGTGGTCGCTGACGATGGGGTCGATGGGTGCATATATCGTCCATCGACTGCGTCATGGTCCCCAAGATCTCAAGTGTGAAACATTTGTTCATGATCATCACCTCCTCCAGGAATCACCCACGCCTTCATCGCTGCCTCCTTTCAATTGGGGTCCAGCGTGTCATAGCTCTCCTTGAGGTCGCGCGCCACCTTCCTGATTAATTTCTGTTAAGAAAGCTATGCGGAATTAAAATTTCAAGAAAAAAAAAAACGTAGGAAAAATCACCAAAATTTGTTGTTAGAAGCACTTAAGTAATCGTTTTTCACTAATATGCTACTCAAGTGATCATTTGAAAAGTTTTGATATGTAAGTGAACGCCGTACGAAAGTTATGATATTTTTAGACTCCGTTTGTTTCGCGAAAAATGAATAATTTTTTAAAAAAAAAATTCTTAATATTAATAGTTTGTATCGCTTGGAATAATTAAACAGTGGGAAAATTTTTCATTATCAATAATAATTTATATCTAAATATTCTCGTGAACAATAAAAATATGTTTTGTTCATTTATTTTTGTAAACAATGTACGTGATCATTTTTTTTTTAAAAAATTTGAAATCATTTATTTTTCATGAAATAAACGAAACTTTTACTTCTTTATCGTTACCTTAATCTCTTACTTGTCGATCTATATTAAAATACTTTTAATTAAGATATTCCGGTGGCCCTATAATTTTGGGTTTAAACTTTCTCATATGAGATGCTTCATCAAGAGCTTTCTTGCTCCCGGTGACTGACGAGAAAATGTCGATCTTGAACCTGGCTGGATCGTACAAGTTCAGCAGTGACCGAACGATCCACGATTACATCAGAGACATAATATGGATTCCACTGTTAAAGTGAAGAAAAATTAATGGCTTTCTTGCATAAATCCCACTCGCACGGGAGAGCGAAGGGGCTGGGGGAACAAAAAATGGTTAAATCGTAAAGCTATGTCCCTGTATTCCCGTAAATTGTCGAATTACAAATCCAATGAGGAGTCGTTGCAAATTACTCCCATATTGCTGGAGCCTGAAAATTGCACGATATCCTACCTCTAAGTTTTTTCTTTTTTCTGGTCGAATCCTACCTCTAAGTCGAATGAGCATTTTGGGGGCTTTTCCCATTAGTGTGGACATGACGTAATGATACCTGCAAGGTGATGGAGCAAGGCAAGCAAAGGTGGTTTGGTCCAAACCATGGTAAGATTCGTTGATACCGATGGTTCAATCGGTGGTCATTACAAATGATATAGAGGTAGCAACGAAACTTCATAGCAATAAATTATTGCCAATTGCTGAAAATGTGAGCCAAAACTCATCCTCCTAAAAATTACTTTTCCTTCTCATTATATACCGTGTGGTTTTTCAATGCGGATGCCTCTAGCTGAAAAAATATAGTCAATTCCACTGTGTATTGTAATAATGATACATACAAAAAAAAAGAAAATAGTGCATCACATGACGTGTTGTTTCTAATTCACAATGGACCATACGTGATCAATCAAAAGCTGTCTATTGAGATTAATCGCGGCACTTAACTTTCGTTCATCTGCAGATGAAGACCTAGCTTCATTATTGGGCTTCTTGCATTCGAGCCATGACTCAGTCATTTATAAACTGAAGAAAATTCAAGATGAGATTAATGCGGGGGCCAACGAGCACCGCATGAGGTTGCGTGTACTTCCGATCCTCTTAGTAATTTGACATTAAGATGAGACTAATGAAATATACGGGTCTATAGCCATTAGATGATGCCGGTTAAACGGATAAACGGAGAGCTCACGCTATAAATATAAGGCGTGCATGCATATCTTCCTCACACTTCTATCTTCGACAATCTCCACTGCTCCATGACAATGGCAAGAGCAATTACAGCTTTCTCGTTTGCGTTGCTTGCTGGTTTAGCTTCAGCACTAGTCCCTGTGGTTCAAGCCCAACAGATTCCAGGTTTCTCTCTCTCTCTCTCTCTCTCTCGCCTGCGCGCCTGCGTTGAGAAAAGTTTTTGAGTTCGCATGAGATGCTAAGAGAAAACTTTTTCGGTTCCCATGAGTTTGCATGAGATGCTAAAAGATTTAGAGTTTGCATGCTTTGCTTGGACTATAAGGAGAGAAAAAGGAGGGAGAAACATGAGTTAAAATCTCAGAACAAATTATACTCTTTATAAGATGGGCGAGGAGAATCTAAATTGTAGACATCCTCGACCCCAATTTTCTTCTCCCCTTTCTCCCCACAACAGCATGATATTTTTCCTGTCTCATGGTTTAAGCTTCGTACAGTGTCATTGTCCTATCTATGACGTCAAGAAATGTTGGCTATCTCATTGTCTGCGCACCCCTCAATTAGTCATGACCTTCTATTGAAACCAAGTGGTCTCTTCTTTGTATTCAGACTCATTTGATCTAAGTGTCAAATCATCAGCGCGTTAGAAACAATAACTATTGAACTATGCAAATGATTGAGAAACTCCGAACTTGTTCCAACGGTCCAATAAGATAAATCATTTTTCTATTTCACCGAGTTCTTTTTTCTCTAAACTTACAAGGTTTTATCAGTATTGATTGTGGGGCAACTAATGCATACACCGAGGATGAAATCAGAATAAGATACGAAACCGATGAAGGGTTCATAGACTCTGGACAAAACAAGCAGATATCCACGACGTTCATATATAAAGGCCATCGACAGTTCTTGAATAATTTAAGGAGTTTTCCCAACGGAAAGAGAAATTGTTACACTTTAAAACCAGACCAAGGCAAGAACAATACCTACTTGATTAGGGCAAGGTTTTACTATGGGAACTATGATGAAAAGAATCAGACTCCTTCATTCGACCTATACATCGATGTTAATTATTGGACCACGGTGAACTACTCGGGTCATAGTTATGAAGAAATCATGTACGTGTCCCCAGCAGATGATATCCAAGTGTGTCTTGTCAATACTGGCAATGGGGTGCCCTTCATTTCGGCATTGGAACTAAGACATATTGATGATGATGGCATCTATCGATTGAGATCTGGATATTTGGAACTTGATGAGCGACAGGACATCGGAGGTGCCTCGGACTCTTTCATCAGGTGATCAGCTAATTTTTTATATACAGATGCATGGTGATCATAGTCAAGAGAGACTCCGTTTTCTTTTTAATCGAATTTAGCCATTTTGCAAACTATTGAAGGCACATGTACCTAATTTAACAGAAAGAAAAAAGGCCAACCGAATTGGTAACGAGTCAAATGTGTGAAAGACCAAAAGGGGCCACTACACAAGGCAAAATTGAGCGAAGACGCAAGGAGAAAAAAAAGGCCAAGAAAAATCAACAGATTTCGAAACAAACGACACTTTAAATATCATTAAAGAAAATGATATTAGACGTCAAAAATTACAACAAAAATCATTAGATAATTGAAAATGTTAAAAGAGCAACAAAAAAGCCATTAGGTCCGAGGAAAAAAAATTAAGTTATTTAAAAATTTTCATATTATATCCAAATCAAGATTAGAATTTCAGATATGTATCAAAAACACTTAAGTTACTTCAACATAACAAGCGGACTGGTTGATTTATTTAGGAAAAAATTTCAACGCCATTGCAAAAATATTAGAATGTAATCATAATTATTTTTTGCCTTAATATTCAAATAAATATTCAATAAACTAATACGTATTATATACTATCATAAAGGTTTGAAATGAGAACATTACAAATTATTTACTAGAAACATTAGTGTTATATATATTTTTTTAAAACTCACCATCAGATGATGTGGTTGAGAAACAATCATTTAGGCGAAATTGATAATTTCATTTCCGTTCAAATCTTTAGTAATATAACAAATTGAAGATTCTGTAATATGAGGAAATTCACTTATTATTGGTAGATTGTCATGTCAACAAACGTAATCATATTCCTTGCCTCCGTACCGCCAGGCGTGTATGATTTTAATCTATTTATTTTAATCTATTTATTGTTATTATATTATATAAAAGGAAGCTCCTCTTTTGAGGGAATACAATATATTTTCTTCTTCAAGAATATTTAAGTAGACAAAATTTTCAATTAACAGTTTCATTTCACCACCGGCGTATGTTGAACATAAAATTTAAATCTTTTCCATTTTACAAACAAATGTATTAAAAATCTAAATATTGAAATATTATTCTCTTTCTTCATAATATAGGGTTAATGACATATATTGTACTTAAACTTTGGCTCCATGTGTAATTTAATCCTTGAACTTTACTCCCAAGATATAATGTTGTCTCTAAACTTTTAATTTATTTTATGTGGTCCTTCTACTTTTAGTACATGTTCAATTTATTCCTTGAATTACATGAAAATGTTTAATGTGGTCCCTCCATTAATTCAAGTTCAAGGACAACATTAAACATTTTTATAAGATGTAAGGACTAAATTAAACATGTATCGAAAGTTCATGGACCACGTTGAATATATTGAAAGTTCAAGGACTACATTGCATATTGGGATAAAGTTTAGGGACTACATTAAACAAACTAAAGTTCATGAACCATATTATATATTGAATTAAAGTTCATGAACCTTTTGTATCATTTTTTCTACAATATATGTGCGCATTTAATTTACTTAAAAGGTATCAATAATTTCTATCTATTAATAATTAATAGTTCAAATTTTTCATAACAAGATGATCGTGCAAAATCTCATAAATGTCAATTCTTCGCATACACAAATGCGTGTACGTTAGTAAATATATAATGACAGTGTCTTCCCTAAGTGTCCCCTTTAAGGTTGACATATAGGATTCTTATTTGTAAGGGATATATCAGGTTGGAAGGAGCATTTTCTTATACTCTCCGTTCATTTTGCTTCTTATTTATTGCTCTTGTCCCTCTCATTCCTCTCTTCGTTGTTTCTTTATTTTAATTGCACCTCTTTTGCATCAAAGAAGTCTCGTGCCTTGATAATGACATAATACTTTGTATTAGCATACAAATACGTTTACTAAAAAAAAAATACATTAATCAGGTGCACTTGAGACATAGTAAGAATAAACGAAATATAATAAGTCAAAACATCATGTTGACTACATTATAATAGTTGCTCAAAATGATTAATCCCATGTTAATGATAGAATACAACAACTCGCGCAAAGCATGGATTATATCTAGTATAATATAGAACTCAATGTCTACTCATGAAGAGGGGACTTTACATATACATAAAAAAAAAAAAAAAAAAATGAAAGTGCTCTTGGGATATTCATTAAGGGCTATTAGTTATATTTTGAAAATATGAACATTTTTATTTAAAATATTCTAATTTCTTGATATATGTTATGAATATGTTGTATTCCAATATTCACAGCATATATCGGTATGCGTTTTTTTTATAATGTTAGTGATCTTAACTAGTGTCACTATGACACTTGTTAATATGTAGCTCTTCGACCAAAAAAAGAAAATATGTATCTCTGAAGTTTGGTGCTAATACTCATTTTACGTAAAAATACATGATTAATATACATAGTTATATTGAAGTCCTTACATTCCATCCGAGAAATATTTCAGCAGTGGGAGAAATAGATCCTAACCTCGTCCGAACCCTTCTAGCTTGAAAAAAGAAGAAAAAAAATCACATCACATTTGGGAAATGCTATAAAACCAATAACATTTTTGTTTAATTACGTAAAATGAACTTTATGAAATCGATGATTTGTATGTACAAACGTGCTACAAGTCCGTGGCCACACTTCTTTTGACAAATATAATCAACTGCACATCATATTGCAATCTTCAAGTTTTGCATTGAATCACCAGTGAGATATTCCGATTTTCGTAACCAACCAAAGCATCAGCTTTTCGCTAGTAACGTGAATATGGTAAATTCTACATTTCTATTGCTTATCCATATGAATTGGCATTTGCTAGTCTCTCAGTCAATTGCTTAATTGTTTGCTCTTAAACTGTTTGCAAAAATGCCTCTCTCAGGTACCCTGACGATGTTTACGATCGGATTTGGGAACCTGACGACTATACTGATTGGATCCTTCTGAGCACCACATCTGTCATTAATTCATCTGACGATAATGATGCTTATAAGGTTCCCAGTAAAGTTCTTTCAACTGCTAAAAGTACAATCAATGCCAGTACTCGCTTGCATTTATCCTGGACACCTTCAAGCTCTACAAAGAAATGGATTGTGTACTTTTATTTCGTTGAGATTGAGAGACTGATAAATGGCTACCAGAGGGAGTTCACAGTTTCCATGAATGATAATCAATTCATGGAGATAGTGAGCCTTGAATACTTAAAGCCAGTGGTTGTAGTCTCCACTCCTGTTAGTGGGTCGTCACGCATCACCATCTCGATTGAATCAACAAACGAGTCCAGAATTCCACCAATCCTCAATGCCGTGGAGTTCTATACCGTTGGTGATCTTCCAAATGTATCCACAGCACAAGATGATGGTATGCTTTTATTCTTTTACTTATTGTTTTTTAAATTGTCTACATACACGTACAGTTGGGCTCCAACTGACATGGACAATAATTAGACAGATGTTCCAATGTCAGTAAGGTTTAGGCAATCCTATGCTAAATATACTAGTATCCACTGTGGGTCCTATTTTATTCGTGAACTCTGATCAATAATTGCTTTGTTGGGATCAACGCATGTGGCTAAGTATTATTTTGCTATCTGCTTAATTCCCCGCTTTGGCTACTTTTGCTTGGTAATTGCTGGAAAGTCTCTTCAAATTGAAGCCCTAAGATGTTACAAGTCTTTTGAAAAACTATAAGTCTGTATGATTCATATGTAATTGATTGCCACCACTTTCTGCATCTCTATCCTTCTTCTATGTAATATTTCTTTTTTGTGATTTAAACCACAGTGAAAGCTATTAAGGACATCAAAACAACATATCACATCCAGAAAGAAAGCTGGCAAGGTGACCCATGTGTACCAAGCAAATACACATGGGATGGTCTAAATTGTAGCAATGGAAATCCTCCAAGGATCATATCATTGTGAGTCCTCTGGAATGTTTCTCGATTACTGATTTTCTTGGTGAAACTTAAAAGAAATCTTATACGTCATGAAAACTAGAAATTTTAAGTATCAACGAGAAATAATATTTACGATTAATGCAACCTTCCGAAGTGAATTCCCACATGGGATGGTGACATTTTGCAGTGGGTGTGAAATTTGGAATAGTTTATGAGCTCTCTCCATATCGTGTAAAATTCCCCAATAGCCTACTTCCTATTTTTGACATTAGTGTTCCAAATTGCATTGTGTATGAGCAAGTATTGGGTCCTCCGAGAATAATGTTTAGGTAATCTAGGTCCAAAAGTAACCATAAATAGAACAAGGAGATAGTGAGACCCAAACTGACAATTTACCTAAAACATTCACACTAGAAGGACCTAAAATATCTTCATTCTGAAGAATTAATTGCACAAACTTTTCTATATTGTGCCAAAAAATGCTGCCTTTATGAAGATGGCATATGATAGGATTCTCTATTTTGATCTCCGATGGTCAGGAAATTGGGCTCAAGCAATTTGATGGGTGACATAGTCTCATCACTGTCACGTCTATCAAAAATGGAAGACTTGTAAGTATAACCGTGGTTGAATTAGTTGTGTCTACATGTCACTCATGATTAAGCACTCCCTGGGAGTCAACTCATGATTTAATGATTAAGGTTGTGTTTTAGGAGACATAGGCTATTGAAATATTGCCTTAATGTGTGGAAATATACTGCATTTGACTATGGAGCTGGTTAACTTGATATGAGGTGTTCTAAACTTGCTCTTTCCCAGAGATTTGTCCAACAATCAGCTTACAGGAGCAATATTAGAAACTCTGGCAGAATTACCAAATCTTAGATTTCTGTAAGTTAATGTGGCAAAGTGAATTAGCAAAAGATTTGAAGTGGACAAACCTCTAATCATGGCTATATTTGCAGAAATCTAAGTGGAAACAACCTAATTGGATCAGTTCCTGAAGCTCTTAAGAAAAGGGTTCTGGACAATACTTTGATCATGAGGTGCTCTCTCTCTCTCTCTCTCTCTCTCTCTCTCTCTCTAAGTCGTATGCAACTTCTAGAGGGTGGAAAGACTATCAACATCTTCTTTTTAATGTGATTAAAAACAATTAAGAAGGCCAACTTGTCATCACCATATGGCAACGTTGATAGGAATTTAAGTTCAGCTATTTCATTCTTTGATGCAGTTTGGCAGGAAACCCGAATCTTTGCCTAGCCAATCCTTGCCCACAGAAGAAAAAACAAAATTCCATCCTCGTTCCAGTTGTCACAACAGTTTCAGGCTTCTTTTTAATTCTCTTTGGTGCTTTGGCTATTGTTTGGTTAATTAAACGGAAAAGAAGAGCAGGCAAGCATTCTTACTTGTGCTATTCACACAATCTACACTGCATTTGACAACAATCTTGACTTTGGTTATCCATTGGTACAGTTTTAACTGCAACAGTGTCTTTTCTAGGATAATTTAGTGGAGAAAACACAACTCAGCAACTCACTGTCTCTTTTCCCCCCTCCCCAACCCCTCCCCACTCCCACTCGGACTATCATTTTACAATCTCATCAACCTCAGGAATAAAGGAAAGTTAGCACTAATCCAAATTCCCCAATGCTAGTAATCTTAATTACATAGTGGTCATAAGAAAATGGAGAGAAAAGAGAGATAGGGATCTCCACAGCATGGCTACATCAGCATCGCAAAGCATATGTGCATTATTCGGCTTAACATAATGAAATTTCTGATTTTTCTTTTCAAGAGTAACCATGCTATGTACAGGAAGGACATATAACAACTTGATAGTACAATTTTGTCCTTAATATTCTAAGGCTCCCAAAAAGAAAATTCGATTGTGCGATTGCAAACTAATCTTTGTGAATTGAGTAAAGAACAATTATCTATATGATAGCATGTTGAAGGCAGATGACATAGAATCCCTGCTTAGGTATTTCGATTATTGTCCTCTTCTCCATTAATATAGCTCTTAAAACGGGATTGGTAAAACCCTTCCTGTCTTTTAATTGTTGTGGATGCAATTACCATGGGAAGTTATTTGCCATTAAAGTCTACTACCCGACGGGGTAGTCACTAAACTCATAGGAACCTTTTTGGTACAGAATCTAGTGAAATGACGTTGAGATTAAAGAATCGACCTTTCAAGTATGGAGAGGTTTCAAGAATCACTAGAAACTTTGGACGAGTGATTGGTGAAGGTGGATTTGGAAAGGTTTATCTTGGTACACTAGATGACGGCACCATGGTTGCTGTGAAGATTCTCTCTAAATCATCAAAGCAAGGGTACAAGGAATTTCAAGCCGAGGTTAGATAGGATGATGCAATCACTCTTCCTTTTAAGATCAACTTATGCTAACACTTATGTAGACGTTTGTTTAGAAACTTCCTCTTAGGCTATTGTCAGTATGCATTATTATAATGCACAATTCTGACACTACAGGCACAACTCTTAATGATTGTTCATCACGGAAACTTGGTTTCTTTGTTTGGATATTGTGGTGATTCCAAGCACATAGCTTTAATATATGAATACATGGTCAATGGAAATTTAAGGCAACATTTATCAGGTGCGTATCTATGTTCTTTTCTATTGTTTTCTTCTCTAAAATAGTCTTTTAAAACTCTATTTCTTGCTCATAAATAAAGTTAGGATGTATCCAACAGAGGACCATCCAAAGGTCTTGACGTGGAGTAAGAGACTACAAATAGCTGTGGATGTAGCACAAGGTACGTCAATGGGATATCCAATGTTTTAGGTTCTTTCCTAACATTGCTTTGGCATTCTTGACATGGTTTTTGCGAGGAGTTACAGGTTTGGATTATTTGCATAACGGTTGCAAGCCACCCATCATCCACAGAGACTTGAAGACTAAAAACATTTTGTTGAATGAAGACTTCCGAGCCAAAATAGCTGATTTTGGCCTGTCAAGAACTTTTGTGACTGAAAATGACTCTTATGTGTCATCTTGTCCCGCAGGCACTCCTGGCTACATCGACCCCGAGTAATGGCTAAAACTCGATATTATCAATCTAATTCTGCATATAAAAATTGACATTGCCTAGGATTTCATTTTTGATTTAAAGATCCATTATTTGTTTTTCTTTTCCACCCAGGTTTCATTTTTCTGGAATCTTTAATAGGAAGAGTGATGTTTATAGTTTTGGAATCATACTCTTTGAGTTGATCACGGGCCGACCTGCAATAATGAGAAGCCAGGATGGCAGTGCCAGCATGCACATACTTCAATGGTTGATTCCTATTGTTGAAAGTGGTGATATAGATAGGATTATGGATCCAATGTTACAAGGAAAATTCGACGTCAACTCAGCTTGGAAAGTAGTGGAGATCGCTATGTCCTGTACGCGATCAACGGCAAGTCAAAGGCCGGACATAAATGATGTACTTGGCAGAGTTGAAGGAGTCTTTGGGGAGCAAATCAAGTGTTTCCTTTGAAATGACCTCCATGGAGCTCCATTCTAACAATGCCCCTATGGCAAGGTAGTAGAACTTTTCCAATCCATAAAAGGCTTTTTGTTTTAAAAAATTTGTACCATCATTTTGTACTTTTTTTTTAATTCTGTCATCCATTTCCCTTTTCTTATTATAAATAAATCTTCGAAACTCACTTTATAACAATGATATCCTTTCGTCCTTTGTTACTTCTTTCTCCATTCATAATGTTAGTTCATGGCATTTTTAATACTGGGGAATTAGAAATTCCTTATTGAGCATGGGCGGAGGTGAGTTGTGATTTTGACTTTGAGGTTATCCATGGATCAGGTAATTGGCATTAAAAGGCCCTTGCAGCATGTTCTTGGGGTTCAACTGAGATTTAAGTTGGAATCAACACAATTGATTAAGAAGCAACAATTTGGCAATGTTGAGGGGTAGAATGAGAAAATTTATAATGAGGATTTTGGTGGTCTTAATGTAGTACTTCTCACAAGCATCCTGGGATATACATGCAAGCATCATTAACAAATTATGGACACAAGACTTGAGCTTGACTTATGATAATGCATACATTTGTAACATGTTTATATACAAATAAAAGGCAATCCTAATCCCTCTAATTCTTAGAATGTGGAATAGGCTTTTTGTCTGGGGGTTCCAGTGCAACAACCAGTATCATTGATTAGACGAGAGCCCTGTGGCCGGAGAAGATTTGCATCACTAGTGTAACATTGCCTGATTCATCAAAAAAGGATCCACCGACATGCCATGGATTTGTCCCATCTACAACAATTAATGGCAGGATTCGGAAAAAATGAGGGCTCATCGTAGCGAGCAAACTCGAAGAAGGAACCAATTGATGATATTAGACTAACAAAAATTTGCACATACCGTGACATAAGTATGTAATGTCCCTTATGGTTTAGGGACTTTTGATTTGATCATGCACTACAGACAACAATAGAACCAAAGAGTCGAAACAAAAATGTGTCTTGAACTCGAGTCTCCTATCGTCCGTTCTCTAGTGACTTTGTTGGTCTACCATGAGAATTGACCAAAGCTTTACTGATCTAGTTAGAAGACAAGGGGAGAGTCAAGTCACTTTTAGTGACTTTAAATCCATCACTTGTGACAAAATAATTGAGATAGTAAGAAGAGAGGAGATAAGGAAATTAGAGTTTGAATATCGTCATCTATTTCACACAAATTGAATGTTTGTTAAGTTGTTGACTTCCATGGAACCTAAAACAAAGCTGACATTACGTTGATGATTAGATAACCATCATCAATTTAGCCAAGACATTGTCAAGAGCAAATAGAGTAACTAAATACTAAAATAGAGATATGGTTTGATAAAAACATCGAAAAGAAAAAACACATATCATCACTAGATGTAAAGGAGACATTAGAAGAAAAATATCTTTGTTTGTCAATTAAAAGCAAATCGCAGTAATGATAATGTTGTTGTCTTATAGTAGAAGATAGACCAAAGAAACGTTCAACTCCATTTTCTCTTTTTTGGAAAGGCAAACCATCTTCCACAACAAGAATCTCTTTTTGAATCGAAAAATCAATCAACCAAGATTCTTTTTCTGGTCGAATGTGAAAGTAAAACTCACTTTTACTACAGCAAAGTCTTTGCTCTTTAATTTCTTTAATCGAAGTGCAATGTGCATTATTGGAGCAAAAATCATCTTTATTGTTCTCAAGTATTGTGGTGGTAAATCATGTAAATAGTCCGATGCTTTTCTTACTCAAGCCATCAATAAAGTCACTGAATGAATCACTCTTATCAGGGATCAATTAGGAATAGTAAAATGAGAGTATAAACTTTTAAATGCACTCCAAAGCATGTCATTCCATAACTTCAAAGCGAGTACCCATTTCACCTAATTTATTAGACTCAATTTTGCTCGAAGACCCAAATTAATGGGAAGCTTGGGTAAATTAGTATGTATTGACATATGATTTAATTTTTTATTCTAATAATGTGGGACTATTTGTGTAAAAATATAAGTTCTAAAATCTTCAAGTCATGCATTAAGACACTGTCCAATATTTAAATGTCGTGAATTACTATAGTTCTTTCTTTTTCTTTTTATTTTTTCCTTTTCTTTTCCTTCTCCTTCCTCCTTCCTCTTCCTTCTTCCTCCTCCTTCCTCCTTCCTCTCGCCGCCGCACGCCCGACGATGGTTGATCGCCGGCGGGTGACCAAGATCCGATCCCGGATCCGGCGAGCTCGAGGCTCGGCTGATCTCGCCCGAGCTCGCTGGAGGTTCGTCGGGCTCTGGCGAGCCGCGAGCTCGCCGGATCTAGCGGCGGAGCTCGAGCTCCCGATCCCGGGCGAGCCCGAGCTCCGCCGCCGAGATCCGGCGAGCTCGGGCAAGGCCCGAGCCGCCCGGCTCGCCGAATCGGCAAGGCCGAGCTCTCCGCCTCTCCGATCTGGCGAGGCCCGAGCTCGCCGAGCTCGGGCGAGCTGGGCTTCCACAGATCGGGCTAGGCGGAGCCTCGCCGGCCCGGGCGGAGCTCGAGCTGGCTCGCGGCTGGTCGCCGGTCGCTGGTCGCCGGCCACTTTGTTGGGGCCGGCCACTCGCCAAACTAAGGAAGAAAGATGAAAAGGGAAGAAAGAAAAAAAGAAAAAAAGAAAAAAGATATAAGGCAGAAGAAGTTATGGAAAATGTTTTCCACTTTTCAGAAGTGGAAAACATTTTCCTTATCTTTGAAGGTGGTTTTTACTATTGAGGAAAACGTTTTCCTTAAGAAGTTGATTTTCCGTGAAACGAATACCGGAAAATCCGGAAAACATTTTCCTGGAAGTTATTTCCCGTGAAACGAACGCAGCCTTAAATGTCGTCGCTCTTGCCTCGTCCTACCTTTTGATCAAGCCGCTCACCGCCGACTCCATCCAGTGGACCCATCTCAGCCGTCCATCTGCTTTCTTTCTTCAAATGATGCAAAAGGGACAGTGTGATGTGCTACCGGGTACAGAGCGAGATCTCACTTCCCTTTCGGCGCGTGGGAGTAACGACTCGATGCTAGCCATCCACGTTTCATCCCCATCGGGTGCTTTTTGATTTCAAGGTGGATCCTACACGTGTGCTTGTACTTGTTTTTGCGATTTTCTTTATCTTTTTTTCTTTTCAACTTAAATCCTTATTGCCCATTTAATAACAAAAAGAAGTAGAGACATTCCAGATGCTCATCCTTATCCGCGATTTAATTCCTCATTCATCTAACCACTGGAGCTCCCCAGTGGCCACCCTTGAGAAATGGGAGTTGGGGGTTTTTGAGAATGATTTTCGTTTTAGGTATAGATATCGATTTTCATACCTTATAAAGAGACAGAACAAAAGGTTAAAAGTAAGTGTTAGAATAACAATACAGTATGATCGACAAAAAAAAAAAAATCTTCTGACCAAAAAAAAAAAAAATACAGAGACTTCCTCATCCCAAAAGTCTGTGACTAATAATTGCTTTATGGTCACGAAAAATTGAGAGCTATATTGAGTAAAGAAATAAAGAAGAGTATGGGTTGGCGTAGGCCACTATTTTAAATAAATTCATTTAGTTATTGTATAGCCATAGATTAAGAACAACATTTTTTATCGGTTACTCTTGAAGTTGAGCAAGGTAGATCTGTTCAAAAAATTTGCCTCGACCTAACAACTTTACAACAAAAGAACAATTAAAGTTTACGGTATGGTTGATATAGCTTTGCCAATGGATTTTTAGCCTAAAAGGTTGGCTTGAAATTCATGTGTTTGGTAAAAGTTTTTGAAAGCCCATTTGTGAACTATAATGCATTTGTAAAGAAATTTCTCTCACGGGACCTTCGGTTCAGCATTAACAGTATTCTGGATTTCTCGAGACATTGAACAGTAAGCTAATGAATTTTTGTTCTATTTTCCATCTTACCCCCATTCAATAATCATACTTTTGATTTTAAGCTTTTCAAACACAAAAACCTCAAATCTACTCAGCAAATCCATGAAGAGGACGGTCACCAAGGGTTAAGTGTTGCCTGAGGTCAACGTCGTGGGTCGGCCAAGCGAGACCTAGGGGGTCAAGGCAAAATCTGGAGAATCCACGGTCGAGCTTGAGCTTTGTTAGGATTCGGCACATAATCACAGTGATATAAAAAATAAAAGCAAGAAAAAGAAATCAAAACATGAGATTTTTATCATGATTTACCCTTAAACTAGGGTTACGTCTAGCAGAAGATTCAATTATAATTAACATATCACTTCTCTCTATGTTACATTTATTAATTACAAAAGGGAGAGATTATATGTACTCAATAGTCATTTATGGGCACAAATATAAGTTATCAATAAGATATTGACTTAAACTATAAAAGCCCTCCGCTAGCATGGGAGCAACCCTCAGCCCCCCACTCGCTCACCGGGAAGAGGGACCCCGTCCCTTCTTGTTTATGGAAATATGAACTTTACCTCAAGAAGCTCACCATGGTTTCTAGATTTGGCTCGTCATTGTTCCCAGCTTCAACATCTGAGCGCAACGGCCTATCACCTAGCATGCGCAACGCTCATCCCTAATCTATATCTGGCTCGACAAGGTCATAGAGGAAGTGGCTGAATTCGCGCGACACTAACGTCTAGGACTTTGTAAATATGGGATTTTGGAGATTTGGGACGTTGGCATGAGTCACCTGGGGTTGTGCAAACGTCGGTGTTGACTCACCTAGGATTTTGTGACCTCAGCAACAATTGTTGCCGAAGCTTCTAGCTTCGGTTGCCATTGTTGCAATCTTCTTTTTAACACGAAGTCATTTATGCAGACACTATTTGCATTTCGTATAAATCCTTCAGCCTATACGCACATAGTGTTTACTTAATGCTATTTACATTTCATTAAGAGCCTCTTAACCTAAAATCCTTGGCATTTGTGCAAAACCATTTCTCAGAAGCTCTCCCAAACGCTTCCTTTGTCATAAGTTAGTTTGGAAGACTCTTTAGGCGTAAGTTAAACATTGGACTCTCCCATATCATCCCATGGTGAAAATCTTATATTTGTGCTGCATAGGTTTGAAAATTAAAATTTCAAAAAATGAGACAAGGGGGAGGACGAAAGGATGACATTATACGTTCGAGGGCATTATTTCTTCTTGCACGATTATTAATTGATTGATCTCACCTGAGAATCAAAACAGATTGCTACTTCCGAATGTACTTTTATGGACATCCTATTGCCCGCTATATCTAATTGGTATTCGGGTTTCGGCCAGCCTACGTCATATTTTTATAGCTTAGGTCGACGGCTTATGATTTCTTTGCAGTCAATGAATAAAGAAAAAAGAGCTAGATAGAGAAAAAAGGATAAACAAGAGAAGATTATGGATTAATGTATGGAACTAATACGGTTTAAGTATTGGTGTGACCGATTTATAGGTCCTACAGTCACTTGGACGGATTAGGACTACATTTTGAGAGATGGGACTTGACCCGAGTGTCGCGACCTACCCTCGGGGGGAGGGAACGGATTTAGGGGTATTGCCTAAAGGATGGGCCTATGGCCATGATTAGGCAGGGGCTCTCCCATGCCCATAACCTGCGTGACATTGGGATATTTTTTAGGAATTTTGCACAAATGAGTAGCCACTAGCCTATTGGAGTCGGTTAAAAACCAAGTGAGGTATGGAAGTATACCTCACTTCCTATGCAACCAGAGAATCTAGGGTCGGGAACTTGATTACACTAATTAACCAATTAGCGCCCTTTCGATACCTAATCTTGTTCATTTTAAAAGAAATTATTTTTATTAGGCAGTTTGGATTCATTTTATATCTATCCACTAACATGTAAGGTATTCATGCGAGTGCGCGATCATTAAAGTAACAATCGTAGCTACCAATATCATAATTGCAGTAAAATTAAACACAAGCAATTTAAACATAATTAGATATGTAAATTATACATACAATATAATCAAAATACGAGCAAATAAAGGCCTAATTACACTAAAAATGCAAGATATGACAATTTCTAACCAAACCCCATCATTTTTTGATTTTCGAATTTTTTGATTTTTTTAATAATTTTTTTAAGATTAAGAAAAAGGTCAAATTTTTTAATGTTTTCTGAGTTTCTGAATTTTCGGAATTTTTTTTTGAATTTTTATTATTTTTCTAAATTTTTTTTTTGATTTTTTTGAAAATTTTTTATTTTTTAATGTATTTTTTAATATTTAATATTATTTCACTTTAAGAAAAAGGGTTCGGACTGGTACACTCAATCCGGCCCACGGACCCAACCCAGACCCGGATCCAACACTTTTGACTTCTTTTTTAATTTTAAAAGAAAAAAAAAAAACATTTTCAAAAAAATTTATATAAAAAAAGAAAAAAATTAAAACATTAAAATTTCTCTTTCTTTTGTCTTTTCTCACTGCGCACTCCCCCTCCTGCGATTCCTCCTTCCCGAGACCAACTTTTGCCATTTTATAGTTCTCTTTTTTTTTGGTTTTGCTTTTTATTCTTTTTTATGCCCATCTTCTTCTTCTTTGATGGTTTCTTCCCATGCCCGAAAGTCTCCATTGAAGCTAGCCCACACACCAGCACCGGTCAAAGTAATTAGCGCCAACCGCCGCCCGCAACCACCACCTGACAGTCGTCCGCTCCGACCGGCGTCGGCCGTTGCCGGCCATTTTCTCCGGCAACCAATCGACATTCTCTTCGGCTCGAAGGAAAACACTTGCCGATTCGACAATACATGGCCATCTCACGAAAATGACACAAAAGCATAGCAACTTACAAGATGCAAACATTGAACAACCGCTACGAAAGTAAAGACAAGTTGATCTCCGTTTAAACACGTGCTAGCCTTTGGCCTTCTCTGAGGCATTTCATTGAACATGTAGGAAGCACCGATTAACAAAGGAACCTAGGCTCATTTAAGGATTCGAGTTTGGACCAAACTTGACATTAGACGTACAAGCAACATTCAGGACTCGCCGAGAGATGCATCCTTCACATTTTACATGAGTATGAACAACAATATCAGACTTTGGCCATAATCCACTAAAGAGTCTCGAAGATCATTCAAGCATTTCAGTGAACAGTCGGCGTGTGCTACTGAAATGAGGGATCTCTGACTCGCAAGAGGCTCTAGCGGGGATTTGGCTCCTAACAACGTGTACTAGAATATACAGAGGTTTTATGGAGGGCAATGGGACTAAAACTCGCGTGAACCGGTCAGCCGCGAGCTCCAGTCCGAAGCTCCCAAAACAGAACACACATGCTCAAGGATGATATAGCTAGTATAAGCACCTAGAAGGGGGTGAATAGGTGTAAAAACAATTTATCGAGATACGAAAACAATACTAAGCAGACAATAGAAAGAAAGTTCTCCAACACAGATTATAATCAAGGTAAACAGAGAGTAGGGAAGAGAAGGTTGAACACAAGGTTTATAGTGGTTCGGCTTATTCCAAGCCTACGTTCACTCTTTCGCACTGACAGCCCACCGGCTGGATTTCACTATGAATAAAAGAGATGTTACAGCAATGTTTTCCCTTGATTCCACAGTGTAGTTATTCTACCACACTTCCTCAAGGTATCTCAAAATATAGTCTCTCTTTTGCGTACAAGATTTCGCTCAGTAAATGAATTGACAATGAACAAAGAGCTTCAGACTTTGAAATTCTTCTATCGCGCACACACTCGAACAATTGGAACGACTTCCTTATATACTCATTTATGCCATCATACCCGTTGGCATTTACCAAAGGAATTCTTCCAATCTTCCCGTTGGACAGAATCAATTAGGAAGATCATTCGAGCTATTAAAGGAACATGTCGATAGCCCATCAATCCCGCTCGCCCATACAATCAGGATCTCGGTTTCCATAAGTAGAACCTTCCAAATATACTTCGCCAATCATCGGATCTTTAATCAATCTTGATTCGAATAAAGTAATCCGTTATGTCATATCCAGCCAAGAGATCTTCGTCGCCGATAAGATCAAATCCTTAACGAAACACACAGTCTGGATAGACCTTCTTCGACAAACTACAAACTGTCAATGAGAATGGACTTTGAGTCTTGAGTCCGGCAGTCCGGAGGTCTTCGGACTTTAAATAGTAGAGTCTCGCAAATCTTCGGACTAGACTCGATGGAAACGTTTTGTCAGCTTCAAAATATTCCAGAAGGATTTCTCCAACAATCTCCCATTTTTTGATGGTGACAAAACTTTCCTACAGATTTGAACATCTTTGACCTGCAAAACATTACTCAAGCAACTATGGATATCTCATAAAGGTTAATGGCTTAATGGTAACACTAGAATCTACAACCACAGAAAATAGGTTAGTCTTGCATGAGAGTAAAGCCATTCATAAGATATCAATAGTACTTAATATAAGCAAATCAAATCAAAACCCAAATTCAGTCCACAACCGACACAAAGTTAAACAAAGTCAAACATCAAAACAAACACACTCAAAGATTAAGTTCAAAGATTTCAAATTTTGCATCTCTCCCCCTTTTTGTCATCATAAAAAAGGTTGAGATGGAAATGGAATAGAGTCAAGATTGCTTGGGAACACGAACAAGTTGGAAATCTCCCATTGACTGGACGATGCCTTCCAGCTTTTTCAAATCTTCCTTCAGTTGAGCCATCTCTTCACTCTTAGCATTTGCTTGATTCTGAAGAGCTAGGGCTTGGATCTGATCATTCAAAGAAACTGAAGAAGCTTGTCCTGCATTTTGCAAGTTCTAAATTTCGCTTCCCAAAGCATATATCTGACCCCGCATTTCCATGAGAACATCAAGAATTCTGCGAAAATCTGCTGAATTATCAGTCTGCGTACTGGCTTCGGCACGATCAGATGGAGTAAAGGCAGACGATGGTACATCAATATAGTCACGCAGATTTGGCGATGAAGCATCATGTCCCTCCTCAAGAAATTGAGAGGCATGAATGTCCTCTGGATCTGCTGGAGAGCGGCTGACTCCTTCACTGGCAGCAGGATATGAGGATGTTCCTCTTTTCTCACCATCTCCCCCTGTTTCCATGCCTTCAGGTGGAGAAAAGTGTTCCTCATGCTCTCTTTCCTCTGGATTTCCTCTTTCTTCTTCTTCTTCTTCTTCTTCTTCTTCAGACCTTTCTTCCTCTGCATCTCTTTCTTCAGCTTCTCTCTCCTCTGCTTCCTTCTCCTCTGCTTCCTTTTCCTGTCGTTCCATTGATTCTGGAACAGAACGACTTAGGTTCTTCAATGCCATAGCAGAAATGGTGATGTCATCCTCATCATCTTCATCCTCAATGATGAGAGCTCTTCTCTTTTTGGATGAAGCAACCATGGGCTCCTTCCTTTTCCTTTTGCTTTGCCGAAGAGACTTGATGAGGCTTGGCGGGGTTGTCTCCTTGAATTTCTCCAACGCCTTGTCGAGTTCTTTCGGACGCATTTTGGACACCATTTTCAGTCCTACCACCATTTTATCACACGATCGAACACGAGAAATTGTGGAGGCTGAACATTCAAATGTCTCGAATAACTTTGACACAAGACCGGATAAGGAAGTTGACCCTTGTCCTTCACCACCGCTCTATATATGTGGAACAAAATGGTGTGAGGAAGAGAAAAATTTTTCCCGTAATGATGGCATACATCGCTTTGCCTCGAGTTTGAAACATCGAGTCTTTGAAGTAGATTTCGGTGCGAGGCAATTTATCACAATCTTGTGAAGCGGAATGTTGAACGCACGCATCCTTGAGTAGGAAATCCTTCCATCTGTCTTTCTGTCCTTAACAAGTTCCAATGTGGCACAAGCAATAGAGACATTGATAGGTTGATAACTTCCTCTCTCAACCCCAATCACATCAGCTAGCATATCTACATCCACCACGAAGTCCTGATCTCAGACACTAAAAGAGATTCTATTCGCATCCAAGAAGCTAAGATTCGAATAGAAATATGCGATTAGTTTAGCATAGGCTTCAAGTATCGAACGTAACCTGTTCAAGTTGAAGAAGACGAGAACTTTTCCCTCAATTTAATATTCACAGCATCAAGGAAATCAAAATCCATACTCCTAGGGTTTATCACCCCACGCTTCAACAATTTGGAGTATAGATCCCTCTATTCCTTCATCGGAACAAGTCTGTCCTTTTTCCCCCAATTTTCGCCGCAACATCCATTCTCGGTTGAAATTGGCTGTACAATTTGTCATCATCATTCCCATCTATCGGATTCAGTCCTCCAACACGCGAATCACTTGGAATGTTTGCAAGGGTTTCTTCTGCCATTCCCTTAGGAGCAATTCCCAAATGCTCCATATTTCGCAAAAAGATGTATTCATTCCCATATCCCTTGTCCTTAAGAAACTCATCGATGTAGTTCAATGGAGTACCGGTCCTCTTTAAAGCACGGAAAAGCTTATAAATAAAAGAGGGCTTTTGAGTTCTTATAGGATTAGCTTTTTCAACGACTTCTTCCTCTTCTCGATGACCAACACCCTGTGGACTAGTTGGTGGAGAATGACGCTGTTGAGAATGTTGTGGGCTCTGTTGCTTGACCGGGTAACTCCTCTTCCTCGGTGAGATCAAAGTGAGTAGGCCCCTCACTCATTTGTCGTGGTCCCCCGCTTGCAATCCTCGAAGACTTTCTTGAAGACGACATCTTTTGCGCCTTGAAAGATTCCGAACTTGACTTTCCCAAGAAAGATGATAGCTTTTCGAAGATTAAACAAGTGAAGAAGACAGGAGAGGGAGATCGATGCTTTTTAGGGTTTTTGAACGAAGAGGAACCGACTATATATAGGTCGGGTCGAAGGAAGGCATACCAAGCGTCGTAATGGAAAGTAAAATATGCCTTTTTAAAAATAATTGTCTTTTTTAAAAAATAGATAACTGTCATTTTTAAAATATTAACTCCTTTTTGAAAAAGAGAAATTGCACTTATCATGGAAATTGAAGATAGCAAAAATCAATTATAGATAGATGATCGTACCTTTCCGAGATTTAATATGAGAGAAAATAAAATAACTTACAGTCAAGAACCTTCTGAGTCTGAGAGTCTTTAGCCTTTGACTTCTTCAAGCTTCAGGATGTTAAGTCTGGAACGGATGATTTCAAATTGATTTTTCTCCAAAGGCTTTGTAAATATATCCGCCAGTTGGTTCTTTGAGTCAACAAACTGAATCGAAATTTCTCCATTTTGAACATGATCTCTAATGAAGTGATGTCGAATCTCTATATGCTTTGCTCTTGAGTGAAGGATTGGATTTTTGGTAAGATTGATTGCACTAGTGTTGTCACAGTTAATCTCCGTGCATGAATCCTCAATTCCAAAGTCTCTTAGCTGTTGTTTTATCCACGAATTTGTGAACAACAACTTCCGAGAGCTACATACTACGCCTCGCTGTAGAAAGAGCTACTGTATTTTGCTTCCTTGAAAACCAAGACACTGTCCTACTTCCAAGTAGTTGACAAGTGCCCGAAGTGCTCTTTCTATCAACTCTGCAACCGGCTAGATCTGCGTCTGAGTATCCAAGAAGAGTAAAGTCTCCCTTTTTAGGATACCAAAGACCGATGCTTGAAGTTGAAGCAATGTATTTGATAATACGCTTTGCAACACTTAGATGAGATTCTTTAGGGTTTGCTTGAAATCTAGCACAAATGCAAACACTAAACAAAATGTCGTCTAGAAACGATAAAATAAAGAAGTGAACCAATGATACTCCCGTATAGCTTTTGGTCAACTTTCTTTCCTCATTCATCTTTGTCTATCTTCAAGGAACTTGACATTGGTATATCGATCTTTTTGCAATTTTCCAGTCCAAACTTTTGACAAGATCATTAGCATATTTTTCTTGATGAATAAAAATCCCTTCCTTCCATTGTTTCACTTGAAGTCCAAGAAAGAAGGTTAGTTCACCCATCATGCTCATTTCAAATTCATCCCGCATAGACTTAGAGAATTTCTTGCACAAACTTTCATTAGAGGATCCAAAAATAATATCATCAACATATATTTGAACAAGCGAAAGCTTTTGCTTTCTCTTTTGATAAACAGAGTAGTGTCTACTTTACCTTTTACAAAACCATTTTGAATTAGAAACTTACTCACTGTCGTACCAAGCTCGAGGTGCTTGCTTTAAACCATACAAGGCCTTTTCGGTCCCGAATACTGAGTCGGGTTTCCTTGGGTCTTCAAACCCGGTGGTTGTTCCACATAGACTTCCTCATGAATAAATCCATTCGGGGAAAGCACTCTTGACGTCCATTTGGAATAACATGAAATCCTTATAACAGGCAAAAGCAAGTAATAATCGAATTGCTTCTAACCTTGCTACTGGTGCGTAAGTCTCGTCATAGTCTATCCCTTATTCTTGCGTATATCCCTTGGCCACGAGTCTTGCTTTGTTTCATATGACTTTTCCTTTCTCGTTCATCTTGTTCCTGAAAATCCATTTAACTGCAATAATAGATTTACCTTTTGGTTTAGGAGTTAACTCCCAGACATCATTAATGCTGAATTGTCGAGTTCTTCTTGCATAGCTTCAATCCAAATTTCATCGATAAAGCTTCTTCTATCATTTTGGGTTCTATTTCAGAAATAAGAGTCACAAAGACTAGACTCTTCTCGCATTTTAGATCTTGTGCGAATTCCTTCATTAATGTCGCCAATAATGAGATCTTTGGGATGGCTGGACTTATACTTCCAGTTACTGGTTGATTCGTCGGGTTGATGATCACTTCCTTCATTTGAATCTTCAATAACCACTTGTTGCTGGTCTTTCGTAGTCGAGCTATTTCTTTAGACTTTGTAGAGTCTCGAAGCGAGGTTCGAGATTCTTCAAGATGAGTCTCGAATGGATTTATTTTGCATAGAATCCTGGAATTTGACATTCATTGATTCCTCCACAGATTGAGTCTTCTTGTTATAGACTCTGTAGGCTTTGCTTGAGGTAGAATATCCAAGGAAGATGCCTTCATCTGATTTTTCCTCAAACTTGCCAACTCAATCAATTGCATTTTTCAAAATAAAGCATTTACATCCAAACACATGAAAGTATGAAACAATAGGTTTCTTTCCTTTGAATAATTCATAGGGGTTTTTTCCCGAGAATAGGCCTTAGAAAAACTCTATTGATAATATAACATGCTTTGTTGAAACCGCTTCAGCCCAAAATCGTGAAGAGATGTTACTTTCAATCAAAAGAGTTCTAGCCATTTCTTGAAGCGATCTATTCTTTCTTTCCACAACTCCATTTTGCTCAAGTATATGGAGAAGAGAACACATGATGAAAACCAGATTCATCATAGAATTTTGTAAAATCTTGATTTTCAAATTCACCTCCATGGTCTGTTCTTATACTTGAAATAACATACCCTTTTTCATTTTGAACCCTTTTAGCAAACTTTTCAAAGTAAGAGAAGGTTTCAAACTTACTTGCCAGGAAATATACCCAAGTAAATCGTGAGTAGTCATCCACAATTACTAGGCAATATTTCTTACCTCAAATGCTCTGAGTTCTGGTTGGTCCAAAGAGATCCATGTGCAGAAGCTACAATACACGATTAGTGGAAACTTGATTTATTGGTTTAAAGGAATTTCTTACCTGTTTTCCCAATACGCATGGAGTGCATAGATCCGACATTTGGTATGATAATTTGGGTAAACCACGAACAAGGTTCTTTGCTGAAATTTTGGCTATCTGCTTCATATTAATGTGCCCAAGCTTTCTGTGCCATAAGCTCGCTTCGTCTTGTATTGAAATTAGGCATTGCGATTCATTTGGTTTCATGTCCAAGAGGTAGATATTTCCATGTCTTCGACCCATAAATGACTGAGTAGAATCTTTACTGGTTCCTGAACATATTCCCTCTTGAAAGTTTATTTTGAAACCGGTATCACACAGTGGCGATACTTATCGGATTGTAGTTGAGTCCTTCCACTAGGGAAACATTGCTTATTGTGAGGTTTCCAATTTTTACAGTTCCAAACCCCACAATTCTTCCTTTGCTATTTCCTCCAAATGAGACTTTTCCACCATTCACTTGAATGAGCTTTATGAAGCATTTTGAATCTCCTGTCATATGTCTTGAGCATCCACTATCCAGATACCATTTTACATTTTTCTTGATAGTGACCTGCATTTAAAAAGAGATTCAAGCTTTCTTTGGTACCCATATTTTCTTGGGTCCATTGGTGTTAGTATGATATGCGGTTTTTGCCCATAATTTTTTAACGTGGTTTCCAAACCATAGGACATTCCTTTTCAAAATGATCTCGCACTATTGCACTTTGAACAGTTGAGAGCATTTCGACCTACTAGTTTTACAAAAACCTTTTGAAATGATTTTTGTAAGCATCTCTTGTGGGTCTTTGCTTAATTCTTTCCTTTACTTTAGGAAAATCAATTAGAGAAATGGTTTCCACAGTCATTCCCAAACCAGATTTATTGAAATAAGGTCTTTGTCTTTGAAAGAATTTTCTCAAGTTTCTCGGATCCTATTGAAAATCTTTTTGAAATATTTGATATGTCATTTTTTAAAAGTTCATTTTCTTTTAAAAGATTTTCTTCACTTTCTTTAAGAGTATAAATATTCATGTCTAAACATTTCAACTTTTCTTTCAAAGCATTTTCCTATAGTTTTAGTGCAGAATTTTCCTTTTTAAGTTCGGAAATCCATTTAAGAGAAGTCTTAAGACTAGAACACATCTCTTCAATGTATTTAGAGACTTTAACAGGAATTTTAAAGTTACTTACCTCAAACTCACTGTCTGAATCTGAGTCTGTCTCGGAGTCTGAATCCGATTGTGCCATCAGACATATGTTGGCATAATCATCATCACTTTCTTCACACTCTGTATCACTCCAGGTCTCTGCTTTAAGAGCCTTTCGATACTTTTCAGCTTTTCATTTCTTCTTTCTCAGAAGAGGACAGTTGAGTCTGATGTGTCCCTTTTTCTTACATTCAAAGCAGACTACATCTTTGTTTGATTCATCATCCTCAACAGACTTAGTCTGTTGCTTTTGAAAACTCTGTTTCTTTGGATTGAATCTTCTTCCTTTTCTATTCAAATTTTCGAATCTTCTTATCATGAGAGCAAGCTCCTCATCATCCATATCGTCTTCGAGAATCGTAACATCGGAATCATTATTGGATTTTAATGCAATGGATTTCTTACCTTTAGGATCTTCGTCTTCATTGATTCGTTCAACTTCATAAGACTGAAGAGTTCCAACTAACTCATCAACAGATAGTGGCATGATTCTCTGTGTCTCTCTTATTGAGGTCTTTATGTGATTCCAATCCTTGGAGAGTCCACGCAGTAGCTTGTTTACTTTCATGGGATCGGAAATTGGTTGACCTTGATTTTCAAGACCATTCACGATTTCGTAAAACGACTAAACATGTCGGTTATAGATTCTCCCGATTTCATTTTGAAGGCTTCGTATTGACCGAGGAGAATGTTGATTCCGGTCTCTTTCACTCGATCGGTTCCTTCATAGGTAATATGTAATCTATCCCGGACTTCTTTTGCTTTGTAACACAAGAAGATATTATGTTATATTCGGTAGGTGACAAAGCACAATATAAAGAATAAATTGCTTTTGCATCAAGAGCTTGTCTCTTGATTATCTCTTCCCGAGTCATTTCACTAGACTCAACGGTTTTTTTTCCTCTCACTTTGCAGCTTTAGGAGTGATTCCTTTTCTACAACGTCCCATTCCGAGGATCCTTTGATCTTAGAAACGCTTTCATCTTGTTTTTCCGGATGTTGTAGTCCTTTCCATCAAAGTAAGAAGGTCCAGTATTGCTTTGCCCTTCCACCAGCCACGGAGCTAACATACTAGCCATGGATCTTTAACTCGAAGTAAAACACTTCAAACAAAGTGAGTACACAAGCTCTGATACCAATTGATATAGCTAGTATAAGCACCTAGAGGGGGTGAATAGGTGTAAAAACAATTTATCGAGATACGAAAACAATACTAGGCAGACAATAGAAAGGAAGTTCTCAAACACAGATTATAATCAAGGTAAACAGAGTAGGGAAGAGAAGGTTGAACACAAGGTTTATAGTGGTTCGGCTTATTCCAAGCCTACGTCCACTCTTTCGCACCGACACCCACCTACTGGATTTCACTATGAACAAAAGAGATGTTACAAAGAATGCTTTCCCTTGATTCCACAAAGTGTAGTTATTCTACCACACTTCCTCAAGGTATCTCAAAATATAGTCTCTCTTTTGCGTACAAGATTTCGCTCAGTAAATGAATTGACAAGGAACAAAGAGCTTCAGACTTTGAAATTCTTCTATCGCGCACACACTCAAACAACTGAAACGACTTCCTTATATACTCCTTTATGCCATCATACCCGTTGGCATTTACCAAAGGAATTCTTCCAATCTTCCCGTTGGACGAATCAATTAGGAAGATCATTCGAGCTATTAAAGGAACATGTCGATAGCTCATCAATCCCGCCGCCCATACAATCGGGATCTCGGTTTCCATAAGTAGAACCTTCCAAGTATACTTCGCCAATCATCGGATCTTTAATCAATCTTGATTCGAATAAAGTAATGTCTGTTATGTCATATCCAGCCAAGAGATCTTCGTCGATCGATAAGATCAAATCCTTAACGAAACACACAGTCTGGATAGACCTTCTTCGACAAACTACAAACTATCAATGAGAATAGACTTTGAGTCTTGAGTCGCGATCCCGAGGTCTTCGGACTTTAAATAGTAGAGTCTGCAAATCTTCATACTAGACTGATGGAAACGTTTTGTCAGCTTCAAAATATTCCAGAAGGATTTCTCCAACAAAGGAGACCTACCTGGTTCGGGGCAAGAGGTTGGGACAGACGGCGGCTAGCAGGCGGACCTCCAGTGACGGCTAGCTGCTCCCTCGAGCTTCTTTCCTCTGGTTCGGTCTCTCCCCTTCGAACTCTCTCCCCGCTTCTCTCTATCTCCAATCTTCCCATGTTCTGTTTGTTCTACCTCCTGAAGTTCCGGTGGGGTTGGAGACAGTCGGCACCTCAAGCAGCGATCGACCGTAGCGATCGACGGCCAAATGGGGCTTTTCTCCTCCTCTCCTTCCCTCTGTGTTTCTCTCTGTGCTTTGTGTATTCTCTCCTGCTCGCTCTCAGCTTGGTGTTTTTTGGTGTCAATTCTCCCTTCTCTGCTGGTCTTCGCCCCCTCCTTTTTCTTCCCATTTCTTTCCCTTTTTTGCTCTCTTTTTCTTAAGACCTCGCATGAAGACCACGGCCATGCCAATTGCCAGCCAGGCATTCCCGACGTACGGATCACATTGCCATCCCGATCTCCCTGCTCCTCCATCGTTGCTCCTTCTGCTCTCTGCTGCTAATCTGTTTTCTGTTCTTCCTTGCAAGTCTTGCAGCGAAGACCGGCTGGAGGGAGGAAAAACGAGCACAGGCCAGGCCGAAGGAGAAAGGAGGCTTAGGCTGGCCTAGCGTAGGGGAGGAAGAGAAAAAGAA
Organism: Eucalyptus microcorys; assembly: GCA_014182515.1. Classification (NCBI taxonomy): domain Eukaryota; kingdom Viridiplantae; phylum Streptophyta; class Magnoliopsida; order Myrtales; family Myrtaceae; genus Eucalyptus; species Eucalyptus microcorys. The sequence continues at coordinate 30,952,444 of CM024571.1, forward strand.
AAGGGTGGGTCGGGCCAAAGCTGGATCCGACCCGAGCCGATCGTTTTTTTTTTTTTTTTTTTTTTTTACTTTTGTTTTTTTAGTGTGACTAATTCCTAGCATTTAATACCATTTAGTTTTTTTAAGTAAAAAAGTAAAATTTAGGTGTCAACAGCTGCCCCTCTTTGAATGGGAGCTCGAAGAGGTTCCATTCAAAGACAAAAGACACCTAAATTATTTTGGCGATAGAGAGACCCTGGGTGCATAGGCACGTATCAGGTCAACGGAAATGACTCATAAATATGGAAGCACGTTTTATCAATAAGTGGAAGAAAGATCCCGGGCTACAGAAGCACGCCGTGTCATAAGAAGAAGACCCCGTGCTACAGAAGCACGCTGTGTCATAAGAAGAAGGAAAGACCCCATGCTACAGAAGCACGCCGTGTTATAAGAAAAAGACCCTAGGCTACAGAAGCACGCCGTGTCATAAGAAAAAGACCTCGGGCTACGAAGCACGCCGTGTTATAAAAAGAAAAGACCCCGGGCTACGAAGCACGTCGTGTTATAAAAAAAAAAAAAAGACCCCGGGCTACAAAAGCACGCCGTGTCATAAGAAAAAGACCCCGAGCTACAGAAGCACGCCGTGTCATAAGAAGAGAGGGAGACAAGAGGTCTCGCCGTGTAACAACGGGTTTTTACTAGGTTGGAAATACATGATTTAAGGAAAACCAATGAACCTTTGTAGATGACATGGTTTAAGGTTGACCATGAACCTTTGGAGAGGGCATGGTTTAAGGCTGACCATGAACCTTTGGAGAGGGCATGGTTTAAGGCTGACCATGAACTTTTGGAGAGGACATGGTTTAAGGCTAACCATGAACCTTTGGTTTTTAGGGAAGCACCTGCCAACTCCTTGAAACCGCATGGCTTCACTGAGGAATTTTGTCGAACTTAACTTGAGCAAATGTCATTAGAGACGTCATCAAGAGACGTATTGGTAATATTGCAGCATTAATTGAACAAACTAATCAAGCTAAGTTCGACTGCTTAAAAAAAACATTCGATGTCAATCAGCATCATGTAGCGCAGAATAGTCATCTTGCTTGGGGATGTATCATTAATCATCAAATTCTCTAGGAGTCAAGTTCTTATCAGAATGGCTACAACTCGTGAAAAAGACTCATTAAGCATGCTAAACTAGAGCTTATTAGTCAGAAAGGATTTCTCACACACTCTCGATAAAATGGCTGCTTGATCCCATCCATTCATGTGGGAGAAAACTAGTTGTTAAGGGTATCTTACATAATCCATGTTAAAGGCTTTCAGAAACATTTGCGATGAGCACAATCTGATCGATCAAAAAGGTCTTTTGAAAGGACCGCAATATAGGCTCGATTAGGGCTTACACAAAGGAATTATTGCTTTGAGGCCAATAAAAGAACATTTGTCACTATCTTCATCAAGTTTACGAGTCGAGAACTTAGAAGATAAGACAAGATAGAATTACTTCCACTTATTCAAGCAATAGCTTCTTTGTGGTATTCTCATTTTCACTAAAACCGTCCCAATCAGAAGAGACTTCGGAAGAGGGTTGTAATGTTGGCTTGGGAGAGGCTCGAAAGGCTTAAAAATTTCAAGAGGGTTTTTAAATGTTGGTGATCATCATGGTATAGTGACCATGTCACTCGACCTTTCGAAAGCATTTGGCTTTTGAAACATAGCACATCTCGAAAGTCCATTGACTAATCATTTATGTATTGGAGCTTTGCTCCTTTCTCTAATGTCCTTTGCTCTTGCAATGAATTTTTTTTGCACAGACACTTGGACTTTGATAATTTTTTCTTCCACATAAGATGCAACTTTTTGGCTTCTTTTTTTTTTAACGGGCATTGGCCTTGCTTTTACGAGGTACACTGCTTTTTCATGCCCCTAGTTTGTCGAACTTTTTGCTCTTTGAACTTTTGTAAGTCTTATGACTTTCGAGATGCTTTTCACATTTTCTCGTGACTGTCAATTATATTTGGTCAATTCTTATGCCTTGCCCCAGTGAAGGGAGATGATCACCACTCGGGGTTCAGAAATGAATAATCAGGCCCAAGGTGGTTAAAGCAATTGATATCAGTGTTTGGGTAGAGAAGGAAATGCTCTTCTTCACATTGGGATGAATCAAGCTCTAATGAGAATTCCTCTGAAGCTATCACCAGAAGATTGATGCAAGTGAAAGTAATAAAATCTTTCTCAATCTTTCACTCTACAACATGACCGTAACCTCCTATGCTGGCCCAATGTAAGGTCGTTCTCGGCAGGGATACTTTGAAGGATCATCTTTATTCAGCCGAAAGGGTTAGTAAGATGTCAACTCGGTGCTTAGGATTGATGAGGGAAACGCCTTTATCATTTCGATCTTTGCGCTCAATGCGAATGAATCATTCGTCCTAAGAGAATGTCACCTTTCACTCAACTCTCAAAAGTGTTTGGAAGACGTGTTTGGAAATGGCTTACCTTTCTTCATCCTAAGAACTTCTTGGTTGGCATGGTTAACGTCTCTATTTCACTTTGTCAAGATCATCTTATTAGATCAATCTCCATAGGGAAATTTAATTCAAAATGAATAACCGACAAAACGAGAATAATTTTGAGATAAAAATGATACTCAAAAAGTTTGTAGAATTTTTTTCTCAATTATCCATTTTTGTGCTTGTCTCTAGAAAAGCGTCAAATGTTAGAATACTTTTTTAATCATGATAAAGTTTGGAAGGCTCTTTAGGTGCAATAAAAGCACTTGACCTACCCTGTTTTATGTGATATAAGATGGCGAAAAATGTGTGAATATGCCGCATGAATTTTATCTTATCGTGTCATGTTTATGGTTAAAACAAGAACCAAGAGAATACTTGCTCCAGTGCCCAACATGTAACACTTAATTTGCCTCTATGACACATGACAAGTTGTGGGACATAATTGTGCCACATGGCTCGGGTTCAATCAACTAACATTAGCTTAGTGATCTGTCTCACTAAGCCTCCTATCACTTATTGAATTTGAATTAAAAAATGAGTAAAAATGTATATTCAAATGTATTCTCGAATATATTTAACTAATAATAATATGCGCCTCTTCTTAAATTGGAAATTTCGACTCCATGTGTGTATTTTGAGGGTCCGGTGACCGAGGCCTGTCACTTTTTTTTCTTGCCTAACTTTTTTTATGCTGTAGAATCGTTCAAACCTCATTCATGGCCTATGTTATATCATCATGGCAACAAAGAAACTGATCTGAACTACTCAATAAGGTGGTCCAGGACAATTTTCAAGATCAAGATGCTAACACAATGAATTATAAGAGAGAGAGATGAATAGTGTTGGGAGTTGAGTGAGGCAAGTCTCTAGGAGCGCTAGATTTCGAGGGTGAGAGAGGCGAAGATGAAACATAGACGAAAGAAAGCTGGAGTGAGACGAAGATGATACATGGAGGAGAGGGGAGTATTGAGCGAGAGAGTCAAGAGAAGAATTGTAATCTTGAAACAAAACAAAAGGAATATAGATTGTTGATATGTATGTGTAAGTTGTGTTAAAAAAAAAAGTTTCGTATCAAGGAATTGATGTGATTTGGAGTAAGTAATATATCTAAGTGGCTCATGACTCATTGGTTTAAACTTTTAAATGAATGTGGATTCGACTGAATATGTTAACAAGTTCGAACTTAAACTCTTTATGAACAATCTCCTTTAGTGAAAGGTATTGAGCTTTTAAATAGCGAGTGAAAAAAGAAACCAAACCGGCCAAAGATGTGCGCGCGAGTTGGACGAGTTTAATTTAAGTTTTTCTTAGTTGTCATCTATTCTAGAGAAGTTGGGGCCGGATGTTGAAGAATTGACTAGAGTGAAAGTAACAACCGAATTAATTTGCACTATCTAAATGAAATTGAAACGTGGGCCTTATCGTATGGGCTCGAACTCTCCAGCAGGTCGTGCCGAAGAACAAATTGGGCCGGCATAAATAGACGGGCCCATTTTCTCGACCCGGCCCCATCCCATCCGAAGACAGGCCCGGCGAGCCCGCGACCGCGAAGCCTCGTGATCCGGGAACAAGCCGAGCCTTCTAGTCTGACCGGGACCCAGGCGCGGGATTCAAAAAAAGGGGAAAATCGGGGCCGTCGATACACGGGCCCCACCAATCGACCCCACGTAGATCCGGGCGCGGACGATGGAGGCTCGGCCGGAACAAGGAGGGTGGAGGGGCCACCGTCGTCCCATTTCCATTTCCCCCACTTCGCACTCCGTCTGCCAGGTAGAGAAGAGGCGGGAAAAGAGAAACGCCGAGAGAGGGAAGGAAGGAGAAGGAGATGAAGGAGAGAGGGAAGGGGGCGGGGAGATCGGTGGACGAGAGGTACACGCAGTGGAAGTCGCTCGTCCCCGTCCTCTACGACTGGCTCGCCAACCACAACCTCGTCTGGCCCTCCCTCTCCTGCAGGTTCTCGCTCCTCTCTCTCTCTCTCTCTCTCTCTCTCTAGGGTTTCTCGTGCGCTGTCTTTCCTCTCTTTCTTTAGCTCCTCTCGTTTCGCATTGCCGCCGAGGGAGTGTAGATGGTTCCGTGTTTTGACCCGGAGCCGCTTGGAATTCCTTCCCAACCTCACGTGGCTTCTGGTTGTGACCTGACCATAGACACGTGCGCATTGGTCCGTTTCTTTTCGTTTTTTTTATAGGAGGAGATGGTCGTGAGGTTTTTTTTAACCCAATGATGGCGACCGGCGAGAGACGACTACGTCTCGGAGTCGTCGAGTGGGGTTAGGCTGTACGCGTCATTTTTTAGCCGTTGCAGCTGCGTTCCGTGCTTAGTCTCGTCGAATATCCGAGCATTTTCGGTTCTTTCCGTTTTCCGCGTTGTCTCGGGTCCAATCCCTTCGAAGCAGATGTTTCTCTTTTACCCGTGACATGTGTGTTTGTTCGGCATTCGGAAGCTAGGAGATATCTAATGCGAATTGTGGTGGCGCTGAATTGAGCCCCGTACGTGATCTATCCGTACGTGAATTTTAGTAGCTACATCGGAGGATTTGTAGAGTCGAGAGAAAAATTGTAAAGCAGGACTTTGGGGAGTGCGATTGCTGGGTCATGCTTTTGAAATCTGATTGGTTTTCACATGTAGTAACCTTTTCAATGGTGGTGACTGATTAATATGATTGGTCGTCGAAGCCTGTAATTTTCCTCTGTTGTTGTCTACCTGTGTGTTCAATGCTGCATATCGGTCATAAAGTATACTGCCTTGGTTGTTAACTGTTCAAATCTCATCTCTAGAAGCTATCCTCAGGTGCTCTCGCAGTTATCAAACGTGTGTTTTTTGTTCTATTTTTTTTGCTTGGAACATGTTATTCATGATAAAGTGGTTATGCTCATCTTTGTATGACTGCTTGTATAGATAATGGTGTTTTGTCACATTAATTGTCACGATTAAGTTTGATGTCGATGTGCTGCTCACACGCTGTTGGCTTTCTAGGGTTTATGACTTGTTTTGTGGTGGAACTTAATTGTTTGTTTGCCTGTTTGGGCTGTTGTGATTTTTTAATTCCAACAGATGGGGTCCACAGCTCGAGCAAGCTACTTACAAAAATCGACAGCGTCTTTACCTATCTGAACAGGCAAGATTCTTCTTCAGATGCAAGGAAATGAAAGAATTTATGAAAGAGTCAATGTTTTTAGCTTGATTTATAAGTAGAAAGAAGTGGTTCTTTTACTGTCTCGTGGCATAACTGCAAGAAACTTTAGTTTCAAGAAATTCGATTCGTGGATTTTTGTACTACTATTTAGATTGGGGCCGGTTCCACTGATTCATAATTGTATGACTTTGTCCATCTCTTCCTTTTACAGTCACATGTGCTTTGTTCGATATTTTTTTTTTTTACTATAGGTTGTCCTTTGAAGTCTAGATAGTCCAATACGGATGATGTATATATGCATTATTATGAGCATAGATTCTGATGCCTCATCTTATTCTACACAGACAGATGGCAGTGTTCCTAATACACTTGTTATTGCAAATGTCGAGGTTGTCAAACCAAGAGTTGCAGCTGCAGAGCATATCTCTCAGGTACTTGTTCATTGGGTTTTAGTGTCTCTCACCTGAAAGTTAATCTGTCTACATTAAAGAGTATGGTCATTCCCTTTCATGAAGTCATACTATGAATGGACTTGTAGCACTGATGGTTTACTTTGACAGTTTAATGAAGAAGCTCGCTCTCCCTTTGTCAAGAAGTTCAAAACTATTATACATCCTGGGGAGGTAACTCATCTTCTTTCCTTATGCTGGTATAATTTAGGTGGCATTTGTTCGCTGATGAAATGCAATTATCAATTTCAAATTTTTAGTTTTCCCCTTTCCCAATGGGGGAAATTGGCTATCATGACATCTAGTCGAAACTGGGTCCTTTATCTTGATGGACTTTATTTCCTTATTGATGACAAGCGTTGGAACCATTGTGCACCGCACGTGTTGATTGGTGAGGAATTTGGACTTTACCATCTGTAATTGCTTAAGGAACTGGTAGCTTGCAGGCTATCCTGTTCAATTAGTGGCCAAGAGATGCATGCTACCTGGTTTATTAAGTTTGGCATGCAATTGCCCAAAACTTTTGGTCCCCTCTAGACTAGAAAGGGAAGTTTTTTCAACTTTGTAGTCCCTTCATTTCAAAAGAATGATCACACTTTGGCATTTTCTGTTTTCACTATAAATATGGCTTTCTGCGGTATGTTTTTATCTTTTATAGTGAAGATTTGCTATGGAATATAGGCTCCATTTTTATTATTATCCTGTTCAGAATTAATCTGAAAGTGATCTATTTGCTATTGCTCCTTACTCTGGAAAGGGTGCTGGGTGCAATGTAAGCTATAGAAAGTTGGTTTGCTACTTGTTGTCTCAAAAACATGTGTATCAATGTTCTTAAGAAATCCGGCCAAGCAAGAGAAATCAATATTGCTCTCCATTTTTGTGATTGACTGCTCTTGACCTGTTTTGGCTGGTGTGCACTAGACTTGCCTTGACAATCTTTCTTCACTCAGTGAATTTCGTTGCTTCACTGCTTCCGATGAGTGAAGTAAATCTTGTGGGCTGTTGAAATGCAGGTAAACAGGATCAGGGAGCTGCCCCAAAACAGTAAGATAGTAGCAACTCACACCGATAGCCCTGATGTAAGCAGTACTTTTTGTGTATTATTGTTTGATGAAGAGTTTTAGATCTTCTCCTATCTCTCGTGGTTTTAATATTGGACTAGTTAATGGTCAAATGTTCTCTCTGTTAATGCAGGTTCTCATCTGGGATGTTGAGACCCAGCCTAATCGCCATGCTGTTTTAGGTGCTTCAACTTCACGTCCAGATCTGGTGTGTTGAATAGAAACAAACTTTTGGAACATGGCCAGTGATTGACAGTGTTGATCATAATCATATGGAATTGTGTTCTTGTCAATCAGTTAGTATATTGTCACAGGAAATTGTTAGGTTCCTATTGATTAATCTAAAACCAGTGACAATTTGTTCTGCAGATACTCACTGGGCATAAAGATGATGCTGAGTTTGCTCTTGCAATGTCCCCAACCGAACCTTTCGTTCTTTCTGGAGGTTAGTAGTTGTGATTGACAAATTCCTTTTTCCTTTCAGCTTTAGGATGTCTCAATATGTCCCCAACTGAACCAATCATTCTTTCTCTAACTCTAGCTGTGTCTCTTGGTGAACCCTTGATTATTTCTCTGGCTTTGTATTCCTTGCAACAGGTTCGATTATTTTGAGTGTGAACATATGGCATGTTTTAGTATAACGGTACCATGTCAGGGTTGAACAGACTCAATTTTTTTTGTTCCTTTTGGAATGAAGAATAATAATCAGATAGTCAGACTGGTGATGTTAGACAGTGATGCCAGAACTAGCCAGAGCTATGAGCTTCAATGTTGTTTGATTTGCTTAGAGCTGAAAAATGGCCACATGAGCAAATTGCAGGGCTCATTTGTTTATTGCTATGTTGTACTGACAGATTGCTTCCTATGTAGCCGAGTTTAGTAGCTTCTTGGATTATGGCGATGGTTTCACATTGTAGCAAGATATGTGCAGATGCTAGATTGCAAGTGATTCGCTCGAGTGTGACTAATGTTTGTCATCAGTGAATAAAAAGCTGAAATTTCACTGGGCATCGTAATGTCCTGAAGGTTTCAGAGTTGTTCTTATAAGTTCTCTCTTGTTGGTTTTGTGACAGGTAAAGACAGATATGTAGTTTTATGGAGCATTCAAGATCATATCTCAACTTTGGCTGCAGATCCTGGGTCTGCAAAATCTCCGGGGTCTGCTGGAACCAACAATAAGCAGTCTTCTAAGGCTGCTGGTGGCAATGATAAGCCTGGGGACAGCCCTTCAATTGAACCTCGTGGAGTCTACCTGGGGCATGGCGACACTGTTGAGGATGTGACTTTCTGCCCGTCAAGGTAGCTCACTATAAAGTCAAACGTTATTCATCAAATGCAATATGATTCACATACACTTTTGTCATTATTATAGGTCCTTCCGTTAATATCACTTAGTTTGAACCTAATTATCGCTACTTACATCTTAAGAAGGCAAAGATGAAAAAGAATTGCAAATTTTGGTCATATATATCTGGCAGTTAACGCTTGACTCTTTCTTATGTTTTCTGCATTTGTTGCAGCGCACAGGAGTTCTGTAGTGTGGGGGATGATTCTTGTCTCATCCTGTGGGATGCAAGAACTGGCTCTTCTCCAGCTATCAAGGTTAGGGTTGTAAGCAAGTCAAACTACCTGTAGCTACTCGAACTCGACTAGCAAATTACTTGAGTCTGGCTGTCTTCCGAATTATTTTATTTATCCCTAAGTGTTGATTCCTTTGAAGTCTTTGGTTTTGATTTTACTCAGTGGACTTCTGGTTGTCTATTTCACAGGTCGAGAAAGCTCATCATGCTGATCTCCATTGTGTTGATTGGAATCCTCATGATGTAAACCTGATTCTAACCGGGTACTGGAATTATGCAGAATTCTTGTAATTGTTTATTTAAGAATTGTTTCTGGAGAAGCTCATATCTTGCTAGCTGCTTGACCTTTAGTCTAGTTTTTACTGAACCTCGGCTACTGGTTCTTCCCTCCTCCCCTCTCTTCAGGTCAGCTGATAATACAGTTCGTATGTTTGACCGCCGAAACCTCACTTCGGGGGGAGTTGGATCACCTGTCCATACTTTTGAGGGTCACAATGCTGCTGTGCTCTGTGTACAGGTCTGCTGCTGGCTTCCATAATCTCTATTGTAAAAAGTCACTTCAAATATCATTGGTTCTTAATTTTGGAACAGGATGTCCTCACCTTTCTTTCCAAGTTTATAGAAAAATCATCGTCACTTCGACTATTTATTTTTTTCCAGTGGTCTCCAGACAAGTCATCTGTCTTTGGAAGTTCTGCTGAGGATGGCATTTTAAATATCTGGGATCATGAAAAGGTGCGAAATTGTTGAGTATTTTGAATGATAGTGCATCTCTCTTGTCTCCCTGTAATATTTTTATTTTATAGGAGTATTATGGTAGCAGAAGGTGGAATGATACTTCTGCTTTCGTTTTCTGGCTTTATGGCAGTAGCTCTCTACAGTTGGTTCTGTCTACAATTTATTTTATATCTTTTCTAACATCTAGGTTCTAAATGGGAGGCACCTCTTGGTTTTCTTTAATATACTCAATAATTTATCCAAAGGAAAAAAGGAAAACAGAAAGGGGAGTTTGTCCAGGAAATGAGTCACTGACCTAGGAATTTGTGATATCCTACTAAGAGCACTCACTATGCATCCACAATCATCTGAAAATGGATCATAGGGTCAACTTACGTCAGTTACTTGCACTAACTTGGTAACTTGGTATGACCAATTGTATTCTAACTTCTTGAACTTTGGTGTATGACGTGCTTATATTTGGCGCATAAAACAGAGTATAGCAGCTACAATATTGTTAGCTTTGCCTTCATTTTTAAGGTGCTATTCATTTTACTTAACCTGGTCCTTTTGGTTGTTCCTCATAGGACAAGTTTAGTGAGTACTTTTCTTAGCAGTTGTTAGTCTGCTGCTTTAAGTACTTCATTGAGATAAGATAGTTTATGGGGAAGAGATATGGTACTGGATAGGATGCAATGGTAAAAAAGAGATATAGTGTTTTCATCACACGGTAAAATCTCAATGCTGAAGTTATCTGATGTTTTCATAAATTGATGTTGTTAACAATACTTCCTACATTATTTTGTGTTATTTGTTGATAAATCTTTTGTTGCTTTCCAGATTGGTAGAAAGATAGAGACCGTGGGTTCAAAAGTACCCAATTCTCCTCCAGGGTTATTCTTCCGTCATGCCGGGCACAGGTGCCAAATTTGCTTGCTTCTCTTAGGTTGATCAATAGTTCTTCCAACTTTGACCTTTAATTGATGTTCTTATTGCTTATAGGGACAAGGTTGTTGACTTCCATTGGAATTCGTCCGATCCCTGGACAATTGTTAGTGTTTCCGATGATGGTGAAAGTACTGGTGGAGGTGGTACACTGCAGGTAGTTTCACTTTCACACCTTTCGCATTTATGCAAACCATTGGTTTTACCCTTAAATGCATGTCGGCAGCTTCATTCATAATTCACTGTCACGACTTAATGATACATTCTTGTGCTTGTGGTGGTTGGAAATTTGTTCTGAAATGAAGGATATATCTGTTGACTTTTATGTTGATAGCTAGCATTGATGTAGCCTTTCTATTTGGATATATGCTCTGCATTACTAATAAGTTATCTTGAACAGTCGTATGTTTGATTGGGTCCAAATTGTTTACTGCAGATATGGCGGATGATCGATTTGATTTACAGACCCGAGGAAGAAGTTCTGGCTGAGCTGGACAAATTCAAGTCTCACATTCTCTCTTGCACCTCTTGAACTTCTCATTATAAGAAAGATCAGCAAGGTTGATGACTAACTTGAAGTGGGAAGCAAGTTAACTGTGTTCGATTGTTTTGTGTAAAAAGGAGCTCATCATCCTCGAGTTTCATCCTTTTTTATGATGCTAGGGATTATTTAGCAGGTCTGCTTGAGGTTTAGTTTTTGTCTCGGTGTGGACATGGAGTCTGACGAACGTGTTCTCCAGCATTCCTTAAGGCCATGGCTGAGAGGCTCGTTTTGGTTGCTTCATTGGATTGTGAAGAGATTGCTTAATACTTAATCAGTGCATCTGTTTTGTTTGCTGCTATTTTGGACCGTGAAAACTAGATCAGTTAGTTGATAAGCTTAGAAACTACAAGAGCTGCAACCTTGTGAGGTTGAAATAGGCCTGGTTACTTCCATTTGGTTGACCCGGATGATTAGAATCAACCTGTAACACATGCATGCTCTCTCTCTCTCTCTCTCTCAAATAGACAGCTGGGGACTAAGGTATGATGATCATTTTGGCCTTTAATCCTGAACTAAGGTGTAATTATCATTTTGGGGCCTTTAATCCTGAGAACTCCGGTGTTCATGTGCAATTTCATGTGCCCCAGCTAAGGATGATTTTGGATGTTCTCTTGGAGATCAGGTTTTGCATAGATTCCTTTAGTATGGATTGAAATCTTCCGCTTGGTATATTCCGAAGTTATAAATAGATGGTGAATCCTTAGGGCTCAAGCGATGGACCAGGCATCTCTTTGCCGACATGAAATGAATGAATATCGTAAAAGCAAGAGATAAGACAAAGCACTGATGATTAAATAAAGAAGGGGTTAACGCCGTTAACCTAATCCGGCAATAGCAGGATGTAACTAATTTTTGGAACCTTTGTGAAGTAGTTGTACAAATTTTTGTAACTTTAAAAGTACTAAATAGTCGGCTTTATAGTATCAGCTGTATTCATAACAATAACATAACATCCATAAACGGCCTAAGGGACCTTCGGCGTTTACCACAAAACACCAATACCGGGCCAGAAGGCATTGTCTGTGTGCACCATCTTTTTGGTTCCTACAATCGATAGAGTTTTGAACCCCAATGTGACATTATCCTAGGAGACGCCAAAGTTGCTTGAAATGGAGAAAATTTACAGTTTCGTCTACATATATTCCAAAACAAACTTGTTCTTTTTATATTTTCTTTAGGGCCATTGAGCAAAGTTTCGCTTGTATTTGGGCCAACAAAGAGAGAAAGTTTTGTTTTCTCAAAGTTAAGAACTCTAAACCAAATCCTTTCCACTGCTACACACATTAACATTGCAATATCAACACCAACCAAAAAACATTCAGAGAGAGAGAAGTGATGACCAAAACTGAGATCGCCCACCGACGGCTGATCGATCCCTCGTTAATCTGACAGGCTTCAGATCTAAATGTCAACATCCCTAGTCAGCAAAAGGCTTCGACAACATCAGAAGATCACCCATGTTTCTCCTTCCCCAAAATCACCTGGACTCATAGTGGTCGGAGGTGGTCAGACCAAACTAAGTGTTCACGTCTCAGGCCCTGAAGCATGGCATCAAAAACCATATGTGGCCTTGATGAAGTGAGAATTCGAAGAATATACACAGTAGAGGTGCTAGTCTTTGTACTCGGTTAGCAAAGGCAGCATTTAAATTAGTTTGAGCCTGCCCTTGATTTCTTCGTTTTCTGCCTGCAAGTGGTGAAAGGGAGAAAATGTTAGCAAAATCCCCAAAAGAAAGGAAACCCAGCCTAGGTATTTGACAAGGAACCAACCAAAAAGAATCTTTCTTTTCTTGTGCTAGTAGCTCTTCAAATGAAATATCTGGGACTTCTGAATCTTCAGCTTCCATCGGTTCACCAGATTTAGCCTTCAACTCCATGCAGGCACCAACTTCAAGCATCTAGAGAGAGAGAGAGAGAGAGATCAAAATGTAGCGCATATAGATAAACACAAGCACAACTGATTGAAACGACAGGGGAATATCAGGCGTAGGTAGTTTATGATCCAATTATTGTGAGATACTTCAAAGGATCGTTCGAGAAAAAAAAATTGTGAAGTAAATGCTTTCACTCTAAATTAACAGACTTCAACAAGAATTAAGATGTGCATCTCACAATTCCACTACCAATAGCACAATTGCTAAAGCAGAAATGTCACCTTCTTGTAGGCTGGTGAGAGTTTGAGCTGCTGTTGGAGCCAGTTATAAACAAATGCATCTTCTTCAAGTCTCTTCTGTTCCAACTCTAACTTGTATATCTGGGTTTAAATAATTTAAGAGCATGAAGATTATAAAATCCACTTCCTACTAATAAAATCACATTGGATTCATGGCAAACCTGCTGACGAAGTCGCTCAAAGGAGGATCTATCTGCCTTAAAAAGCAAGGCTTTTGCTATCGTAAACTTGCGCTGTATAACCTCTGACCTGTGTACGAAGTTCAGCTGTTAAGAGTCTGTCATTATACACAGATCTTGAGATAACTAGACAAGGTAGATCCAAGAAATAAAAATTCTGTAGACGGCATGCTCAGCTCCTAGGCAAAGATGATTGAGACTTCTCGAAAAAATTTTAAAACTCAAAATAGGCAAACAAAAAGGGGCTAACGGACACAGTAATCATGAGTCAAACATAAAATTACGCGCTATTTTCTGGGATATTCAGAACCCCCAACACCACAATAAGTTGGCGAATGCTGTTTTATTTGGGGATCAGCTGTGAGTTCAAAATTTCGTTGGGAGCAAAGACATACAAAAAGAGCTCAAGACTGAAAAAAGAGCTCACTTACAGAGAAGCTATAGACCTCAAAAGGTGTGAAGGTTAAGATTTAGGATATGAATTTTTTTTAGCTAGCATTCAATAGATGATGTGACACTTACTTGTGTTGTAGCTCATTTCTAGCCTCAACCAAGCAATTAGCAAACTGGCTGACCTGCAAAATGGAAGAAGATGCAAAACTTAAAGCCCTTAGCAAATGCAAGTGAGACCAAATAACCTGAGATTCCATCCACATAAAAATGAGCATTTTGGCATGTGCTAAGCTTTACCAAATAAGTACGAATACAAACTTCTTAACCGAACGTGAAAAAAACTATTTTGACCAAGGAATAAGATTGACCTACAGAGTCTGCTTAACATATAAACAAATAAAAAAGGACCATGAAAAACAAATTCACACGAACTTAACACAAAAGATGAGAAGTACAGTATTGTGATAAATCATTAGAAGAAACCAAAAAAGTCATTTCCAACACATCTAGCAAAATCTCTAGTACCAGTAATTGTCATTGACATAATAAAACCTCGACACATGTAGCATAAACAAACAAAGGTCATTGCCAATTCCAAAAGATTGATTTGCAATTGCTTTTTCAGGGAATTACAAAAGGTTTTGAAACTAGAAGTTCATATGATTTAAAAAAGAAGAAATTCAGCAGAAATATCATGATGCAGGATCTCTACCACGCCTACATGCAAAAGCAAAGGGCATAGGGTATCGTTTGTGCCTTGCGTTTATCAAATACTTTCCCTCAACAGACTTCTTAATTATTCATAACCTCAATAGTAATGACCAAATGTCGTATGAATGTGCACCGCGTTAGAATTTCACTTCCATAAGTTCAGAAGGCTGCCAATTTAAAGGATTTGACATTAACACAGTTCGCCATCCCATAAACTGATTTAACCAGGGAAACTTGTTGAAACTACTTAAAGTTACACACAAAAGTCTTCCAAAATTATGGCATATGCATTGCAAATGCATCCAGACTCACCAGTAAATGACACGGATAAGAGCTTCATCATCCAAATTCATCATTCCAATTTCACGATATACAAAAGCATCATGAATATCAAATCGAATTTATACGGACATTACCACCCAAAAAGCATTCAACAGCTCATTGACCTAAAACCACTAGCATTATAAGACCGCCGCATCTTTCTGGCTCAAACTCCAACCTAAAACCAATCTAAATCCCTTACCAAAAAAAGAAAAAAACCAATCTAAATCAATTACAGAAACAAAAAGAAAAAAATTTTCAAAATGCAAAGAAATATTAAAGAAAGAAAGAAAAACCTGAGCAAGGGTCAATCCTTTGGACTCATGGCACTTGACGAGCTCATCATAGTGCTGCTTGATCCTCCTCTGCGTGGCACTGCTGGAAGAGGTAAACGGGTACAGGCAAATCAGTTCGGGCTTCTCCGACACGGTCCGACCCGAACCCGACTTCCCCTCATTCCCTTCCTCCTCAGCGGCCCTCGCATCCGACCTGCTCTTGCTCTTCTTCTTGGCCCTCTTCTTCTTCCTCTTCCCTACCTGGGCCGGCCCAGCACAGCAGTGCTCCGACCCGGAGACCGACTCGTCGGCGTCGCTGCACAGGCTCGCGGCATCGGAGGGCAAGATCTCGAGCAGCAGGGAATGGGTCAAGTGGGTCGGGTCGGGCTCGGGCTCTGGCTCTCGGGCCCCATCGTTCCCGTCGGCGGCGGGCGGCGTCGACGGGCGGCGGCGGCGGCGGTCGTCGTCGTCCTGCTTGGGGGTCTCGGCGCGGGTGCCGCGGAGCTTCTTGAACAGGGAGAAGGAGGCGAGGAAGAAGGAGAGGACGGCGAGGGTGAGGAAGGCGGAGTAGAGGAGGGAGAACATGAATTGGCCGTCGCGAGAAGGGTCGCAAGAAGGCGACGACGACGGCGGCGACGGCGGCGACGGCGGCCGTGGAAATGGAGGATCAACCGCGGGGTGGAAAGCCATGGCCGCCATCAAGGCGCGTCATTCGCGGAGGAGATAGAGAGATAGAAAGAGAGAGAGAGGGAGAGGGAGAGAGATTTCTTGGGTTCGCTTTACGGTGAGGTAAGGGGAAAGCGAAAGTGACGATGTCTAGAGAGAGAAAGAGAGAAGAGAAGTAGAGAGAGAGAGAGAGAGAGAGGGGAAGAGAGGATGAAGGTTGCTGTTTTGGAGCTTCTGAAACCTTCGGAATCTACTGAGGTTTTTTCCTAGTACCGGTCGCACTGCGCGTGATGGAAAACGTGGTACTTTTGTAGAAATATTACGATGTCGTGTATAACTGATCTTTTGAAGTTCTTATCTAATTTAAGGTCAAATGTGCTTAACGAATGACAAGTGTTTCGAAAGACATTCCTTAATACGACTCCGTTATATTTTCTGGAGGCATCGTATAAATTAAGAAGAATGGATAGTGACACAAATAGTCTTTAAACTTTAATTTAATATAAACCATGAACTTTAGCGTAATGTGGCAAGTGATCATTGAATTTTTAATTTATTCGATATAATTCTAGGATTTTCATTATATATTCAACTTAGTCCCTCAACTATATGAAAATATTTAATATAGTCTCTCCATTAATTTAAGTTAAGGGACAATATTGAACAAATTGAAAGCTTAAAGGTCATATTTGGCTATAACTTAGGGATCGTATTAAATATATTGAAAGTTTGTGAGCGATATTGTATATTGAGCCAAAGTCCAACGACTATTTCTATCATCTTCCCTAAGAAGAACCTGAGTTTCTACATCACTATCAACGAAAAAGAATTCTTTCTATAAGGGGTAGGGAATTGTCACTATAACGCGGTAGGTACTTTTAACGAAAATTAACTATTCGAATGCGCATGTTACCATCCAAAAGAAGCTATATAAAGTAATGAGAATCTTCTACATACGATATGTTATTATATAAATGTGTAAGTTAATAACTTCATCTAGTAGGTCACGTATTTTAATGGTGAAATTCTATATTTTTCAATATTATAAGCAAACTTATCAAAAACCCTTCAAATTTTGAATTACTTTCTTTTCTTTTCTTTTTTTTTGGCTTTTTACAAATCGAATAATGATTCTTCATTAATTAGTGATTGAAATATTTGGTAATGAGACGATTCCGCAGATTTTTATCTTCAAATTTTTTACACACAATACACTGCAATTTCATTAATGTGAACAAAAGAAATTATTTGCACTGACGGTATCATGATTTTTATGAAAACTCAATTTTTCATAATTTGAGATTATTTGGACCAAGGCAACATGACAATGGATTTTGTAAATAGACTAGACATATGACTTTACGCTTTTCGCTTGACAATCCCAATAGAATGAATCAAATGGGAGTTGAATTTAATTTCTCTGCTCCGTTTGAAATATGAAGTCTCGATTGTTTTCTAGCTCGACGGGATGAATTCAAATCAACTTAGAAAGGGAGAAATTCATGAAGGGGATTGATCTTTGACCTATTAATTTCTCATCCGAGCCTGCATCTTTCACATCTTGACCTACCCACATTCTAGGAAAAAGAAGATATGATCAGGTGTTCTCAAAAGCCTGCTAGAAATGGACCATCCAATGCAATTCCATCACTTCCTAAGTAGACCACACATCCGCCTATTGATGGAGACACCGACGATCCAAGAGGCCTTGCATGGCTCAAGAGATATCTCCAAGAGACAAAATAGCATTGGTTGAGAGACTATTAAAAGAAGGTTTGATATGATAATCTTCTAGAGAGAGAGAGAGATCTGAAATGGCCATTGATGAAAATGATGCTCAAGGGAGCTATTATTGTATAAGGGTGGCATCTTACGCAAAGAGCCATCAGTTGGTGAGACTGAGCCCATGCTTGCATGGGCTTTTGATAAGATTTCTTCTAGGCCTGGTTCATCATGAAGGTCAACGAACTATTTCCATGGGCTTCTCCTCCTCCAGAATCTTTGCTTCTTGTGCCGCAGGTTACTTTCGACTTTGAGTACACAGTTCACTTTCTTCGATTTCCTCTTTGATGCGTGGAATATATCGCTAAACTCAAGGGTCATCAAAGTGTTCTTTTTCCCTTTTTCTTAGAATGAGAACTTCCTGAGCCATCGAAACGAATGGTCCATTCCCACGCCAGTACTTGCCGGTTTACTGGCTCATATACATGAACAAACATGGCAAGTAGGAGCCAGGTCAGTATAAACAGACGAGTTATCACTCAGAATGAAGATTCGAGCACCAAACTTGAGACTGAATTCATTAAGACAAGGCCCAGCAATGATGAACTCACAACATGATTTTGGACTACATAATTGATTAGACATTTGAAACATTTGTTACAAATTTTGCTTCCAGGAAGTCAAATCCAATGGCAAATACATTAAAAAGAAAAGTTGGAAGCCAGAGGCTTCCATCTTTTGAAAAATACACCAGAAAGCACATGGACTCAATTGATTATGGTCTCAATGTGCTATCTCCCACTTCTCTATAACTTGCAGGGAAACAAAGCTAAGAGAAACTGAATATGTATGTACAGATAAAGCTTATAGCTATCATCTCCAGGAATCTTGGCAGGGCCTTTCGCCGTGCGTGTTGTCATGTATCTGTACAACTTCACCTTGGAAAAGCCGAGACAGATCGTTCTAGGAATTTTGGACACGTTGAACTTAATTTACCAAAATGCGGAACCTTCGTTCCGTAGGATTCAGACTTTTTTGTGGGCAATCAGGAACAAATCGCCTCCACAGACAGTTTCTTCATGACACTAGGGCACGGATCTCCACCAAATATTTCAGGAGTGACAGGAACTGTGCACGAGTTTTGGCCAACACAAGTCTGCGAAAGAAGCAGTTCTCAAGGTCAATAAAGCCCAGAAGTACGTATGCAAATGTAGCAAAACTGGGAAAGAAGGAACTCAAGAATGTGCAATTGTTGCATACCTTTTGGAAGACATCATATGAGTGGAAGGCATGGCAACTTCCCTCGCGGAAGCTTCCGCAAACGCCTTCTGGTGTTCCAAAGCTGGCAAACTTGATGGATGAGATTTTCTGTCCCGGTGAGCATGATAGATGGGCTTTAGGCCTCAGTGGCTTGTTGACTTTACCAGATGCTTGCATTTGATAATTCATGAGAGTTGGCTGCCACTCGTAAATATCAGCACACACGCTATCAACGTCTCTCCTAACCAAGGAAATCCCATTCGGGTCCCCGCCCCATTCTTCAAAAACAACTAACAAGTTCCCTGTTGGATTAAGCCATGTACGAGGAACATGATACCTGAAATTTTTAATCACAAGTCAGTTGAGAATTTTTGGTTGAGGCTGCTTATAGAAAGAGATTGAAATGAGTTATAGCATTCCTCTCACCATCTCTGTGAAGCTTCACCACAATTGCTTAGACATTTCTTCTCGCTGTAGGTCCCAGCATAATTACAACCGCCACAAGTACCAGATGCTTTATACGCAGGCCAGTAACGCCCAATGCTCTGTCCATTAATCCAAATTTGACCTTTGCCCATGCTATTCATATCCAGAGCCAGTGGAGCATTACCGGCGGGAGCACTGAAAGTAGTCTGGAACATGATTTGAGGATGTTAATCAGTTAACTAACGTTTAAGTTTATAGCTGTTTTATCAGAATGAACAACATTCACAGCTTCTGCAGAATTCACTGCTCTAATACAAAAGGCATCGATGGTTTGGGACTGGCTTTATGTCAAGATACTTACTTTGAACCATGTCAGTGGCTGCTTCCGAGCCACTAAAGATCCCTCAGCCCACTCAACCGAGGAACTCCCTGTGAGAGAATGAAGGCTCAAGGCTTCTCCTTTAAGACCGACCTATACCAGAAAAAAAGGTACATTTAGACAACTCTGAGCATTTCAAAATGACAAAAGAAGACATGGAGGGATGTCAGAGACAAACCTTATAAGACCATTTCTGCCATGACAAGTCCCTCTTCCCTTCATCGAGACCGTACAATGTTACAGGACCAAGGACACCCGCATTCCATCTCTCAAAATGTGGACCAACATTCTGGTGAGAATAAAAAAAAGAGAAGCATAATAAATTAAGTCCACAAGTTAAAAACATATTGAGGTTGATGTAGACGCAAGAAAGGATGAAGAATGCCCACCGGTAGCCCAACGGCAATACTTAACAATGCAATTCTATTTGTACCAGCTCTCAGCTTGACACCTTGGTTGAAAGTAAGTTTTGGAAATTCCAGACTTCCGTATGCAGTTCCTGCATGAAAATGAAGTCTAAAGTCAGAAGACAGAAACTACCATCTGACTATACTACCTATGCGCACATACATTGAAAAAGACTGCATGCATTGATGAAGGGCAATATGTTGTCTGATTTTAGTTTTCATTTTGGCATTCAACTTCTTACTCAGACCTTCTTTTCCCAATTTAGTTGACATTACAAACACAAGGATGATGAGCCTGCTCTGCTCGCAGTGTGCTACTGTTTAAGTTTGGAACTTTTCATGTTGAAATTGCATGGCTGTTCATGAGGAGCTTTTTAAGATTTCCTTTCCACAAAAAGCTTTTAAACAGGGCACAAGAGTGATACAACTAAATGATAGATGCGGCAGAAATACAGTAAAGGTAAGAAGTGCTCCACACCTGAGGCTTGGCCATTGACAAAAACATGCAAGGCATGACCAGCTGATTGGACAGTAAGAGTTGGATATTTGCCGCTTCTTAAGAACACTTCCTTGGAATTAATGTATACACTGGAAAGAGACGAAAACAGGAGACAAAAATTTTTAGGATGGAGAATTGCTTCAATGTGACGTGATCTTAGCACAAAGTCATTGCTCCTTTTCTTCCCTTTGAAAGTTAAGTAGTGTTGGTTATTCCTCACTTACTCTGTCGTGTACCACAGATAATCAGAGACATCTCTTGTAGTATTTATCTGCTCTAACAACCCAGCCATTGTAAACGAATTGTCTTCGTATCCAGCAGGTTCTTCATTGTATGCCTGCCAAGAGAAGCCTCCATGAATGGGAACAGGAGTCATCTTCATCCGTGCACTCTGAGCACCAACCTGCATAGCAATTTCAACATGTATTCAGTTTTGCCATTGCAAGATACTCTTTTTACGAGAATTTTGGTTCTCATACCAGTGACTATAGTCTATAGCTGAAGACAGAAACATAGGATAAATTGCAACTCCACCACTTGCTAATTATGCAATGATATGGACAGAAATATAAAAGACTGGATCAAAGCAATTATTTTAGAGCTATGGATACTCTGTCCACATGCCTTCTTTCATGCTGTCTTTCTTTTAACCTTTCCTGGTCATGGCTTACCATGTCTTGAGGATGTAAATATGACAATCACCCTGAAATCTACAGTGTCAAAAATAAAAATAAAAGTGGTCCTGTAACTCACCCTAGCAGTGTTATATGCAGTGTTCTTGCAGTCAGGTAATATGCTGATGGACCAAGGAGGAAGGTTATAATGCATATTCCCCCAAGAAACTTTTGCAAAAGCATTTGAATGGTAATTTGTAAGGAATGCAGCACACGCCCCGGACTTTGATCTGAATACATGAGCCTGCATTTAAGTAAAGAGGGTCATGAACTCACTAGCTCAAATTCAATCCAATCGGAGATAGGTCAAAATTGAAGCTAACCTCTTCATAGTTCCCAAGTTTCGTCACAGTAGGATTACCAGATACTAAAGCTGGTTCACAAAGCTTTATCGCTCTGTGCAAATCTTTTAGATGGCCCCATTTGGGTTGCCTCAATAATCCTGAAAAGAGAAGATGGAAGAGATCCTCTCAGTCACCTAAACTTATAAATTCAATTATGTTATCAATCTTGTTCTGTCATTTGTAAATCTTCATCAAAATAAATGAAATGAAGATGGCCCAGTATATCATATTGCAAGCTGTCGTTTTCCTTCTTTTATGGGCAAGTTCTGGTACAAAAGTACATAGACGGATTGATAGGTTAATTGCCAAAGGTAATTTCATTCTATTCTATCACAAAAATGTATGTTATTATTCAGGGTGGACCCGCGCAATGGTCTATTCAATAAGACAGAGGTTTATTCCAAGTAAGGACAACATTTTATGCAGAGGAAAGCAATGTTAATGCAACAAAGTAGTGCAAAAATCTACAGACTTTCGAGAGCAGAAGGCCAAAGGAAGTGACCGTCAATTTTCAGAACAAAGCTTTCACGTATGAAGTGTCGGTAGAGGGACGACATGAACCTATTACGCCGAGAAGGTCATCACCACAATTCCATCAAAGAGTCACCATCTATCTTAACACACAACAACAGTACTTATTGCTCGACGACATGCCACTTTGACTAGGCCATCCATTTAAACTTTTGTCGACAAAGATGGGAACTTGAGGGAGGAAACTTCTAATAATAACAAGAAACCGCTTACCGTATTTATTTAGTACAGAGGATCACCCACAGAGAACCTAATAATAGTGGTTATTCAATACTACTCATACAACAGAAACCACGTACCGTATTCATCGAGGGGAGCATCATAGTCATAGCTAGTAGCAATGAATGGACCACCAGCAGTTCGGCCAAAATTTGTTCCTCCATGGTACTGATATTGCAAAGAGAGCCTCAGTGCAGCTCAAACAAAACTAACTACATTTATGAATTTGAAGAAACTGTCGTAGTACCATATAGTAGTTGATGAATGCTCCACCCTTCTTTATGAATCTTGCAACTGAGAAGGCCAGATCTTCAACTGGACGGTTAGGAACTGGACCTCCAAACTCAGTGTACCTGGATGAAAGGAAAACAGAGGAATCAGAAAAAGGAAACACCATGACTGGTAAGACTGGCACAGCATTGAACTTCAAGAAAGGATGTAAGAATTTACCAGCCTGTCCATGCTTCTGTCCACATCTTGGGCTTATAAGCCTTGTTGGGAGAGAAATAGTCGCAGTAGAAGCCATTGCAAGTATTGATCTATTGCAAAACGATGAGATGCAAGTGTTACCCAAATTGACATGACAGTAACTGAAACAACAGAAATCGATCCTCCAATGGACCATCTCTGGAAAGCACAATTTATAAGTGTGCTTTGAGCCAATTGAATATTACTGAGATCATTTCTTTTATCTTTCTAATCAGGTAAAATAAGTATTTACTTGTTACTGACATTACTGAAGCTGAAATTTGAACCATTAGGAATACTTAACAGTGACATGGGTCCCGCTAACATTACGAGAAGACAATAGGACAAAGGAAGTTAAAACTGTATAGTGCAAGATATCTGATTTTAGAAAGTGTAAGAGTGAGCCATGTGCAATGTCAACTAATTATTAAAGCAGCCATGAGTTGTCTGGAGAGAACACTGTGTTGTTGCAACCCCACCAAACGATGAGGGATTGTGTCATGAGAAACATCCATCTCAACAATAAGATCAGAAACGTTCATGGTTCCAGAACCGAGAACTTCAAGAGGGTGCTCACAATAGGATCAGGGGCATCATCTTGCTTGCACATGACCCACGGGACACCAGTGCCTAGACCCACTGCCATTTCGGCTGCCCATTTGGTGTAAGCTCGACCCGATGCACCGATTTCGTACTCCATGGGTCCATATTCATTCTCAATCTGAATCACAGACGACAACAATCAGACACCGCCCAAAAGAGATATCTCAGTAAATTTTTTCATCCAATGATTAACAAGCAATGTCATTGGAACAGTGAATCATGAACCTGGGACAAGATTATCGGTCCACCCTGCGACTCAAACAGCCGTTCTGCTTTCATCATGTTGACAATCTTTGTTGTGAACTTTTGCATGTAATACTTCAAGATGGCAAGAAAAAATTCAGTAAATATAACAAATTCGTTTTTAAGAGGAAGAAATATGAAGATAAATAAAAAATGTCTAACCTTGAATGGTCCATTATCTGTTCTGAAGCTAATACCACGGACGTATTTCAGCCAAACAGGGAACCCACTGGAAGCAGAAACAAGTTTAGAAAAGACTTGACAAAAACCTCACATGAAAACAGAAATTTTCTTCTATTTCTAGGACTAGGATAAATCATCTACATTACCCGAAATTCCACTCAGCGCAGACATAAGGCCCGACTCTGAGATGGACGTAGAGGCCTGCTTGTTGCGCGAGCTTGACAAATTTCACGAGATCATAGTTTCCCTCAAAGTTGTACTGAAGCAAAATAAAGCAAATTTAATCAAAACTAAACCTTTTTTAACTTTTATAATTAGCCTAAATATGAAAAGAAAAATAATGGACTAGTTCTGTTACTTTGCCAGGTGAAGGCTCATGGCCATTCCAGAAAACATAAGTCTGAATGACATCCAAACCTCCTTCTTTTGCCTTCCGAATGAGATCTGGCCACATCTGCAACCAAGCAAAGTTGAAGGCCATAAATTTTCCAGAAACAAGTTCTTAAGCTGACCAGCCGAAAAAGAGCCTTTTTTTTTTTTTTTTTTTTTTTTAATTTTCAAAATAAAGCAGCTTTTTGCTTAAGATAAGAAAAAAGATGCCGTAGTGATAAAAAGCGCAATATTGAGAGGCCCATTTCCAGCATGATAGCGAAAAGTGGGGGGGCGGAAAGATCATTCAGCCGAAAATGGAGACACATTCAACCTAAAAATAAGGAATAAAAGGAGAAAAAAAAAGAAAGAAAGAAAGGAGCTACCTCAGGAGTGCTTCTGGGGTAGTGAATGGACCCAGAAATGAGGATCCTTCTCTGCCCATTAATTTTAATGGCCTTAGCATCATAAGACACGGAAGCTGTCACAGCAGTACAGAAAACCCATGAAGCCAGTACCACCACAACCACATTCCACATTACCACATCCACCGCCCTCAAACCCATACCACGAATGGATCAAAAAGAAGGAAGAAGGACCCTCGTCCCCAAAAAAGCGGGTTTCTTCTTATTTCTTGCTTGCGCCCACTTTATTCTATTCCTGATCAGAGAAGGCAGCACGAGCAAGTGACGGGCAAGGCCAAGAAAAAGAGGTGCTCGTGAAATTCTTGTTCCCTAGCCGCCCTTCTCTCTCTTTCTTGTTTTCTTGTCAACAAGGGAAAAAGAAATTTGAAAATGCGAGAACGGGCATGGAAGGGGGAAAAGAACAAGAACGAGTTTCACACTTCACAGTGCTTGCAGAGACCACCGACTGTGGATTAGCCTAGTGCTGATGCTTGCTGAAAAAATGGAGCTCGCTGCTGCTTATAAACACCGGAGCATGGAGGGTTTGAAAACGAAGGCGGGACCAGCCTTTAGGACTTTGGGTCCCACCCTCGATGCTCTGGCTCTCACTGACATTTTAGAGCTACTTCATCCAACAACAAAAGTGAACTTCTTTCCTCCAATAAATTCGAGAAAATTCAAGACTGCCGGGCCGATTTTCCATCGCCAAGAAGAGGAAATGGCAGCATTGGCAGGTGGTGGTTAAGGAGCCATAATGGCCGAAAGAGGTTTTAAATGAATGTTGTACTAATTGCATGTGGGAACTGCAAATATTCATTTTCTGGTCAAAACGAAAAAAAAAAAAATATATATATATATATATATATATATATATATTGTGTATTTTCTGAAAATATGGAAAAAGTTCTGAGCTTTAACTTTTCCTTCAGATGTCAGTAAAAATTCTACTGTTTGATGTGTTTAGCATTTGAAAGTCACAAAAAGATCATGAGGTCAAGGACACCCCAGCTACACAAAATGTTTTACTCCCCTTTTTCCATTAAATAAATTCAAGAAATGGAAACGAATAATCCCAAATTAGATAAAAAAGATATTTCCCCGTTTCCATTTTAATTTATGGAAAGAGGCGAAGGTTTTTTTTTTTTTTTTGCCCATAAGCACAAGCAAACTGACTCTTCTAACTCCCCATCTTCATTCCCGTGCCTTCGTACTTGAATCGAGAACATCCCCTTTTCAAAGATCTGCTAAAATAAAATGAAAATAAAATAATGGGCCACTCGTAAGTAACCCGAATGAGTCGATATAATAATTTAACTTCAAGTGAAGAGTATGTGAAATAGAACCACACCCACGAATTAGTTATCTGAGGAAGGCTTCACAGAGATCGGGCGTATCGACCATTTTTTTCCTCGTAAAAAGGAAAGTTGTGGCCGGAATTTCACGGACAACTTCATGTGATTGGCGCAACAATTTCACGGGCTTGCCAGTTAAAAACGACATGGTTTTGAGTTACAAGCTGATATATTAAAATTTAAATTAATTAGAAACCCAACAAAAATTCCCCACTGTTTCCGTCTTACAGAGATTCTCTATTTAGTCCCAATATGGGAATCGTACGGCTCCTACTGTTTTGTCCGCTTTCTAATGTTGGTCTTACGAGCTCCCACAACCACGCGCGCACCAAAGAGCGTGGTGGGATTATGTGGGGTTCGGTCGATCTTGTGATTTTACTAATCCTTTTGTTCGGACATGATTTTGACGATTTTAAACGTTTCGGTAGATACGTCCGTCCCCCCTCACGGGTCAAAATTAGGTTCCCCTAAAACGACGCCGCTTTAGCTGATAGCACCGGATAAACTAAATTATTTTCCATCCGAAAGATTCGAATCGCTACGCTCCAGTCACGACAATGTCCGCTTTCGAAGGTATTCTGATTTGCACATGTCATTCGGTAAAAAAATATGCTGCTCGGAGACAAAAATAGCCGATGCGACAAGTGATTCATATTTTGCGTACCGATTTCTTATGAGGCACGTGAATTTGCGGAGAGATATGGGTGCAGACTTTGCAAGTACGTGGTAAATGTGCAATGAAATTAATCTAATCAATGGGTAGTTCCAAAACTATAGTCGCTCTAAGTTGCTTGGGTTCATTAACTTAACATGATTGTCTTCCACCCTTTTTTAAGTATAGCCTATAAAAACCATGAAGTGCTAGGGGATTATTAAGGGCCACAGGTTGGTACAGGTCGCACCAAATTTTGCTGCTCATTGATCAATGATGTGCAAAGGAGAGGATTGAATCCGTATGATCGTTCCTTAACCGAAAACGAAGGATGACGATGGAAGTTCAGTTGATCGAGGAAAAATGCTTCCCTTTCAACCTTTTCTCTCGTGCAATGAATTAACGACACTCACCATCAAACTATAATTAGGACAGTTTCTGATTGAGAGAGGGAAAGGGATATGTAGTTGGAGAAAAGAACGGGAAGGAAAAATCTGTTC
Organism: Eucalyptus microcorys; assembly: GCA_014182515.1. Taxonomy (NCBI): domain Eukaryota; kingdom Viridiplantae; phylum Streptophyta; class Magnoliopsida; order Myrtales; family Myrtaceae; genus Eucalyptus; species Eucalyptus microcorys. Next base: position 30,979,323 of record CM024571.1, read on the forward strand.
TAATGCATTCATTTATGTTCACTACACATACTAGAAGCATCATCCTAGCGCAGGCGATGTGCAATTAAAGACATAATTGGCGCCCAACATCCTCGATCCGTGCATTGATCAATACCCTAATTGGTCAGTTTGACATTAGCAAGTGTGGGCAGCTTGACCTAGCAGTTGCGCCATTGCATGGAATTATCCTTTTTCGCCATACCTTATTGGCACTCGCACAGCTTTAAAACATGTCCTTATTGGTTGGAGCTTGTGCGTAACTTCTTATTTACCAATGTGAGCTATGGGATCATATACAAATTTGGGCACCCAGCATTCCCCTACACCCCTAGATCTAACAAGACTATAGGCATTTGGCCCGTTGCCAATATGAGAGTGTCCCATTCTAATCTTAGATTCTCGTGCTTGAACAATTTTAAAATGTGTCTTGCTAATTTGAAGTCGAACAATTTTAAAATGTGTCTTGCTAATTTGAAGTCACAAGAAACGTAGGTATTGGTACAACAACCTAGGTGCGAGCCATGTGGGTTGACGCCCAACAATGAAGAATTAGGCTAACATCCTTTATAATTAATCAAGGAGTTTTCATAGTCCAATGAATATTCATTTTTTGAAAAATTAACAGTCAATTGATCAAATAAGAATAAATCTCAACCATTATTTGATAAACTTTTTTCAGTTTTCATGTGTCACAATGCCACAAAAACGACGGGTTACAATTAGGGGATCAATCTCCCTTGACTGATTAATTACAACTGCTGGACTCTTTCTTCTCTCTACACATGTAAGATTGATGCCATGAAAGAGAATGAGAAGCTTCAACTTTCAGAAAATGGGAATGGAGGAGGGATTACTTGGCGGGAGGAGCAAGAGAAAGAAAAGGGGAAAAGGCAAAAGAGAACCATTCTTGACTTTTTAGTGGGATTTGGTTGGTTAGTGTTCTTGTTAGAAGTCTCATAAACTAAGCAATAGCAAGAAAGATTGCATGCACTTGACACCCCCATGCATGATTGGAAACACCAACCTCCCTCACCTTCTAATGCAAGATTTCAAGGATTAGGAATTTGTGAAGCTTTGTTAGGTAGATCCCCTCCAGTACACGTGTTCTTTCGAATACATATATGAGGCCCCCTTTCGTGCAAAAGGATGTGCGTGTCATTCAACTGAAAACCCTAGCTCGCTATGAAACTATTCATCTTTTTTGTCTTTTTATATCTTTTATTTGCACCGAAATTTGTATATTTTACTTTGCACTATATCAAGATAATTCAAGTTTGAAATTGTTCATGGTGATTTATATATATCTCAATTACTCATCTTTGTTTTTTGGAACACGTCACGACCTTAGAGGAAATCACATCCTTTTTTTAAAATATACGGTGAGATAAATGATGTTTGAAAATATCAAATTAAAAAAAAAAAATCTCCATTGACCAACATCATCACTTAGGTTATACACAATTTCTTTCCTTGATTTTGGTCTAATTTCTAGACCTCTGGGACTAGAGTGAAAGTTTAGAGTGGGTCTAGTTCAGTCCGTTATTCTAGAATTGAATTAAAAGTTTCCTAAACAATAAGGAGTATCGTGTGAGATTGAGAAACAATAACGAAATTTAAAAGAGAAGAGAGGAGACAAAAGAAGAAGAAGATGGGGTCCTCATATTGAAGGGCTCGATATCACGTTTCTTTGATTGAGCTAATTCTTTTTCTTTTGTCTTTTTTTTGGTAATATTGATGTTATAATAAATTGGGGATTAGGAGGGCTAAGGAACTAGCTGTAAGGGTCACGATCTGCTGCCTCATAGAGTAGAATACAGCTCATGTGGATTGAAATTTTCAACCACGTGTGGACCCAACTGTCTTCTCTCAATTGTGGGCTCATCGAGTAGGAGGCCAACTAGCTTACTCCATCATTCAATCAAGGATCAATTGCACACTAGTTCACCTTATGTTTCATTTTTTAACCAAAAAAAAAACCATACCCTAAATTAACTATACGAACACTTGATGCCTCAGCGTGTGGAATTCATCAACCATCATATCTTTGAGATGCTTGTGAATCTCGCTCCGGTTTATTTCTCACGGTCCGACACGTTTTATCTGAAGAAACCTGCCATTTGATGTGAATCTCAATGTAAATCATGCCCTTTAAGATCTGCAAAGAACTCAACACGTCATCTCTATGCTTAATCTCATTTAATTAATGCAATTCAAAATAGACTGCTCGCTAAAGGACACTGCAGCCCACATGATATCTTATTGAACTGTAACGAGATTGTTCAAATTGTTCTCATTTACTAAACGCAATGATATCTTCAAAATGCGTGGACCCTTTTGACCCGTTGACCCCACTTGTAGTTGTAGCGGCACGTTGGCCTTTGGGAAGCTATGATGACACGAAAGTGGATTAGGCATTTGTTTAATCCATGGAGCTATAGTCCCACCTACAAAAACTAAGGAAATGCACAATGGCATTTAACATAGATCAGGAGATCGATTCTTACAAATTCTCTTAGGGTGGTGTGTGAATTGAGGATGGACATCTGACGTAGGAGAGGATTAGGACAACACGTCGGCCAATGGAACGGTCCATGCTGAGGTGGCGAGACAGGGCGTCACATGTCAGCAAGCGGGCCCCCATGGGACAACAGGAACTGGACATGATCCATTGGAACTGTTTCTAGAGAAGTCTGTGCATGATGTGGAGTAGGAGCCAAAGAGGATTGAGTGAACCATCTATCATTCATGTAGTGGATCAGATTGCCACATAAACACTCCTTTTGTTTTGTGCTTGGCTAAGTGAAGTCCACATCTTTGATATATCTCATTGAATGGATATAGGGGGCCTACAATTTCTTATGATCCATGGGAACAGCGGTGATTTGGCTCAAGGCTGACGTTGCTCTTTTGCACTTTTGGGAGGGAGAGGAGAGGAAGGGGAAAGTGCAAAGTTCTAATAAATTCAAGAGGACCAAAAGTTGTGTGTATGTATGTGTTTGTGTGGGTCAGAAAGGGATCCACTTGAATTATCATGTGATAAAGATTTCATATCGTTGGGACCACATTTGATTCTCATTGATATTATGCATGTATCATAAAGTGTTTGCTTGCCCAATGTTTCATGAAATTATATTAGCTTGTCTTGTTAAGCTAAATGCATTTCTCTAAACCTCTAGGATGATGTGGTAACGTCCACTTTGACAAGCTTTAAGGTTTTAGTAGACCACCCGTTTCCTAATTCGAATGTATTGCTTTTATGAATGCAATCAGACTAGATCATCCAAATGCAGCGGGTAATTAGTTTATCGTTTGATTTTCTCATGCCACCTAGATATTCTTAGTAATATCATTCGGGTCTAGACCTTTACAAGCTCGCAAGATCACATAGAAAGCCAAATTACACACGACTGTGGAAGGCCGTACTTATCACGATGCTGGCCACCTCTGATCCATATCTCTGTCTTTGACTTGCGGTCTCTAATTAAAAAGATGAGTTGGGCTGATTAAGTTAATCAAAAGATGACCACGGTTGTTCAGACGTCAAAGTTTTGTCTTCAACTGAGATTCCCTGTTTTCTTGCATTGATTCTTCTTTGCTTTTTAATTTTAATTAAGGAATGGCGGTTGAAGTGTCTTTGAGAACTCTAATTGCTTGATTCTTTAGCTATGCGTGAAGCCATGCACTTTGAGTCGAGATTGCGTAGGAGGAGAATCAAGAAAGCTTTCGGTGTCATGAAAGGTATTATGCATGGCACTTGTTAGTTTATTCATTAGGACAAGGTGCACATAACCCAATTGAGGAAAAAGAGAAGACTAGACAGGTCTCTCAACACACTAGCCAAAGTAGGTAAGTTCCAAACATGGATTGGCCGAGCAAACAAGCTATCGATTTGAGTGAGTGCAATGGTGTCTATGCTTGATTCACAACGTTTGTCGCTCATAGTAATCTTGAGGCTTTGCCCACCGCTCCATGGGCGAGTTTTACCTAATGCATGTCGACAAAGTTGTGTGAATGATAATCATTATTACTAAAAATTGATTTATGGAATAGAAATCAATTTTTCTTTTCTTATTTTTGGATAAGTTTCTAAACAAAAATACGCGTTTGATAATGACACAAAACTTCTCCCTCCCCAGCGACGACAAGTGGCAATGGACATGAGGGGCAGGCAATGGATGGTGACCAACACCCAATGGTGGGGCGGTGGCCACCGACAGGGAGTCGCGACCAGCAACAACAATGGGTGGCAATCGATGGTGGTGGTCGCCATTGAGGGGTGGTAGTGATTGATGGCAACGAATAGCGAATGAGAAGAATTTTTATTTTTTATTTCTATTCCAAATCTATTTCTTGGCTAAAAATTTGTTCTGGAAATAGAAAAATGAAATTGGCAAAAACAAGTTTAGAACAGAAAAATAGTTATGGAACATAAATAGAATAGTTATCATGCATGCCCTTACCTATGTTCATGAACTTTCGGAGCCTTTTTAACATCCGTCCGCTGTTGGGCAAATTTGACTATTGATGAAAATGGAAAAATAGTAATAGATTCTTGATACTTTGATATGTGGTGATGATCATTGTCCTTGACGTATAATTTGCCCCCACTACTATTGCTGCCGAGTTTAGAATAAATATACTCCAAGATATATACCAAAGCCGCAGAGAAATGATTTTAGTAATTACTCAATTTCTCTTTTGAAATTTTATCTTAAATGTGTTAAAATTGCGTGTATGAAAAGAGAAGAAAAGATATTTTTGAAGCTGTAGCATTTATGGACAGTTGTAATTATTATAAATAATATATAAATTAATCTCTATACACAGACAACCAATCAACACATCTTTTGGGAATAGGTATTTTATTCCCAACCATCACCACTCTTCATTTTAAGAATAACTTTTTCTCATAACCACCAATAACCTCCTTTTAGGATGAAGAGTTGTCTCTTTTTATAACCAAGAGTCGTGTATCATTTTAACAAAGAGATATCTCTTTTGTGATAATAAACTATTTCAACATCCTCTAGGAAACAACATGGGAGAAATCATTTTCGAAAACCATTCTCGAGAATGAACGATGAATTTAAAAAGAAAAGGAGAAAAAAAAAAGAAAAAAAAAAAAATGATACACATAAAACAGCTCGCAAAAATATGCATTTTCTTTGCATTTCTACAACGAAATGGATTGGATAATTTATGTACCTGTCCAGTGAATTGGCTAGCTTGGATTCAGACGATCTTTTTCGTGGGTTTTTTGGCTTGAGTTTGATTCACCGTTTCATTATAACCAATATCCGACTATAGTGTTTACCAACGAAAACAAAAAATGAGTATACATATAAACAGGCATAGCTTCTTTTTCACTCATTTTTATCATTATGGCTCGAGAACATACAAAATTATGTCTTTCTTTGATTTTGGGCAATTACCGACTAATCATAATTGAACTTTGCTTATTAATTATTAGTCTGGCTATGATGCATTTATAAGGGGAATAATTCAATTTGACATTGGACAAAATTAGCTCAACCACCACCCTCTACCTATGTAGACCAAAACTATATGTCTCACTTGACTTAAACGCATTCCCCTCCCACTGCCAACATCTTTCGTGGGCTCAAATGAGGGCCAACCTCCATGTTCTATTCTAAACGGTGCTTGCGCTTTGGTAAACGTCTCTTTCACTCACTTTGGACCATCTTCTGAATCAGCAAATGTGCAGCTCAATCTATTATTGGAAAAATCCCCAAGAAAATGCAACTTCCACCTTTTTCCCCACCCTTTTCTTCAAGTATAAGAACAGAACATTAATTATTAGACAGGGACTTGAATCTGTTAGAAATTCACGTCGGTGTATTATTATCGTGCTTTCAATTCGCATTAATTTTAAAATGCCATAATATTATTGAACAAAATAAGCGATCGGCTTGCAACATATTTATAGTGGTATGTTATCGTGCCTTGTCATGTTCAAATTTTCTATGTGTATTTCGGCGTTCTTATCGTCTATGTAAATCGATCGCGTCTAAGTTTAATGTTATTGGCCTAGACCCAATCGAGCGAAAAGAGAATTGCGTCCCCAAAGTTGGTCATTTTCATTTTGTACACTTTACTCCACAAGTACACTTTACTCCACAAGAAAGGAGGTGAGGAACATAGCTTTCATTGTGACGCACGTGAAGTCCATTTCTCCTTCATCCGTTTTCTATGCCATTCGTTTACTCTGCTTTTTTTGTGAAATTTCCTTTTCTTTTGTTTTTTTTAGGAGGAAAGCTGATCAAGTTAACATGGATCAAAAGGAATCGAAATTTAGTGCCGGAGGCAATAGATTAGTATTGAGCAAACTAGAGTAGAGGAGCAAATCCAAATCCTTCTTATAAGTATTTAAACTAATAAATAGAGAAAGATAACGTGTATATGACGAGTATATAATCATGTAATCAGATGATGCGGGATATTTTAATATCCTTCTCACATGTAAGTCGAATGAGGAATGACATGTGAAATTTGACGAATGAGAGGCTGCGCACCCAAAATAAACCGAAAAAAAACCCGGCTTTTGTACCATTTAGATTGCGCTACGAGAAAAATTAAGTCAGCAGGCGAAGAGATTTTTCACTAAATGCTTGTTAGAAACTGAACCAAGCCAACCTGTTGTTAACATACATGCAATTTAGAGGGTGAGGATGACATGTGTGCACCACCTCCACGTCACCATTTCCATGCTGGATAACTCATAATCCTGTTTTGTTCTTTTTGTTTTTTAATAATATATTATCATGCATCATTTAAAAGAAAAGGGATAGGCATTCATTCAATCCTCTCTTATCTTGAATTTGTTGCTTTCAAGAGAAAGCAACTCGTTTGGGAAATGCATGAGATCATTCATCTGGTCTATTCACATGAACAGCCGTTGTTATTCCATGCTTCTGCCAGGGACTTAGTTGTAATCTTATCCTTCGACGGCAGACAAAATTTAAAAAAGAAGAAGAAAAGAATCGATTGATTTACCATGGATTGCCGCTAATTCCTTGACAAGGTAACCAAGGAAAATTTTGGGAAATAATCACTTAGTAGCGTTGGATTGAATGAATGCTAAAACAAGATTGTGAACCGAATTAGTCCAAATCAAGTGTAATAAGGTGGCCAAAATGGAGCTGGAATGAGTGATTTAATCGGGCCATTGGACAATCCGTATCGTTGGGCCATGTCGACAGGCAGAATTGCTGGGTGAATTATTGTCTGGTGGGCTCCTGTTGGGCCTCCAGTCAAGCAAAGAGGGCCCATCTAATTGGTTTCTTAGTACTTTATTTTGGTCATTTCAATAATCATTGTTCGAGAGAAGGTGACAAAAGTGCGATCGAGACCTAAGCCAGCCATCGTGAGTTCTCGAGGAAAACCCGACATCCCCCGTGACCCTTTTAGATGCTGCTGTGTGACATGCGTCTTTGTCGCGGAGGATGACGCGGCGCTCTCTTCCTAAAAGCGACGTTACTTGAGGCTTTCGCTTCGAAATCCCTAAAAAAATCGGCCTGAAATGGTGGACTGAATTAGGATAACCTTATCGTCCTAAAAAAATCAGGCAGGAGGACATTCCTTGATATTGAACTTGTCACCATCCTGACATTAACGTAAGCCAATGTCTAACCTTTTCATGTCCAAGAATATTTCAACTTCCTGTGATATCTTGACTAATGAGTGATTAGCATGATCTGGAGATCTTACTCATAAAGACCAACAATTTTTATTTGCACCTGAATTTTCGTTGTCGGACCGATCCGAACATTTCCGCTCGCTTACATGAGGGAAATTTTATAATAATCACGCCGAATTGAGGGCAACAAAACACAAATTTTCAGCCCACGGAAGAGGAAAATAAAATGAGGCATATGGATAAGTTTTCAATTTGGCTTTGAAGACAGATGACAAAATCTTGAGGGCCAAGAAAATTTTCTTGAAGAAGAAAAACTTGGCCATGTGAAAAATGTTATCAACTATGATAAATGGGAAACAGATTGCCACAAATTGAGGTGAGAGAGAGAGAGAGCTATCCAAAATCTGGTGTTGGCTTGGTCCTACAGGGTCCTATAGAATATGCATGGCCTGCCCTTTTTGCAGAGAGACATTCGGATATTGTTTCCATTGTCTGTTACTCAACAGCCTTATCTGCCTCTGCTCAATGTACCACACGCTATTCTGAGGTTCCATGGGGCTGTGGATTGGAAAGCAGTTGCCATTGTCATTGGATGGATGAATTAAATAATTTCTCAAGAAGTCATGCCCAAATTACTCACCTATAACATTGGGATTGGATGGGTTCGCAGCTCACGTAACAAACACAAATCGCTTCCCGAAATTAGTACTTGACATTAGAGGTAAATGCAAAGTTAGTATGTCTAGTAGAGCTTAAAATTATCACGTATGTTGAGACACATTTAAAAGTCAAATTAAAAATGCCACCTGAAATTTGATTAATAATTGACTTTCATACCACATGCATATAAGATTCATGATCAAGTGATATGAGGTATTGATAATGCACAAATTACTTACTTAAGCGCCATTTATAAGTCTGATTTTCTGCCCAAGAAGGACTTGTAGAAAAAGTACGAAAAGAAACACATCTATCTTATGAGGGTACTGCCACATATTGGACATGGCCTTCAAAGGAGAACCACATATGAACTGTGGATCGGGTTGGGTTAAAATGGTCCGTCAGAATATCCATTAATGCACCTAGTTCGTGACGGAACTGGCGAGAACAAGAACGAAGTACCACATACAGCCACAGTTCCAAAAGGCACGTTTACTTGTAGGATAAAAATAACCTGACTTTTTAAAATATTAAAAAAAAAACCCATGAATTTATTACTATAATAAGTTCTGCGGTTTATCCTTATTAGGTTCACTTCTTAGGTAATTTTAAAAATTAAGAATTTAAAATTTTTAAAAATTAAGAAAAATTTAAAAAATTTAAAAAATTAAGAAAAAAAAAAAAAAAAGGGAGGGCATCGTGACATCAAGGCTACTAAAGATGCATTTGGCAACTTGTCAAATAGTAAAAATTTATATTATTTTGTTCTCTAGAGTAAATTTGGAATAAAAATCCATTTGGTAAAATTTTTTCCCCTTTTTTTTTTTAAAATTCACGAAACGAACAAATTTGTGAATCAAAAAGTTAAAAAAAAAAAAACTCAAGTGTACCATTTTGTTGATTCCTTTGTCTTCTTCGGGTTCTGCGGTTTAATTTATTTCACTTCTTAGAATCAAAATCATACCAATTTTTTTTATATACTTTCTTCTCTAGATTTGGAATAAAAATTTTTGGTAAAATTTTTTTTTCGGAACTTCTTGTTCTTTGTTCTTCCTTCTTTTTTTCTTTTTCTTCTTCTTGTTTTTCTTCCTTCTCTCTTCTTCTTCCACTGCCATCGCCATCAGTCGTCAGTGACCAATTGGGGGAGGTCCGATTGATAACATTCTTGTCCAGCAATCTTATCTCTTGTATCTAATTTAAGATATTATTGATATTGTTCCCGTAATTTCTCTACTTACCTTAAGCATCCCCAATCATCCCTAATTTATGGCTCTTGTAATATCTTTATATACAATCTGTACAAGAGAGATCAAAATACAATAAACAGAAACTACGATTTCTTCATGGTATCAGAGCTGCATTTGGCATAATCGTCTTACGATCCTCAAATCTCTTTCTCCTCTCATTCTTCATCGACTTTCTTCTTCCCAAAGAAAATGTCGACATGCTCTAATCCATCATCTCGCCATCTTCATCTATCGCATCTCCCTCACTCGTTATCTCAAACATATCCAACTTGATACCCATCAAACTGAATAGCTCAAACTATCTTCTTTGGCGTTCTCTTTTCGAACCAATTCTCAAAGGTCACAATCTCATGTCTCATTGATGGAACCTCCCAAGCGCTTGCTTCAACTAATGAAAATTACAAGACATGGATTGAAAAAGATCAGATGCTACTCTCCTGGATCAACGCTACTCTATCTGAATCTGCACTTCCATATGTAGTTGGCGCTACATCTGCAAAAGTCGTGTGGGATGTCCTTGCTCATCGCTATGCCTCTCTCACTCCTGCTCATGTAATGTCTCTGAAAAGACAATTACATCACCTCAAGAAGGGCAACCTCACCATGCAAAAATATCTCCAACAATTCAAAACTTTAGCCGATAAACTTGCAATTTGTGGATCTCCGGTAAGTGATGATGATCTCCTAATTTGCATTCTCGATGGATTGCATGCTACTTACCGCTCCTTTGCATCCTCTATTCGTGTTCGTGCTCATCAAACTTCCATCACTATTGAAGATTTACACAATCTCCTACTCTCTGAAGAACTGAGAATCACTGATGATTCATTATCCAAAACTACTACCGCCTTTATTGCAAACCGGCAACCTCGAACTCTTTCTCCTGAGCAACACTCATTCACACCTCGTCTCTATAAGGGTGGCACTACGTATAGGGGACGCAGTAAGGGTTATTCCAATCAAGTTGGACTTCTCCCTACTCCATCATTTCGACCTCAAGGTCGTCAACTGAATATTGGTCGGCTGATCTATCATATCTGCAACAAACATGGCCACAATGCCATTTGACTGTTATTATCACATGAACTATGCATACCACGGTCGCAATCCTCTTGAAAAACTTGCTGCCATAGCTATTACACCACCTACTGATGATGGCACTTGGTATATTGATACCGGTGCCAACCATCATACTACAGCCAGATCTGGGTAATCTCTCCATCTCCGCTCCCTATAGTGGTTCTGATGAAGTTCATGTTGGAAATGGCCAAGGTTTGTCTATTACTCATGTTGGTTCCATTTCTTTCTCACATCCCATTTCTTCCATGCATTTAACTAATATACTCCGTTGTCCTCTAGCATCTACCAATTTAATTTCAGTTAGTCGTTTTACTAAATACAATAATTGTTATTTTCTATTTGATGATTCTCAATTTTTTGTGAATGACAAGCTAACGAAGCAAATTCTACATCACGGTTGAACTAAGAATGGGCTTATCCTATGCGGTTCCCCAAACCTTGCTTTAAACCTCAAGTTTCATTTTTTTTCCCGCATCAACTCCTCCACCTGGCATCATCGTCTTGGCCACCCTTCTATAGCTATTCAAAATCTTATTTTAAACAGCTTCAAATATCAAATAAGCGTGACAACTCTCTCTGTTCTGCATGTCAGTTAGGCAAAAGTTGCAAGTTACCATTTTCGTTGTCTCACATGCGCACTCAATTTCCACTTGAACTGATTCATTGTGATGTATGGGAACCAACCCCAATGTCTTTTATTTCAAAAAAATTTTTTATTATGTACTGTTTGTTGATGATTTCTCTCGTTACAGCTGAATATTTCCTATGTGCTATAAATATGATTTTTATGAAATTTTTATGGCTTTCAAACCGCAAGTTAAAAATTAATTTAATCATCGAATTAAATTTTTCCGCTCCGATGCTGGTGGCGAATTCACTAGTGATGCACTTGAATTTTATTTTCATACTCATGGCATTCGTCATCAATTTTCTTGCCCATATACACCTGAACAAAATGGTGTCGTTGAGCGAAAATATCGTCACATGGTTGAAACTGGTCTCACCCTTCTAGCTCAAGCCGGTATGCCCTCTCACTTTTGGTTTGAAGCATTCAATACAACTGTATATCTCATCAACCGCATGCCTATTATTTCTCAAATTTCCCCATATCAACAATTATTTCAACAAATTTCTAATTATTCTCATTTACAAGCCTCTAGATGCCTTTGTTATCCCTAGCTCCATCCCTATTATTCTAACAAATTGGAGTTCCGCTCTTCTTCGTGTTGTTTTCTAAACTATAGTACCTCTCATAAAGGGTATCGCTACTATGACATGCAAAGTCACCGAGTTTATATATCTCGTCATGTCAAATTTGATGAATATGTTTACCCATTTATCACAAACTCTAACTCTCCAAAATCCCCTACCACTTTACCCTTACTTGGTCTTATCTCCATCTAGCTACCATCAACCTCTGCCCCCACGGATACCGCATGGGTTGAGCCCACCATTAGCCCCGCCAATGATGTTGCCTCTATTTCGCTAACTATAGATGAACCCCAATCTCCTCCTTTACCTTCTTCTATACCACCTACTACCATACCACCCCCTCCCCCACCACCTCTCACCCACACTCATCCCATGATTACACGTTCTCAACATAGTATTTTCAAACCAAAAACCTTTACTTCTCGTTATCCTATCGCTTTATCTTCTTCTCTTCCCTTGGAGTTGACGTGCTACACTCAAGCTTCCAAATTACCTTAATGGCGAAAAGCTATGGACGAGGAATTTAATTTCTTACAAGAACAACACACTTGGTCCCTTGTGCCATTTAATCCAACCATGAACGTCGTCGGCTGCAAATGGGTTTATTGAATAAAACAAAACCCAGATGGCACCACCAATTGCTATAAAGCTCGCCTCGTAACAAAAAGATTTCACCAACAACCTGGCATTGACTTTGTGGACACTTTTAATCCTATTGTAAAGCATACTACTATTTGGGTCATTCTCACATTGGCAGTCACTTATGGATGGGCGATTCAATAACTTGATGTCGAATGTACATTTTTACACGGCAATCTTCATGAAACTGTATATATGGCTCAACCATCAAGCTATGTTGATCCTGCTGGTTCTCATTCTATTTACTTAATGCACAAATCCATCTATGGTCTACGGCAAGCACTTTGTGTTTGGTTTGAAAAATTAACAGCTCGGCTCGAAGACATTGGTTTTTCAACCACTATCTCGGATCCGTCTCTTTCTTCATTTACAATCATGGCTCTACCATTATCTATCTCTTATCATATATTGACAACATTATTTTAACAAGAAATGATTCCAAAGTTATGTCTACTATTGTTGAGGAACTTCGTCACTCATTTAAGATGAAGGACTTAGGCCCTTTGACTTATTTCTTGGGCATTTAGCTTGTTCGACGAAGCCCCCATCATATTTTCCTTGATCAGGCAAAGTATATCCATGACCTCTTCTATCGCACCAATATGCTGGACTGCAAGCTTGTTTCCAGCCCGACTACCTCGAATAATCTCAATCATTTAAGCAGTGACCCTGTCTCAAATCCTACACTATATAGGAGTGTTATTAGAGCACTTCAATATGTTACTCTCAATCGTCCTAACGTTAGTTATGCCATTAATCAGGCTTGTCAATTTCTCAAAGCACTTGAAGAACACAATTGGCATGCTATAAAGTGTATCCTTCGCTATTTGAAAGGCATAATCTCTTATGACATGTAGATTTAGCCTAGTCCTATTTCTTTACATGCCTATTGTGACGTTGACTAGGCTGGCAGTCCCGATGATCGTCGCTCTACTAGTGGCTATTGTTTATTTCTCGGGGCCAACCCTGTTTCCTAGAGTGCAAAGTAGCAATCTACTGTTGCGCATTCTTCTACAAAGGCCGAGTATCATTGTCTTGCTCAAACAATTGCTAAAATTCAATGGCTCCTCTCTCTTCTCCGAGAATTACGAATCTCACTCCCACATGTTCTAGTATTGTGGTGCGACAATATCTCTGCCATTGCTCTAACTCGGAATCTAGTTTTTCATAGTTGCACTAAACATATTGAAATAGATTATCACTATGTTTGTGAATTGGTGGGTCGCCAGTTACTTGACATCCGTTACATCAATAGCTGTGATCAAATCGCGGACATCTTCACCAAAGGACTGTCATCAACACGGGTTCGTCTTTTACGGTCCAAGCTTCACATTGTTGACAATGCTTCGCTTGCGGGAGGGTGATAACGTTCCTAGTCAGCAATCTTATCTCTTGTATCTAATTTAAGATATTGTTGATATTGTTCCCATAATTTCTCTGCTTACCTTAAGCATCCTCAATCATCCCTAATTTAGGGCTCTTGTAATATTTTTATATACAGTATGTACAAGAGAAATCAAAATACAATAAATAGAAACTACGATTTCTTCACCGATGACCTCACCTTGAGGCTCGCCGAGCCAGGGGGAGGTCCAAGCTCGTCTCACCGATGGTCAAACGAGCCTCGCCTAAGCCCCCCTTGGCCACCAACGAGCCTTGCATGGGTCTTCCCCGGCCACCAGAAAGCCTTGCTTGGCTGGGTGAGGCTAGACCGAGCCTAGAGCTAGTGAGGTCAAGCCCCACTGGCGGTTGGGTGAGGCCGCTCACCTAGCTAAGGCTCAACCGAGCCTCACCTAGTTGTCGATGAGGCTCGACTAACGAGGCATGGCCTCGCCAAGGGCTGATGATGCTCCGACAGGTCAACGGCCAAAGTTTAAAGAAGAAGAAGGGAAAGAAAAGAAAAAAAAAATGAAAAAAATGATAAAATTATTAAAAAATTAAAAGAAAATGGTTTGGAATAGAAATTTTGAGGATGGTGTCAAACGTAATTCTATTTCGGAATAAAAATTTTGAACAGTTACCAAGTACCTTAAAATACTTAGAAATTGTTCCTAGGAATAAAATAAAAAAGAATTATTTCTTATTAGAAATTATTATCGGAAACAGAATAATCACCAAACTCGCCATAATATTCTCTTGAGAATCCAATTTTGAAGCAAAGGTATGATGTTCTATTGTTTAATTATTATAAAATAATATTAGTCATCTAGACTATTTATTGAATTCACTTGTGCACTATTTAGTTAATTCTTTAAGTCATTGATTACATCATATCTTGAAAAGCAATCTGCATCTCTTCATCTTCCTCTATATAAGCCCAAGATAAGAAAAATGACAAAATAAAACTTTGGTCTACAAAAGTTAGTTTCTTGATGAAATTATTAGGAGAACCAAATAATAGACTTTTTCTCCTGTAGCTATTTTTTGGAGTTGTGATATCTTAATGCATAATTTAATGTTGTCGCATAAGTTATTTAGATGTGAATCATGAAAGCTTACATATTAGGTTGAGTTTGTTTATCTTGTCTTAGCATATTTTGGTTTTATTGTTTTTTTGCTAATGCAAGTCTACCAAATGTCGATATCTACTCCAAAGTATGCCTCCATTGGGAAGCACATTGAAAAATCAAATGTTTTTTTTTTTTTGTCGGAGTTGTGCTTCCAGAGTTGATAATTGGGCGTCATCCAATTGACAAAAATTGAACCTTTGTTGAGGATGACATGGTTGACATAAATGTCATTTGGTAAAAACTATACTTTGTAAATGATTTTTGCTAATTTTCTTTTATAAAAATCAAACTATTTGTCAACAAAACTCAACTATCGCTAGCAAGGGTGGCAATGTCTCGCCAGCCACTCATTGGTGGCTGAGGCAAAGTTAGGATTTTCAATGACATTTTTTGAATTATAAAAGTTGAGTGAGGGCAAAGCTAGAAAAAAATTATTTGCATTCCGGAAGCCCAGCATTCCAAAGCACCTTCGAGCTTATCTTAAGTTAAAAACCTTAGAGAGCTCTAGAAGTGCAACTGCATCTTCCCAAAGTACCCAAAAATTTTGCCAAACAATATTTATATTTGTCCAATGAGTTTTGGGGCTTCAAAACGCACCTGGAAACATGGAGATGATGAATCCCAATCACGATGGGCCGGGACCCTTGCTCTCTCTCTTTTTGAAATGCGAGACAGATTAGGCTTAAATCATGGAGATCGGAAAAGGCAACATTTTAGAGAAATGAGCCTTCTGATTTTTGCTGAAATGTCAACTCTTTTTTGCTTTTGCTCGCCTATCTTTTGTATACGTTAACATCGTTGATCACGTCCCACGCCCCATTGGTTTGTGCATGGATGAAAAATATAACGGAGTGTATGTTATCAACAAATCAAACCTCATGGAATTTTTTTAATGGTCCGAAAATTGGAGGTACTTTTATCCCAGGTTGAAAGTTTATGAGTCTTTCTAGGATTTGACCCACTAAATAGAGTACTCAGTAGACACTAGATACCGATGAACAGGCAGAAATACATGACACCCCTTTCTTTTTTATTCTTTTGGGGTGAACGACCAGATGTTTCAGTTCAGTTCCTTATGATGCATGGGCCTTGATCTCCACAACTTCATGTCAGGACAGAACATTCACGATTCCGCTTGCTGAATGAAATTACAGGTATAGCGAAAGCGTACATTGTGGGAGTCTCGCTCGTTCCCCTATACATTGCTTTGGCTCCGCCAGTGCCAAAGCCTATCCAAGGGTTGAATTGGCATTCATCCGAGAGAAAGGCGGAGGTTCTCAATCCGATAGGCCAAGCAACAATCCTATCCTTCTCATGATGGGGCCTTAACTTACATTGTCCATCGAGCGCAATCGACGTGATGACCACAAACCAAAAGCACAAAAAACGGTGAGAAATGTTGATTTGAGGAACCCGTTCTGCACTGAGGTGTGAAGTTAGATCACACAATACATCATACATGATTCAATCGCCCAATTCGATGTATGTACCGAATCATCATTTTGTTGAAAAAAAAGAGTTCTCCGATGTCCTGCGTTCCAGAAATTCAGCCAGAGCTCTCTCATATTGAGGTACGAAGCAAGGGTTTTTCCCTGTGTTATCTCTTTTTGTTACCAGTTCGTAACAATGCGTGAAGAATCATGAGGATCAAAGTAAAATGTATACAATAGAAAATGCAGACCAATTTCCAAGGAATCGGGTTATAACCTGTCAAAGACGAAGTTCAGCAAAATTTGAAAACGGTTTGCAAATAGGGAGTGCAGGAGGAGAGGAGAGGTTAATTCTACTCTACTACTATTAATAGTTTTCCCAACACTGCAGATAAGGTAAAGCAACACAAGGTACAAATTATCATTGAAGGTACTCTTTTGTAACATACATCTGTGCTGGAAGTCTGACTCCGGTTTTTCAACTCCAGGGCCGCCCCCCTCTACCACGATCTCTGAATCCTCCATGACCTGTACAGTGGGGGTGCAAGAGAAGCCGCACTCAGCAACAAAACCATGGTATAACTTGCATGAGGAACCACTACACAGTAGTTTCCTCTAATGGCTCAACACTGACGTCATGTATCGCCTGTGAAACTGGGGAAAATTTACCCCAGAGACATGGTTCTCGATGACTGCAGGCTTAGACTAACTGACCATCAATCAACGACCTGAAAGAGTACCAACCATGCTTTCCCCCATCCATCTTCCCTTAATAGAGACCATCCAGCTTGGAGTTCCAAATTGCACTTCTTCTGACAGTATTGACTTGCTCTGCTCTCACCGACATTGCAGCCCATTCAAGAGAACCACCTCTAAACAAGCCTAAGAACAATCTCTCTTGCTCTCACTCTCCCTCACACACAAATGTGCAAGAAAAAGAAAACAAAGGAAAAACAGGGATTTCACAGTAACAAACCTGGAGGGGGAGGCGCAGCACGCCCCATGGCCGCCAAATCGGGACTGACCTTCTGCCCAGCTTCCTCAAGGATGGAAATCAATTCTTTTGCAAATCTCGCATTTGCAGCTGTGAAGAAAGTATATGCTGTCCCTTTCGCCCCTGCCCTTCCAGTACGACCAATGCGGTGGACGTAATCCTCAAGTGACCCAGGAAAATCATAATTGATCACGTACTTCACATCCTTTACATCTACAAGGTAGAAGAAACGGTAAGCTCTTGCTTATCTAAGGGGACCTGCCTATCCATACAAGATCATGAAGGAAGGACAGCAACATGCACATCCTATTGGAAGACTTAACTATATTAATTAAAGTAAAATAGATGACACAAAGATGCTTACTAAGGTGGAATCATTTAATGTGAAAGTGTCTTCACCTCATCAACTAGGTCAAAAGCACCAGAGTATGCAAAGCTAACATCAAGAAATCCAAGCATTGTAAATTAATGTCCATGCCACAACCAACTACTTGCAAATCAGAAACAACCAACAAAGCATGGAGAACAAACAGCTACTGCAGATTCAGGTACCATGGTAACTCTTGCATTAAGTATTGAACAAGAACACAAACCTAGACCACGTGCAGCAACATCGGTTGCAGTCATTATAGGACTTTTGCCCGCTTTGAACTCAGAGAGGACCCAATCCCGTTCTGCTTGACTTTTATCCCCATGGATTGAGAGAGCTGGCCAACCATCCATACGCAGTTGCCGAGTTATCTGATCACACCCTTTCTTCGTATCCATAAAAATAAGTATTCGGCTTCCATCCATAATATCCTCCAGCAAATTTACCAATCTGTGTACAAGACAAATAGCTTTTGCTATCAATCAATCTTATATGATGTAATCAAGTATATAGAGAATATTAACTAGTAAATTGCATTCCCTACTTGTTATATTTTTTATTTTCAGGGACAATATCAACGATCTGGCGTATTGCATGGTTGGCCTTCAAATCTTCAGAACCAATTATCACCTGTGAAGGGGAAAAATAATGGGACGTTCAATCCAACTAAACTGGACAACATGAAAAAAGGGGATGGGGAAAGATCGCTGTAACCTTCAGGTATCAAGTGACCCACTATTTTTCCACCGTTCCTATTGCAAATTTGATTGAGGTATGCTATATTAGGTGATGCAGTTACGTTGCACTGAACATGTGCTGAGAAGTCTCACCTTGTATGCATTATAGAGGAACTGCCTTGCTAAGTGTTCCACCTCCTTCGGCCAGGTAGCACTCCAATACAGAGTCTGACGATCTGGGCGAATCTGCATAAATGGCAAAACCAATAAAACAACACCATAGTATTAGTCCCTGTGCAGGTGTTTGTATGTACCATTGTGCCTGAAGAAGGAGAAAAGTAAGATTATGCAAAACACAAGACTAAGTGGCTTCAGAGAGAGATGAAAATCTACATAGAATAAGGATACAGTCCCAAAAATAGTGACAGAAGATAAACCTGTGAAACAATTTTCCTTATCTGAGGCTCGAACCCCATGTCTAGCATCCGATCAGCTTCATCTAGTACGAGGTAGGTTACTCTTCTCAGGTTGGTATGATGCGACTCCAGCATATCAATCAACCTTCCTGGTGTAGCAATCACTATTTCGACGCCTGCGGCACAGATGACAAATGACAAGTAGAATTACTTTTAGGACATAGGAGACTCCCACACTTTGAAAATGGGGAAAAAGAGAACAAATTCAAGTTCAATTACCAAAGGATGTACAGTTTATGAAAGCCGCGCCTCTTCAGATCAGCATAACTTTAATCTAATCACCACCTACCTTTCTGCAGATCACGCACTTGAGGTCCCTTCGGAACCCCACCGTATATGCATGTATTTTTTATCCTTGATGATGCACCGAATTTTGTAGCTTCCTGCTGTATTTGAACAGCCAGTTCACGAGTTGGGGCCAACACTAACACAATGGGGCCATCTCCTGGGGCTGATAAGAAAAAGAAGTTACGTAAGCCAGGTTGTAGATCAAAGAGGGTTAACGAAACAGAAGTCCTCAGTAAAATACTCACCCAAAATTGGCTGCGAATTAACATGAACAATTGCAGGCAATAGGTAGGCAATTGTCTTTCCCGACCCTGTTTCGGCAATACCAATTAGGTCACGGCCCTTAAGAGCCATTGGCCATCCTTGAGATTGAATTGGCGTAGGTTCAACAAAGCCAGCTTTTGCAATTTCTTGCATGACATAATCTGGAGTATATGTGCAGAAAGTAGCAATTAAAAAGCTGTACTGAGTCTTTCAAAGTAAGAGATTGCTCAATAGACAAATTAAGTGCTTCTATGGGACTTGAAAGATGTACAATGGAACAACGCACGGAAGCCCTGTATTCTCTCCTTTAGTGTCATCAATGAATATGAGAAAATTGCTAAACACCCAAAAGTTTTGCAAACAGAACATTGAGACCAGGGACAGCACCATGACATTGTCCATAGCACATTTTTCAACCAACCATATTGACCTTTTTAGAATAATTTGGTATGAAAGAGATCTCAAATCAACAATTTGACCAATCCAGCGTTCATTTTGAAAGTATTCATGAATAGATGAGAAATGAAAATATTTCACCATTTCTACTTCAAACCCAATTCTGAAACTCACCATGGAACACATAATAAAAGTTATAAGAACAATCCACTGAATTAGAAGTTTCACTAATAATATGGATGCTTTGCCCCATGCTCCCGGGGGGTGGTGGTTTCTTCCAAAAAAAGAAACCTCCAATGAATTCATGCAATCAATTGCCAATAGAAATCGAATGTGTAGACAACTAAGAAAACTAACCTGGAAAGCCAACATCTTCAAAACTTTTAACAGGCTTTGGGACATCTCGGCCCTCCACAGTAATTTCCCTTCGTTTCCTGTAATCCTCAACATCTTTATCCGACATAGCAGCCACTGACGGTGACTCAACATAGAAGTTCTTCTCGAAAGGAGTCAAGCCATCCAAATCCGTCCTCCTCGGTGACTCACCACCATCATAATCCTTTCTACCTGCTGAAGTCCGGACTGGGGCACCATAGCTGGAAGCTCCACCAAACCCGGAATCACTAAAAAAAAAACACAGACAACCACAGTAAACAAATGCCCATCACAACCACAGCAAACCGTTACATTAATCGATCACGGTCTTCAGAAATGCTCAAAAATCACACCAAAGACAACATTTCCGCAAGGCTCCGTACAGACCATAGAAGTCCAATTCACCATTCGCAAAAAGCACACTCTAATGGACCGTTAAACGTCAACGGGAGCAAAGTTCAACACCATAGCTAACCATGACCATTTACTACTGCTAGGCGAGCTCAACTCCACGGGGGAGCCGAGAAGTCGCCCCGAGCCACAGAATAAAATCGAAACTACGACAACTGCGAACAGGACGGAGCTCTGTGGCGGCTCCTCACCGACCCCAAAATCCGCTCGAGGCTAAAAGCAATCGCCGGCACGCGGGGAGCACTGAATCGTTTACCTTCTACGGTCGCGGTAGGAGGCGGGGTCGCCGGACCGACTGTCGTGGCGGCTCATGCTGCTGCTGCTGCGCCGGCGCCGCCGCGAATCGGGAGGCGGGGGAGGCTGCGGGATTAGGGTTTCGCGAGGAGCGGCGGCGGGGGGACGGGGTTTTCGCCGGAGGAGAGAGGAGCGAAATGGAAGAAAATCAGAGCGACCGCGAAGAAGAAGAAGGAAGAAGATGAATTTGCCCTGGCTCGCTCGCTCGCGCGCTAATCGGAGCTTTTGTTTAAGCCGCGGGGTTAGCAGAGAGTGGCGTGTGGCTGCGGCCGCGAGTCGGTGGTTGGTTCCTGAGCCCCCCCACCCACCACCGTCCAACGTCCGATCGTCGGGACTCGTAGCAGCCCGATTTCTCCAATTTATCATTTTAAACTTTTTTTTTTTTTTTTTTTAAAGGCATGGCCTATGAGCTGAAAATAAATAATTTATTTCTCGTTTTCCCAACCAAATGTTTAGTTTATTGAAATCACATAAAATTATGATAAAAGTTACATGTGAAATTTCAAGTTTGAGTTTGTAAAAGCTTCAAATTCAATTGAACAAGATATAAATATTGAAGGCCAATTCGATAAACTTGTATATGCTCTAGCAAATATTTTGTGGAATGAAAATTAATCAAGCTTGGTAATGATAAGCAACAAACACTTTATCAAATGAAAATATACGCGTTGACATTCATAATTTCTCTAAGCAATGCAAGTTGAAAACTCAAAAGTAAAATATATGCAAATAGTTTAAATATAAACTTCTTTTGTAGTGTGGTAAAATCTTTGAGCTTGAAAGTTGAATATATTCATATTAGAGGTGATTAATTTGGCTACATCTGATTTGTTGCCTACGATCACCCATAATAAAACTTACATGTTCGAGATTTTGGGGTTGAAACCAGCCGTCATGAACCCCACTTGGGTCGGACTTATAACCAAATTGCCTTGTCGGGACCCACCCAAAAGTTCTTATGTTGCCTAGTTAATTATCACATCCACTACATAGGTATACATTAAAGAAATGATAATGTGTTAGGTTATTGGATGATGATATTATCACATGTTACAAGGGAAATAAAAGAGAGTGAAATTACGCAAAGGAAAGTGGAAGCTGCGGTATCAATGGATCAAATAGATATGGAGAATATTCTTATTATTTGATTTTGTTAAGTCATGCATTCGTTCTCAAATAATCATTGTGTTTAAAAATAGATTGTTAAATAACACTTTGGAAAGGGAGGTAGGAGGTCACTTCAAAACATGAGCATCTTTTGCACTGTACAAAAGAAAGTAAACTTTAACAATTTGATTTATTTATTTAATAAAAATTACCACATATGATTATACATTAAAGAACATGCAAATAAACAACATAATCAATCACAAGAGAATATTTACCAATTTTATAATTAGTCATATTATTATCAATAAATAAAATTTTAGGATATATTTTATTTCATGAAAAATTAATGATTTAGAAAAAAAAAAGCATTTTTCTTCCCTCAGAAATAACATCCAAACAAAAATTTTCCTGGGCAAAATCAAGGAATCTTCTTTAAGAATTTTCACGAGTATTTTTGCCGACCCAAAAAAGAAAAAAAAAATCACCAAATCCGGTTCTTTCGTCGATTTCTAGAAAAGGAAATTTTCCTGTTCCTCAGAGAAAAAAAAAAAAGGACGCAGCTTTTTTAACGCAGCAGAGTTCGTCTTCATCCTCCTCGAGCTAGGGTTCCGAATCGGTTCTTCATCTTCTTCTCCTCCTCTCAGTTTCCTTCGATCCGCCATGCGGAACGCGCGTTCGAGATCGGAAATCGCAGGTTGACGAGCGACAGTAGGCCGTGCAGAACCGACCCCGCGCTTGCTTTCTTCCGATTACGATGTCCTGAATCCGTCGAGGTGGTCGTCGGATTCGAGCTGTTCCGATCGCCTCGCTGTCCCGATTGCCCCGGCCGCACCGACGCGAGAGGGGAATCCCGCTCCCGGTCGGGAAATGGCGGGGAGGAATCGTGTGCTGCGCGAGCCGTTCAACGGCCGGCGCGGCTACCTTCCCGAAGGCCCTTACGTCCGCGGCCCGCCGCTGCCCCGGCCGCCCCCTCCTCCCGCTCTGCTGGAGGAGGAGCTCGAGATGCAGCACGCCGAGCTCCGGAGGGTGCTGGCGGATAACCGGAGGTTGGTCGAGGACCGGATTGCGCTGCAGCGGGAGCTCGGCGCGGCCAAGGAGGAGATTCACCGGATGAACCTTGTCATCGGGGATGTCCGCGCGGAGCACGAAATGCACTCGAGGGATTTCATCGAGAAGGGTATGAAGCTCGAGGCCGACCTTCGCGCGGCCGAGCCTTTGAAAAAGGAAGCTGCGCAGCTCCGCTCCGAAGTTCAGAAGCTGAATAACGTGAAGCAGGATCTCGCCGGGCAGGTTCAAACGCTGACGCAGGACGTTGCTAGATTGAAGGCTGAAAATAAGCAGATTTCTCTCTTGAGGGCGGAGATTGATGGTCTCAACCAGGAGCTCATGCATGCTAGGTTTGTATGCCTTCGCTTATGGCGTTCTGGCTGAAACCTACTCTAATATGCAGTATATGGCTTGAAGTTCATTTGGTAGTTCCAACTTTATCAGATATTGAAAGAATAATTTATTTCTGTAGATCTACTATCGAGTATGAGAGGAAAGCAAACATTGAATTGATGGAACAAAGACAGGCAATGGAGAATAATTTGGTTTCTATGGCGCGGGAGGTCGAGAAGCTGCGCGCCGAACTCACTGCTGGTGATGTCAGATCGTGGGGTGCTGGTATGGCATCCCGCCTTCCCTTTTAAGCGTCTTCTTTGACATGAGCACGTTTCTCTTCTTTGGTTTTCCTTGGCATGATTGCAATTATCGATGAATTAAAAAGTTTCCTAACAAAGTCAATTTGGTGCATTCCTTCGTTGTGTTGTGCCACTTCTGCTTTTGCTGTTATGTTTTGTGTATTTTGATCCAACATAATCTAACTGTCTCAGTTTGTGGTGCCTTCAGGTGGAGGACCATACGGGAGGAAATTTAACCCTGGGGAAGGGAGTTTTGCTGCACCATATGGGGATGGCTATGGTGTTCACCTGGTTTGTGACCAATAAATTGTCATTGCCCCATACATAATTGAACTTATAAAAATTACTTGTGGATATGGACAAGAAATTTCTGCATATTGTAGGGTTAAAGGTTGATAATTATAGTTGCATCATTTAACATGCTGTCCCTGTGTTTGGCAGGGTTCTGGTAACGGTCCTCTTTATGGTCCTGGATCTGCTTCACGGGGAGGACATGACAAGCCTCGCATTAATCGTCGTTGAGAGTTGGACGGTGATTGTTGTAACTGAATATGCACGGCATATCGTTTGCTGGGCAGTTGAATGAGTTAACGGGAGGGAAGGCACAAATTTATCAATTGGCACACCACATCAATAGTCTATGATCTGAATGCATCGTTAGTATCTTTAACTTTCTATCTAGGAATCTCGTGTTACTGTTTTATAGTTTCAAAGGACATCAGTTATTGTTCCTTCATGTGTGTTTATGAGATAAATATGAATTCTCTGGAATCTGTGTAAACTCTCAATAATCGTGCAGTTTTAATGTTGCCTTTTTTTAAATGTCGGATATGCACCTTGGGTCTTCATGTACTACCTTCGCAGTGGAGGTCTAAGGTCTGATAAGCTGTGTATTTTGCAAACTCATTAGCTTGAAAAGTCTTATTGGTTGGTTGGTTTCTGTTGGGAGCCTGTGTCTTGCAAGTCAGTTGAGTGGGGTGTATCTAACTTGCTGGATTTGGACATCCATAAGAAAAGGTGTCACAGAAATTGAAAGCTGTTTTGTCCAATATTATACCACTAAGTTGATAAGGAAGGAGGCAAAGTTTTCTCACTAAAGGCATTATTGTTCAAGATGCTGCAATCAGGGTCTCTGAAGATTCAAAATTTTCCTGGAGACCCATTTGTGGTTCTTCTAGGGGATTTATCCAATTAATTGTTTACTTGACTGGCTAACAGTCTGACTTCTATCTAAAGAGGACTTTAGCTCTCTGTGGAGAGGTTTTTCTTGTAATGAAGAGCATGAGTCAATTAGCCAATAAGTTCTGGAGATCTGCAGGCTAAGAATGGCTTCAAGTGCCAAAGCATAAAAGCTTTTTGGATGTGCTTGTACCTGAATTCAACTTTTTAAGGGAGTTTATCTGGAATTCTGGTGCTAGTAGCAGATATGCTTTGCAGTTGAAAATTCTGATAGTTCGGTGTTTTATCAAATGGTATCATCATTAGGAGATGCATCTCTGCAACTTTATTGCAAGGTTTGCACTAGTGGCTTACAAGTTTGAGGTCTCAGTGTAAACTTTTTCCTATATGGTAAGAAACAAATGGAAAGGTTAGAACATGGTAAAGTGAAAGAACAAGTCAAGGTCTCTTGCCTTAATTTGAAGTGTTTTTCTCTTTGACCATTTTAGGTAGCTATTGGAGAATGCTTTGTGCACATTGTGTATGGCATGCTTACTGGAGATGACTGTATTATGATCGACTATAGTGCAGAAGTTGTTAACTTGTTTTTTTGTAATATCTACCAAAGGGAAGTTTAGTAAGCTCCAATTGAAGTTGGTACAAGAAGGGGTGGTGTCCCATTAAGCATGTGAACATTTTGGTACTTAAGTTGTTGAGGTTGTCTTGAATTGCTAATAGATTCGAGTACGCTTCTTTGGTCAATGAATCATTAGTTGCATGAAGTTGGCAAGGATGCTTATCGGGAACTGGCACATTTTGAGTTTTTCTTGCCTCATTTTGTCCATCGGAGATGATGAAATAGATGTTATCACCTTTTCTAGGATAACACTTTCCACTGGAGATGTTGAAGAGACAATGGTTCAGGTTTCTAATTAGGATTTCTGTTAGAGTTAGTTAATAGTGGGTTATGGTGGAGTTGCGAGAGTTCTACTTAACCAAAGCTTGAGCATGCTGTGATCCAATGGGAGAAACAGGCAAGGATGGTCCGATACCCTGTGTATGCTTCTGTGCATGCTGAGCAGAGGAGGAGCTTCTGTTGTTGATTTTGGAACTCTGGATACTTGAGAAGAGCATCTAAGGCCATTATCATCCCCTTAGGATGTTTGGGCCACATTTATCGTGGCACCCCATCTAATTTGATTGCACCATATCCTTGTTCTTTCTTTTTCCCAAGACTCTACCTGGGCACATCAAAAGTTGCTTCTTTGTGGATTGAGGTGAACCTGCATTATCTACCAAAATGCTACAAACTGGATTGAATTCCACCTCCTATAGGCAAGTATTCTCTCTTGAACGTGGATGCCACAGACATGGATTTCGTACCCTAATGTTTTCAGATGATTTATGTTAGCTTATTCATCTGCTGCTGCTTTGTCATCCTATGAGCTGTGTAATCCGTTCTCTTTTTGGTTGTGCGCCATATTTGATATGCTCCTGCTGGTCAGTTTTGTCATTCCACCAGTGTTTAAATGACATATGGGTAGAGATTAGGAGCTTTCAAGATTTCCTTGTAGGATGGTGCTTGGAAAGTAGTTTGGAAGTTGTGCATTTTGGGATGCTCCTAAGATGTTGTTGCTGGTCTGTTAGGCATATAGATTTTAATTTCTAAACTCAGCTCTTGGCAGATAGACTCAATGGTCTTCTTATCTGAATAGCCTTGAGACTGTAATTGTTGCACACAAGTGCATTAGAATTCTCAGTGTCAATACTGTACTAGACACTGAATGCTGAAATATCCTCTGCTTCAGCACTTAATATTTGGCAATAAATGGAGGCCCTTGAGTGATTAACAATATTATAGTGGATGGTGCACATCTGTTGAACTGTCAAATAGTTCTCCAAGATCATCTCTGGGAAGGAATTGTCCATAATTTGGCAGAAGCAAGACTTTTCTTTTGGCCAGCAGGCAGAAGCAAGATGAATAGGACCATTAATGTAGTAGGGTATGGCTTTAGGTTGAAATAGGTGATGCTCCTTTGGTTCTCGTATGGGTTTTCTTTTTCTAATCGAGCAGATTGCATGGAAAATTGCTTCCAGCTACGAGGACAAAATATCTAAAGCTCCTATTATTGTAGTCTATATATGCCCATCTTTTGTAAATATGTTTCTGGTGGAGTCACCATTTACAGCAGCCTTTTTAGTAATGATAGGTGTCATGTTACTTTTTCCCTAGATTTGAGTATCGGAGCCTCTAAAATTCTTTTAGTGTTCAGAACCTCTGGAGAACAAGAATATTGTTACATTTAGGAACTCGCCTACCAGTGCTTCTTAGTCTTTCGTTTTATATTGGTATAGCTGCACGCATTTTGTGAATGAGACAATATAAGTAATCTACTACAAATTAGTTTGAAGTTTCTTCTAGAACCATGACTTCTCTTGTGGGTGAAACAGCATCTCATGACTGTCTTGTCCCTCTGTTGAGCAAGATTGTAGCCTTTTTTGGTCAGCATCAGCTTGAAGGTCGAGTTTTTCCTTCTAAGTATATCAGAGGATATGCCCTTTTCAGTATGGCTACTAGTTTCAGTATAAAAAAGAATGCGATCAGGTAGATCAAGCTGCATGGTTACATCGTTTCAGTTCCATCGAAAGCACTAAGGACTGCAGTTATCAGGCTTTTGGAACAGTCTTGTGTGCTTGTGGCTAAATGTTTGGACAAATAGATTTTTCATGTGAATAGTCTGGATGTCCCCTCATCCCGTTGACACCTTCTGATGGTATATCTTTAGAAATGGAAGGTTATCGAGTTTTTTTATTTTTTATTATTCATAGATAGTTTGCTGGGTAATTTAAAAGCTTTGATTGAGTTGTGAAGTTTCACTAAATGCAAAGGGTAGGATTAGCTTAGTGGCCTATGGTCCATGGACAACTATCTACATAATACGCGTATCTTTGTTTGGCAAAAGCATTTGTAGTTTACTGCTGCTATCACTGGTAATATAAGTACACAAGCACCTCACTTAAGCAACGTGATCCAAGCTATGGCAGCACCTGGATTGATTATTCCAATTCAGGCTAGAATTGTTAGATCGCTTTGTAGTTACAATTTTGTACATGGTCTTTACACTCGATTTCTTTTTGTTGATACTTTCTTCTCTCTTTGGTTGATATCTGTATTAGATATTTCAGTGATACTGGATGTGTTAATGATCTATTTGCTTATTTCTCCTAAAATTGTCTTGCGCATATTTGCAGATGGAGAGATTTTCTTGCGATGCCTGACTTGGAGGATGTCACATTTTTCTGCTGGGGAGTCCAACGGGTTGGATGTCCATCCAGTGACTATAGGTTAGACCTGAACTAATTGAACTTGTGATAATTCATTTTCACTTTACACCCATCATTGACAATAATAGGAAAATCCTATCTGATCTACAACCAGAAAGAAGTTGGTTAATGGGGGATGCCAATTTTTTAATAGATCCTTTGTTCTTAGGAGCAGTGAAACTAGAAACATTTTTGTGGCAACTCTCCCTCCCTCTATTTCTCTCTCCTTATACGCATAGAAGATCGATGAATTTAGCCTGTGTGTGTGATGAAGACATTCCTATTCTGATAATTTGCATTCTTTAACTCGAGATGTACGATATCATTTGGTGCCTTGCCTTAGCATCTCAAATTTGCTCCTATAGTTGCTATATATTAATTACCTTGTTCTTTTCTTGAATTGTCACCTAAGACAAAATTCTATGGCTGATATCTTTTTGGTGCCTTATCCTCATTGTCTGTCTTCTTGTAAGAGTTGATATGTGGCAATTTCAAAGATTTGTCATCTTAATGCATCCTGATGTCCATCTTGTGTGCTTTCTTTTTCTAAGTCAAGATTTTTTCTTTTTCTTGTTCAGCATAGTGGAAGAGTTTGTTGGGACACCGTTGCGTTGCGCTGCTCGTAGACGGCATACACACTTAAAAAGTTGTTCATACTAGCAGAGGGCATCATCTATTCAGATTCTTCATGTGTGAAATTGCCACATGAATACTGGTAGGATTGAGGCACAATGAGGTGCCTCCAGAGAGGCAATTTGATGAGGCAGTGATACGTTTTTGGTCTTCATCGCAAAATTGCAGTGACTGTGTTTTTGGCTGATACTTTCTCCTCGGTCACTGTCTATTTGTTCTCATTTTTCAAGTCAGAGAAATCTATGACTTGGAACTGTAACGGGAGTTACAACTTACTTATACCTTCTAGAGGTGGCCATATGAGAATAATTAATGAAATCTAGGAGAGGACCGGACCTTTGTTGGTGGATGAGCATTTTTCACCTGTAATTTGTTGACGTTTTTAATTAGTTTAGGCTCGAAACGCATCCATTGTGTTTTCTCTGAGTAACGAGATGAAATCCTGAATCATGCTTGAGAAATTCTCATGCTGTTATTCAGCTCTGCAGACAGTCGGGATGAATATCCATCACGTAAATCACGGAGTCTCATGGTACTTTAGGGCAATCAACGTTGTAGTGTCCAGATTTGCATTGTCCGTAGAAACAAAAAGGGTAGCGTAGGAATGTCCAGGAGATGTTGTCAACCCCATGGTTGTGCCGTCTGGGAGTTCTTGCAGTTGAGTAAATAAAGAGACAACGAGGTTGGTCAAATATTGTTCAATAACGCAATGTGAAGGTTGATATAAGATAAGTTTGGCCATAAGAATAATTTTACAAGATTTAGGACAAAGTATAAGCTGGGTTATGTTGTACAGTGGGGGAAGCTTAGAGAAATGCACGGGTCATGCATCAATTTCGCATGGATTATGTGACCGGCGATGAGTCTGATCCCCTAGTTGGACGAGAAATTGTCTGGGACCTTGTCTAAAATGGAGCTATGGATTGGAAAATTTGGGAGCGCAACAACTCGACTCGATCAACGTGCTCGATTCAAAATGCGTCCGTCATTTTGAAGTAGGGTATCGTTCATGATTCACTTTACAAGTCGTTATCCGGCAAGATTATTGAACGGTCACGGGCTATTTCTATCGTCAGACTGAAAGAACAGGGTGTCGCAGCAGACAAGCTTCGCTGCACTTCGAAGCTAATTGATGATCGAGGATTTTGCTATTGCCTTATTTTATTCCTCGGCATTTTTGGGCCAAAGATTTCTGCTGTAAATATTTTCGCACCACATATCTGATGAGATCAGGTCAGGTTTTACCTTTTTTCACCCAATTTTACCACCGGAAGTCTCTTTGACTTCCTTGTCCGTTGCTCTAAAAATACCATCTGTATCTTATCTTTTCCTCTCCAATGTACATTTGAATCTTTTATTCCATGTTATGTACATACAATATCCACATTTGTCCCTACTTTCCCGGTCATGTCGTGAGTACAGGTGGAAGGAATATCGACCGCCTTCCTCTTACCGGAGTATTGGTGTCGGGAAAGTGGCCGTCACCCAAATCCCCGACACTGCCGTCTTGCTTTACGTTGATAGGGTACTTGACTAGGTGGACGCCTTCCATGTCCACCACTTCTTCACTGCTGTAGATTCTCCACATATCCTCTCCGATGGAGCGCATCCTCTCCACGCATTGCAAAGTCTGAGGTTCTTGAAACATCTCTTCGGCTTGCCTAGTGTGTTCGTACCAAAGTGACATACGGTACGCGTGTATATCTCCACGAGCCATCTGGTTTTCGCTGTCTTTCGTCTGGTAACACCCGATGGCGATCTCCGTGTCTCTTTGGCCAGCCATCGATCTTTGGTTTACATTTGCGGATCCGATCAAGAGGTAGGTATCATCCACTGCAAGATACAGAATCACCACCAGACTCTAAGATGGATATTTGCAGTTTAGGAAAAGCATGGTTATAAGACTTATTTTTCTCTATAAAGATCATCCTTTAAAATCACAAATCATTATGATATGAGCAACTATAGTTTTATATGCCAGAAGGTTCCAATAATAATAAGTATAAGAAGAATTATCAGATGAATGTGTAGTGATACCTATCATGAGCTTGGAATGAACATAAACCATGAACCTCCTGTGCTTCTGAGCATTCCAATAGTGCGTCGCAGGTTGTGGAGAAGACTGAGGAGCCAACTCGCCTTTAATTTCTTCTTCTCTGTTTGCGAGGCAGAAGAAGTTCAAATAATCTCTCGGGTGCCCTGGTTCGCTGCTTTCTTGAATTGCTTCTCCGATCAACTTATACATCATTGCCATGGTTTGCCTAGTCCAATGTAATATGTCCTGCACCGGTTCGCTTTCAGGCATTCCTTCTGGCCACATTGGTATCACCATGTATACGGCGAATCTCTCTTTTGCTTTTATCTTGTTTGCCACCTTCAGCGCAATTTCGATCGGGATTAGATTTGAGCAACCACTGTTAGTTTCTCTCTCCCAGAGATGGCAGCCACCTATGAAGTACTGGTTCTCAATGTATATAAACCTTTCGGCTCGCCTAATTGCTTCGACATAAGCTTCATGGATGCTTTTCTCCACAGTAACAGTTCTGAACATTTGGCTGGTTGATACATGGTCAATCGAACGGAAGATTTGCGCATTCCAATCCCGTTCGGCTGAAATGCTGCAAGTAGTTTCTGGAGACAGATTCTCTATGGTAGTGGCGGGAACTAACAGAGAAGGGTCGCATTGCTTGGTCCATCGCTGCTCGAAATTGGTCAGCACATCCCAAGCAGCCTTGCCCATGATACATGCATGAGTGTCGTGCCACGGTGCCCTTGGCCCGCCTTTTTCAAGATTAGCTCCTGAAATGTTTGTTTGGTAAAAATCTTGGTGGTGGAGCTCCGTATTGAGTGTGCGAAACAAAGAATGTTCTTCCGTATCAAATCGGCCAGCACAGAGGTCTACTCCCCCTAGAAAACTCACAAGCTCTCGGTTGCTTGGATTATTGTGCATCGGCGCGTCGACTGTAACAGTCTTCTGGTGGTGAGTAAACAAAGTAGGGAAGTTGTTATTTAATCTAGGGCATAATCTGCACACAACTCCGGAGTTGCTAAAGTAATCGAGGGCATCTTCATCATGAGTGTCCATTACTCCCTTGTTCTTGATTATATGCAGTGATGTTGTGTCGTCCCAAAGCATAATTCTCACTGCTACACCTTCCTCGGCCTTTCGCTTCAGCAATTCGCCTAGACTAACTCCAAAAGCATGTGGAATGCTCGTTTCTGGGTTGCGGACCTGCAGAGGAAAAATGTCAAACTCCTGAAAGGTGCAGGGCACAAGGTGGCGTTCTATGTTTTCACTTACCAGAACCATGTTTGGGTTGAGAGACCAGCTTGCAATGTAAATCAGATGCTTTGCACCTTCAATGGCCTCGAAGATATCCTCCCAGAGCCTCCTCGGAGTCCACCAAAAGCCAAATGGAGGGTTGAACCCAGAGAGATGATGAGCATCTTGATAAAGGGTGACTTGGCAATACGATCTCTGAGGGAATGTGGCGTTCTTAAGGCCGCCGAATTTGCCGTTGGCCAGTATCTTCGACCAGCTCGGCTCTATCTCTGCTGGTTTGAAGCACAGGATTAGCTGAATTTTCAATTTCTCATTCTGCTGACCATTTTCCATCTGAAGAGGCAAATCCCCATGAATCAAGCTAGCTTCATTTAGTAACTGATCTGCCTGTACATGTATCTTTCCCAGGATTACACAGCTTGCTCTCATCGTGATGGTGATGACTGAATTGGATGGATGGGCACAGAGGATCTGAAATGTTTGATTCCATATGCGATCACGTTTTTCGCTAGTCTTGGCTACTGTTTCATTGTTAATCTTGATTGTCACGTGGACGGGCCTTCCATATGCTAATATACACTGCATAATTTGAAGTTTAAGCATTAAAAAAACGACTATCACTTAGCTAGGGATCAAACACACATCTCTCCAACCAGAAAATACAGCACCGCAATCATAACACACAAACAAAACCAGAAATTCTTCTGGGTGTCACGGAAAAGTTCTTCCAATCCAACTGTTTAAAACATTTGCAGATAATAATGCAATTCAATCTAAGTTGCAGCTTTGATCACTATAAAGATTTGGGCAAAGAATTTGACCACCCTCTTTGTCTTGAACATCAACAACAATCCATGATAATCCAACTGAAGAGGAGGAAGAGCTTGTGCACAAGCTATGTTTCTATATGCCTATATGGCGAGTCATTAAGAATGTGGCCAAAAAAAAAAGGCTTGGATTGCGCAGCCATCTGTAATATTCATTTTCCTTTTTCTTTTCAGTTCATCATAACTGAGCGGATACATTTCTCGACTACTGTGCAAGTAGTCGAGGCGCTAGGCTAGATGTGATTGATTTCATGCTCGAAAAATATTGTTTTCCATGACAGAAACCGTCAGCTGCTCCAAGGTTGTAGCTTTTACAAGGTGCACGTGAGGGGTACGGTTTATATGTTGGGATTTGTAAAGCAGAAGCTTTGAATGCTAGGATCATAATCATCATGTGAGCAATGCGATTTGGTACACGATATACTTACGCTGAGTGGGAAAAACGGCGTATGAGTTGTCGCATGGAAGATGGTAGCCTCCAATGTCCCGTGAAGAAGCCTGTTCTTTCCCTCCATTCCTCAGGCCTTGAAAATCGAGAGAGAGAGAGAGAGAGAGAGAGAGAGATAGGGGTTGATTTCGATCGACGCTGGACGTGAGAAAGAAAATGTCGCAAAAAATGGGATTCATATAAGAAGCAAAGAAAACCAAGAACGTAATGGAGTTGAAGCTGGACAGACGTGGAAGAAATCGCCATGTTTCTTTCTACTTTCTTGGGGGCAACCCCACACACAAACGCTTTACCATCTGACTAAGTCTTTCACTTGGAGTCGAAGTTTCTCAAGCCCAATTCAAACCCTTTTTTCAAAAACACAGAAAGATGGGGCGTCAATCAATTAGATAATGTCTGGTCAACTCAGAAATTGTTGTTGACTAGCAAAGATTCATCGGATATGCTTCAGGACAAATGACGAGATCCTGCCTCGGCATACCACGTTTTGGAACAATCGGGAAGACTTGTTCGTATCCAGATCTGCATCATTCCTAGAAATATGACGTTGTCTTGTTAGGATAGACGTGTAAAAAATAGCTGAATGAAGCTTCCTTAACCATGTGTTTTATGTCCGTGTAATCAAGTATTTCCTGCCTTTCCTATCTCCGGATTGACATGAGAAAGCAATTATCATTTACATTCATAACAATTTAGGCTATTAATCAATACCCACGTTCTTAATTTAGCTAACCATGTTTATCCCATGCTTAGATCAGGGGCTTGCGACTATGGGAGAGAGAAAACATAAATTATTCTATAATTAGGAGGCTAATTAAGGTTGGACGTATTTGCTTGGAAATTAGGATGAGCTTTGGTTTTCCTTGAGGAAACGTAACAAATTCACATACTACGAGATACAGCTCTTCGTTTTAGAGCTTTGTTTCGAAATAAATCTCACCGAATATATTTTCGAGTTGAATTTTGTTGGTCTACTTCTTTTCTGTCTTCTGAATAACAAATCTGCTAATTTGGAAACTCAAAATGAGCCTATGAGCAATTTTTTGACTCGATCGCCCACCACCATATGACGATTTCGACGATTTGACCAGCTTAACAACGAAGTCAATCCATAGCTCGTGAGAAAAAATGCCTCATACATTGTGATGCAATATAGAAAGTTTCCTCGGCGTCTCAATATTGCTATATAATCAATACTCTTCTCAAATGTTCGAGGAATAACGATTACTTAACTACATTGATATGAACTGCTCTTTCACTGTACATAAGACAAAAATCTTAAAGTCAAGGGACAAAAGAGATGGCAAAGAATTACCGAAAGGGATTCGTGTGATATAATTATGTGATGACATGAGCTCTTCTGCTATTTCATAGACCATCCCCATATGATCTCCTCCTTGCCCTATCTCTCTCCCGCAAAGAAGTGTTTAGTGCGTGAAGAGAGTTTTCTAGAGAGTTTTCTAGAGAACGCTTGCCCGGTTTCATCCAACAAAGGACCGCTGTGGTATTGCTGCTCGTCCCGGATTCTTCCACTGTGGCTTCCAACATCAATCCCCGCAATCGACATGTAATCGCCGTCTATGTGCATGTCCCCTTCCAGGATTCGAAGCACCTTCTCACAAAAAAAAACAATGAAAAATGAAAAAGTGAAAGAAATATTACTTCAAAGTCTGTGAAACAAACCGTTGAGTAAGTCTTTCCGAAACGACCAACAAGATATAATTCAAGCATCTAACTCCAACAATAGGCAATCCTATTTAGTGTGTACCTACAAATGTTTTCTTACTGACATGTGACGACAATTGGGCGTTTCATTGTTTTGTCAAAGTCTTTACCTGTGACATGCGAGGTCTTGACTCAGGATCCCGTCGAATACATAGTGATGCGGCATGGAGCATGCAATAAACCTCTCGCTCTGAAAATTGATCTCCTAAGCGAGGGTCAATCAATTCATGAATTGCATACTCTTCCAACAAAGGGCGTGCCTGCAGACAAGATCAGTAGAATATAGAAAGACTCATGTTCCTGAAAATCGAAACTCAGACATGTTGGGGGTAGATTGAAAATTTATTCGCATCATACCCACTCTGCTAAACACTGCTGGCCCTTGGGCCTATTAAGATCTACTGCTTTTCTTCCTGTCACCAGCTCGATCAAGACCACCCCAAATGAATACACATCAGCTTTTTCTGTGATATGGCCTGTTTGCGCATACTCTGGAGCCAAATACCTTCACAGGGGAAATTAACCAACTGAATTTCTCAAATATACGAATACTCAGCAGCAATGCTGGAAAATAATGTTAAGACTAACCCAAAAGTTCCAAGTACTCGTGTTTCTACGCCAATATCTCCATCAGGTTGCCACCTTGCCAGTCCAAAATCACCGACCTAGCAAACAAGGCATTGAGGTAAGGAATTTAACAATCCAGAAACATGCAAATCTATGATATTGGATATGCTTTTAATGTTCCCAGCACAAGCAGCACGTCTTATATGGTCAAAATGCTTTTGCAGATATGGATAGAAGATAAATTGAAGAATTTAGGGTGATGAATCAGTATGTCCGAGACTTCATAATCTGAACTTTGAATAACTATGAGGAGAACCGGTAAGTTTTCATACCAAAGGTTCGAAATCATGAGTCAAAAGGATGTTGTTTGGCCGCATATCACGGTGGATAATGCAACCCACTCTACATTCTTCATGAAGATACCGTAGTCCTCGAGCAGCTCCAATGGCGATCTTTTGCCGTGATGACCATTCTAATGGCTCTTGATGACAGCCTGATAGCAAAATCCTTTATTAGCTCAGGCAATTTAAAGTTATTTATCACTCGTGTTTAGACTACATAGTTATGTCCAGTACAGAACTTCCTTTATCTCATGAGGCATAGCTCTGAATTTCACGATATTTATATCTGAATATTTGATCAACATGAACTGAATTGCATCTACATTCTACACAAGTACTGTATTGACAACTTGAGATATTTTGCCAACTTCTTCGATATATGGTCCATCCTATATAGACGGTTGTTTATACAGAACATTCTATTTGATTTTATAATTCAACTGAAGAATAACCATCATGTTCTCAAGCTTCATCTAGGCTCTAGATATGCCGCTGCTAACTTGCGCAAGAAGAAAAGAACGTTACCATAAAGGTGCGAATCCAATGAACCATTGCATATGTACTCATAAACCAATAGCCTTCTATGGTCCTCTATACAAAATCCAATCAGCATAACAACATTTCGGTGTTGAGCGCAGCTCAGGACCTCAACTTCTGAACAGAACTCTTGATCCCCCTGAGAACTAGCCAATTTGTGTTGCTTGACGGCGACCACCTGGCCATCTGGAAGTACCCCTCTATGCACAGACCCAAAACCTCCCTCTGCCAAGAAATTAGCCTTTGAAAATCCTCCAGTAGCAAGCTCGAGCTCAGCATAGCTAAACCATTTTGGAGGTTTACCAAAAACGGGGGCCTTGTGCTGGCATATGGAACACAATGGAGGGGGACCAGGAAGCGCATGTCTGGATACTGAAGTTGCTTCTCTCACATTTCCATTGTATTCCAAATCATTCCTATGGTTTGGCACTCTCATATCAATTTTTCCATCCTGTTTTGGAAACTTATTTGGTGATGTCTTCACTACCAGCGTATGGGCCTTATTATTAGCTCTTACTCCTACAGAGTCTTCTTGAAAGCATCTTGAGGGTTGACAATGAGAACTAAGAACTTCTGCCATCCATGAATCAAACCTCAAGCTCGTTGAAGATAGTGACTGAGTTTCGCTTTCTGAGTCTGAAGTACATTGATCTTGATTCTTTGATTCTTCTATGGACATTAATTCTTGTTTCCTTATTTCTCTAGTCATTTCTGAGGTGAAAAATGGGGAAGTTGTTCCAGGATCAGAGCTGGACACTGATGATGTCCCCACTTCAGTATTGGTGAAGACCGTCCCTGATTCCGGACTACTACTTGGAGTCACTGCTGGCCCTCGGATAGAATTTGAAGCATCGCTATTGCAACTGTGATGCTTATCCAATGCTTGATCCATCTCAGAAGTCGATGCACCAGCATGTTCAGATTCCTTTTTCAGTGATCCCACCAGATTCAAGCGGAGGACCTTGGGTTGCGACCGCTTCATAACCACAATATTACACTGTAGCTCCTCTAGGCATTGCTTTTCCTCATGCTTCAGCTGTCTAAGAAAAACAGAAAGACCAACAAACCTCACATATTAAAAGATGTTCTCCGGGGTCAAACAATTGGTCAGAAGCCCTACCTGACATAGTTTAGACACTGTAAATATTGACAAGTTCTATGGTCTTTTGACTGAAAGAGTATGAAATAAATAACTTACTTGTCTAATACCACCCAACTAGCTTGAGCTTTCTTGGCCTCAGCAGCCACAGCCCCACAAGGAGATCCAGAGACAATCCTTATCTTGACATTTATCTGCGAAAAGCAGCAAAAGAAATCACATGACTAGGAGAGCAAACATGACTGAGCTATTATGTTCTATACATATGACAACCACCTTATTCGGATCATAGATATTATGGAGCTGAAGGATCATCTGGGAGCAGGAATCTGCAATATCACTTTTCTGCTCTGCACTAGATCCTGTGTAATTCTTCGAATTACCACTAGCACAGTCCCCAGCAAATCTTGGGAAACCCCACAATCTTATACCTGGTCGCAGCAAAAAAAGGACCATCAGCAGGTACTCGCGATTGTTGATAGGAAACATGGCAGAACCTAGGCTTAGGATAAATCAAGTCCAAGAATTTTGTCTTACTATCAAAATTTTGAAACTAATCATTGTAACAGATTGAATAATCTCAAAATTTAGACTGGGTATGTTTTAGGAAGGAAATTAGCTTCCGCAATTTGTTATTGTGTAGAACCTTGAAAAATATTCAAGGATGACAAGACCATTTCTAAACCAAGTACTTCCGCGCTTGCTCAGAAGGGCCTCCCCAAGCAACCAGATGACTATCATGATCAAACGGTAAATAAAATCTAATTCATCAGAAACATGAAATTGCCATGACGCTCAGCCTCGAGGAATAGCAGATTCGTTGCTAAATTTCAACCCAGGCATCTAGGTTCCAAGATAAGAGCAAGATTTATACATTTTTCTTGGGCCAAGAAGCAACATTGAGAAGTCAAATCTAACAAGTAGTGAGAATCTTGAAGCTTCAAAGTTTAAAACCATGAAACAAGTGAAAATCGTTTCCGGCTTGCCGTTCTCCAATACAAGCTAACAACTTTCACCTCGCTCGCTAGGAGAGGATGTAGAACAAGAATTTGCAGTGAAGAAAGGGTATACCTGAATTCGGCTGAGGAACCACAACCAACAACAGTATGCAATTCCCAGGTCGAACAACATGGGTCAGTGCCCACACGAGAGCAGTCCTAGGAATATCTCTAGATGCCTTGACAGCAACAACCACGCTTTCCCCCACATCAGTCTTCTCCTTTTCCGGCTTGCCTTGCTTCTTCTGTTGACTCATTGCTAAAGAACTCAAACACCCGCCGTCCCAGAAGTTTATGAGTACCAAGAACTACGAAACCATGGCAGAATCAAAGTTTCTCTCAAGCATTTCCAAATCGGAAATACGCTCGTCGAAGCTTCTCCATCTGCAGCTCCTCATTGTCCCCGCAAATCGATATCTTCAAGCATCATTCGGGTAATACTAAAGAAAATGGCCAAGGAATTCCTCGACAAGCTCAAACCAAGAAATGCGAGGAACCCAAGTACTCGGACTTCGGTTCAAACTGCACTGAAACTTCACCTTCCCTTCCTCTGCAGGGAGATGACAGAGCAGCTGCGGAAGGCGTCAAGACATTGCCCGAATTAGACTCCACTGACTAAAAAAAAACACCCTAGTTTCTTTCGAGCCTCGGATCGCCAAACTCAAACGAGGACAGCTGAAAAAGAGTTCCTCTCTTCGGGAGTGCGGCACCCCAAATGACAGAAAACGTCAAACGGCAGCAATATCGATCGGCATTCGGTTTCCAAGCGAACTAAGAAAAGCTTTCCTGGCCGCCTCGGACAAGCCGAATCGAACCCCCCCACCGTTGGTCGAGGCCGAACTATATTAAATAAATATATCCTGCACCAAGTACGAGAACAGTGCATGGACAAGATCCTCCTCCTGCACGATCCGTGAATATCGAAACGCTTGTCATGGGGGAAGCAAGCAAAGCTCTGCCGCGCAGTCAACACGGAAGCAATATGATATTCATCTCCTCTTCGGGTCCTCGGTCTCCTCGCCAATCAGAGCGAAACTTCCAGCGCGGAAAAAAACTAGTCCAGGAAGCGCACGGCGACCAATGCCCGTCGCCAGCGAAGTCCAGATCGCGAAGAAGATCACCAACTACGACCCCACAGCCAGATTCACGTGGAAGCTCAGTATAGGCTCGAAGCTACGCACGCTGGTTCCGAAAATGGCGAGAAGAGAGAGAGAGAGAGAGAGAGAGAGAGAGAGAGATGGCCAGGGGAGGATGAAGATGAGCAGAGAAGAAGATATGGGCAGGGGAGAAAGAGAGAGAGAGATAGTGATGGAAGAGCGCGAAAGTTAGTGTAAAGAGTTGTTAGAAACGGAAAATGACTCACCTATAATTTCTGACTTGTTATAACTCTTCTAATACAAATTTTTTTTTTTTTAATTTGTAGTGATTATAAAAAAAACTATAATAATCAGGTTACGAAATCGCGACATCTATAGTGTTGTTTTCCAATTAAATATATGTCTCCAGTTGCTTTTCCGCTATGGGACCATGATGTTTTATGTCTTTAATTCACAATGAAGAAAATTAAATGCTGCATATTATTCGGTGATTCGTAAGGTTTCAATGGTATCTTAAAAAAAAAAAAAAAAAACTGTTTCATTGAGTTATTTATCATATTAAGGGTCCATTCGTTTCATGAAAATTATCACATTTGCGGAAAATATTTTTCAAGAAGTCATTTTCCAAGAAAATGACCATATTTTCCAAGATTCGGCTAAAATATGAAATTTGACTGGAAAATATTTTCCACGGTTTGTTATTTAATTTTGATTTTTTTGGAAAAATTACCAAAAAATTGAATTTTAATTTATATATATTTAAAATATATATATATATATATATATATATTTTTTTTTTTTTTTTTTTTTTCCTTCCTCCTTCCTTTACCACCACATGCCTCGACGATAGCCCGTTGCCTAGTAGCCAACCAAGATGCAATCACTAGATTTGACAAGCTCGAGGCTCGAAGCCGCGAGCTCGTCGGCCTTGGCGAAGCTTGGGCGAGTTCAAGCCTCACTCTCATATCATTGGATCTGGCCTTGTCGTAGCCGGTGACCAATCAAGGAAGAAGAAAAAGAAAAGGGAAGAAAAAGAAATTAAAAACTCAATTTCTTAAAAAAAAAAAAAGAAAAAGAAAACATAAAATAAAGAAGGAGGAGGAAAACAAAGAATGGAAAAAAAAAATAGAATTTATTATTAAAAAAAAAAAAGGAGGAGGAGGAGGAGGAGGAGGAGGAGGAAGTGATGGCTTGCAGAGGTGTGAGATAAGAGAAACCAAATGAAGAAAATATTTTTCATTTTTCAAAAATGGAAAATATTTTTCCCTAGTTTAAAAGATTTTTTTCCCATCATGAAAAATATTTTCCTCAAGTAATTCATTTTCCGTGAATCGAACGTTTGAAAATTCGAAAACGTTTTCGCGTAAGTTATTTTTCATATAACGAATAGAGCTTTAATGGAAAATCCTAAATTCAATATCCAATCTAAAGAAAAGTATTAGAATATTTGAATATTAAAATTTAGTTTATTTTGTGAAAAAATGTGATTATAAAATAATTTTTCCTTAAAAAATGATTGATTGTAATGCTTACGAAGATAAATAAATGAAAAATATTTTTATATTAAGATATAAATTATCATCGATTTTTTAGTGATTAATTATTTCAAATGATATAATTTATTGTTTTAGAAAAATAAAAGTGCCTTAAATCAGAAAAAAAGTGGGCAGCGACCTATGAAATTGAAATCTCACGAATTTGAATCGTGGGAATCGAAATGGTCGCGAAATCTGGATATCTGTTGCCACAGAGACGGTGGTCACCACTCGTGCGCCTACAGTCGATAAAGCATGGCCGATTTCAAAAGAAAAAAAGAAGAAGACAAATTAGGATGTAATGATGGTCGTGTCGTCGACATGCAACGATCGATCCATCCAGACAGACAGAGTGATGATCGGTGATGATGACGCAGTTTTGTCTCGAGCGAGTCTGTCGTGCTCCCACAGATGGGGCTCCAGTTTTCAGCGTCTGCTGTAGGGGACCTGCAAATTTCATCGGACACGACGGATTCGGTAAAATAAAAAGATGAAAGAAACTGCGCGGGATACGGTGAATAATCCACCGGCGTTGACCGCCAGCATTATACGGTCAAAAGTTCTCCCGACCAGGTGCAATTATGTGACCGGGGGATTAT
Organism: Eucalyptus microcorys; assembly: GCA_014182515.1. Taxonomy (NCBI): domain Eukaryota; kingdom Viridiplantae; phylum Streptophyta; class Magnoliopsida; order Myrtales; family Myrtaceae; genus Eucalyptus; species Eucalyptus microcorys. The sequence goes on from CM024571.1 coordinate 31,021,266, forward strand.
GTTAATGAGTTTATGTGAGATTGTAGTCATCGAGCATGTATTATGCATGCAAAGTCGGGTTTGATGGTCCGCACCCTAGAAAGGGAATTGCTTGCCGAGAGCCCTTCGTTTTGCTCATCGAGCTGACTGGAATTGGATTGCCGTGTCGGGTTATTTCGGTATAACGTTTCTAGTTTAGATTAATAATCGGAAGCACCGATAAGAAAAGCCTTTGATGAACAGATTATGAAAAGAAATTATCTTTTGTTACAAAAAGGGTTAATACCACAAGAATACTCAAATTAATAAAATCTGTGATAAAGTTAGTTACAAAAATCCCAAACTGATATACTCATGATATATTCACATTTTATCAGCTTTCGTCAAATTTTATAGTGAATTAACTGAACTGAATGGTACATGGCAACTCCATACTATTATTTTATAATAAATTTATCACGAGTGTACTAATTTGAGGTTTTTAATAATTAAAAAAATAATTTGGGATAAGTTTATATTTACGTATAAATTTAAAATTTTTCATGATACTAACCCCTATAGAAAAAGTCGGGACTTGGATTTTAGCGAAGACAATGTTAGGCGGGGTCGAGACAATGAAGAATCACCGGTGGGAGAAGGGTGGTCAGCTCTCATTTTCTTGATGCAAGGACCATGGTTCTTTTGACATCAATTTTTGGGACCATAGTTCGATATTTTAATTTCATGATCAAAGAGGACTCTTGGGTGGGGACCCATTTGGATCTGATTTTTGTCTTCCCCTTGTTACAATTAAGAGGTGACCATTTGATGAGTTCGGTCTAAATTGAGCCTCGAGATCGGACTTAATGATGATATTGTCTTGATTTGCACATTATGAAGACTATCTATAATGTCTTGACAGGACCAAGGAATTTGGCTTGAAGTGCACTGGTCCTATATTGGATATCATGATCAAACAAGCTTATTCAAACCGTCCAAATTGATCCTCAACCCTATCTGACTCGGGCAAGCCCCGTGGGCACGCCACAATAACATGCAATAAACATTCATAGGCCTAATTGCACCCTGTCATGGGTGTAAAAGGTGGATTTTAATCTATGGTCAATATGCGTATGTTATTTAAAAATCAAAAGTGTCTCATCGAATCAAATCATTTGAAATAATTTGATTAATACCACGAAAATCTATAAACTAGTACGTTTATAACAAACGAATGGTAAAACCGCTATATGTTATCTAATTTAGTAATTTGACAATAAAATTTAATGAAAACTAATAAAAAATAATTTTACACAAGTGTATTAGTGTTGGGTTTTGAGTAGTCAAACTATTAATTTGAGATTAATCAATCACATGCGTGTTATTTTAGAGTTTTTTTTTATGACATTAAACATTCTCAAATGACTTTTAATGAGTATTTTGAGATTATTTCTTCAATATCTAAATAAAATAAAATAAGATAAAGTTTTAATTTGCATGGTATTATTATATTGAGAGGAGCCTCGTTCAGAAGATCGTAACAAAATCTTTTAGGTTGATTTAAGTACCCATGACAACGTGATGAAATGTACGGCAGGTTCGGTGTCAGACTGTCAGTGGAGAGACTCGATCCCCTGGACGCGCCGCCCAACCTGCAGATGTCAGCCGCCTTAACGCCGTCGCGTGGCGTCGGCGCGTGTGGCGCACTCACTCCGACAAGCGGGTCTCACTCTCACGCAGTGCACCTCTGCCCAAACGCGGAGGCAACTTGCATCGGCGGTGCCACGTTTCTCGACTTTTCTTTTGTCTCTAGTCCTAAATTTTTAAAATCCAGATCTGCGATGCTGTCAGTTGGTCCCCAACTTTGAAAAATCTCAATTTTAATCTCGTACCGAATTTTTTTTTTGGTAAATAATCTCGTACCGAAGTTGGCCTCAGTAAAGTAATTTTTTCAGGCCGAAATAAATTAGCGAAACTTGAAAACCTCAAATTATTTCCAAGCTTTTCTAAAGAAAGATAGAGGGCTAGAAACCCATGTCATTATAAGGCCCTGTTTGTTTAAAATTGTTTATGTTCCCCAAAACAAAAATTTCCATATTTTATTTTTACCAAAAAAAAAAATTCTGTCTTTTATTTCAAAAATAAAAAAAAGAACAGAAATGTGTTTGGTAAAATTTTTATTTCCGAGAACAAAAAATCTATTTTTTATTTTATTTCTAGGAACAGAAACAAGTAGAAAAAAAATTGCTTCTTATTCCCGAAAAAACAATTGTGAGAAACAATTTTTCTCTCTTCTCTTTTTTTCTTCTTTTCTTTTCTTCTTTTTCTTCCTTTTGGCCGATCGTCAACCTTGGCCTTGGCCGGCGCCAACGATCGGCCAGATGAGGGCTGGCAACCTCGCCGAAGCATCATTGTTCCTCGGAGATGCCGAGCCACGATGAGGCTTGGCCTCGCTAGGCCAAGGTGAGGCTGACCTCGCGCCACTTGGGCGAGGTCGAGCCTCGCCGACCCTCACAATGGCTTGGTGAGACTCTGGCGAGCTCACCGGAGCTCGCCCAGCCGGTCGTCGATCGCCACCGTGGCTAGCAACCAGCCACAAAAGAGAAAGAAAGAAAAAAAAAAAAAAGAAAGAAGAAAAAAAAGGGAAAAATATAATAAAATTATTGAAAAATTAAAAAAAAAACAAAAAAAATTATACAAGTTTACCAAACGTATGTCTATTCCTGGAATATAAATTTTTTGCAGTTACCAAGCGTGTTCTTATACTTAGAAATTGTTTTCATGAATAGAAATAAAAAAATTTATTTTTGTTCAAAAATTGTTCCCCGGAACAGAAATATTATCAAATACGCCCTAGGTGATCAGCTCTCAAGTTGAGTCAATTTTAATCTACATGCCTAAAGAAATTAGCCGAACTTGAGGTTTACTATTTCCAAGCTTTTTAAAGGAAAAATAGAGGGCTCGAACCCCATGTTAGTGTGAGTGATCAGTTCTCGAGTTGGGCCGGTTTTGACCTAAAATCGGGAATCAAATCGGACTAGATCAATTGGTCTTGATTTGGTTTTGGAATTGGACCGGTTTATGGTTTTGACAATTTCTTTTTCTTTAATTTTTAGAAGAAAATGGAAAAAAAAAATTGACTGGCAATTTGGTTCTATTCTTGGTTCCCACAAGAAGCAACGGCCTGAATCTTGGGCTATATAGCACCAACACGGATACGCGACATGCGACACGACACGACACGACACGCTAATACACCATTTTTTAAAAATAGAGAATTTCAACACGTTATATATTAAATATATTTTTATATATAAATACATAAATAATAATAATAATAATAATAATAATAATAATAATAATAATAATAATAATAATAATAGCCTATAATTAATTTACACGAAAAATATTAATTAATGTCATTCATTATTTTAATTTGTTACAATAATACATAAAACTTAGAGGAAAAAAACATTGTTTAAAGAAAAATGCTGAAATGATATTTTTAAATTTATTTATTTATCATATATAGCATTTTTTATTACTTCTTTCATAGTAAAAGACTTTTAAAAAAAATAAAACAATTCTAAAAAAACAAAATTGAAAAAAAAATTGACCCTGTGCGTGTATATTTATAGCATTTTTTATTATTTTTTTTTTGTATATTTATATTTTAACCCCTCAAGTATTATAAATTTTTAAAATTAACCCTGTGCGTGTCGGAATTATGTGTCAGAACTTTGGACTCGCGTGTCGGAGAAAGTTGACCACGTGTTGGATTTTTTGACACTCATTGACCGCGTGTTGGAACATGTCAAAGCGTGTCGGAGTGTCGGACACGACACGAAAGCTTCCGAAGAGTGTCGGTACTACATAGATCTTGGGTCAGTCTGGTTTCCCAGCACACCCCTACATGTGAGGTCCATCCTTGCTTTGGCTAAGATGGGCACAAGAGACGAAATCGGTCCTATCAAAGAGACATTAACTGCCGCAATAAATCGAGATTAGATGAAAGAAATTTCTACTAGTCTTCGTAAAGCTCGCATGCATGCAAAATAGAGAAGTTTAATAGGTCATGTTCCCAACACCCGCAATCGGATTGAAAATTGTGAGGCTGTCTTAACCCTAGATAAAAAATAATATGATGGTGGCACGCACGTCTAAAGAAGGATTGTTCCGTTCATTAGACCATCTAAACTCGTGTAAACTACACTAGTGGGATAAAACGGACAAAGAAGAAACCCTCGAGTTCATAACTCTCATGGCATTAAAAAAATTGTGGGAACTTGTCATTATCCAAGCCAAAAGCATCGAGCATTGCTCAACAAACAAACAAACGAACTTCTCGAGTGACGATGAAGATAGAGATGGTCAGGGGCGTGCAGCCGAACCGGTTTGGCTCGAAAATTGATTGCAATCCATGTGATTCTTGGCTAGTTGTCAAAAGAGCCAATTTGATTTATGATTCCAACAACCTTGAATCAATGTAGAATCGATTTGACGTCTCGCACAAGCTCGAAACTGCCTATTCCAATTGAGAATTGACGAAATCAGATCGATTCATACATTGAATTGGTTCTACTTTATCTCCAAACATAAAAAATTTCGCGCTCACAAAGAGTCGAAATATGGACTCCAATGCAAAATGAAACACTATGCCTGATGGGGCTAGTTTGACCAAAGAATAGAATCTATGTCCTGAGCTGGTTCCAAGGAAAATCGGCTTAGTTCTCAATATTGAGTAACTAATTGGTTCCTTATTCCAAGGGGAACCAAGAAAGAATAACCCAACTAAATTCGCTTTCTTCCTGAACCTATTTTGAATGGTTTTCTTTTATCTAAAAAAATTGGTACGTTCCCAAAATTTCAATAGCGAATTCCAACTCTTTTTTCTGAAAAAGTAAAATTGAAAGCAAGAACGAGCCGCCAACGTCCACAGCATCCTATACATGTTACAAACATAGGAGCTCAAAACCCATATAATCACTTCATCATGGGAAGTCCTTGGTTCTGAAAGACAACATTATGTAGCATGATAATCTTTTCAAATGTTCACATACAAAAGGCTTGGCTGCTTCTCGGCTAGAGCTAGGAATTGGGCAGCAGCATTAAATGGGGAAGAAGTTTATTGAATTGGTGCACTACAATAAAAGGAAATTGAATGAAGGAGCTCGGAATTTAAAATCTAACCTATCTCTATGATTCTTTCGCTCACTCACTTGTGTTTTCACCTCAATTTGTTTATGACTTATGTAAGCATTTTAGTAATACGGATCGGATTGAATGTGAATTGTATATGAGATAGATTGAATATATCACTAAATGGATTAAAATATATTAAACGAGACAATTTGGATCAGATTTTTTTTTTTTTTTTTGGTGATCCACAACATTCCCTACCTGTTGCAACACCAGAGTCCAACACCCATATTATGTTGCATAATAATTTCTTTTTGAACTTTCACACACAAAAGGCTTGGCCGCTTCTCTGCTAGAGCTGCCAATCGGGCAGCAGCATTAAATGGGGAGGAAGTTCAACGAATAGGAGCACTACAATCGAAGGAAATTGAATGAAGGAGCTGAAAACTTAAATGTCCATCCTTTCATTATTTCGATCAAAGCGAAGAAGAAACGTTGGAAAGCAGCCTGTTTTCCTGCTCGCAGCTGGATTTCGCATTGAATGCGAGGATACGAGTGGTGCGATCTTTCGCTTTGGGATACTGACACAAGCCATTAGAGAGAGAATTAGCTTGACTTGTTCCCGTAGATGGTGGCACGTTTTAATCAAATGGACCAAACTCTCCACACGTGTTCTCATTCCATTGCTGTCTTTTCTGTTTCTTTATTACGTCGACGCTGCTGTTTTCGAGGATCCATCTCCATTTTTTTTTATAAATTCTCGTGCGGTATAATTTCCGCTAGCGTGCAAGACCTACCGAGACGATTCTAATCTCTCTAGGCCCGGCCAGATTGGGTTTGTGACTTCGTTTGAGGCCCGTTTGACCAAGCAGCTGAATGTGAACCGAACGAAGTAAGGGAAAGTCTCAGACTCCAATGTTCGATGTCGATGATTGAGATTTCACTATGGCAGATATCTGTCGATGTTAGAGCATTGGCGAGTGATCATTTCATCTCGACATAGTTTAAAGATCACAGCGCAGTATAGAGATATAAACAGGAGAACGACTTGGATAGTCCTTGAATCACCTATCTTATGTATATCCATATAGAGATATAAACACACTTAGACACTGCATTAGTAACTATCCAGCAATTTCAGGAGAGTGGAGAGCATTAACCCATGTCTCAAAGCTGTCCTTTTTACATAGAGGTTAATGATTTTTTTTTTCTTTTTCCTTTTTGGAATTTGAGTAGACATTGACATTTCAGGATCAAATTGCTTGAATTTGTTGATGTTAGAGCATTGACGAGTGATCACTTCATCTCGACATCGTTTAAAGATCACGGCGCTGTTTGATGAAATAGGATGAAGGATTGGATTTACTTTGAGACATCCACGAAAACCGGCACGATTGTCTTAGAATGACTTTCGAAAGAGAAGCTCATGTAAAGTTTAGCTATACAGGGAGGACTCTCCACTAAATTGTTTCCTACTGAGAAAAGGGAAGTGTCGAACTTCTATAAGTCCGAGGGGCAGATGAAAATTATGTTCGGTGGGCGAGCCGGCATCCAAATTCGAGTTGGGAAAACGATTTATTTTCTTAGAATCAAACTGCCTTTTTTTTTCGACCCAAAAAAAAAAAAACTGCCTTTTCTTCAAGATTTTCATCTTTTGGGGGTCGTGCAGCAAATGAAATGATCATGACGCATAATTGCCACATTGCCAGTCAAAAACAAAGCTGTGGAAACTCCAGAAATGTTGTGAAGCAAACCGAGTTTCTAGGCATTGGGTTAAGAGAGCGTAAACAAGACGGGATAAAGTCCCGATTCATGTGGGGGTCATGCAAGCTCTTGATCCAAGAAGAGTTGGGTTCAAATGAAGCTCGGATCGGCAGTCATTTGGGCCTTAGTGTAGCTTTAGTAAACAGTAAATGTTCCCTATCATCACATGATGATTAAACAGCTTAGCTTGCGCCACAAACCTCGTGGTTTGCGTCCCGAGAATTGATACACGACATACCCGCCTCTTCAGGCAATGCCATCTCCGCCCAAAGTGCTTCCATTTGCTTTTCCTCTCCACTTTTCTATATCATTTCAGGTTCCTCCTCCCAAAAACAACCTCTCGGGGAAGAGGAGGCCCCTCTGCCGGCGGCCCCATTCTCAGTGCTATTTCCTTTGCTTTCTTTGATCGCTCGCTCTCTTTTCGAGCACATTGTGTGGGTGAATGATTTTTGGCCATGTTGAAAAGGAATTAGGCGACGGCCTTGCTTGTATTTATGGTCTTGATGAAGTAATGGTGGGTGAATTAGTAGAATCTGAAGAGGGTACAATAAGAATAGAAGGTGTTGAGAGACGGTAATGTAGGGAAAACCAAAGGAAAAGATAGTTAAAGCAACTCTTTGACCATAACATTTTTTGTTTAAAGAGTTTAGAATAATAATACGGAAGAGAGAATGATGGAGTTTTTTTTTTTGTTGTATATTTCGATGTATATATTAATGAAGAATATATCAGCATATTTGTAGGTTTTATTAGATAATGATTTTAAGATAATATCTTAATTAAGATATTCACGATTATAGGGAGATATGCATGCAATGTGTGTGCAATGTTAGTGCAATATTGAAAGATGCGGATAACCAATTCAATTATTGAAATATCTCTAATAGAGGAAATTATCGTAGAGAATTCCCTAATCATGTTTGTCATAAATCATGTTGGTAATTGCAATATAATGTCGAGTTAGGTGAAAAGTAACAAAGCGTTACAAAATAAGAGGGAGACTATGGAAATGGTATTTGGCATTGTAAATGGGTTTGAATTTGGGTTACCATACAATTTAAGAGAACCCCGACTCGCCATATTTGGGATTTTTCTTCTGTGACGTGCGTTCTAGTATCTATGTGCCCAAAGTCTCCAACCAGACCGCCAAAACACACAGCGAAGAAGAAAAGCAGAACCTAGAAAACCACATCAGAAGCACCATATCTCATCCTGATATGCCTAATGGCAGAGTGCGGCAGCGAAAAATAAAATCTCTCTCCATGGACACAACCTGCAAAACTCATTCGTTCCACCGCGCAGGTGAGTTTCAAGATGGCATGTTTGGCTGTTTTCAAAGCCTTTTTGTGATGCACTTAGGAGAGGGTGGAGAATGCTGAAACGAACGGAGGCACTCCTTGTCAACAAGGAAACCATGAAAAGCATGAGACCGAATTTCCTGCATAACTTGGAAAGGTAGGCTTGGCGAGTCGGCGACCAATATAAAGTCGGAACATATATCTTTGATGCTCGTCTTACAATTAGTGCAATGTTTGTGTTCTTAAAATAAGAAATCTCAACCTTTAACGTGTATATAATTGCTAACTCAGTGTAAAAGATTGAACTCAGACCATTGACAAAAACAAGACAAGAACCATTCGCGTAATTTATGTTTATTAAAGTTATTCGATTAATTACGCTAAACAGTAGAACGAGTTGGATAGTCCTTGATATATATATTCATATACAGATATAAACACACTTAGACACTGCAGTAGTAAGTATCCAGCAATTTCAGGAGAGTGGAGAGCATTGAACCATCTCTTAGAGCTGTCCTCTTTAAAGAGAGTTTAATTATTTTTTCTTCATTTTCCTTTTTGTAATTTGAGTAGACATTGAGATATTTCTGGAATCAAATTGCCTCTTCTCAAGACGTTCATGTTTTTGGTCCTACAGCAAGTGAACTGGTCGTGATACATGATTGTCACTTTGCTACTCTTGGCACAAGAAAGAGGATTCAATCATATTTCCGTCAGTCAAAACCAACGTTCAAATAGTAGCAATTGTTGCTATCCTAAAGGGTAGCGATTATTGCTTTCCAAAAGATGGAAAGAAACAAATTATTCGCGAAAAAGAAGGAACAAGAGATGATAATAATTCAAACTAGGTCTATGGTCCAAAGAGAACACCCAGTTCGTTGAAACTAAATTGAAAAGCCCATAATGCGCGCGCACAACACATTTACACATACACACACATAAATTTACTGAATCATTTTGACAGTGTGCCAAAGATGTCTTCGTATATAGTGTTCAATAAACGGTCTATGCATAGAAGAGTTTATCGAAAGATGATTCTAATAATTTTTTTTTTCTTGAACAGCCTAATATGAATGCTTCTATTAATTACTTGGCCCTGCCTGGTGGAAAAGAAATGATATATAATATTTTTCTTCTCTTATTGGTGCTACTTAGTGGAAGAAATGTATTAATGAAAACTTGCAGAAATTTTTACAAATGCTGTGAAGAAAACCGAGTTAGGAAATACTAAGCACGAATCTTGGAATGGGGTTAAAAGCCTAAGGACAAAAGAAGTTCTCTTGATGTTTAACACTAGTTTTATTCCCTATCATCACATGATTGAATAGCTTAGCTTATGGTTTTCGTCCCAAGAATAATATTGATGTAAATGGAAGTCATTCTTTCTGCTTTTTCCTAATGATAGCCAACCAATACATATTGATGTCAAGAAATATTGATTGGTCAAGAATGCGTGTATTTGGTAGGACTGGTGATTCGTGGGCATGTGTTGAATTCAAGTTATGAGTTCATGTAGTTAAACGGTGTAATTTTGTTGAACTTTTTAAAATGTTGTCGTGTTACTTGTTCATGCTAGTTTGTCTCGCTCTTCTTTTTGCTTAAAATATGCTTTCACAAGTATATGATATCGTGCCAAGGTGTTGAAACTTGATGGCTCATAATCTTTAATTTTGCTCGACAAACCAAATAGATTAGAGTTTAAAAAATAAACGTGAAGCGTTTAACAAAGAACTTCACGGGGCATTGAAGTGTTTTAACAAAGAAGGAACATGAAGCTCCGTAAGCACAAATCTGTTGATAATGAATGGATCAACAATGAACAATAGTTGTTAGTAATTGCACGTTATTCGAGATTGAAAATCTTGCTAGAGAAAAAATCGACGGCTGTAACACATTGAGAAACTTTGTAGAAAATGGAAAAATCATGAAATGGTTTTTACTTTGATATTGAATTCTCTGTCGGATTTATTTCGACCATGTAGACTGTTAGTTTAATTTAATTTCTTTCGTGTAAGGCCCATTAAAATTATTCTAATATCTTTAGGCCCAGATATACTGGGTTTATTAATTTCTATTGAGGCCCATTTGACTATGGGGCGCATTTGAACGAAGAAAGAAAATCTCAAGAGTCCAATGTTCGACATTGATTATTGATATTTCACCATGGTAAATATTATCAATGTTGAGCATTGGTTAGTAATCATTTTATCTCTAAATAGATTAAAAATCATGTCATAATCAGGTACTTAACCACCATTTTGATGAAATAGGATGAAGGGTCGAATTCTCTTTGTATCATTTAAAGTACTGACGTCTTCAAATGGGGAAAAATGCTAAAAAAGTCTTAAATCTTTTGTCTTTGTGCCGATTTAGTTCTCAATATTTTTTTGGTGCTGATTTAGTCCTAAACCTTTTTACGTTGTGCCAATTCAGTTCTTTCCAGTCAATTTTGGCCGGATTTTGCTGACTGGATGCCGGCGGGCTGATGTGGCTTGATTGACGTTGACGTGAACAACTTTTAATAATATTTTAATATTTTTGAATTTTTGAATTTTTGAATTTTTTCTTTTGAATTTTTGAATTTTATATTATTTTTTTTCTCCTATACTTCCTCTAGCGGGTCACCTCGACCTCGCGATCGGCTAGTGGTGATAGGGGTGGCCTCGAGGTCGAGGCGGCGACTCGCTCGCCGGATCTGGCGAGGGTCGAGCCTCGCCCATGGCCGGCAAGGGTGAGCCTCGCCAGATCGGCGCGAGGAGGTGGCTTGGGGGCGGCGAGGAGGCCGGGGTGAGGGTACAAGGACTGCTGCATCATCACCAGTTGCCTCAACCTCTATTGTTGCTGCTACTACATCTTCCTCCGGCTCGAGCTACCACGTCGGATTTAGGGCTCGAGATCGAAGAAGAAGAAGAAACGAAGAACGAAGAAAATTGCGAAGGACAAAAAGAAGAGAAAACGAAGACGAAGAACAAGATGAAACCCTCGGAGGAGAGGGCGCGTATGGAGATGAGATTACAGAGCGACGCGGAGAAGGAGAGGGAGGGAGAGAGACTCGATCCTCGCCAGATCCGGCGAGGGTAAGCCTCGCCGCCCAGCGTGAGGCCGCCCTCGCGACCACTGGCGAGGTGGTTGGCAAGGTCGACCTCAACCTCGCCAGCCGTCGCCTCTGGCCGATCGTCAAGGTCCGGCGACCGGCTGGAGGAAGAAGAGGAGAAGGGAAAAAAAAAGAAAAAAAATTTTTTAAAAAATATTTAAATATTATTAAAAGTTGTCCACGTCAGCGCCGATCATGCCACGTCGCCGGCCGGTATCCGGTCAGCAAAATTTGGCCAAAATTGACCGGAAAGGACTAAATTGGCACAACGTAAAAATGTTTAGGACTAAATCGGCACAAAGATAAAAAGTTTAGGATTTTTTTGGCATTTTTCCCTCTTCAAAAGCGAGTTCTATTATTTTATAATGACTTTTGGATGAGAAGTTTAGCGATATAGGGACGATGATATATACCCTTTTGTTTTATACTAAGAAAAGGAGAGTGTCCGACTTAACAAGAGCATTAAATTTATTATTTTTATTGAACTTAAAGGGAAGCTCAAATTGGTAGTCATTTGGCCCGTAGTTTAGCTTTAATAGTAGTACTATTCCCTATCATCGCAAAATTAAATAGCTTGGCTTTTGGTTTGCGTCCCAAAGAACGATAGACAATATTAAAAGGCAAGTCTTGCTTTGTCATTTTTCTTATGATAACCAAACAAATCTACAAATGGTCTCAGAGAAATCATATCGGGTGCATAACATATTTGGAGATCCTCGTGTTAAAATATCGACCATTCATGGTGGCATGTGTTTGGTAGGATTGTCAATTCATGATCACATGTCGAATTTAGGGTATGAATTCCTGCAGTTGGAGATGTGACGTATGTTAAGAGTATAGTTATATTTTTAGGGTTCGTTCGTTTTACGGAAAAATGGGCCATTTCCGGAAAATATTTTCCCAGAAATCATTTTCTAGGAAAATGACTATATTTTCCGATATTCAGCTGAAACCTGAACTTTGAGTGGAAAATATTTTATACTGTTCGTTGGCTAATTTAATTGTTTGGGAAAAATTATCAAAAAATTGAATTTTAATATTTTTAATTGACAAAAAAATTAGTTTTAATTTTTATAATTTTTTAAAATGAATTTTTAATTATTTGTATTTTTAAAAAATCAAATTTTTTATTCTTTCTTTTTCTTTTTCCTTTTTCTTTTCCTTCCTCCTTCCTCCGCCGCCGCACACCCGACAATGGCCAGTTGCTCGGCGGCCGACCAAGACCCGGTCGCTAGATCCGGCGAGCTCGAGGCTCGGCCGATCTCGCCCAAGCTCGCCGGAGGTTTGCCGGGCTCCGCCGAGCCGTGAGCTTGCCGGATTTGGCGGTGAAGCTCGGGCTCGCTTGGATCGGGAGCCCGAGCTTTTGCCGCTAGATCCGGCGAGCTCACGGCTTGCCGAGCTCGTCAAACCTCTAGCGAGCTCGGGCAAGGCCCGAGCCCCACCCAAGTCGCCGGATTTGGCAAGTTCGGCTGGGCTCGGCGAGGCCGAGCTCCACCTCGAGCCGGCGAGGCTCGAGCTCGGCTTCCCAAATCGGGCTAGGTGGAGCCTCACCGGCCTGGGGCGGAGCTCGAGCTGGCTCGCAGCTGCAGCCGGTCTTTGAACGCCGGTCGTCGTCGTGGCCGACAACCGGCCAAGGCTAAGAAAGAAAGATGAAAAGGAAAGAAAGAAAAGAAAAAAAGAAAAGGAAAAAAAGAAAAGAAAAAAGGAAAGTATAAAAATAAAACAAAAATGTGTTGATGAAAAGAAGCAAAGTGGAAGAAGTTATGGAAAATGTTTTCCACTTTTGAAAATATTTTTCACTTTTGAAAAGTGGAAAACATTTTCCTCATCTTTGAAGCTTGTTTTTTTTCCAATGATGGAAAACATTTTCCTTGAGTAGTTTATTTTCTGTAAAACGAACACCGGAAAATCCGGAAAACGTTTTCTTGGAAATTATTTTCCGTGAAACGAACGGAGCCTTAATTGTTGTGGATTTGTCTTGCTATTATGTTTGTCAATACGCGCTTCCACAATACATATATTGAGCTGATGCATTAAAAATTGACAGCTCAATCTTTAATTTTAATTGACAAACCAACATTCCCTTTTTCCATGGGCTAAATGCCGTTGGAAGTGGAGATCAATTTATATAAGTAGCGTCCCACGGCGAGGAACTTTAGTCGAATTTTTGTTGACAAATGGTAGAATAAAGAATGAAGAAAACGGAGGAGTCAAAGTTTGCAATGGTCATGCTTTTTCGCACATCGTTAAGGCGTCCCGCTTTCACGTTCCCATCATGACTTCATGATATCGACAACGTTAAAGCGGTCGAAATCTTACTAGTTGGAAAAAATTCCGCGACTATGTTCTGGCATGTAATCTGGACTTTAGGGAATCAAAAGGAAATTTTTTTAACTGTGGAATGATTTTTAAAAAGATAATAACTAAGGAAAATTGTTGATTATATGATTGTCAATGTTATTATTGCTTAAGGAATATTAAAAAAAAAAAAGAGGACAATCAACTTACTGATAGAGCTTTCATATTTGCAATCTGTGAGATTGTTAAGATCATGGAGGAAAATTATTAAAGATAGGGAAAAAAAAATTTACATGGATGCCTTTGCTCCATTGAAAATTTCATGATAAAGGAAAATATTTTTCATAAACATTATTTTCAAGGAAAATTATTAGTTTTCATTTGCTTTGATTTATAGGGAAAGTGATTTCCTTCTTGCTAAAAAGGGGAAGTTGTTTCTCCTCAGTTTAAATTTATTGCTTTCAGATTTGGTATGCAGCTGAGACATCCCTTGATGTGGTCACCATTAGAGCTTTTAACACGGTAGACATATTCTTCTGCAATTTCCTGAAACTTGTGGACGCAGATGCGAAACTTTTTTTCCACTACAATGGACTAATGGAGTGGCCAGTTTTGAGAGTAGAAGCACTTCAGAACCTGACGCTGCTCACTGCTGCTCTTCTTCTGGTTCTACTTGCTAAGGGATATGTGCCTCCAGGTCACTGCAAATTTACATGACATTTGTGAGAACTTACTAAATTGTCGAAAGTTGAAATTAAATTTGCTTATCCTGGTCTTGCAGGGCTTGTGGGGCTATCTCTTTCTTATGCTTTTACTTTGACGGGTGCACATGTTCTTGTGACCCGGTGGCATTGCTACTTTTCAAATTACATCATCTCGGTCGAGCGGATCAAACAGTTCATGCCCATACCATCTGAGCCTGAAGGGGTCTTGGAGAATCATAGGCCACCGTCTTCATGGCCATCAAAGGGTCAGATTGAGCTGGAAGAACTAAAGGTACAAATTGCATTAAAGGAGAACAACTTTTTTCAGGTCGCTAATAGGAGTTCCTACTTGGTTTCAGCTAAGGTACCGTCCCAACACACCGCTTGTGCTGAAGGGAATCACTTGCACATTCAAAGAAGGAAGCAGAGTCGGCGTTGTCGGAAGAACAGGAAGTGGGAGATTGACTCTGATCAGTGCATTATTTCGATTAGTTGAGCCAGCAAGCTGGAAGATCTACATTGACGGGCTAGACATTACTTCCATTGGATTGAAGGACTTGAGGATGAAGCTCAGCATCATCCCTCAAGAGTCCACTTTGTTCAGAGGCAGTGTTAGGACTAACATTGACCCTTTTGGGCTTTACTCTGACCATGAGATTTGGACGGTAATATGCACAAAAGTACCTATTTTTGGATTTCAATCTTCATAATATGCCTCCCAATTAGATCATCTTTTTCATGGATGTGGCGCACCAATCCTCGATCATTTCATGATCTGTAGGCTCAGGAAAAATGTCAGCTCAAGGCCACAATTAGCAGCCTTCCGGATCAGCTCGATTCTTCCGGTGAGCATCATGTGTTACATTACATGTCAAAATCTAGTCACAGCTTGAAAGTCACTAAAATCCTACTCAGATCCGACAATAATTGCCTGTAGCTATGCAACAGTACTTTACACTAAATGCATGTGCCAATATCATCAGACATTCCATCAAAATGACTTGAATCTTTTTTATGCTAATGGGAATGCGAACCACTTGTTCAAATTTCAAACAGTGAGTGATGAAGGAGAGAATTGGAGTGCTGGGAAGAGGCAGCTAATTTGCTTGGGAAGAATTCTATTGAGGAGGAACAGAATCCTAGCTCTTGATGAAGCCACTGCTTCGATTGATTCAGCAACTGATGCTGTTCTTCAGAGGATAATCAGGCAAGAGTTCTCAAATTGCACTGAGATCACTGTGGCTCACAGAGTCCCCACTGTCATAGATAGTGACATGGTCATGGTCCTCTCTTACGGTAAGTATAGTTTAAGATACACTTTAAGAGTTAAAACAAATCTGTCTCATTGTAACTCGCGAAGGAAAGTTTAATGCTGCATGGATTGGGATTCCGGAAAACATATTCAAAGATCAGACCATGCTAAGCCGATGATTTTCCAGTTATCCGTGGAGCAATATTACTATGATGGGAAGTCCTAAAAGGAGTCTTTTTATAGATTACTCAATCAGGTACAATATAATGACTTTTATCTGACACGTTGGTTGTGTGAAAAAAATAATTACACAGGCAAGATTTAATTTTAAATGTTGTGACTATATCTATTTCATTAGTAAAAATATCTTACACTGGTGTTTTTTGCTCGTGTTTTTTTAGGAAATCCAGTGGAGTATGAGGAGCCCACAAGTACGATGGAGACCAACTCCTACTTCTACAAGCTGGTAGCTGAATACTGGTCAAATTGCAGGAGAAGCTTCTACCACAATTTTGGCAAATATCACTGCTAAGGCACTCTTATTTATTATTAATTAGATAATTAATTTTCCTCTGTGCCTTTAATGTAATATCTTTATAATAAAGTGCATCGCAATGTTAGTCGATGGTATTATATGATAATAAGAAACGAGATGATGGAATCAAAAGCTAAGTTACAAGGAATTGATCTACCGTGCATAATGTGTCTGACATAGTGCACGAAAGTTGTATTTAGTATATAAAGATTAATCTACAGAAGTTGATATATATGATCATATGAAATACTCTAGAGTTAGGTATTGAAATAATCCGAACACATTCACTCTACCATTGTCTGCTGTGAAGTCACGCATTGTGCGGGTGTGATCATAATCTGTTCTCAAAAGCCAAACTAAATATTACAAAAATACTATAGAATATGCGATAATATTTAATAGTCTTAATCTTCACGGGTAAATCTAAAATGGCGCTAAATACTGGGCAAAAAGAACCCGCTCAAGAAAGCTAATCACACTAATATTCTCTTACGGAAGCTTAGAACATCCTCATTGAATGTATTCCAGGAAAACGATCTATTGTCTTCTTAGTTCTTAATAGAAGGAAAAGGCCAATCACAAATATCATATTGCAATTTATGGGGAGAAATAAAAATGTAAAACGTGCTCATACAAATAGAAATATTCACATCTCCAAAGTCATATGGCCGGCAATATAACTCAATTCAATCAAATTTAAAAGTTAGAAGGAACTATAATGATTTATCGAAACCGTTAAGAGTCCCCAACCTTGAAATATTAATGAGAAGATGACATATCTGGCTATCTAAAGTCAATTGTGGAGGCAACCCTTAGGCAATACATACATACATACATACATACATACATACATGCATGCATACATACATACATACATACATACATACATACATACATACATACATATATATATAAATTAGGAGCATACCCAAGCGCTTACGGACGTTATTTTTTCATTTGTTTAAAATGGGAATACGTATTTTTGTATAAATCGTTGCTTAAATTGTATACTATCTCATATAAATTTTGCTATTTTTGGATATAATAAAGGTAAAAATTTTGAGTCATATGGGACTAGATAACAGTCAGAAAATTCCTAATTGTCGCTGGTATATCACGAAAGGATGTTTCACATTGCAGTATTGAGAGAAAATAATGAAAAAAAATTACCTTGCTGTATTTGTGTTTAATTATTTCGTTATTGCTATTTTCGACCATCCATTGCTTGTTGGAAGGTAAATCGGAAATAAAAACTTGCGCACTGTTTATTTGATTGAGAAGTTTAGTAATTGCCACAAATAAGAAACTTAGAGATTGATTTGTCTGCCTTAAAAACCTATCTGGTCGCCTTCTTTGAAATTATTTGCTCATAAGAATCATATAACCCATAAGAAACCCATTATTAAGTAGGCAAATTTATGGATTAGAAGTATATTTATAATTACCTGGGGATGATCAAATGTTTTTGTTTATTTTAAATGAGACGAAAAAAATACGTTTTCAGAATTTTGAATAAGGGTGCTTTATATCTGGCCAAGCACATTGAAATGCATCCAACCTTTTTCCCTTTTTAGGGAAAGGAATAAGAAGAGGATTTATAATTTCCGTTATTGTAAGATCTACCAAAACTATTCTAGTCTCTATAGGCCCAGCTAGATTGGTTTTCTAATTTTTACGCAATACAATATCTTTTCAGGCAATTGAACGAGGAAATGTTATTAGCGTCGGGCATTGATGATTAGAACTTATATCATAATCATATACTTGCCATCGTTTGATGAAATAGGACGAAGGGTTGGATTTTCTTTGAATCGCTTGTTTTAGTTATGGAGATTGCTCAAAAGCCCACGTAATTATTTTATACCGACTTTCAGATGAAGAGTGCATGTAAGGTTAATCGATACAAGGAGGACGATATATCCTTTTGATGTAATGTTATTATCACGACGATCTTTCTTGCGTCAAATGGAAGGTGGGTTTGGTGAGCTGGCAACTAGCATAGAGTCAGCTATATATCCTAGGAGGTCGTCTTATGATTAGGTGCAATGGTCGTGTTCTTAGGTGAGAGATTTCAACCTGCAACGTCTATATTTAGACCATTGAGGATAACAAGGCAAGAACTATTCGGGCGATTGTTTGCTTATTAAAGTTACTCGTTCAATTATACTAACACAATAACGAGTTTGATGATCCATGAAATGCCTATTTTATATGTTGAAATATGTTTCGGTTTTGAGCCTACGAATGAAACGGACCCGAGATAAATTATTATTATTTCTGGGTGCTCAAATATTTGCTGTGGAAATTTAGATCTCATTTGAGCTATGTTGGATAAGGATCACAAACAAAAAGAGTGTAGGAAAGATTAGGCGAGAGAAAGAATAAAAGAAAAATATTTAGAAATATTCCTTCCTAATTCTCGTTTAAGTTATGTTCAAGAAAAGGAAAGTCCAAAAGTTGGACTTGTTGACCGGTTGACCGAACTTGCACGATTTCCTATCGTGCGCTCTCCTTTCTCCATGGATATATATACATGCACGTAATGCAAGCGAAGGCCGGAGCGTTGTTGATGCAAGCAAATGCTGAAGCATCGCCTGAGTGCTTGGAAAGAAGCGTGTGCCGTGGTTGCTCTATCATGAGGAACGTCCATAGGCGCTGAAGTGCTTGGCAGCGGGTCTTCTTGTAGTTCGCCCCAATTACATCCAAGAATTTTAGTGTTGAAGCCAATTAAATCTTGTGGTAAGATTTGTGTACAATTCATTCATGAGATTAAGAGATTATTTCGTAGGGAATTTCAAGGCTAAATACTGCGTGTGTTTTTGGGTATAATTGGGGATTGGGAAACATTGAGCGTGTTTGAGTGACTTTGGTGTGTAATCTCCATTGTATCGCTTGATCTATGATGAATTTGTTGCCGCTCTTCCCGTGGACATAAGTCTCTACAACCGAACTACGTAAATCTCGTGTTCGATATATTTTCTTCTTCTATCTATATTATTGTTTGATTGCTTGCTTTCCGCAATAATTGGTATCAAAGCTAGGTTTTGTTGAGTTGAAGCAAATCTATGGCGATAGAAGAAGGAAAAGTGAAGATCAATATATTTGATGGGAAGAATTTTGGTTTTTGGAAGATGCAGATTAAAGACTATATTTATCATATGAAGCTGCATTTGCCTCTATCTAGGGAGAAGCTAGAAACGATGAAGTAAGCTGATTGGGATTTGCTAGATGGACAAGCCATGGCTGTTGTTTTGGCTGACATTGGCTCGTAATGTCGTGTTTAACATTGTGAAGGATAAAACCACTTCTAATTTGATGAAATCCCTATCGAACATGTATGAGAAACCCTCCGTGATCAACAAGTTCTGTTTGATGTGACGTTTGTTTAATTTGAAGATAAGTGAAGGTGCGTTAGCTGTAAATCATATCAATAAATTTAATGTGATTGTAAATCAATTAAGTTTGATTGAGATTGACTTTGAAGATGAGGCACGTACTTTGATTCTATTATCCTCATTGCTTGATAGTTGGAATACTACTATTACTACTGTTAGTAATTCATCTGAGTCAACAAGCTTGATGTTTGATAGAATTCGAGATTTGATTCTGAGTGAGGACATCCGTAGAAGAGAATCTGACAATCATGTATCTGCTACTTTAGTAGGTGAAAATAGAGGAAAATCTAGAACATGAGTTAGTAAGAGTAATACTAATATGAATAGGCATAGTCGGTTTAGGACTGGTAATGCTGTCTATTGGAGTTGTGACAAGAAGGGGCATCTTATAAAGAATTGCTTTAAGTTGAAGAATGATGAGGATAAGAGAATTATGGTTAATTCTACAAATGATGTTGCAGCTGTAGCTAATAGTGCCGATTATGTCTTGTTTTTTTTTTTTTTGGTGCTGGAGGATAGTGCCGATTATGTCTTGTCCATCACTAATTATTCATTGTTTGATGGATGAATTATGGATTATGATTGTTCTTTTCATGCTACACCAAATAGAAACTGATTTACTATTTATTAGTGCACGGATAATAGTAAAATGTAGTCAGAGAACAATGCTGAATGTCGTTGGTATTGGTAATGTTAGAATTAGAATGCATTATGGTATTGTGATGACATTGACTGAAGTGAGGCATGTTCTAAAGTTAAAGAAGAACTTAATTTCCTTGAGTGCCTTGGATTAGCTGGGTATTGATATATTTCAGAATGTGAAAATTTGAAAATTATTTGAGGTGCTTCGGTAATAATGAAGGGAATTAAGCATAGTGGCTTGTATGAGCTTCAAGGTGAGAGTGACATTTTGTTGTGGAGACGTCGGATGCATCTGTTCGAGAGTCTTAATTGTGGTATATGCATTTAGGGCACATTGGCAAGAGAAGCCTGAACGTTTTAAGTGAAAGAAATTTCCATGTGGTTATAATGCTAATGAATTAAATGTATGCAGGTGCCGTGATTTAGATTAATGGCGGAAAGTGTAGTTTAGTGCAACCGTTAAAGAAACCATATAAATTGCAGAGTTAATTCACTTAAATGTTCACAGGTTGTCATGATTTCCTTCAAGGAAGAGTGTTAGATATATGTTAATAGTTGTTGATGATTACTCGATGAAGATGTGGGTGTTTGTGCTTAGGCACGAGTTTGATACTATTGTCAAGATCAAGCAATTGATAGTTTTGATCGAAAAGGAGACTGGTAAAATGATTAAGTAGGTGTAGAGCGAAAGTAGCATAGAGTTTTGCTTAAAATTGTTAAACGAATTCTGCATGAAGGAACGTATAGTGAAACACTGCATTTATACCAATAAAGCACAACATATTGCGGAATTGATGAGCAAAACATTACTAGAGATGACCCATAAAATGCTTTTTAATGCTAGATATGGCTTGGAGATTCCTAGCATATGTGCTTAGTACGACATGTTATCTGATGAATATATCTCCATCAACTATGATTAAATATTGGACTCTTGAAGAAGTGTGGTCAGGTAATGTTAATGATTATTTTATTATTAGAATATTTGGTTGCCCATGTTATATTCGAGTGAGTGATGGTAAAATTGATGAAAGGGTAAGGAAGTGCATGTTCCTAAGCTATGCACAAGGTGAGCGGGGTTATCGTTTATGATGCTTGTAATTAAATTCACTTGTTATTAGCATAGAAGTTACATTTGACGAGTTTCCAATACTTTTGGCTAGGAGTATTCATAGTAGTGTTCAAATGGATGTGAATGGCATTTAGCTTGAGGTGAAGTTACAAGTGGAAACTCTTGAGCTAGTGGGTATGAGTATTAGCGGAGTAATTGGCACTAATAGTGCTTATAGTGAGGTGAAACCTATAGAGCCAACAATTGCGATAACTGTTGATATTGACAAGGTACGTATTCGATCTTTTGACAAATATAGATTCAATAATAGTTTTACTTTATCTACAATTAAGGAGGTTGCGTCGGAAAATTCTTACAGAGCAGTTAAAGGTGAATGTGGAGTTAGTTCTTAGATGAGGTCCTCGATTACCGCAAAGTTCAAGCGAGGCTTGGACTTGGATAAAATCTGTGACAATTGAGCCCATCAGGGGCTATGGGAGAGTAGTAACAAAGTTCGAATTTTTGTGAAGCGATTACGATTTGGCTCAAATGATAAGCTAAGATGGAGATTGTTAAAATATATCTTGATTTTGAGCCCGGAAATGAAACGGATCTGAGATAAATCATTATTATTTTTGGATGGCCAAATATTTGCTGTGGAAATTTAGATCTCGTTTGAGCTATGGTGGATGAGGATCACAAACAAAACGAGTGCAGGAAAGATTAGGTGAGAGAAAGAATAAAAGAAAAAGATTTAGAAATATTCTTTCCTAATTCTCGTTTAAGTTTATGTTCAAGAAAAGGAAAGTCAAAAGTTGGACTTGTTGACCGGTTGACAGAACTTGCACGATTTCCTATCGCGCGCTGTCCTTCCTCCATACGTATATATGTACATGCACCAAATGCAAGCGAAGGCCGGAGCGTTGTTGATACAAGCGAATACTGAAGCATCGCCTGGGTGCTTGGAAAGAAGCGTGTGCCGTGGTTGCTCTACCATGAGGAACGTCCGTAGGCGCTGAAGGTGCTTGGCAGCAGGTCTTCTTGTTGTCCGTGTGGCGAAGCTTATTCATGAATTACATTTAAGAAATTTAGTGTTGAAGCCGATTAAATCTTGTGGTAAGATTTTCGTGTAATTCCTTCATGAAATTGAAAGATTATTCCATGAGGAATTTTGGGGCTAAACATTTTGTGAATTTTTGGTTGTAATTGGAGTATAATCTCTGTTGTATCACTTGATTCATGGTGAATTCGCCGTTTCTCTTCCCGTGAACGTAGTTTACTATAATTGAATCACGAAAATCTCGTGTCCGATATATTTTCTTCTTTTGTATATATTATTGTTCGATCATTCGCTTTCCGCAACATTATAAACACCATTTGACGGTAGATTAGTACAGTAAATCTCACGTGATTAAATTGTGTCTATACTTGAAAGTGGCAATCAAACGAAAAGAACGTAGAGGTCACCACTAGCTAAAGTGTGAAGTTCCTCTTCAACGTATGCCATAGGGAAGGCTTAGATGAGTGAAAGTTAGGTGGATGAACTTGGAGGGCAATCCAGGGCCAATTTGAACTAAAAACTGGCCACCAATTTGAGGAGAGTGGATAACATCAAACCACGTCCAAAAGCTGTCAGTTCTCCAATTCACAGAAAGCCTAATGATTTTCTCTTTGGGGATTTTCCCAGGGGCATAGGAATTTCAGTGGAGAATGATATTTCTAGGACAAAACTGCCGTTTTCTGAAGATGTTTGGTCTACAGCAAATGAGGTGATCACGACACGTGATTGCCACATTACTACTCATGGGTGCAAGAAATTAGATTGAATTATTTTTCTGTCAGTCAAAACCAACGTTCAAAGAGTAGTCATTGTTCTAGAATCCCCCCCAAAAAAAAAAAAAAAAAAAAAAGTACCCATTGTTCATGCCCAAAAGCGTAGTGGGTATTACTTTCCTAAAAATGGGAAAATATACAAATAATTTGCCAAAAAAAAAGAAGGAACAAGAAGCAATAATCATAAAATTTCATTGCATCATCGTGCTAGGAAGTGTTTTTCTTTTTCTTTTTATAGCGACAATGTTTGCATATAGTATACAGTGTTCGATAAGCGGGCTATGCATGTAGGAGAATATATATATAACTCCTTAGATTTCATCATTTACCTAATAAAAATGCTTATAATGGTTAAGTACTTGGCCCTGTCTTGTGGAAAGAAAATAGATATATATTATTTTCCTTTTCTCTTATCGGTGCTAGCTAATGGGAGAAATATATTCATGAACAACTTGTAGAAATTTTTTCAGAAATGTTGTGGTAATAACGAAGCACGAATCTTGGAATGTGGTTAAAAGCGTAAGGACAAAAGAAGTTGTCCCTATTAATTAATGTCGGGGCGTCGTGCAAGCCCTAGATCCAAGAAGAGCCGTGTTCAAATGAAGCTCGAATTGACAGTCATTTGGGCCGTCGTTTTTTTCAATACTGGTCACATGATTGAATAGCTTAGCTTGGGGTTGTCGTACCAAGAATGATATTAATATAAAAGGCAAGTCCCTCTTTGTCCTTTTTCTGATGACAGTCAACCCAAGAAATATCGATTGATCACAACGTCATATATTTGGTAGGATTGGTAATTCGTGGGCACTTGTCGAACTCAACTTTTAAGTTCGTGTAGCTGGGAAAACAATGTGTCCTTGTCTCGCTCTCATGCTTATTTAGAATATGCTTCTACAAAGATATTATATCGTGCCAACTTGTTGAAAATCGGCGGCTCATAATGACCAAAATAGATTATAATAAAAAGTAAATAATGTGAAGGATTTAACAAAGAATTCCATTGGGCATCGAAGCGTTTTAGATAAGAACGCAAAGCTAACGAGTCTTTTAATGATGGACAGATCAAACGAGCAATCGTTGTTGTTAGCAAGTTCATATTACTTGAGATTGAGAACCTTAGTAGAGCAAAAATGGAAAATCATAAAATGGTTTATTTACTACTTTGTAGAGTTGATTTTGTATTTTTAACTGATTTATTTTGAGCATGTAGAGCGTTAGTTGTTCCCCTACATTTTAAAGTAGACTAACATTAAATCCTTATTAGGAGAAAACAATAGGCCAATAAGAACATCCTAATGAGACAAAAATAGGCCAGGATCCTAACTCCAATTTTTAAATTTACCTTAGGTGTAGCACGCTTCGATGGTACCACCAATCATGGTTGGAGGAAAAACAATGGACAAGTTGCCAGAAATCAAATTAAATTCGGGATTATAAGGTGGAGTGAAACTTCATTATCATCATAGGCCCATTGTAATGATCTAAACGGAGAAAACTGATGCTTTTCCCTATAATTATGTCGACCTTACTGGGTGTCGTATTTAATCCGGACTCTTTGATCAAAGGAAAGAGCAAAATTCACCTGGACTCTTCTAATCTGGCCCTCTATCACATTGAAATTTTATAGTTTAGTCTAGCAATCGACGAGATTGGTGTCGTGTGTAAATTTAAGAAGATAGCAACTTATGCAAATTTATTGAAAACTGTTAACCATAAATTGCAAATGTTTCCATAAATTATGCAAAATTACAACATATGAGGACAGTTATTTACCGATAGGGCCTTTGAGTTTATATACCGTGAAGGAATGTTCCAACCATAGAGGTAAATTCGGGTCGACTCCAAATTTTTCACAGGAAGTTATGGACGCTCGAGTGCTAAAGCCTACGAGAGTTTGGGGTATATTATTGAATGTGAAGAACGGTGTTTACTAACTCCTCAATTAGAAAAATATAATTTACTCAACATGAACTTGTTGATTAGATTTCTCTAGAATGCATATGTCATATGCATTATATGATTTATTCACATTCATATACTATACAAGTATTGTTTTTTCCCGGGATAAGTATACATAGATATTGCTCTCATATTTTTAACCAAAGGGTCTGACATAAATAAGAGATATGCGCACGATGCGACGTCAAAGTAATTCATCCAAAAGCATATGAAATGGAGGAAGTGATCCATTTCTGTGAATTCTATAAAGATAGCGTTCATGAGCAACCTTCATTTTGGTAAGTGAACTTGTATCCCTTGGAAGCTAAGGGAATGGTTTCGGGATTCAACTTGCATTCCGAAAAACATCTGCAACCTAAGCCCTTCATTAAAACATATCCAGGAAAATATGTGGCTTTCACCAGTTGAAGCTGCGGCATGCACGTTTGTGTCTTGGTTAGATCCATAGTGCCAAAAGCCGCATGGTCTGCGAACAGGCGCTTAGAATTTAATGATTGAACTGCCAAAAGATGGCAAGGTAGGATATGTATAATCCAAATTTGAAATGTTGCAAAGTCTCTCTCTCTCTCTCTGTGGGGGTTAGTTTTACGGTAATTGCGTGAGAGGAGGTGATCGAGGTTCAGAAAAGACCATCTGCGTGCAGTTTTATATAGGCAGGAGTACCAGGAGATGCATGTTTGTGACATAGATAAAGACAAGCGATCGCCTAACGTTCAAAAGTTTTCCAATCTACAAAACCCGACAACCAGCAACAAGTATCGATCGAATGCATATGTATAAAATACGTATTCTGAGCTCAGAGTTCTATAGTCTGGTCAGCGTCAAATCTGGGCCCAGATCATTATTATTATTAGCTTCTTCGTTCTCATTCACTGGACAGCCCTTCATGTTTATGTCTGAACTACTACATCAGTCGGTGTGCTTGAGGAGAAGCGAAAGCTCAGAGCCCAAATAACCCAGCTTCTTCCATCCATGGCTCTCCTCTGGACCTTACCCGGTACGTTAATACTATCGTGACCAGTGTCTCTGCGACGAAACTGACGTGGTTTGTTTTGTATGAATGGAACTTATTTGTCCATAGTACTGTATCGTTGAGGCTTTGACATGTTTTTTCGCCTTTTGATGTATGCTTTTGCTTAGTTGGTAACGACAGAGGCTTACTCCAGTTTTAGCTTTTCATTCTCTTTCCTTATATGCTGAAATCAGAGGCATTCTCTTGGATATGTGATGGAGAGCTTGATTTCGGCACTTGCACCCAGAGGAGCGTAATTGATGGCGCCAACCTGCTTTTCCTCTGCTCTTTCTACGTCTTGTGGATCGCCAACAGCCTTAGGAAGCGCAACACCAATGGAAACAGCACTAGGAAGGACTTGGTACTCATTGTCGTTGCTGTCTGTTGTGCATTTAGTAGCCTGGCGCACTTCGGTATCGCCCTCCAGAGTCTTACACTTCAAGCCGACATAAATAGACCGCAGAGCTGGTTGCTTCACTTTGTTAGAGGATTGATATGGATGTCTTTGACAGTTTCGTTGCTTGTTGCAAAATCCAAGTGGATGAGAACCATAGTCACTCTTTGGTGGGTTGCCTACTGTTTGCTCGTCACCGCTCTGAACATCTGGCTCTTGTTGAGAGGGCTCGGAATCGGAGTTTTAGACATTGTGACTTGGCCTATAAACTTTCTCCTTCTGTTCTGTGCCTTCAGGAAATATGTTGTGGTTCCAGAACCGAATTCAGATGACAAATTATACGAACCTCTATTAGGTGCGAAACCTGATGAATCCCACTCACAGCTCGGCTGTGCCAGCTGCCTCAGCAAGTTGACATTTTCTTGGATTAATCCATTGTTACGCTTGGGGTACTCGAAGCCGCTAGAGTTAGAGGACATCCCATCTCTTGTCTCCAAGGACGAAGCCGATCTGGCCTATAAAAAATTTGCAATCGCGTGGGATTCGGTTGTAAGCGAACAAAAGGGTTCACAGAGTTACTCGGTTATTAAGACCATTGCGAAAGTATATTTCCAGGAGAACATTTTCATAGGCTTATGTGCGCTTTCCCGAACGATATCTGTCGTTGTTTCCCCTTTGTTACTGTACTGGTTTGTGAATTACTCGAATGGAGAGCAGGGAAATTTGTCAGAAGGGTTCACTATTATTGGATGCTTGATTCTTGCCAAGCTAGTGGAGTCCTTTTCGCAGAGACATTACTTCTTTGATTCCAGGAGGTCCGGAATGAGAATGAGATCGGCTCTTATGGTAGCGGTCTACAAGAAGCAGTTGAAAATTTCGAACACCGGAAGAAAACGACACTCAACTGGCGAAATCGTGAATTACATCGCTGTGGATGCATATCGAATGGGTGAATTCCCTTGGTGGTTCCATTCCACTTGGAGCCTCACGCTACAACTCTTCCTGTCCATTGGTGTCCTCTTCACGGTGATTGGCATTGGCGCTCTTCCAGGCTTAATCCCGCTCCTAATTTGCGGACTCCTGAATGTGCCTATCGCCAAGATCCTCCAAAACTGCCAGTCCCAGTTCATGACCGCCCAAGACGAGCGGCTCCGGTCTACTTCAGAGATCCTGAACAGCATGAAGATCATAAAGTTGCAGTCGTGGGAAGAAAAATTCAGGAACTTGATCGAGTCACGCCGTGCCACTGAGATGAAGTGGCTGGCTGAAGCCCAGTTCAAGAGGCCTTACGGGACAGTGCTTTATTGGATGTCCCCGACTATAATTTCTTCGGTGATTTTCTTAGGTTGCGCTCTCTTGCAGAGTGCCCCATTAAACGCTAGTACTATCTTCACAGTTCTTGCGACGTTGCGGGCTATGGGTGAGCCTGTTAGGATGATCCCTGAGGCCCTGTCTATATTGATCCAGATGATGGTGTCATTCGATCGTATCAATGCATTTTTGGTGGACGACGAGCTAAAGAATGACAGAATAAGGGAAGTCCCTGTGGAGGATTCATCTAGTACCACGAGCATACAGATTTTGTCAGGAAATTTTTCTTGGGACGTGGAATCTGCAATCCTGACTCTGAAAGACATATACTTGGAAGCGAAATGCGGGCAAAAGATTGCGGTCTGTGGTCCAGTTGGGGCGGGCAAATCATCGCTTCTTTGTGCTATACTCGGAGAAATACCCAAAACCACAGGCACTGTGAGTTTTCAAGACATCTATGCCCGTAAGATGTGCGCCTCTGTCTCGCACCTAACTTTAATTATTTCATGCATCTTGATTTAGGTTAAAATATGTGGATCGACTGCCTATGTTTCTCAAACTTCCTGGATCCAAAGCGGGACGATTAGGGACAACATACTCTACGGACAACCAATGGATGAGGCCCGATACAGGAAGACCATAAAAGCGTGCGCACTGGATAAAGATATCAGCAGCTTCAGTCATGGAGATCTCACAGAAATAGGCCAGAGAGGGCTCAACATGAGTGGTGGACAGAAGCAGAGGATTCAACTAGCTCGGGCCGTCTATAACGATGCAGATATTTATCTTCTTGATGATCCTTTCAGTGCGGTCGATGCGCAGACCGCTGCAATACTTTTCAATGTAAGAAGTTGAGGTCATATTTTCCTAGGGAAAAAATAATCGAGAGAAACACTAATCATTAAAAAGCTCGTTGTTCTTAAGTCGAGTCTTTTACTGCAGGACTGTGTCATGGGCGCGCTCGAAAATAAGATGGTCATCCTAGTGACTCACCAAGTGGAATTTCTCTCAGATATGGATCGAATTTTGGTAAGAACAGGTGTTCGTACTTCTCATATGCATAACTAGAAAAGTTTAGGCCAGTGGTAATTTCTTTTTTTTTGATATGCTAAACATGAATCGCTTTTTGTGCTGTGAAGCTCATGGAGAAGGGACGTGTTACACAGTCAGGAAGCTACCAGGAGCTCTTGATTGCAGGAACAGCATTTGAACAGCTTGTGAATGCTCACAAAGAAGTTTTAACCACATTTGGACCTTCAAATGGTGAAATCTCCGGTGAAACTGCGGATTCCTTTTTAGTGAAGCACGAGGAATCTAAAGAGAGTAAGCCAGTTGAGATATCTGAGAAGGCCCAACCGGGAGTGCAACTTACAGAAGAAGAAGAGAAGGAGATTGGTGATGCTGGGTGGAAGCCGTTCTGGGATTACATAATGGTGTCGAAAGGATTAACCCTTCTGTTTTTTGGCTTATTGACGCAGTTAGCATTTGTGGCGCTTCAGGCTGCATCAACCTTTTGGCTAGCACTAGCTATTCAATTTCCCGACATTAGTAGTGGCACTTTAATAGGTGTCTTCACGGGCATTTCCTCGCTTAGTGCTGTGTTCGTGTACTTGAGATCCTTCTTTGCAGCTCATCTGGGTCTAAAGGCCTCCAAGGCCTTCTTTTCAGGTTTCACTGATTCGATTTTCAAAGCTCCCATGCTTTTCTTTGATTCTACTCCAGTGGGGAGGATTCTGACCCGAGTAAGATCATTCTCACATTCATGTTTCAATATCTTCAGCACTATCATTTCGCATCAAGCACTTACCATATGAAAAATTAGGCTGACATTTAAAATCTCACAGGCTTCGTCAGATTTCAGTGTACTAGACTTCGACATCCCATTCTCCATCATCTTTGTGATAGCTGCTGGAATTGAGCTTCTGGCTATAATTGGGATTATGGCCTCAGTCACGTGGCAAGTTCTCATCGTTGCGACTTTTGCGATGGTTGCTGGAAAATATGTTCAGGTGATTTTTTAAGTCTAGAACTTTTGAATTTGGCCATATCTATTGATCAAGAAGGGCTAACCATGTTAAGTCCCTCAACTATGAAGGCATATTACATGGCCTCAGCACGCGAATTAATAAGAATCAATGGAACGACAAAAGCTCCTCTCATGAACTATGCGGCCGAGACATCACTGGGTGTGGTCACCATTAGAGCTTTTAACGAAGTAGACAGATTCTTCTGCAATTTCGTGAAACTCGTGGACGCCGATGCGAAACTTTTATTCCACTCCAATGCACTTATGGAGTGGCTAGTTCTGAGAATAGAAGCACTTCAGAACCTGACCCTACTTACTGCTTCTCTTCTTCTGATTCTTCTTCCTAAAGGATATGTGCCTACAGGTAAATGAAAACTTACATTAAAACAGCAAGAACTTATCGAATTGTCGGAAGTACTAGTTAAATTTGTTTATCCCGGTCTTTCAGGGCTTGTTGGGCTATCTCTCTCTTATGCTTTTACGTTGACGGGTACGCATGTTTTCGTGATCCGGTGGTATTGCAACTTGTCAAACTACATTATCTCAGTTGAGCGCATCAAACAGTTCATGCACATATCATCTGAGCCTGCAGCGGTTGTGGAGAATCATAGGCCACCTTCTTCATGGCCATCAAAGGGTCGAATCGAGCTGCAAGAACTAAAGGTACAAATTGCAACTCAAAATTAGAAATTTTTTGCCGGTTGCTAATACGAAGGGTTTTTCCCTACTTGGTTTCAGCTAAGGTACCGTCCCAACGCACCGCTCGTGCTGAAGGGTATCACTTGCACATTCAAAGAAGGAAGCAGAGTGGGCGTTGTTGGAAGAACAGGAAGCGGGAAAACGACTCTGATCAGCGCTTTGTTTCGATTGGTTGAGCCAGCAAGCGGGAAGATCTACATCGATGGGCTAGACATTACTTCAATTGGATTGAAGGACTTGAGGATGAAGCTCAGCATCATCCCTCAGGAACCCACTTTGTTCAGAGGCAGTGTTAGGACTAACATGGACCCTCTTGGCCTTTACTCTGACCATGACATTTGGATGGTAATATGTACAATAGTGCTCATTTTTGGTTTTCAATCTTCATAATATGTCTCCCAATTAGATCGTCCTTTTCATAGATGTGGCGAACCAACCCTCGATCATTTCATAATTTGTAGGCTCTGGAAAAATGTCAGCTCAAGGCCACAATTAGCAGCCTTCCGAATCAGCTGGATTCTTCTGGTGAGCATCATGTGTTACATTACATGTCAAAATCTAGTCGCAGATTGGAAGTCACTAAAATCCTACTAAGATCCGACACTAGTTGCTCGTAGCTATGCAGCAGTGCCTTACACTACATGCATGTATCAATATCGCGTACCTTCAATCAAAATGATTCTGACTCTTTTTTATGCTAATGGGAATGTGAACGGCTTTGTTCAAAATTCAAACAGTGAGTGATGAAGGAGAGAATTGGAGTGCTGGGCAGAGGCAGCTATTTTGCTTGGGAAGAGTTCTATTGAGGAGGAACAGAGTCCTAGTTCTTGATGAAGCCACTGCTTCGATTGATTCAGCAACTGATGCTGTTCTTCAGAGGATAATCAGGCAAGAGTTCTCAGATTGCACTGTGATCACTGTGGCTCACAGAGTCCCCACAGTCATAGATAGTGACATGGTCATGGTCCTCTCTTACGGTAAGTTTCTAACCATGCTCTACATTTACAATTTCTCTCAGGATACAATTACAATTCCGTTTTCTCTTTGTAATTTACGAAAAATCTTTAAGAATTAAAAAAATCTGCCTCATTGTAACTTGCGAAGGGAAGTTTAATGCTGCATGGATTGGGATCGCAGAAAACATATTCAAAGATCAGACCACGTTAAGCCAATGATTTTCCAGTTATTTATGGATCAATTAAGCAAAAATTGCAATTGAAAATATTACTACGATAATAAGTCCTGAAAGGAGTCTTTCTATAGTTTACTCAACTAGGTATAATAAAATGACTTTTATCTGACATATTGGCTGTGTGGATAAAAATCATTACACAGGCAAGATTTAATTTTTAATTGTTGTTACTATATGAATTTTCATTTCATGATTGTTTGTACAAAGTAATAATATTTTGCCCTGGTGTTTTTTTCTTGTGTTTTTTTAGGAAATCTGGTGGAGTATGAGGAGCCTACAAGGTTGATGGAGACCAACTCCTACTTCTCCAAGCTGGTAGCTGAATACTGGTCAAGTTGCAGGAGAAGTTCCTACCACAGTTTTGGCAAATATCACTGCTAAGGCACTCTTATTTATAATCAATTAGATAATTAATTTTCCCATGTGCCTTTAATGTAATATCTTTATGATAAAGTGCATCGCAATGTTAGTCGATGGTATTATACAATAATAAGAAATGAGATGGTGGAATCAAAAGCTAAGTTACAAGGAATTGAGCTACCGTACATTATGTGTCTGATATTGTGCATGAAAGTTGTATTGAGTATATAAAGATTAATCTACAAAAGTTGATACATAAAATCATATGAAAAACTCTAGAGTTAGGTGTTAAAATAATCCTAACACATTCACTCTACCATTGTTTGCTGTGAACTCACGCATTGTGCATAGGGGTGTGCATGGTTTGAGTGGGTGGTTCTCACCTTAGAATCGGGAATTGACTACAAAAGACCGGTTCCAAAAAATTGGAACTGAACCGCCCGTTGATTATATGGATCCACCCAAGAACCGGATCACCGATCCAGTCCGGTTCCTGGGTGGATCCATGGAATTGGTCTCACCAAACATCAACCAAATATTGCCATTCTATTTACTATAAAGTCTATGCAACCAGAAAGTTTCTGGTTTGAACATAATACATGTTGACTTCATTTAGGAATTCCGTCAAGTAGAGGGCATGCATCTCAATTCGATAAACCAAATGCAAGAGAATATTACCGATTCACAACAATCACATGATAACATCATCAACAGAGAGTAATGTACGCCTACTTCATTCAAAACACATTCTTAACTACACCATGATCATTTTTGACAATTAATATTGCCCACCTCAGGATCAATGCCACCACTCACAAGCCACCACGCATATACAACCAGAGCGAAGATGTCTGAAGAATCCATCTGCTCCTTCACTGCAACTTGCTACAAAGTGATAAGTGTCGTATGAAGGTAAATCTCAATTCAAGATGATAAATCAATGGAAACTAGTGATAATGTCTTAATCACGGCAATACTAGCTTGTGATAGTCATAGAAAAGTCTTACTTCATCCTCGTCGTCGTCATCATGAGTGCTAAAAGAAGGCCTAGATGCCTCTCCAAGCTCATCGTTCTTCGCGAATCTTCCTCTCACCCAAGGACGACTATTTGCTAGAGTTTTGCGACAAGCATACTGCATATAAATAGTACGATTGATGAGTTATTTGCCAAGGTAAAGACGCTGATTCTATTGATATGAGAGAGAGAGAGAGAGAGAGAGAGAGAGAGAGAGAGAGACCTTGATTTATTGCTAAAGTTCCTTTCATTCCTTTTCTTCATGTACCGATGGATCTTCTCTTTCCTTTCCTCAATGGAGAGCTTCCCCACTTTATATGATTAGTCCTCAAAGCTTGAAACCTCTGTCGCTAATGGTGAAGAAGAGCCTGCCAGGCCATTAAGTAGCTTTTGACTTTCAATATTAAGTGCCTTCATTGCAAAAAAGAAAACTTACTTTCGGGCCACAAAATAAGCCCTAAATTTCAAATTTAGTGATTTTTAATTTTAATTTTTAATATTTAAAATTAATATATTATTATAATACTGGTTCGGTTCGATCTTAGTGGACGGATTCACCCATGAAACCAAGAACCAGACTGGTATCCACCTGTTTCCATAAATTGGAACCGAGAACCGAACTGGTTCTCTTAAGAACCACTTGTTTAAAGCCGGACCAATCTAGTTCTAAGCGATTTGGGCGATTTCTAATTCCTTTACAAACCCCTAATTGTGCCAAACTAAATATTGCAAAAATACTATAGTGTACATGATATGGGAAAAGTACAAAAAAAGTTCTAAACCTATTACATTAATACTGATTCAATCCTAACTTTTCAATTTGACCAATTTGGTCCTAAATATTTTCTCATTGATACCAATTCAGTCCATTTGGCAAATTTAGTTCGGAAATCGCTGATGTGGACGCTAGCCATCCTACATGGCACGACTAGCATTGATGTGGACCTTTTAAAATAATTTTTTAATTTTTTTTTTTTTTTTTCTTATTTTTTTTTTCATGTTCTTCTTCCTTTGCTTTGTGGCTGGTATCGGCCATGGCTACCACGACCGAGGGTTGGCGAGGTCATTGCAGCCATGAGGGCGACCGTTGCCGGTCCTTAGCTATGGCTAGTCGCCTTCCATGGTCGGTATCAGCCACAAGGCAAAGGAGAACTAACAAGAAAAAAAAAAAAAAAAAAAAAATTTTTAAAAATTGAAAAATTGAAAAATTGAAAAAAATATTTAAAATATTTAAAAATGTCCACGTTAGTGCTGTTCGTGCCACCTAGGACGCCTGGCGTCCACATCAGCGATTTCCAGTCTAAATCGGTTGAGTGGACTGAATTGGTATTAATTGAAAAATGTTTAGGACTAAATTGGTCCAATTGAAAAATTTATGATTGAATTGGTACCGATGCAATAGATTTAAGACTTTTTTTTTATACTTTTCCCTACACAATAATCTTTCATAGTCTAAATTTTCATGGTTAACTCCAAAATCGCAAATACAAGGCAAAAATAACCAGCTCAAGAAAGCCAATCACACTAATACTCTCTTACGGAAGTTTAGAACATCCTCATTGAATGAATTCCTGTAAAATGATCTATTATCTTCTTCATAGAAGAAATAAGCCAGTCACAAATATCACATTGCAATTTATGGGGAGCAATAAATATTTTTTTTTTATGGGGAGCAATAAAAATGTAAAACGTGCTCATACAATTTGAAATTTTCACATCTCCAAAGTCATATGGTCGGCAATATCACTCAATTCAATCAACTTTAAAAGTTAGAAGGATGTACAATGGTTTATCGAAATCGTTAGAGTCCCCATCTTCGAAATATTAATGAGAAGATGACATATCTAGTTATGTTACAATTGTGGAGGCAACCCTTAGGCAATAACTTGTAATTATAAATAAATTATTATATATGTATATGTATATGTATATGTATATGTATATGTATATACAATACACACAAACATATATATAAAGTAGTAGCATACCCAAGCGCTGCACGGACGTGATTTTTTCATTTGTTTAAAATGAGAATATGTAATTTATTAGACAATGTTCCTTAAATTGTATCATATCTCATATAAATATTGCTATTTTGAATATAATAAAGGTAAAAATTTGGAGTCATATGGGACAAGATAACAGTCAGAAAATTCCTAATTATCGCTGGTATATCACGTAAGGATATTTCACATTGTAGTATTGAGAGAAAATAATGAAAAAAATTACCTTGCTGTATTTTTTTTTTTGGTAAATATTACCTTGTTGTATTTGTGTCTAATTATTTCGTTATTGCTATTTTCGACCGTCCATTGCTTTTGGAAGGTGAATTGGAAATGATAGAAAAATCGTGCACCACTTATTTGATTGAGAAGTTTAGTAATTGCCACAAATAAGATAATTAGAGATTGATTTGTCTGCCTTAAAAACCTATCTGGTCGCCTTCTTTGAAATTATTTGATTAAAAGAATCATATAACCCATGAGAAAACCATTATTAAGTAGGCAAATTTATGGATTAGAAGTATACTCATCATTACATGGGGCATGAGCAGATCAAATGTTTTTGTTTATTTTAAATGAGGTGAAAAAATACATTTTTTTAGAATTTTGAATAAGGGTACTTTATATCTGGCCAAGCACATTGAAATGCATCCAAACTTTTTTCCTTTTTTGGGAAAGGCATAAAGAGAGAAATCATAATTTCCGTTATTGTAAGACCTGCCAAAATTATTCTAGTCTCTACAGGCCCAGTTAGATTGGTTTTATAATTTTTACGCAATACAATGTCCTTTCGGGCCCATTTGACTATGGTGTGCAATTGAGCGGGAAAATGTTGTCAGTGCTGGGCATTGATGATTAGAAATTATGTCAAAATCAGATACTCGCTACCGTTTGATGAAATAGGACGAAGGTTTGGATTTTCTTTAAACGCTTGTTTTAGGTTGTAGACAATACTAGCTCACGTAATTATTTTATACTGACTTTCAGATGAAGAGTGCACGTAACGTTAATCGATACAAGGAGGACGATATACCCTTTTGCTTTTCGCGAAGAAAGGAAACTATTGAACTAACGTATGTTTGAGGGCAAATGAAAAGCGTGACTACGATCTTTATTGCATCAAATGGAAAGATGGGTTTGGTGAGCTGGCAACTAATATTGAGTCAGCTATATATCCTAGAAGGTCGTCTTATGATTAGGCGCAATGGTGTGTTCTTAGGTGAGAGATTTCAACCTACAGCATCTATGTTTAGACCACTGAGGATAACAAGGTGAGAACTATTCGAGCGATTCTTGGCTATTAAAGTTACTTGTTCAATTATAGTGACATGATAACGAGTTTGATGACCCACGAAACACCTATCTTATAAACACAATTTGACGGTAGATTAGTACAGTAAGTGTCATGTGATTAATTTGTGTCTATGCTTGAAAGTGGCAATCAAACGAAAATAATGTGGAGGTCACCACTAGCTGAAGTGTGAAGTCCCTCTTCAACTTATGCCCATAGGGAAAGCTCAAATGAGTGGAAGTTAGGTGGATGAACTTGAAGGGCAATCCAGGGCCAATTTGAACTAAAAGTGGCCGCCAATTTCAGGAGAGTGGAGAAACATCGAACCATGTCCAAAAGCTGTAATTCTCCAATTCACAGAAAGCCTGATGATTTTCTCCTTTGGGATTTTCCCAGGAGCATAGGAATTTTAGTGGAGAATGACATTTCTAGGACAAAACTGCCTCTTTCTCAAGATGTTTATTGTTTTTGGTCCTACAGCGAATGAGGTGATCATGACACATAATCGCCACCTTGCTACTCATGGTTGCAAGAAATAGGATTGAATTATTTTTCAGTCAGTCAAAACAAACGTTCAAATAGTAGCCATTGTTCTAGAACCCAAAAGAAAAAAAAATAAAAATAGCTGCCACTGTTCATACCCCAAAGAGTAGTGGCTATTACTTTCCTAAAAATGGGAAAAAATACATATAATTTGCAAAAAAGGAAGGGACAAGAAGCAATAATCATTGGCTTCATTGTGCTAGGAAGTGTTTTTCTTTTTCTTTTTGTAGCGACAATGTTTGCATATACAATGTTCGATAAGCGAGCTATGCATGTAGGAGAGTTAGTATATACCTTTTTTTTTTTTTTTTTTTTTTTTTTTAACTCCTTAGATTTCATCATTACCTAATAAAAATGCTTCTAATGGTTAGGGACTTTACCCTGTCTTGTGGAAAGAAAACAGACATATATTATTTTCCTTTTTCTCTCATTGGTGCCAGCTAATGGGAGAAATATATTTATGAACAACTTGTAGAAATTTTTTCAGAAATGTTGTGGCAATAACGAAGCAGGAATCTTGGAATGGGGTCAACAGCGTAAGGACAAAAGAAGTTGTTCCTATTAATAATGTTGGGGCGTCATGCAAGCCCCAGAGCCAAGAAGAGTCGTGTTCAAATGAAGCTCGAATTGACAGTCATTTGGGCCGTCGTTTTATTTAATTACTGGTCACATAATTGAATAGCTTAGCTTGGGGTTTTCGTCCCAAGAATGATAATGATATGAAAGGCAAGTCCCTGTTTGTCCTTTTTCTAATGACAGCCAACAAATACAAAATGGTCCCAAAAAATATTGATTGGTCATGACGTCGCGTATTTGGTAGGATTGGCGATTCATGGGCACATGTCGAACTCCAATTCTGAGTACGTGTAGCTAGGAAAACAATGTATCTTTGTCTTGCTCTCATTTTTATTTAAAATATGCTTCGACAAAAATATTATATTATGCCAACTTGTTGAAATTCGGCGGCTCGTA
Source organism: Eucalyptus microcorys (assembly GCA_014182515.1). Taxonomy (NCBI): domain Eukaryota; kingdom Viridiplantae; phylum Streptophyta; class Magnoliopsida; order Myrtales; family Myrtaceae; genus Eucalyptus; species Eucalyptus microcorys. Next base: position 31,059,006 of record CM024571.1, read on the forward strand.
ATCTTTAATTTCGATTGACAAACCAAAATAAATTAGAATAAAAAACTAACAAACGTGAAGCGTTTAACAAAGAATTTTATTGGGCATTGAATCATTTTAAAGAAGAACCTGAAGCTCACGAGTCTTTTAATGATGGAAGTATCAAACAGGCAATCATTGTTGCTAGTAAGTTCATATTGCTTGAGATTGAGAACCTTAATAGAGGAAAAATCGACGAGTGAATTACATCGAAAAGTTCTGCAGAAAATGGAAAATCATAAAATGGTTTATTTACTGCCTTGTAGAGTTGATTTTGTATTTTTAACTGATTTATTTTGAGCATGTAGAGCGTTAGTCGTTTCCCTACATTTTAAAGTAGATTAAATCCTTATTAGAAGAAAAAATAGGCCAATAAGAACATCCTAATGAGACAAAAATAGGCCAGGATCCTAACTCCAATTTTTAAATTCACCTTAAGTGTAGCACGCTTCGATGGTACCGCCAATCATGGTTGGAGGAAATAAATTGGATTAAGTTGCCAGAAATCAAATTCATTTCGGGAACTATAAGGTGGAGTGGAACTTTACAATCATCATCATAGGCCCACTGTCATTATCTAAACAGAGAAAACTGATGCATTTCCCTATAATTATGTCGACCATGGGTGTCGTATGTAATCCGGACTCTTTGATCGAAAGGAAAAAGGATATTTACCTGGACTCTCCTAATCTGGCCCTTTGTCACGTCGAAGTTTTATAGTTCAGTCTAGCAGTCAACGAGATTGGTGTCGTGTGTAAATTTAAGAAGATAGCAACTTATGCAAATTTAAGGAAAATTGTTCACTATAAATTGCCAATGTTACTGTAAATTATGCAAAATTATGACATATGAGGACAGTTATTTACCGCTAGGGCCTTTAAGTTTATAAACCGTGAATGAATGTTACAACCATAGGGGTAAATTCAGGTCGACTCCAATTTTACACAAGAAGTTATGGATGCATGAATGTTCAGCCTTATGAGACTTTGGGGTGTATTATTGCATGCGAAGAACAGTGTTTACTAACTCCTCAATTAGAAAAATATAATTTACTCAACATGAACCTATTGATTAGATTTCTCTAGAATGCGTATGTGATATGCATTATATAATTTCTCTAGAATGCGTATGTTATATACATTATATAATTTATTCACACTCATATGCACTTGGGTAGAACCATAGTGCCAAAAGACAATTCCAATGGCTTGGGCAAAGTCTACCGAATCTATGCTTAGAACTAAGGAAAATCATATTAGTCGCGACAAGTATACTATCCTTCAGTAGACGAATCTCGTGTTCAAACCCTTCAAGAATTGCCTTTTAGCTACAGACTACCCACAAATTTAGTTCAGAGTATAGAGACGCTCAAGAATGTTAGGATAGTAACATTTTTAACTAGCTGAACTATATTTTTCAAAGAATCCTACCAGGCTAGAGAAGATGAGGTGTCTTAGAGAGACATGAGAGATTTTTCAAAAGCACACACTTTACTTCAAAAGACTCTGCCAAAAACATTACATCATTTTTACCTTATATAGGCTCCAAGAGGTCACATAAAACAAAGACCATGCTCTCGGGTCTTGATACAAACACAGGTTCCGAGAATCCTGGTTGGGAATTAATTTAGGTGATATGAATAGTAACTACGAACAATGATTTTTCTAGTCTATTGCTACAGTATTGCTACAATGACCTATACTATAGTAATCTTGTTATAGGCCTATATCCCATCTTGGGAGTTGTAGCCATAGTCTAATTTATCCGAACCGTGATGCACAAGTTGCTCTTCCATGTGGCGTAGTTCAAGACCAATGTCAAGAGCAGGAGGACTATTTGGGCTGTGAGCAAATTCTCTCTGCAAGATCAAGGTGTCCTATATAACTAGACTGCTTGAAAAGGAGCCTTCTTCACAAGTCCTGGAGGGTCCTAGAGTGTCAGTATTTATTATTTTAATTATGATTGGCTGAGGCCAATTGGATGTTTGGACATAATGAGAGATGGTATTTGAGTCTAACCCAAAGATAGGGATAAAGGTCCTTGATTATAGGGGTCTTGAGAGAGGTCCCCGCTTCCCAATTGGGCATAGGATTCTTGAGAGGATTATGCAGGATGGTCCGTGTCTGTCATTTCTTGCTCTTGTGATTGAGGTGTTCTTGCTCGATTATGTGCTTTATTGAATTCTTCAAGTGCTTGTCTAGTTACAGGTGCAAGTCCATAGTGATCCAATGGGACAGGTCTTGAGTTATCCCATGCTTTTTCAAGAATGGTCTAATTTTCTTGGCATAGGATTCTTTGGAGTTCCCAATGCAATCAGGAAATGATTTATAAATACGAGCTTCCTAAGAATGTGGCTGAGGTTTGTAGATTGTAGTTCCTACTCTGGCTGGAGCACTAGAGAGAGTACTATTGTTGTGCACAAAAGTCCATGGTCGTCAGAGAAACACAATGGTGTTTCTGGCTCTGCACGGGCAGTTCTCAATTCCTCTAGAAAGAGGTGCTTCTAGTAAGTAGGAGGATAAAACCATTTGAGTACAGTCAGGAGGTTTCTATCATTTTCATTTTCATTGTTGTACTTGAATGTAATTAGCTTGGTTAGCTTGACAATGAATTTTCTTGTGGGAAACTCAATAGTTATTAAATACTTATTGGTTAAGTATCATAACGACCATAGAAGTTTTTCAAGAAAATCATATTCCTTCCAAATTAGTGGATGTATAAATGGATACCTGGGTTTAATTCGAAATGATGAAAAATTGAGCCTCCATGATATCAAAAGAGATTTGTATGAGATTGTCAAGATTTTAAGTGAGGTGGTTATTCTAGATTTGCTCAATGATCTCCTAAGGGTATTCCAGACTTGGCCATTCCCGCATCCTTTCAATCTTGTATATTTTCTTGTTGGGGAAAAAATGCCTTAGAATGTACATGTTGATCTCTACCGGTGCCTTTGATCTGAAGAGAAAATCATCAAATACATTTTTCTTTCCTACAATGTGTTTGGCTTCAAAAGAATATTTGGAAAATCATTTAGCCCATTGAGATAGCTGGGAATGAGGAATCTGCTTGTACTTAAACTTGGTCATTTGGGGAAAAGATACCATATTCAATTCTACTGGAAAATGATGGCTAATAAGATGGAATTCAAACTTTTTATTTCACTCTTGACTCCCTTAATTTTTTTGAAAGTAGAATGATAGTACATTTTAGCCTGTGAGAACTTTCCACTTTTGTAAGCGTAAAGATGTTGCTTACCATTGATTTCTTCAAATAGTATGGTTGCTTAGTATTCATCATTGCTATCAGTCTGAAGTATTAGGGAAATTCCTTATGATGTTTTGAAGATGACAAAATAAATTAAAGGCTACTAACGTGTTTATGGTTGAGTAATAAACTATGTAGATGATAGAACATGTAAAGGATATTGTCGAAGTTTATACTTGAAAGAACCAGAAGATAGACTTTATGTTGAAGTTGAACTAATTTAAACTGTGTCCAGACCTTAAGGTTAAATATGTTCAGAAGCAGAATATGTTCAGACTTACGTACAGATTATAAAGTCTACTTTAGACGGAAGATACTCAGACTTTACTTCTAACAGAACACACTCAAACTTTACATACAGAACGAGACACAAGTTCAAAACGTGATAAGGTCCAGAACGAGTCACAAGTTCATAATGTAACAAATTCAAAACGAAATATGTTCAGAATGAGATAACTTCATAGAACGTAACACAAACCCCAATGTATAATGACTAGTGATTTGGTTTGGATTTTACATCAAGATAGATTTGATTGACTCAATATAATTGATTGACAATTGGATTTTGAAGACAATAACTTTCTAAATGAAGAAGCTCTACTTTTGGAAATCAAGATTCTGTTTGTATGGATGATCAAAATCAACTTGGAATTCTACTTCTGTCACTCAACGGCTATTAAATCTTCTTGATACAGATCTGTCTAACGGGTAAATTGGAAAATGATCATCTATATATTGTCCAACGGCTAGTTTGGAAGTGAATGAGTATTTAAGGAGACCAAAGACCGAGGAGCAAGCAAGAGATGGAGCGTAAAATCTAGAATTTCAAAGTACACTTGTCTTTTATGAGCTTAAACGTTTGTGATCGTGAGAGAAATACCAAAAGAGTAACTTAGTGAGATAGTGTGATTTATCACTAAGTGTTTGCACACAAAGTTGTAATCTCTTGTTGATCATATAGTGGAATCTAGCTAGAAGGCTGCCAGTGTGGGAGAGTGGACGTAGGCTTAATCTAAGCCAAACCACTATAAAACTTACGTACAATTTTCTCCTCCCTTAACTCTTATTATTTAAGTCTATTACATACTTACAAGTTATTTCAGAAATCTGTTCCATCGTATAACAGATTCTGAACATCTACCAGAAGTCCGATGGCTCATTTGTCAGACTTTGATCTTATTCAAACTTTGTTTGCAACTTGTTTTATTCCGCATTTATTTGTTAATACTTCTTTTAAACACCTAGGTGTTCATACTAGCATCATCAATTGGTATCAGAGCCAAGTGCTCGTTTTATTGAAGTGTTTTTACTTCCAAGCTAAAGATCTTTTATGACTAGTATCTTGGCTCTAGGGCTGGTTGAAGGGCAAACCAATACTAGGCCACCATATTTCGATGGAAATGAATACAATATTTGAAAAAAAAAAAATTAAGGCATTTCTAAAATCTAGAGATCCCTTGCAATGGGATGTTGTGAAAAGATGAATCAATCTCATTGCTGCGTCTACATCAAATAAGAATGGCAAAGACAAAGAGACCGAACCCCATGCTCCTATGCCTCGGATTGAGATGTACAAAAAAGAAGATCTTGATGCAAATGCCATTTATTCTTTATATTGCGCCTTATTTCTTACTGAATATAATAGAATCTCTTCATGTGAAACAATTAAAGAAGTTTGGGATAGACTTTATGTTACTTATGAAGGGAGTGATTGTGTAAAAGAGACAAAAGTAAACTTCTTGCTTGGCCAATATGAATCCTTCAAGATGAAGCCAAGAGAGTCAATTGGAAATATGTTCAGCCATTTTACAGAAATTGTAATTGGTTTAGCATATCAAGGACAACTAATTTATGCTCCTATGAAGTTCAATAAACTTCTGCGAGGTCTTTCAAAAGATTGGAACCATGTTAAGACCTCAATCTGAGAGACTCAGAGAATTATGCCACTCTTAGTTGATGAACTCATTGGCTCTCTTCAATCCTATGAAGTGGAACAAATTATTGATGAAAATCCCGAAGATAAAAAGTCAATTGCACTTAAATCTAACATTGATTCCGATGATACACACTCAGAAAATGACATGAACGACAAAGAACTTGCTTTATGATCAAGAAATTCAAAAAATTGAGTAGAAAAAGAAGGAAATTCAGTGGAAAAAGACAATACAAGCAGAATGGGCAGAAAAGAAAAATGAAGGAAGATGACAAGCAAGGAAACATATTATTGATGGCACATTTAGACTCAAACTCAAATTCATAATTAGAATCAGAATTCGACTCAGACACAGACTCAAAATCCGACAAGAAAATCAAGGTAAGTCAAATTCCTATTAAAGTTTCTAAGTACATAAATGAGCTTTGTTTAAACCTTAAATCTTCTCTTAAAAGGATATTCGAACTAAAAGAGGAGAATTCATGGCTTAGGCAATAGGATCTTTCTCAAAAAGAAAAGTTTGAAATTTTGCAAAAATATTTTCTACAAATAAAAGAAAGTCGAGATTTACTTGTCAAGGAAAATGATTCTTTAAAGAAAGAATTTTCGAATATTTCACAAAATTTTTAAAGGGTTCAAAAAAATTAAAGCATATCATTTCTTTACAAGTACTTTACTATAATAAGTCATGACTTGGTTTCAATAAGGTAAGTGATTCTCTAATAGACTTTCCTAAAGTCAAGGAGAGACTTAGACAAAGACCTCCTAGACTTGCGTACAAGAAGCATTTTCAAAGGATCTTTACAAAACCTGTTGGTCAAAATGTCTCCAAGTGTTCAAATTGTGGAGACTCCGAACACTTTGAGAATTAATGTCCTAAAGTCTGAGACCAATTAAGAGAGACTCGATAAAAACAACATACTCTACTAACTCTCATGGACCCAAGAAAATAAGTGGAAATTTGTTTTATGAGATATTAATTCATTATGCAAGATAATCTCCCTTAACTACTTTGTTATGATGAGTTTAGAAAGAATATTTGATTATTTATGAAGATTGCATATTTTGCTTTAACGAAAATGAATGATCCAAATTCATGGATACCAAAAAGGAAATGGGTTCACTGCAGGAAATTCTATAGGGAGAGAATGTTTGCGAATTTACGTAAATTTTGGTGCAATAAAAAAAGTATCTCATGCGAAGATTGGGAATAATCATCTCTTAAATCAATGGTATATTTCAAACATATACCTTGGGTAAGAGAATAATTTTTTTTTTTTTTATCATCCCACCTTGCAAATTTCTACTCGATTTTATGTAGATTTTAGATGATTGCCTATGAATTATATATGATTTATATTGCAAATATCTCTTATTATAAACATAAGGCATTGCATTTTTTTATTGCTTGATTTGGCATGTGATAGAAATATCTTGCTTTCTTTTTGCGAAATGCATTAATAATATGTTTTTGAGATTTATGCTCAAGGAAATCCCTTTTATTCATGAAAGATATTATTTCTTGTCCATGGATGCTCTTGCTATATTTTTAGAAGATATCTTATATCTAGCAAGTTTGATCCGTAAATCAAAGGAAGATGTTACGTGATATTTTTGCAAGGATTGTTATATATTATACAAGAATTTGCAGGTGGCAAAATAATCTTTCATATAGATTTTGGAAAGCTCGATCCGAAAATTGTGGAGATTCTATATTATTTTTTGGAGACTAAAAAATTATTTTCCTTGTTCTCGCAAATTATTGAGCAAGTCCCTAATGTGTCGTATGAAAGGTTGAGTAGTTTTGAATTTAAATATTTGATAATATTATATATGATATTCAATTTATTTATTTAAAGAAAGTGCATTATATATTACGTGGATATTATAACAGCTTATTTGTGCAAAAAGTTTGTTAAGTTTATGCAGATTGAATAAAATAAATTTTTGCCTCGAATTTCAAAAAGCAAATGATCGTTACGGATGTTGTTGTTATGAAGGAAATAATGGAAAGATATTTTGTTCAACGTGCACAAGCTGCAATTAGTGCTATTCACAAATTTTGTCCTAATGACAGGGGGAGAAAATGAATCCAAAAGAAAGGAAAGACAATTAATTGAGGGGGAGCATTGATCAATTATGGAAAAATCTTTTTGAATTAATCATGATCTTGATTATTATGGAAGGGAGGAAAAGGTAAATGTTTTAGAACTTATTAAGTTCTATAAAATCCGGTTAGTGCATATTTTATTACTTTTTGTCATTAACAAATCTCTTATTTATATTATTATTTTATTATGACAAAAAGGGTAAGTGAATTTTATAATGCATCCGTGATTTTTATTAAATATTTGTTAATATATATGATCGAAGTGAGCTATACTACATATCTTTGATGTTTGACTTACTTTGTAGAAACTAATGTTTTTGGAAATTGTGTTTCATGCAAAATATATTTTTTATTGCTTTATATTCTCTAAGTGATACCATTTTCATTGTTATCACTTTTTGATTATGACAAAAAAGGGGAGAGAATATAGATATGCATATGTGTTGATAATATTCATTGCATAATATTGAGTTGTGATTATATTTCTACATATTATTTTGCTCAGTCTATTTGCTTTCTTTTGATTCAAATCACATTTTTTGAAAATCTAAAATTTGATGATTGATTTATCAATATTTTAGAAAGTGTGATTACACATCTGCATATTCAAATATTGTTTTGCATCATAAAAAATAGAGAGATTGTTAGGGAAATCCCTTATGATGTTTTGAAAATGAAAAAATAAATTAAAGGCTACTAATGTGTTTAATGGTTGAGTAATAGACTATGTAGATGATAGAACGTGTAAAGGATATTGTCGAAGTATATAGTTAAAAGAACCAGAAGATAGACTCTTTGTTGAAGTTGAACTTATTTAGACTATATCTAGACCTTAAAGTTAAATATGTTCAGACTTACATACAGATTGTAAAGTATACTTCAGACGGAAGATATTCAGACTTTACTTCTGATAGAACATACTCAGACTTTACATACAGAACGAGACACAAGTTCAAAACGTAACAAATTCAAAATAAAGCATGTTCAGAACAAGACAACTTGACATAACATAATACAAGCTCCAATGTATAACGGCTAATGATCTAGTTTGGATTTTACATCAATATAGATTTGATTGACTCAATCTAATTTATTGACAATTGGATCTTGAAGACAAGAACTTTCTAAATGAAGAAACTCTACTTATGGAATCAAGATTCTGTCTGTATGGACAATCAGAATCAATACGAAATTCTATTTTTATCACTCAATCGCTACTAAATCTTCTTGATACAGATTTGTCCAATGGGTAGATTGAAAGACGATCCTCTAGATATTGTCCAACGACTAATTTAGAAGTGAAGGAGTATTTAAGAAGACCAAATACCAAGGAGCAAGCAAGAGACAGAGTGTAGAATCTAGAATTTCAAAGTCTGAGCGAACTTTGATCATACACTTGTCTTTCATGAGTTTAAATGTTTGTGATCGTGGGAAAAATACAAAAAGAGTGACTTAGTGAGATAATATGATTTATCACTAAGTGTTTGCACTCAAAATTATAATCTCTTGTTGATCATATAGTGGAATCCAACCAGAAAGCTGCTAGTGTGGAAGAACGGATGTAGGCTTAATCTAAGTCAAACCACTATAAATCTTGTGTGCAATTTTCTCTTCCCTTAACTCTTCTTATTTAAGTCTATTGCATACTTACATGTTATTTCAGAAGTTTGTTCCATCGCATAACAGATCTTAACATCTACTAGAAATTTGGTGGCTCGTTTTTAGACTTTAATCCTCATTCAAAATTTGCTCACAGCTTGTTTTATTCCACATTTATTTGTCAAGACTTTTTTTAAACACCTATTTACCCCCTCTAAGTGTTTGTACTAGTATTATCATGAATAAGTCTTTTCCTAGTAGATGATATTTGCAACGGGGAGGAGTCTGCATAATTTCTTTTAGTTCTACTACTGCTTTAGTTTGAGTCTTTTCTCAAGGTGAGGGATTTTTCTTCAGCATCAATTACAATGTAATCAACAACTTTGCAATGTTTGAAACAAAATCCTTGAGAGAATTAATTATCCCAATAAATTACTGAACTTGCTTTGCGGTGAAATCCTTTTTTTTTTAAATTTCAATAATTACCTAGTAATGTGTGAACTTAGATAGTATGTACTCTTGTTAAGGTGCATACTTAGGAATTTAATTTCCGTCTAGGCAATGTTCATCTTTTTTTTAGAGAGCGTGATTCCATATGTCTTTACAATTTCTACAAACTGCTCAAGAAGTCGATAGTGAGATTCTTCATTTGGGCTGTGAAGTAATATGTTATCAATATAAATTGTTGCATTAGGTAGAATTAGTTGAAAAATGCGGCACATGGCTTTTTGGAACAAGGAATGGGCTACTTTGAGATCAAAAGGGAGAACCTTCCATTAAAAATGTTGGTTTGGAATACAAAATCTTATTTTGCGGATGAATGCCCAATTTCCAGAATTCGGCTTTGAGATTAGATTTGGAGTAGATGTGCACTTTGGTTAGTCCAACAAAAAGGGAATTTTGAGATGGCAAATGGAAATTTATCATATTGGAGGAAAAATATTGAGGGGTTGGTAATTTATGACCAATTGTATCTTTCCTCGATTTTACTCAGTTGGTTTGTTGACATAAAAGTCTTCACAAGCCCATTAGAAGTCTGATATTCAATAAGGCCTTGTTGACATAAAAGCCTTTAATAATTGAAGTATCAGACACAAGAAGTCCAGTATTCTTAAAAAAAAAAAAAAACTCTATTATCTAAAATTGAAGAATTAGCATCGGTATCTATAAGAGCAATGATTGAGACTGGTTTATCAAACTTTGAGGTGAAAATTTTCATAGGAAAATGGGGGCAATAAACTTGACTATAATATATACTAGGGTCTAGGTCTGCAGATGTTAGGGATAAGTGAAAAAGATCTTTAGAATATGAATTAGAATCGGTTTTGCTAGCGGTTTAATGGCAAGGAATGAGACAAAAAGTTTGTTCAATTGGATCTTCATCAATAGAAAACAATGATTCAACATCATCATTCTCAAGAAAGACACTATTTTGAATTTCAATATAGTGTATCAGATGATTTTGACAATTTTTTGCCTGGGTGCAATTTTTGGCAAAATGATCTTTTTTGTTAAAAATGAAGCATTGGATTGATTTTTTTTGCGGTTTGAATGATCTTTCCATTTTTGTAGAAATTGTTTTCTTCGAAAATGTTTAAATCCATACTTGGATCTTCCTAACTTGTATCTCCTAAAATGTTTCTTTTTCTTGGAGTATATTTTTACAGGAACCATTGCAATCTTTCTTAGAGCATTTAATCTTAAGGCGTTGGTGAGAGCAAGCACCATTAGCTCTTGATCATCTTTGCTAAAGTTTTTCATCATTTGTCATATGAGACATAAATCATCAAGACAGATGAATTTTTTGTTGGATTTCTCCAAGGGGAATGTCCACAATTCTCCTTTGTTTGTTGAGAAAAGATCTGTCAACTTGTTAGGAGAGTTTTCTGAGAATAGAGGTTAGGAAAACTTGCTTCAAGTTTATATCGGCTTCAAGGTCATAGAAGAGTTTGAGCATCTCTTGATAATGTTTGTCGAGATGCCTTTTCTAGAAAGAGAAATATTTTCTTTTGAAATATTCTCTTCTTTTGAGCTCAAGTAAATCAATGGGTTTACCTATGGAAAAAATTATAGATAATTCCAATGGCTTTGGCAAAGTCTACCATGAGCAGTAATTGCATTTGGTTTGAGTACAAGGTTGATTGCCACCAATGTCTGAGGCTTCTAGTAAACCTCGTGACAAATTCAAAAAGAATCTTATATTTGCTTTCAACAGTAACAGCTTGAGTATTTAGCTAGTAGTGGAATTTTTCAAATATTTTTGGCCATTTGGAATAGGGAATATCATCAATGGTGAAAAATTATTTGAAAGAGGAAATGAGAATTTGGGATGGGTTGTTTGGTTGAATAACCTCTAGTTCAAAAGGATTTGATTCCATTTCCTATTTTGGTGGATCAACCATAAATATTGAAAGTGTGGCTAGTACAATAGGAAAGGTTTCAACAGTGGGAATTGAAAAAGAAGAAGAAAATGAAAGAGATACTGAGTCGGAGTCCGATGTTGTGTCATCGGAAACATTGAGTCTAAGGAATTTGTTCTTTTGAGGTTGCAAGATCAAGTTGATCACCTTCTTGACTACTCATGTCTTTTATGAATAAGATACCATCAACTGATTTGAATCCTCTTTTGCATATTTGAAGGATTCCTCAGGAATTTTTTTTTTACCCTTCTCCCTCCTTAGCCTTTCCATTTCTCAAAGGCGATTTTGCATTTCTACCGCATCAGTTCTATCTTATCGGGTAGAGTTTTTGCAAAGACAACAAAGACTGAAGTAGTGGTGGTGGAGAGGAGTACTCAATCCTAAGTAGAACGGGAATGGATTAGAAGGCTTAAACTTTCCTTTTTCAAGGAGTTGGATCTGCCTTTTGAGCTTCTCTATTTTAGTTTTTGGGCTTTTAAGATAGTGATATCCTAAATACTATCATGATTGTAGGGCATGAAGCATTTTCTAGAAATCTAAAAGCATTTTTTTGGTGAATTTATCATATCTTTTGAGATTTCATTGCACATCAACAATCCTAGAGTCAATCGTCTTGAAGGCATTATTGTGCGTGAAAAAAGTTTTTGGTTGCTAATTCAAAATAGTTTCAACAATGAGTTTTTTTTTTTTGCTAACTATGTTCATCCACATTAGTCGGGGCAAGAATTTTTGGGACATGATGATATCTCCTCCATGGATCAATAAATTATTCAGTGGTAGGGAAAAAAAGCTTAGAGCATTCTCGAACAAGAGGGGGAAAATCTACCTCTTGGAACATGGAAATAGAAAGGTTAACTTCTTTTTGACAGTTTTGACAAGATGGCGTTTCTTTTGGTGGTTCAAGTGGGATTAAATTCCTTTTCATCCACTAAAAGATTGGCTTGGAAAATGAAGAAACAACTGGTTTTTTATAAGGAGGCAAGGGTGGTGAAGCTGAGGGTGATGAGGGTCACAATGCATATGAGGGTAGTGGAGATGGGGCATAGGAAACCATAAATTGAAACTTATTACTTTTACCAAAAGTGTCAACAGAGGGGTCTCCATTCAACTACCTTTGATATAAACCATCTCTAGCTTTTCGGGCTTTTCGCTTGGGCTTTGTGGCTGAGTCTACTTCATTAGGAGAATTTATACATGAAGAAAATTGGCAAAAAGGATCCCAAAACAATGATCATAAGGGTCTTTGTAGTAATGGACATGATTTCCATTACTTTGGAAGTATTGGACAAGTTTCTTTAGGTTTGGCTCAGGGATCGGATTTGGAACACAAGGTTAGATCATAAACAAAGTTTGGAAGATGGAGGGGCTTTCTTCATTTTTTTTTTGCCAAATTTGATAGCAACAGTGCCATCCTTTTTCCTTATGAATTCAAAATCTAAGGATTGGAGTGGCTTGTTGTTTTGATGCAAGTTTTTGTAATTGGTAATCCAAGTCTCTGGAAGGAGATTAGACAATTTTTCTTTAGGAATTTGCCTAGGAAAATGGATACAAGAAGCTTGATCATTCTACATGGAGATGAATAAAGCATCTTCATTTCCATTTTGGAAATTGAGATCAAAGGCATGATTTTGTACTCAATAGACCATTTGATAATAAAGGGTTGCAGTGATAGAGTTGGCAGTTTGGGGTGCTCCGGTGAGTTGGATTTGAACCTTCAAGAAAGAAACAATTGAAGATATGAAAGAACAACATTGAAGTTCGAATACAAGATTACAAAGATTGTCCCAGCATTCAAGGTGGTTTAGACAGTGCCAATACAAAAATGCTGATATTCGAAGAACCAAGTATCCAATAGGGTCATTCTCATCACAATTGGCAAGCCTTTTCGACCATGAAAAGTGAGTGCAAGTCGCATAGCACCATAATGGATATGAGAATATCCTTGTTGAGTCCACTATTTAGGAAATTTTGGAGGAATCTAGATAGTAACAAACTTGGAAGACTGCACATAATCTCTTACTTCTTTCAGAGTATAACAAAAGAGTCGTAACGAGCGGATTAGAGAAAACAAAGAGGATGGTTTAGCAAAAGCCAAATGGGGTTCATAAGAGGAAGCTGGATTTTAGAGATTTTAGTATCATCATCATCAAGAGAGACTCCATAAAGATAGTTGATCTTAGAAGCATTTGATACTTGAAACTCAGATAAAGAGGAAGAAGATGAAAATGGAGTAAGACTAATAGGAGCATTGAGAGTTACTTGAGTAATATCTAGATCGGTCATGATGAAGAGAAAATTTTCTCTACATTAAATTCACCATCTAAGCGCATAGAACATACTAAGTTACAAATGGAACCATGGTTCTAATATAAATGAGGGGATCTATGTTTAGAACCAGGGAAAACCAAATTAGTTGCAGTAGATATGCCATCCTTCAATAGGCGAATCTCGTGTTCAAGCCCTTCATGGACTGCATTTTAGCTGCAAATTATCTAGAGAATTAGTTTAGAGCATAGAGACGCTTAAGAATGCCAATAATTTAATGATTGAACTATCAAAAGATGGTAAGGTAGGATATGTATAATCCAAATTTGAAATGTTGCAAGCACACCACACCCCCCCCCTCCCCTCTCTCTCTCTCCGGGTAAGTTTTATGGTAATTGTGTGATAGGAGGCTATTGAGGTTCTGACAAGACCATCTGCGTGCATTTTTATATGGGTAGGAGTACCATGAGATGCATGTTTGTGACAAAGATAAAGACAAGCATGTATGTAAACCCGATTTGCATTCTGAGCTCAGAGTTTTATCGTCTGGTCCGCGTCAAATCTGGGGCCAGATCATTATTATTATTAGCCTCTTCGTTCTCATTCACTGAACAGCCCTTCATGTTTTATGTCTGAACTACTACATCAGTCGGTGTGCTTGAGGAGAAGCAAAAGCTCAGAGCCCAAATAACCCAGCTTCTTCCATCCATGGCTCTCCTCTGGACCTTACCCGGTATGTCAATACTATCGTGAACAGCGTCTCTGCAATGAAATTGACGTTGTTTCTTTTGTAAGAATGGAATTTATTTGTTCATAGTACTGTATTATTGACACTTTGACATGTTTTTTTGCCTTTCGATGCATGCTTTTGCTTACTTAGTCGGTAATGACAGAGGCTTACTCCAGTTTTAGCTTTTCACTCTTTTTCCTTATATGCTGAAATCAGAGGCATTCTCTTGGATATGTGATGGAAAGCTTGATTTCGGTACTTGCACCCAGAGTAGCATCATTGATGGCGCCAACCTGCTTTTCCTCTGCTCTTTCTACGTCTTGTGGATTGCCAACAGCCTTAGGAAGCACAACGCCAATGGAAACAGCACTAGGAAGGACTCAGTACTCATTGTTGTTGCTGTCTGTTGTGCATTTAGTAGCCTCACGCACTTCGGTATCGCCCTCCGGAGTCTTATACTTCAAGCCAACATAAATAGACCGCAGAGCTGGTTGCTTCACCTTGTTAGAGGATTGATATGGATGTCTTTGACAGTTTCGTTGCTTGTTGCGAAATCCAAGTGGATGAGAACCATAGTCACTCTTTGGTGGGTTGCCTTCTGTTTGCTCATCACCGCTCTGAACATCTGGCTCTTGTTGAGAGGGCTCGGCATCGGAGTTTTAGACATTGTGACTTGGCCTATAAACTTTCTCCTTCTGTTCTGTGCCTTAAGGAAATATGTTATGGTTCCAAAACCGAACCCAGATGAGAAATTATACGAACCTCTATTAGGTGCGAAACCTGATGAATCCCACTCACAGCTCAGCTGTGCCAGCTGCCTCTGCAAGTTGACATTTTCTTGGATTAATCCATTGTTACGCTTGGGGTACTCGAAGCCGCTAGAGTTCAAGGACATCCCATCTCTTGTCTCCAAGGACGAAGCTGATCTGGCCTATCAAAAATTTGCAATCGTGTGGGATTCGGTTGTAAGTGAACAAAAGGGTTCACAGAGTTACTCAGTTATTAAGACCATTGCGAAAGTATATTTCCGGGAGAACATTTTCATAGGCTTATGTGCGCTTTCCCGAACGATATCTGTCGCTGTTTCCCCTTTGTTACTGTACTGGTTTGTGAATTACTCGAATGGAGAGCAGGGAAATTTGTCAGAAGGGTTCACTATTATTGGATGCTTGATTCTTGCCAAGCTAGTGGAGTCCTTTTCGCAGAGACATTACTTTTTTGATTCCAGGAGGTCCGGAATGAGAATGAGATCGGCTCTTATGGTAGCGGTCTACAAGAAGCAATTAAAAATTTCGAACACCGGGAGAAAACGACACTCAACTGGCGAAATTATGAACTACATTGCTGTGGATGCGTATCGGATGGGTGAATTCCCTTGGTGGTTGCATTCCACTTGGAGCCTCACGATGCAACTCTTCCTGTCCATCGGTGTCCTCTTTGCGGTGATTGGCATTGGCGCTCTTCCAGGCTTAGTCCCGCTCCTCATTTGCGGACTCCTCAATGTGCCTATCGCCAAGATCCTCCAAAACTGCCAGTCCCAGTTCATGACCGCCCAAGACGAGCGTCTCCGGTCCACTTCAGAGATCCTGAACAGCATGAAGATCATAAAGCTGCAGTCGTGGGAAGAAAAATTCAGGAACTTGATCGAGTCACGCCGTGCCACTGAGATGAAGTGGCTGGCCGAAGCCCAGTTCAAGAGGGTTTACGGGACAGCGCTTTATTGGATGTCCCCGACTATAATTTCTTCGGTGATTTTCTTAGGTTGCGCTCTCCTGCAGAGTGCACCATTAAACGCTAGTACTATCTTCACGGTTCTTGCAACGTTGCGGGTTATGAGCGAGCCTGTAAGGATGATCCCTGAGGCCCTGTCTACATTGATCCAAATGATGGTTTCTTTTGATCGTATCAACGCATTTTTGGTGGACGACGAGCTAAAGAACGACAGAATAAGGGAAGTCCCTGCGGAGGATTCGTCTAGTACCACAAGCATACAGATTTTATCAGGAAATTTTGCTTGGGAAGTGGAATCTGCAATCTTGACCCTGAAGGACATAAACCTGGAAGCTAAATGTGGGCAGAAGATTGCGGTCTGTGGTCCAGTTGGGGCGGGCAAATCATCGCTTCTTTGTGCTATACTTGGAGAAATAACCAAAACCACAGGAACTGTGAGTTTTCAAGACATCTATGCCCGTAAGATGTGCGCCTCTGTCATGCACCTAACTTTAATTATTTCATGTATCTTGATTTAGGTTACAATATGCGGATCGACTGCCTATGTATCTCAAACTTCCTGGATCCAAAGCGGGACTATTAGGGACAACATACTCTACGGAAAACCAATGGATGAGGCCCAATACAAGAAGGCCATAAGAGCATGCGCACTGGATAAAGATATCAGCAGCTTCAGTCATGGAGATCTCACAGAAATAGGCCAGAGAGGGCTCAACATGAGTGGTGGACAGAAGCAGAGGATTCAACTAGCTCGGGCCCTCTATAACAATGCAGATATTTATCTTCTCGACGATCCTTTCAGCGCGGTCGATGCGCACACTGCTGCAATACTTTTCAATGTAAGAAGTTGAGGTCATATTTTCCTAGGGAAAAAGAAATCGAGAGAAAAGCCAATCATTAAAAAGCCTGTTGTTCTTAAATCGAGTCTTTTACTGCAGGACTGTGTCATGGGTGTGCTCGAAAATAAGATGGTCATCCTAGTGACTCACCAAGTGGAATTTCTCTCAGATATGGATCGTATTTTGGTAAGAACTGGTGTTCATACTTCTCATATGCACAATTAGAAAAGTTTAGGCCAGTGGTACTTTCCTTTTCAGATATGCTAAACATGAATCGCTTTTTGTGCTGTGAAGCTCATGGAGGAGGGACGTGTTACACAGTCAGGGAGCTATCAGGAGCTCTTGATTGCAGGAACAGCATTTGAACAGCTTGTGAATGCTCACAAAGGAGTTTTAACCACATTTGGACCTTCAAACAGTGAAATCCCCAGTGAAACTGCGGATTCCTTTTCAGTGAAGCACGAGGAATCTAAAGAGAGTAAACAAGTTGAGATATCTGAGAAGGCCCACCCGGGAGTGCAACTTACAGAAGAAGAAGAGAAGGAGATTGGTGATGCTGGGTGGAAGCCGTTCTGGGATTACATAATGGTGTCGAAAGGATTAACCCTTCTGTTTTTCTGCTTATTGATGCAGTTAGCATTTGTGGCGATTCAGGCTGCATCGACCTATTGGCTAGCACTAGCTATTCAATTTCCCGACATTAGTAGTGGCACTTTAATAGGTGTCTTCACAGGCATTTCCTCGCTTAGTGCTGTGTTCGTGTACTTAAGATCCTTCTTTGGAGCTCATCTGGGTCTAAAGGCCTCCAAGGCCTTCTTTTCAGGTTTCACTGATTCAATATTCAAAGCTCCGATGCTTTTCTTCGATTCTACTCCAGTGGGGAGGATTCTGACTAGAGTAAGTTCATTCTCTTATTCACGTTTCAATATCTTAAGCACTATCATTTTGCATCAAGCACTTACCATATGAAGAATTAGGCTGACATTTAAAATCTCGCAGGCTTCATCAGATTTCAGTGTACTAGACTTCGACATCCCGTTCTCTATCATCTTTGTGATAGCTGCTGGAATTGAGGTTCTGACTACAATTGGGATCATGGCCTCAGTCACGTGGCAAGTTCTCATCGTTGCGACTTTTGCAATGGTTGCTGCAAAATATGTTCAGGTAATTTTTTAAGACTAGACTTTTAAATTTGACTATATCTATTGATCAAGAAGGGCTAACCATGTTAAGTCCCTCAACTATAAAGGCATATTACTTGGCATCAGCGCGCGAATTAATAAGAATTAACGGAACAACAAAGGCTCCTCTCATGAACTATGCGGCTGAGACATCACTAGGTGTGGTCACCATTAGAGCTTTTAACACAGTAGACAGATTCTTCTGCAATTTCGTGAAACTGGTGGATGCTGATGCAAAACTTCTATTCCACTCCAATGCACTTATGGAGTGGCTAGTTCTGAGAATAGAAGCACTTCAGAACCTGACCCTACTCACCGCTTCTCTTCTTCTGATTCTACTCCCTAAAGGATATGTGCCTCCAGGTAAATAAAAACTTACATTAAAACAGCGAGAACTTATTGAATTGTTGGAAGTACTAGTTAAATTTATTTATTTCGGTCTTGCAGGGCTTGTGGGGCTATCTCTTTCTTATGCTTTTTCGTTGACGGGTACGCATGTTTTCGTGACCCGGTGGTATTGCTACTTGTCAAACTACATCATCTCAGCTGAGCGGATCCAACAGTTGATGCACATACCATCTGAGCCTGCAGCGGTCGTGGAGAATCATAGGCCACCTTCTTCATGGCCATCAGAGGGTCGAATCGAGCTGCAGAACTAAAGGTACAAATTGCAACTCAAAATCAGAAATTTTTTGCAGGTTGCTAATACGAAGGGTTTTTCCCTACTTGGTTTCAGCTAAGGTACCGTCCCAACGCACCGCTCGTGCTGAAGGGTATCACTTGCACATTCAAAGAAGGAACCAGAGTGGGGGTTGTTGGAAGAACAGGAAGCGGGAAAACGACTCTGATCAGCGCATTGTTTCGATTGGTTGAGCCAGCAAGCGGGAAGATCTACATCGATGGGCTAGACATTACTTCCGTTGGATTGAAGGACTTGAGGATGAAGCTCAGCATCATCCCTCAGGAACCCACTTTGTTCAGAGGCAGTGTTAGGACTAACATGGACCCTCTTGGCCTTTACTCTGACCATGACATTTGGATGGTAATATGTACAATAGTGCTCATTTTTGGATTTCAATCTT
Source organism: Eucalyptus microcorys (assembly GCA_014182515.1). Lineage (NCBI taxonomy): Eukaryota > Viridiplantae > Streptophyta > Magnoliopsida > Myrtales > Myrtaceae > Eucalyptus > Eucalyptus microcorys. The sequence continues at coordinate 31,078,178 of CM024571.1, forward strand.
CATAATATGTCTCCCAATTAGATCATCCTTTTCATAGATGTGGCAAACCAACCCTTGATCATTTCATAATTTGTAGGCTCTGGAAAAATGTCAGCTCAAGGCCACAATTAGCAGCCTTCCGAATCAGCTCGATTCTTTCGGTGAGCATCGTGTGTTACATTACATGTCAAAATCTAGTCGCAGATTGGAAGTCACTAAAATCCTACTAAGATCCGACACTAATTGCTCGTAGCTATGCAGCAGTGCCTTCCACTACATGCATGTACCAATATCGCGTACCTTCAATCAAAATGATTCTGACTCTTTTTTATGCTAATGGGAATGTGAACGGCTTTGTTCAAAATTCAAACAGTAAGTGATGAAGGAGAGAATTGGAGTGCTGGGCAGAGGCAGCTATTTTGCTTGGGAAGAGTTCTATTAAGGAGGAACAGAGTCCTAGTTCTTGATGAAGCCACTGCTTCGATTGATTCAGCAACTGATGCTGTTCTTCAGAGGATAATCAGGCAAGAGTTCTCAGATTGCACTGTGATCACCGTGGCTCACAGAGTCCCCACGGTCATAGACAGTGACATGGTCATGGTCCTCTCTTATGGTAAGTTTCTAATCATCCTCTACATTTATAATTTCTCTCAGGATACAATCACAAATTCCTTTTCTTTTTCTAATTTGAGTTCTGGCTTATTCTCGAAGCATTAAGACATATCCGTCTCACTGTCAATTGTGATGGGTATTTTAAAGATCGGATCGTGTTAAGCCGATGATTTTCCAATGATTAGGTAAAAAATTGATTTTGAAAATTTACTATGATGGGAGTGCAGGGGAAAATTCATTCCGTAGCTTACTCAAATTAGATATAATAAAAGGTTTTTTATTTGGCACACTGACCTTGTGAAAAACTCGATGACACAAGTAAGGTTCAGACACTAAGACATTTATTTTTTTCAAATTACGGTAATTGTAATCATTCCATTAGTAAATGCGAGTTTTCAATTAATAAATGTTCCTATAAACAAAATTAATTTTTTTTTCCAATTACGAATTCTTAATAGAAAACTTAGCCAATTTCTTTCAATATTTTTAACATCGATCTGATTGGTGTTTTTTGCTTCATTTTTTTGAAGGAAATCTGGTGGAGTATGAGGAGCCCTCAAAGTTGATGGAGACCGATTCCTACTTCTCCAAGCTGGTCGCTGAATACTGGTCAAGTTGCAGGAGAAGCTCCTCCCTCAATTTTGAAAATTATTACTGCTAAGGCACCCTTGCTTGTTGTCACTAAATAATTAGTTTTCCCTTGTGCCTATAATGTAATAGCTTTGTAATAAAGTGCATTGCAATGTTAGTTGATGGTGATTCTACGTTGTTAAGAAACGAGATGATGGGATCTAAAGCTAAGTCACATGGAATTGATCTACTCTATATAACTTGTCTCATGTGTTTGTTGAAATAGTACTTAATATTATTTCATCATTCCTATTATCATATCACTGTTTTATAAGATATATAAAATGGTATATATTTTGATAATGGGTTTAGGTTAACTCATGTTTGACGCTGCTTCCTTTAAGTGAGAGGAAACATAGGTCCATTCTGGTAATCTAAACCGAGGAAAATGATGCATTTCCCTATAATTACGTCCATGACGATAAAACCATTTTTTTTTGTCTTTTTTCATTGATTAAATCAAATTGTGGAAAACGATTTCAATGTTGTCTGGTTCCACCGCAACGAGTATATATTTGGTCGAAGTTTTGTCACAAACATATGATTAGGAAAAATACCCATCAAAAAGCATGTAATAGAAAAAAGAACGACGAAATTCGAGAGTCGAAAGTTGCGATGATTATGCTTTCCGTACCTCGGTGACATGTCCCACGGTCTCATTCCCATCATAACTTCATTGTATCCACACATTAAGCGGTCGAATTTGAAGGGGGGAAGTTCTATGGTTCAGTCCAGCAACTGACGGGGTCGTTCTCATATGTAATTTGGACTGTAGGACCAGAAAAAAAAAATAAAGAATACTTATATGGCAGTTATAAGACTTGGGTGATATAATTTAATGTGAAGGATTGTTAGTAACTTCTCATTTACAAATACTTATATGGCAGTTATAATTATTGAAGACAACTACAAAATATGGTTACCATCACTTGCGACATTTTGAGATATTTTATAATGTTATAAGTTGACTCTATTTGTTTCGCTGAAAACAACTTAGATAGGAAAACGTTTTTCAAATTTTCATGTGTAAATACATTCAAAAGTGAGAAAAACGTTTCTACCTTTTTAGGAAGTGGAAAATATTTTTCATTTCTTTTTCACTTCACCAACTTTCAACAAACACATTTTCATATTATTTTTATGTTTTTTTTTACTTTTCTATTTTTACAAAAATTGAGTTTTAATTATTTTTATTTTTTCCTTTTTTGTTTCCCTTCCATGGCCAGTCGTTGGCCATAAGCCTGTGAGGCCTGAGCTCACCAAATACTAGCAAGGATTGAGCTTGAGCTCACCCAACCACCTCAGGCAAGCCACAAGCTCATTGGGCTTGGCAGAGCTCGGGTTGGTCTAATCGGCCGAACCTTGAGCTCGTCGACCCACGTCTTGTTAGGTCATTGGGTTGTTGGCTATCGCTAAGGCATGCTGCCAATGGAGAAAGGAGGAGGAAGAAGGAGGAAGGAAAAGACAAATAAAAAAAAAAAAAAATTTTTTAAAAATAAAAATAATTAAATTTTAATTAAAAATTAAACATTAAAAAATTCGATTTTCCCAAAAAATCAAATTAGATACCAAACGGTGGAAAATATTTTCTAATTTATTTTCAACTTTTAGCCGAATACCAAAAAATATTATCATTTTCCTAGAAAATGTCTTACTAAAAAATATTTTTCAAAAACGAGATTTTTTTGCCTAACAAATGGAGCCTTAGTGTTAACATTTTCACGTTACGAACGTATCAACACCCAAAATTGATCGAGCTCGTGACTGTTGACTCGGGCCGAGTAAGATTGAGCAAGGCATGGCAAGGTTGGAATTGGCCAAGGCTTTTTTGGTCGGCAATTTCAGACAATCGACAAGGTGACAGAAAGTTGCCGACGGGTATCATGAAATAAAATTTTCCAGTGTTGAGTCGCAAGGTGTTGGTTAGTGAAAGTCGATTCAGTCGACAGACGGGTCAAAGTTAAAGCAAAGATTAAGGCCAATAATTTCGGCTAACGTGATCACCGGTTCATAGAGGCCAAGAAATTCAAGGGCGACTAGTGATAATAGCCGAGAAATACGGGCTGTTATAGCCGTTTGAAAGAGAACATACGAAATATGGATCGAACCATTGAGGTGGGGCAAGTGATGAGGTCATGATTATGGAAGTTGTATGTATTTTGATAACCGTTTGTATATATACGTCGATAAATTTTAGGAGACAGGTAAGTTGTTGTTTACTTTCTTTGCAACTGTTGTTAGCCGTTTCAGTAGCTATAAATATTAAGATTGTAATTTGAGCAAGAGACCACACCTCAATCAATGAACACCCGCTATTATATTTTATCTTTCTGTTATCTTTATGTTTCAATACTCTGTTAAATGGCTGGCCTCGAATGCTTCTGGTTTTCATGTCTTTAAATTTCTTGTTAGTTCACGTTTCTTGTCCAAGAATCAACAAAGGGCTCTTCACGTCCTTTGTTCCACATAGACACTTTTTCGGCCAAACAGAAGTTTGCGGACAAATTACCGCATGCATGATTAGATTTGAATGCCGATATGAATTTTAATCTGCTCCCGTTATGCTTTTCGCTTGAGGATTTTGATCAAAAGATTTAATCATTAATCAAAGGAGTTAAAATAAATAAGAAATATACGCACCATGCAACGTGAAAATATTACATTCAAAAGCATATGAAGTCGAGGAATTGTTTCCAGATCCAATTTGCACCTCCTATAGCATCGGCAATCTAACTTTATCGATGCAGACCAGATTTCCTCATTACTTTTTCAGGAAAACAAGATAAGGCACGGCACACGAAAGTCTGCAGCTGCTACCAATTGAAACTGCAACATGTCATTTCTTGGCTAAATCCATCATGCCAAAAGCCGCAAGGTCTGCGTGTGCAGGCCTTTAGAATTTGATGATAAAACTGGCAGAAGATGGTGAGTTGGATATGTATAATTCGAATTTGTAATATTGCAAAGTCTCTCTGTCTGTTTATCTTTTCGCAGTTACGAGGTGGAGCTGATTGAGGTTCAGACACGGACCATCTGCGCGTATTTTTACGTTGGTAGGAGTCCCAAGATTGAGATAAAGACAAGCAATCGCCTAACATCCAAAAGTTCCCAATCTACAAACCCCAAAACCAGCCACAACCTTCAATCAAATGTATATATAAAAATTCTGAGGAAGAAAACTTAGAGTTCTCGTCTGCTTAGGGCCTGTTTGTCAAGGGCCCATTTGGTAACTTGCGAAATAATGATTGATTCTATTATTTTGTTCTTGAGAATAGATTTGGAACAAAAATCCGTTTGGTAAAATTTTTATTCCCGAAAATAAATTTTTTTCCCAAGATTAGATTTGGAACATAATCATAGAATAATAATAAAAAAAAAAAAAGTTGCTTATTTATTCCTAGGAACAATTCAAAAATCAAGCCAACCTAAATTTTTTTTTTTTTTTTTTTGTTCTTCTTCCTTCTCTCTTCTTCTTTCGCCGCCGCTACCACTAGTCACTGGTGACTGGTTAGGCGAGGTTTAATGAGCTCATGTTGGGCCGGTGAGGTTGAGCCTTACTAGTGGCTGGGCAAGCTTGCCTCCAGCCAAGGCTCAACTGACGAGGCGCGGCCTTGCTGAAGGCTGACGACGCTCTAGATGATCGCTAATCGCTGGTCATCCTAAGCCTAGCAACCAGCCAAGGCTTGAAGAAGAAGAGAAAATTTTTTTAAAAAAAAAAAGAAAAAAAGTATATTAAAAATTAAAAGAAAAATGATTTTGTTTAAAAATTTTGAGGACGGTGTCAAAGGTAATTATATTTTGGGAATAGAAATTTTAGGTAGTTACTAAACGCCTTCAAATGCTTAAAAATTATTCCTTGAAACGAAATAAAAAATAACCTTTTTCTGATTAGAAATTATTTTTGGAAACAAAGTGGTTACCAAACGCATCCTAATAGGCTAAGTAATAATTAATCCTACTCTTTTATTCTCGTGACTAGATCCGAGACAAGATCATCATCATCATTATTATTATAAGGCTCTTCATTCTCATTCATTGAACGGTTCTTCTGTTTTTTTTTAATATGAACTCCTCCATCAATTGGTGTGCTTGAGGAGAAGCAAAAGCTCAGTGCCCCAAGAACCCAAGCTCTTCCATTCATGGCCCTCCTCTGGAGCTTACCAGGTACATCCATAGCATGATGATCATTGAAGTGTCCCTGCAATGAAAGTGACATTGTTTCTTTTGTATGAACGAAACAGATATTATTCATTCATCGTACCGTACAGTTGAGATTTTGACATGTTTTTGGTCTTCCGCTGTCTGCTTTAGCTAACTTGGTCAGTAACAAACGGGCCTACTGCAATTTTAGTTTTTCATTCTTTTTTTGGTATATGTTGAATTCAGAGGCATTCTCTTGGACATGTGATGGAGAGCTTGATTTGGGTTGTTGCATCCAAAGGAGCATAATTGACGCAACCAACCTGCTTTTCCTCTGCGCTTTCTACGTCTTAAGGATTGCCGTCAGCCTTAGAAAGCGCAATGCTAATGGAAACAACACTGAGAGGGACGTGGTACTCGTTGTCGCCACAGTGTGTTGCGCATTTAGTGGCATCGCGCACTTTGGTGTTGGCCTCCGGAGTTCTATAGTTCAATCCGACATAACTAGACCTCAGAGCTGGTTGCTTCACTTTATTAGAGGATTGATATGGATGTCTTTGACAGTTTCGTTACTTGCTGTGAAATCAAAATGGATGAGAACTCTGGTCACTCTTTGGTGGGTCGCCTTCTCTTTGCTCGTCACAGCTCTCAACATTAGGCTCTTGTTGGATGGGCACGGAATCAAAGTTTTAGACATTGCGACTTGGCCTATAAACTTCCTTCTCCTGTTCTGTGCCTTCAGGATATATGTTGTGGTTCCCAAACCCAAATCAGATGAGAAATTATACGAACCTCTACTAGGTGCAAAGCCTTATGAATCCCGGTCACAGCTTGGCTGTGCCAGATGTCTCAGCAAGTTGACATTTTCTTGGATTAATCCATTGTTACGCTTGGGATACTCAAAACCACTAGAGTTCGAGGACATCCCATCTCTGGTCTCCGAGGATGAAGCTGATCTGGCCTATCAAAAATTTGCACGCGCATGGGATATGGTTGTAAGTGATCCAAAGGGGTCACAGAGCTACTTAATTATTAAGACCATTGTGAAAGTATATTTCAAGGAGAACATCTTCACAGGCTTATGTGCTCTTTTCCGAATGATGTCCGTTGTTGTTTCCCCTTTGTTACTGTATTGGTTCGTGAATTACTCGAATGAAGGCGCTGGAAATTTGTCAGAAGGGTTCGTTATTATTGGGTGCTTGATTCTTGCCAAGCTAGTCGAGTCTTTTTCGCAGAGGCATTACTTCTTTAATTCCAGGAGGTCTGGAATGAGGATGAGATCGGCTGTTATGGTAGCGATCTACCAGAAGCAGCTGAAACTTTCGAACGCTGGTAGAAAACGGCACTCAACAGGTGAAATCATGAATTATATCGCAGTGGATGCATATCGGATGGGTGAATTGCCTTGGTGGTTTCATTCCACTTGGACCCTCACGCTGCAACTCTTCATGTCCATCGGTGTGCTCTTTGCGGTGATCGGCGTTGGTGCTCTTCCGGCCTTAGTCCCGCTCCTCATTTGTGGACTCCTAAATGTCCCTTTCGCCAAGATCCTCCAAAACTGCCAGTCCCAGTTCATGATCGCCCAAGATGGGCGGCTCCGGTCCACTTCAGAGATCCTGAACAGCATGAAGATCATAAAGTTGCAGTCGTGGGAAGAAAGATTCAGGAACTTGATAGAGTTGGGCCGTGCCACCGAGATGAAGTGGCTGGCCAAAGCCCAGTTCCAGAGGGCTTATGCAACTGTGATTTATTGGGTGTCTCCGACTATAATTTGTTCGGTGATTTTCTTAGGTTGCGCTCTCTTGCAGAGCGCCCCATTAAATGCTAGTACTATCTTCACAGTTCTTGCAACGTTGCGGGCGATGGGTGAGCCTGTTAGAATGATCCCTGAGGCCCTTTCTATATTGATCCAAACGATGGTGTCCTTCAATCGTATTAATGCGTTTTTGGTAGATGACGAACTGAAGAACGACAGAATAAGGGCAGTCCCATTAGAGGATTCGTCTAGCACCGCCAGCATACACATTTTGTCAGGGAATTTTGCTTGGGACATGGACTCTCCACTCTTGACTCTGAAAGACATAAACTTGGAAGCCAAATGTGGGCAGAAGATAGCAATCTGTGGTCCAGTCGGGGCCGGCAAATCATCGCTTCTTTATGCCATACTAGGAGAAATGACCAAAACTACGGGATTCGTGAGTTTTCCCGATATCTATGCCCATAAGTTGTACACCACTGTCATGCACATAATTTTAATTTCTTTCGTGTTTCTTATTGTAGGTTACAATATGTGGATCAATCGCTTATGTTTCTCAAACTTCCTGGATCCAAAGTGGGACGGTTAGGGACAACATACTCTATGGAAAACCAATGGATGCGGCCCGATACAAGAATGCTATAAAAGCGTGCGCACTGGATAAGGATATCGGCAGCTTCAGTCATGGAGATCTCACAGAAATAGGCCAGAGAGGGCTCAACATGAGTGGTGGACAGAAGCAGAGGATTCAACTTGCTCGAGCTGTCTATAACGATGCGGACATTTATCTTCTTGATGACCCTTTCAGTGCGGTCGATGCGCACACTGCTACAATACTTTTCAATGTAAGAAATTAAATTCATATTTTCCCAAGGAAAAAAATAATCGAGAGACACACCAAAGATTTACAAGCTTGCCATGCTTTTTCGAGTCTTTTACTGCAGGACTGTGTCATGGGCGTGCTTGAAAATAAGATGGTCATCCTAGTGACTCACCAAGTGGAATTTCTCTCGGATATGGATCGAATTTTGGTCAGAACCGGTTTCCATACTTGTCATATACATAATTAGATAAGTGTTTCGGCCAATGTTACTTTCTTCTTCGGATATGCTAGACATGAATCGCTTTTTCTGCTGTGAAGCTGATGGAGGAGGGACGTATTACACAATCAGGGAGCTACCAGGAGCTCTTGACAGCAGTAACAGCGTTTGAACAGCTTGTGAATGCTCACAAAGAAGTTTTAACCACATTTGCACCTTCAAACAGTGAAATCCCTGGTGAAGCTGCGAATTCAATTACAGTCAAGCTTGAGGAATCTAAAGAGACTGAACGAGGCAAGATACCCGAGAAGGCCCAACTGGGAGTGCAACTTACAGAAGAAGAAGAAAAGGAGATTGGTGACGCTGGGTGGAAGCCGTTCTGGGATTACATAATGGTGTCAAAAGGATCAACCCTTCTGTCTTTAGGCTTACTGACACAGTTAGCATTTGTGGTGCTTCAGGCTGGATCAACCTATTGGCTAGCACTAGCTGTTCAGTTCCCAGACATTGGTAGTGGCACCTTAATCGGTGTCTTCACCGGGATTTCGTTACTTAGTACCTTGTTTGTGTTCTTTAGATCCTTCATCATAGCTCATCTGGGTCTAAAGGCCTCCAAGGCCTTCTTTTCAGGTTTAACTGATTCAATATTCAGAGCTCCAATGCTCTTCTTCGATTCTACTCCAGTGGGGAGGATTCTGACCCGAGTAAGATTATATTCACATTCATTTTATGATATCTTCAGCACCATAATTTTGTATTCAGCACTTTCCATACAAGGAATCAGGCTGACGTTCAAATTTTCGCAGGCTTCATCAGACTTAAGTATGCTAGATTTTGACATCCCATTCTCCATCATCTTTGTGATAGCTGCTGGAATTGAACTTCTGGCTATAATTGGGATTATGGCCTCAGTCACATGGCAAGTTCTCGTGGTTGCGACTTTTGCAATGGTTGCTGCAAAATATGTTCAGGTGATTTTCCAAGTCTAGACCTTTTGAATTTGTCCATATCCGTTGAACAAGAAGGCTAACCATGTTCTGTCCCTTGACTAAAAGGCATACTACTTGGCATCGGCGCGCGAATTAACAAGAATCAACGGAACAACAAAAGCTCCTCTTATGAACTATGCAGCCGAAACATCCCTAGGTGTGGTCACCATAAGAGCTTTTGACGCAGTAGACAGATTCTTCTGCAATTTCCTGAAACTGGTGGATGCCGACGCAAAACTTTTTTTCCACTCTAATGCGCTAATGGAGTGGCTAGTTCTGAGAATAGAAACACTACAGAACCTGACCTTACTCACTGCTTCTCTTCTTCTGATTCTTCTTCCTAAGGGAAACGTACCTCCAGGTAACTGAAAATTTACTAGATACAGCGAGAACTTGTCAAATTGTCAAAAGTACTAGTTAAATCTGCTTATCCCGCTCTTGCAGGACTTGTGGGGCTATCTCTTTCTTATGCTTTTACGTTGACGGGTACGCATGTTTTCGTGACCCAGTGGTATTGCCACTTGTCAAACTACATTATCTCAGTCGAGCGAATCAAACAGTTCATGCACATACCATCTGAGCCTGCAGCGGTCGCGGAGAATCATAGGCCACCGTCTTCATGGCCATCAAAGGGCCGGATTGAGCTGCAAGAACTAAAGGTTCGAATTGCATTAAAAATCAGAAATTTTTATCAGGTTGCCAATATGAAGTGTTTTTTCCTATTTTGTTTCAGCTAAGGTACCGTCCCAATGCACCACTCGTGTTGAAGGGAATCAATTGCACATTCAAAGAAGGAAACAGGGTTGGTGTCGTCGGAAGAACCGGAAGCGGGAAAACGACTCTGATCAGCGCATTATTTCGATTGGTCGAGCCAGCAAGTGGGACAATCTACATTGACGGTTTAGACATTACTTCCATTGGATTGAAGGACTTGCGGATGAAGCTCAGCATCATCCCTCAGGAGCCCACTTTGTTCAGAGGCAGTGTTCGGACGAACATGGACCCTCTTGGCCTTTACTCTGACCATGAGATTTGGATGGTAATATGCATACTAGGCTTCATTTTTGGACTTCTTCTTATAATCACTCCCAGTTAGATCATCTTTTTTCATGGATGTGGCGAACCTGACATGTGTTCATTTCTTGATCTATAGGCTCTGGAAAAATGTCAGCTTAAGGCCACAATTAGCAGCCTTCCGAATCAGCTTGATTCTTCCGGTGAGCATTCTGTTACATTACATGTACCAATCTAATGACAGCTTTAAAGTCACTAAAATCCTGCTAAGATAGGACAATAATTGTTCATAGCAATGCAATAGTAGCTTACACTCCAAGCATGTACCAATATCATCAGACCTTAAATCAAAACGATTTAGAATCTTTTTTCTGCTAATGGGAATGTGAACTGCTTCTTCAAATTTCAAACAGTGAGTGATGGAGGAGAGAATTGGAGTGCTGGGCAGAGGCAGCTCTTCTGCCTGGGAAGAGTTCTATTGAGGAGGAACAGAATCCTAGTTCTTGATGAAGCCACGGCTTCAATTGATTCAACCACTGATGCCGTTCTTCAGAGGATCATCAGGCGAGAGTTCTCAGATTGCACTGTGATCACCGTGGCTCACAGAGTCCCCACTGTCATAGACAGTGACATGGTCATGGTCCTCTCTCATGGTAAGTTTCTAGCTATCCTATACATTCATAATCTCTCTCATGAAACAATTACAATCTCATTTTGTTTTCGTAAATCGAGTTTATGTTTAGTCTTTAAGAAGTAAAACATATCTGTCTCGTTGTGACTTGTCAAGGGAAATTTAAGGCCGCGATGGATTGGGATTGCTGAAACCTTATTCAAAGATCAAACCATTTAATGCTTATAATTTTCAAGTCATCTGTGGATAAATTAGGCAAAAATGGATTTTGAGAAAGATTATTGTGATGGTGCCCTGAAAAGGGGTCATTTTATAGCTTGAACAATTTGTTATAATAAAAGGGCCTCTGTTTAGCACACTAGCTGTGTGAAAAACTTGTTACACAAGCAGATTGAGGCACGGACACATTTATAGTTATTGATTTTGATAGCTCTGTTCAATTTAATAGTATATTAAAGATTTCATCTGATTACTGTTTTTATAGAATAAAAATATTTTAGACTGACGATGCACCTGTGTGATTTCATAGTAAAAAATACAGTGATTTTTTTTTAAAATATCTTTAACATGGATATAATTGGTGTTTTTTGCTTCCTTTTTTCTAAGGAAATCTGGTGGAGTATGAGGAGCCCTCAAAGTTGATGGAGACCAATTCCTACTTCTCCAAGCTGGTTGCTGAATACTGGGCAAGTTGCAGGAGAAGCTCCTCCTATAATCTTGGAAATTATCTCTGCTAAGGCATTCTTATTTATTATCGCTGGACAATTAATTTTTCAGTGTGCCTTTAATGTAAGAGTTTTTCAATCAAGTGCATTGCAATGTGGGTTGATGGTCATTTTATAATATATAGAAACATTATTTTATCATTTCGTGGAGTCTATATTAATGCATAAGGACTGTTATTATGGTTGAACCAACATATTCGCGCCATTAATTTTCTCAAGCCAAATCAGCAATATGGATGCAATTATCATATGTCTAAGCAAAGTTGTGCCAAAGTGAACTGTGAGCTTGTGACATTATTTCAAACCTTATTTTGATAGTTCGACAGTCCTTTATAAATAAGTATCGCGCACGAAAATTGCACAAATTTTATGTTAGTACCATTATTTCATCATGTCATTATATATATGAGAACTGAAATAGTTAGTAGCATTATTCCTCCTCGCCATATCCTGTAGAGATTTGTATTTCCGTTGAACCTCTTTATGGTGGCTTAATTTAGATTTAGCTTGTGTATACTCTTCCAAATAGTTGCCAACTGGTTGGAATCTACTAGTAATTCCCTAAAAAGTTAGAATGTTAGTAGATCACAATACTAATGCACAAGTACTACCACGGCATTTATGCACTTATCATCAAAGATTACAACCAGTGAATTACTCTCAGTAATAATGAACTGTTCGCTTAATAAAAATAGTATATGTATTTAAAGAATAAAGCTATCTCAATTTGTAAACTTTCTCACAAATTCATGTCTGATGGTCTTCAAGATCTATACAAACAGTTGGAAACTCTTCAAGATGATCAATTTACCCATTGAAGATAAGCTTCATAATCACCAGGAGATTTGGTCACCTATACAATTAAATTATTCCGCGGTAATGTGGTTTCCATGAATAGAACTTTTTGTTTCTCAAGATTTAGATTTTTCTCAAAAGGAATATTCGGGTCTTGAGACATGATGTGTATTTATACAATACACACATTCTTTTTTGGCGATATAGGGAACCGCTTACACTAGCAACTCGTGAGTTTATCAAGCTTCCCACCGTTAGTTGACTTGCGGGCTGCCTTCTATATGACTCCGACTACATGAACTGTCCACCCAGTTACAATAATTCCAAGTCCTCCTGAACTTCCTGTTTCTTGACTTGTTCACCTCCATCAAGGTCCTTTTGCTCATCTTTAGTCCTTCACTTCCTACTTCAAGTTCTATCGGTGGAAATAGAGTTTTCCTTGCATTGGTTCAACCCGAGATAATGCAATATTTGCATCTATCCGGTAGTTACAATATATATATATGATTTTGTCAATTTCAAAATATTATCAGATGTTTTCTAAATAATATGTAAAAATCATTAAAAAAGTTCTAAAGTAGGAATTAAACAAGTTGGACACGTACAAATTTGTCATAAATGTTTATTGTTTGTTCTAAAAGTAATTTTGTAGATTAATCTTTCTAAGCCGTAACTTTGTATTATGACTAGGAAACTAATTTTTCAGTTAGCTAAATCTCGGGTTATCTTTCTAGCTAGAAAATTAATTAAATGAATTTATTTCCAATACATGCATTAAATTAATTATACTCCAATTTACGTGAACAGTTAGAAAGCTCTCATTCTAGCTGGCTAGACATGGGGAACTTCTCTTCGATTCATTGTGTAACACCCTACCTTAAAAAGTGTATATAAAAAGATATCATATTGCATTATTGATTTATATAGCCAGAAAATTAGCACAAGTGTTATGGCTGGTTCTATCCACTATAGCTAGAGTCCTAAACTAATCCAGGACCACATGAATAGTGGAAAAATGACAGGAAAAAAAAGTATAAATTTATGTTAGATGTTTCAAAGTCATCAAATAATAAACAAATGTATCTTAGAAATATTTATTATACATGACTGAAATTGGAAACCTCTAATGCTATAGCTAATGGAAACTATCCCCCACACCTTAGAGAGAGCCCTAGCACTCACAACAATGCCTTTAGAGATAAAGACATGTCGAATCACAACCTAGCTACAAAGAAAACAACCTTAAAGTGGTTTATGCACTACAAATTGAAATTGATAACAATAAATTTCGAAAGATGCACACAACTTGATCATGGTCATGGAATTGTGCTCATTCGGAGACCACAAAAAAAAAGCATAAAAAAATTTCAATTCCATGCAAAAAAACCAAAAAGAGTGAAATGTACTAGCATCGGCTTAAATAAACACAAGTGGTCAATGTTTATCATCCAACTGCAAATTTGCACTTCAAACCTACGTTTTATATTGAGAGGTAATGAGAGAGAGAGAGAGAGAGAGAGAGAGAGAGAGAGAGAGAGAGTCTACCCTACCCCGTAATATACGTGTACAATGGCAGAGGCCACATGCATATAGATTGAGAAGCATTTAAAAGAAAAAAATTATATAAGTCAACCTATTCAAAGCTTTAATACGTCTTGATTATGTTAAATCAAGATTTTATTTTCTTCAAGTACCATTTGTCGAGTTATCTTGGCTGTTTTATGTCAATAATTACGTCTAGTAGGAATAAAAGGGGCTTTAATTACACTAGAATCCCATCAACCACTGGGCTCACTCTCAAGGATGAAGACAATGAGAGGATGAAGATAATGACAAAAATTGTAATATTTAATAATATTATTCTTCAGAAAAATGAAGTACGTACAAAATACTTAATTTATTTGAACCCGCGTCAACTCTCAGCAACTCCTTTTGTCCGTAGTCTCGGGGGTGATGGAAAATGACGTATTTCATATCAGCAAGTTGCCAAATTGTGAATTTATATCCAGAGAATTTTGGACCTTTTGGGAATTTTGCTTTGTAATATTAAACATTACTCATCCGTCACCGCCAACAAAAAAAGCACTACATTTTCGTCTTTGATGGGCAGATTGGTTCGTACAACTAACTTATTTTATTAAGACTATTGGTCGTATACACCCATTAAAGGAAGAGGAGCCGTATAACTCGGCGATGTTAGGAATACTAAATATTTATTACAGTTTGAGAATTAAATAAGTTCATAAAATTAGTTAGTTGTTAAGATGAACCATTAGGATGTTTGTCCTTTTCACTCAAGGTTGGAGTTCGAATCGCGACGTTCGCACTATTTTATTGGGTCTATCTTCAGCAGCATAGAACTGTGTGGTTCCGGTAATTAATTGATGTGTGTATTGAGCGGGAGGATTGCCACATTTGACAGGGATTAATTATGTGCTTAAAGAGACATGAAATGGATGCATGTACACAACACCTCCTATGGACCATGGTGGTTGCCAAAGTTCTAAGTGAGCACCACGGTTATATAAAGAAGAAAGAAAAAAAAGAAAAAAAAAGAAAAAGTGGAACATCTATGGTAAATGAGTACGCTATATAAGTTACATAGTTACTGCTACTCGTCCAAATGTTGTGCAGTGTAAAATATGCTTCCTAAACGTGCCTAGGACCCAATATGAAATTATTTTACCACTTAGTAAAAAAAGTTAAGTAAAAGCTCTTAATACTTCTGGCGTTGTTTAAAATTCTAATAAAATACTTTCTCGTCATTTGATATAAAAGTCTTAGTATTTCTTATTTATACCTTCTCCTACGTTTACCATCTTTCCTTTATGAAAATCTCAATATAAAATAAAATAAAATAAAAACTGCTTCTTGAGTAAAAGTGATTCTTTTCTTACTACCAAAAAGGAAAAAGTAAAACCGCGCATCTAGCAACAGCTACTCTTGCATTGTTTTGATATTATATAATTGCTCATTCCAATATGCAGGAACCAAATAAGGAACCCCAGATATATCCCCCTTCAAATGATAATGCGATATGACAATCATCTAGAATGTCAAATGATGCACAGCCTACGTAACACATTTGCTATACAATCCTCCTCCATCGCCACTGGTATGAATAGTTACATTTTGAAAATTGACCAATTATCTAAATAGATGACGATAATTGTGAATTGCATAAGAAAATATTAGACACGTTGTGTACTTCAATTAATTTTAAATTTGAAAGATAGAATAACCTTCTTTTCTCATCCTCCTCTCTCTCCTCTCCGTCGCCATCCAATAATAAAGACCTCCCCACTTCCCTATTCCTCCTAATCGTACCAGACAAATAATCCCCACTCAATAATATGGAGCCTCAGGAAGAGATTTCGTCTCTATACAGTCTCTCACCCCAAGTCTCATCCAGGCTCAAATCCATCATCCAAACCCACCACTCCCCCGGCACGGAGGCCCCGAACACGTGCACGTCCCTCATAGCACGGCGAATTGAAGCGCCGGCCTGTGCCGTGTGGCCCTTGGTGCGCGACTTTGCAAACCCTCAGAGGTACAAGCTCTTCATCAAGAGTTGCCACATGAGGGAAGGCAACGGCGGGGTTGGGATTGTGCGTGACGTTGCGGTGATCTCGGGATTGCCGGCCTTGACGAGCGTGGAGAGATTGGAGGTCCTCGACGATGAGAGGCGCGTGCTGGGCTTTAGGGTGATTGGGGGTGACCATCGGCTCCACGACTACCGCTCGATGACATCGGTGAATGAGGTGATGACGAATGAAGAAGAAAGAAAGGTCATGACTTTGGTTTTGGAGTCTTATGTTGTGCAAATCCCCGAAGGAAACACTTGTGAAGACACCAGGTTGTTTGCTGACACTATAGTGAAGCTGAACCTGCAAAAGCTTGATGAAATAGTCATGGCTTCTTTAAATAAAGAGAAAATGAAGAAGGACACGCATGATGGTGATGAGAAGTGATGATGATGATTCATAATGATGCAACTTCATGGGTACATACGATTGTGTGAACAATTCGCATGTAAGTGTAAATGATGGTGCTTATTGATGTTGCTAATTGTATCTGTGAATCATTATATGTTATGCGTTAATTATGCATACTGCTTACCTTTTTCGTCGCATCACCTAAGTTTTTCTTCCACTTTTTTCTCATGAACTTTTCATAGTAGATTTGATTGGTTGTTTTGTGAACTTTTGTAGTTATTTCTATGAATTGGCAAGTCAATACACAAGCATATATACATATATGTATGTATGTTCGCATATTACTCAAACGAGATACTTCTCCTAAACTTCAAGAAAAAGAAGAAATTGAAGCTTCAACATATTGATGAAAGTTCAGTGAACGTGGGCTGATGATATTTATGAACGAAGATATGATGTTATATATGTCGGATTCAATGTGATCTTGCTTGGTGACATTATTGTATCTCTAGTTTGCCATCTTGGCATCTTGCCCATGATCGAGTTTAAATCGTAAAGGTACTTAGTAACGGCAAAGAGAATATTTTGCATTCACATTTTCTTAGTCCAATGTTCAGTTTTTTGTTTTTGTTTTTGAATTTCACTTTCCACAGATCATAATTAGGAATCAAAATGGGGAAATTTCTTGCATCTAATCTTTTGTATCAGTCAAGTTCAACTTATTTGGTGTGTCAACCTCTGATTTTGAAGAAGGTGATTTATCTAAGTTATCCTCCACCAAATATTCTTCCACACTTACACATGCACACAATTTAATAAGATTGTTTAGCTAGGCTACCTATTCATGATTGGCGGTCTTAAGACGAGGGAAAGGCCGGTATGATATGTGTATAGGGAGTGAACCCACCTCATTTGTTGAATCTATGTGATCTACTATTTCTATTAACCCTAAGTTCTATTACAGGGCATCAGACCTATGAATCTATTCCCTGTTTTTTATTTGTGATTCAGTAGTTAGTCCGCGAATCTAGAAATTCATTTTGGACAATTGAACCTTCTCAAATTGTTTCTTCTTAAGAACCAAAAATATTTGTGCCAAAATAACAGATGCCAAGAAGAACAAAAGGAAGTCTGGCTATTCAAATCTGGTGCAAGTTCATTATGCATAACTACAGGTCTAGAGGTATTTCTTGTGTCTAGAGCTTACCTACTTAAGGTGGACTTAATTCCTTGTGTAAATATCCATGCATATTAAAATATTTCCTAGGCTAAAAGTGAAAGCATTCAGACAAGGGCTATATTTTCCTCAATTTCTAATTAAAGGAAACTTTCACTTATAAGTTTAGTGTACGTGCAAGTGTCTCTATGATGCCCATCACTTGTAACTTACCGATCAGAAGTATGATTGAAGGAAGAAAGAAGAAGGAAAATATAGCCTTTATAAATGAACATTTTTGTGGTGAACTTTCTTGATAGGAATTTGCTTGAATATGCATGACCCAGATAAAAAATCGAGAAATTTAGAAATCATTGAGCAACTCATGCCATAAACATAGAATGATCGCAGTAAAATGAGGAGGAGGTTCTATATATATTGACTGAGCAAGTTTGCAAAATAAGGCGATGTTTTTTTTTTTTTTTAAATAAGCAAAAATATTATTTTGACATCTTAGGAAGGAGATATAAACATGAATAAAATTACAGGTCTATGTATATTTTCGACTAGCAATGACATTTCTTTGGTTGGATCCACACTACCTAGGTATTAGCATTGACCAACCAGCTATCTCTTTTGCATGTGCTGCCTTTGCTTTCATTCAATTTCCTAATTATTAATAACATCATCATAGTACTTTCAATCAATTCAACACTTACTTTTTCCTTTATAAAAATTAAATTTTCTAAAAGATTCTCATGCATTGCCTTTCCAGACATGTCATTGCTTGTATGTGAGTTTAACATACAACAAATGGATCAAAGAAAAGTTATTTGATATTGGCTAGCAAATTTGGCATCCTCCGATATGGCGATAAGAACATTAAATAGGTCGTGTAAACTTATCAGCCAAAAGGTTTGTAATGAGCAAGCCATATTACTCGAGTTGTAGGCCCTAGCGGTCTTTCTTGACATTATCATGTTATCCTTCATAAACAAAAACATCAATCAATTTATCAGGTTGATTTACATGTCATGCATCGAGGGCCTTAATTGCGATACCGCATATCGAATTTAGGAAAAAGTACTAAAAAAGTCCTAAACATATTGTATTGATATCAATTCAGTCATAAATCTTTCAATTTAACAAATTTAGTTATGAATATTTTAATATTTATACCAATTCAATTCATTTGGCTAATTTAGGCTGACAATAGTTGACATGGACATCGATCATTCTATATGACGTGACCGACGTTGACATTGACATTTTTATAGTATTTTAATTTTTTTTAATTTTCTCATTTTTTTATTCTTTTATTCTTTTTTTTCTTCATTTTGGCTTTAGCAAGGGTCACAGCCCTCGCTAGATTCGGGCAGGGCTGCCTTGCCTAGAGGCGGTGGGGCTACGAAGGGCATATGTATATTAAGTATATATAGTATCATTTCCGAGCATTGCACAGACGTGATTTTTCCTTTCTCTATAATGGGAATATGTATTTAAGCATAAATTGTATTACGTCTTTTAGTGTTAATTATTCATATGAATCTTGCTCTTTTAATTGCAACAAAGATGGAATTTTTTGTCATATTATGATATCAATGTTAAATATAGTGACTCGATAACAATAAGAAAATTCCCAATTGCCGTTTTTAGACGATAGAAAGATATTTGACATATAATCAACTACATTATTGAAGTATTGTGAGAAAATAATGAAAGAAAAATTAGATCGTTGTATTTGTGTTTAGTAATTTGATTGAGAAGTATAAGTAATTGCCAAAATTGACAAAATTAAAAGGTTAAAGATTGAATTGATATTTGTACAAGACTTTTTTGATAATTTTCCCGGATGGAAAAACAATCTATTTTTGTTGAACATGCTGAAATATTGTTGTAATCTTAATTCTTGTTGGTTTGTCTCGTTATCATGTTTGTCAAAAACTATGGTTCCATGTTGATATTGTTTCGTGCAAATGTGTGAAAAATCGACAGCCCCCACCTTTAATTTTGCTTGACGAACCATATAGATTGGAATCTGAAAAATGGACTTGGAGTCCGCTTGCAATTGGCCTTCATGAAGCTTCATCAACACAAGTCTTTTGATAGTGAACAGATCAAACAACCAACCAGCTACCGTGGCTAGCAAGTTCGCATTGCTTGAGATTGAGAATCTTGCTACAACAGAAATTGACCACTGAATTACATCAAGAAACTCACGATCGAGTCTTTATATATTTGAACTCCCGCATCAGTTGGTGTGCTTGAGGAGAAGCAAAAGCTCAAAGCCCAAAGAACCCAAGTTCTTCCATCCATGGCTCTCTTCTGGATGATGAACACTGAAGTGTCTCTGCAATGAAACTGACATCGTTTCTTTTGTATGAATGAAAATGATATCATTTGTTCATAGTGCTGTATGATTGAGATCTCGACATGTTCTTCGCCTTCCCAATGTATGCTTTAGCTAACTTGGTCGGTAACCGCTGAGGCTGTCATTGGTTTTAGTATTACATTCAATTTCTCGTATGTTGAAATCAGAGACATTCTCTTGGATATGCAATGGAGAGGTTGATTTCGGTTCTCGCCCCCAAAGTAGCATCATCGACGCCATCAACCTGCTTTTCCTCCGCACTTTCTATGTCTCGTGGATCACCGACAGCCTCACAAAGGGCAACGCTAATGAAAACAGCAATAGGAAGGACTTGTAGTCATCGTCGTTGCAGTCTGTTGCACATGCAGTAGCATCGCACACTTCGGTGTCGCCCTCCGGAGTCTATTACTTCAAGCCGATATAAACAGACCGCAGAGCTTGTTGATTGACTTTGTTAGAGGATTGATGTGGATGTCTTTCGTGGTTTCGTTGCTTGCTGCGACATCCAAGTGGATGAGAACTCTGGTTACTCTTTGGTGGGTCGCCTTCTGTTTACTCGTCCCAGCTCTGAACGTTGTGACTTGGCCTATAAACTTTCTCCTTCTACTCTATGCCTTCAGGAAATATGTCGTGGTTCCCGTACCAAAGCTCAAGCCTTTCAACTAAGGGTGCGTACTGTGTTGGCAGCTGGTTGAAAGGCTTGAACAGAGCTTTGCCAACACAGCAGTAGGCATTTCACCCACTCTCAACTCACTCTAGGCATAGAGAGCTACTATACTCTCCTATTTGACGTGGAGTCTACCTTCCCCATCGAAAAGGCCTCTAAGTTCCCATCCAAGTTTTTCTTTCTGAATGAGTGAAACTACTAGGGTGACATTGTGAGGGTTTCCCACCTCAAGTCGGATCTCTCGCCTATTTCTTCTCCTCAAATCCTTTAAGGACCTGCTTAGGTCCAAACCCAAATGAGAACTTATACGAACCTCTCTATTGGGTGCGGAGCCTTATGAATCCCGGTCGAGACTTGGTTGTGCCAGATGTTTCAGCAAGTTGACATTTTCTTGGATTAATCCATCGTTACACATAGGGTACTCAAAACCACTAGAGTTCGAGGGCATCCCATCTCTAGTCTCTGAGGACGAGGCTAAACTGGCCTATCAAATGCGGCATTTACTTCGTCCGCGGACATAACGAGATTCCAGAATAGCATGGATTGGTACCCACTAATACCGGATTAGAATTAAGAGCCCAAATATTGATTTACCGAGATTAGTAATACGAAACACTCTAAAGTAGGTATTAAACAAGTTGGGATACGTGCGGTTTTGTCATTAAAGCCTGTGGCTCATTTTAAAACTAATTCCATGCATCAATCTTTAAAAGCGAGTCAAATTGTGCAGACGTCATTTTCCACTACATTGGCCCGTACTTTCTCAAGTAGATATTCAAGTAGGGACTTTTTTTTTTTTTTTTTTTTAATGACTGTGGAATCGCCTCGCGGCCGACAACAGTTATGCATTAATCACGGGAGTGCTAGCGTAAGGACCCACCTCCCATGGCTCCTCACTTTAGTCGCGCATTATGACAAGTTGGAGAATCGAACCCTACCTTACGTGTGGCCAACGTGCGATTCTACCAACTCGATCACCATGGGGTGGGTTCAAGTAGGGACTTTCTTTATGTTCACAAAATGCTGAAAACTTGCATTGTAACCATTGACTTTCTTTTTCAGCATTGAAAAAATTAGCTAAATCTCGGGTTATATATCTAGCTAGAAAGTTAATTAAATATGCTTATTTTGGACTAAGGCATTAATGTTTATTATACTCTTTTTTGTGAACAGTTAGAAACTCTCGTTCAAGCTGGCTAGATTAGGGGGAATTAATGGGACCAACCCTACTTTAAAAAAGTGTATATAAAAGGACCATTTTGCATTCTTGATAAATTGGCATAATTGTTGTGGCAGGCACTATACACTATAGCTAGAGCCCTAATCTAATCAAGGACCACATATATAGTGGAAAATTAAATGACAGGAAAAAAAATTTGGTATAGATTCTATGTTAATGTCGCTAAATAATGAACGTACGTATCTTAGAAATATTCATTACATCTGACTGAAATTCGAAAATATCTTATGCTATAGCTGAGGGAAACTATTCCCCAGGCCTGAGAGAGAGAGAGAGAGAGAGAGCCCTAGCAGACACATCAAATGTCTCCACAAATACAAGCCATGTCAAATCACAACCTACTACAAAGAGAAACAACACTTGAAGCGGTTCATGCACAGCAAATTGGAATTAATTACAATAAATTTGGAAAAGATGCGTACAGCTCGATCAATGGCGATGGAATTGTGGTCGTTCTGAGACCACAAAAAGAAAACTATAAAAAAATCAAATTCCAATTCCACTCAAAAAAGAGTGAAATGTACTGGCATTGGTTTAAATTAACACAAGTTGTCAATATTTATTATCCAACTAAATAATTGTGCTTCAACCTACGTTTATATTGAGAGGTAATGAGAGAGAGAGAGAGAGAGAGAGAGAGTCTACACACATATGATGGCAGGGGCCACACGCATATATCTTAAAGAGCACTTTATTTTAAAATTGCATAATAGTCAACCTATTCGAACCTTTAATACGTCATGATTCCGTTAAATTTAGTTTTTTTTTTTTTTTTTTGGAGCTACATTGGGTGCTTTATGTCGATAATTATGTGTACCAGGAATAGAATGAGCTTTAATTACAGTAGAATCCCATGAACCAATTGGCTCACTTATAAGAACGTAATATCAATAGATATTATTCTTCAAATAAAGAAGCACATACAAAACCCTTAATTTATCTGAGCCCGAGTCAACTCCCAATAACGCCCCTTTGTCCGTAGTCTCGGGTGTGATAGAAAATGATGAATTTGATATCATCAAGTTGCCAAATGGTAAATTCCTTTCCAGAGAATTTTTGGGACTTGCGCATTTTGCTTTTGTAATATTAAACATTGCTGCATCGTCACCTCGAACAAAAATGCACTTTGAGTATATATTTTCACATCTCAAGAAGCATAGCTAGCCAGTACAATGAACCACCGAATTTTCAGCTTTAATTGGCCAAATTATTTCATATATTTAACATTTTCTATTAAGGCTAGTGGTCTTATACACCTACTATGGGAAGAGGAACCATATGAACAAGCGATTTTAGAAGTACTAAAAGTTTACTAAAATTTTTGCACTAAATAAATTGATAACAAGGCAAGTGGTAATCGGGTTCGTCGTTCTCGCTCAAGATTTTAGTTCAAATCTGCACACTTGAGCTATCTATTGTCGCCACCTCCAAGAGCAATAGAGTAGTGTATCTTTGATAATTATCCAATTGTGATTACGCATCGCGATATTGTGTGGTATAATATGTTTATTCTAAAAGTGTCTAATACCGAATATGAAGCTGTTCAACCACTTTTAAGAAGCCCAACACCCAGTTAATATTTAAAAAAAGAAAAATAGTGGAAGCTTCGTATTGTGAGTACATTACTTAAGCTACCTAATCACGACCGTACGTCGAGATGTTATGCAGTATAATATATGTATATTCTAAAAGTGCCTAACACCCAATATGAAGCTGTTAAATCACTTCTAAGTAAAATCTCCTAATACTTCTAGCATTGTTGTATAAAAATCTACTAAAATACTTGAGGCAAGTCTTAGTATTTCTTACTTGATACCTTTACCTAGATTTACCATACTCCTTTTACTAATATCTCGATGGTATAAAATAATAAAGAAAAAAATTGCTTCTTGAGTGATATTAATTCTTTTCTTACTACAAAGAAAAAGAAGTAAAACGGGGCATTTGCCGACAGCTATTCTTGCATATCTATTATATTATATGATATAGCTCATTTCAATATTCAGGAACCAAATAAGAAAACCAGATAGTTTTTTCTCTGGCAATTGAAAATCACTCGGTTGTTAATTAAACCCTAGATATTTCCCCCTTCAAATATTAATGCCCCTAACTTGAAGTATCCCAAATATGATAATTGACTAGTATGCCACATGATACATAGACTACGTAACATATTTGCTACGCAATCCACCTCCATCGCCATTGATATAAGTAGTAATAATCTGAAATTTTTCCAATTATTCAATTTATAGCGATAAATGTGAATATCGTAAG
This sequence comes from Eucalyptus microcorys, assembly GCA_014182515.1. NCBI lineage: Eukaryota > Viridiplantae > Streptophyta > Magnoliopsida > Myrtales > Myrtaceae > Eucalyptus > Eucalyptus microcorys. The sequence goes on from CM024571.1 coordinate 31,102,132, forward strand.
AAAATATTATACGTGTTGTGTACTTAAATTTTTTTCTCATTTGAACCCTCTTGACAGAGAATAATCTCCTTTTTCTAATCCTCCTCTCTCTCCTCTCCATCACCGTCCAATAATAAAAGCCTCCCCACTTGCCTTTCCGCCTAATCTATACCAAGCAACTGATCCGCACACAAGGAAAGGTATGGACCCTGGCGATGAGATTTCTTCTCAATACGCACTCTCGCCGCAAGACTCAGCCAGGCTCAAATCCATCATCCAAACCCACCACGCCCTCGGCACGGCGGCCCCAAACACGTGCACGTCCCTCATAGGACGCCGCATCGACGCGCCGGCCCATGCCGTGTGGCCCTGGGTTCGTGACTTCACGAACCCTCAGAAGTACAAGCACTTCATCAAGAGCTGCCATATCAGGGAAGGCGATGGCGGGGTTGAGAGCGTGCGTGACGTCGCGGTGGTCTCGGGGCTGCCGGCCTCGACGAGCATGGAGAGATTGGAGGTCCTTGACGACGAGAGGCGCGTGCTGAGCTTTAGGGTTATTGGAGGCGACCACCGGCTTCGCGACTACCATTCGGTGACCTCGGTGAATGAGGTGACGATGATTGAAGGAGAAAGGAAGGTCGTGACTTTGGTTTTGGAGTCTTATGCCGTGCAAATCCCTGAAGGAAACACTTGTGAAGACGCCAAGCTGTTCGCCGACACCATAGTGAAGCTGAACTTGCAAAAGCTTGAAGAAATAGTCATGGCTTCTTTGAAGAAAGAGAATGATGAAGGAGGAAACGCATGATGGTGATGAAAAGTGCTGATGATGACCCATGATGACGATGATGAACGTCCGATTGCGTGAAGAAACTGCTTGTAAGTGGAAAGGATGTTACTAATTATTTGTGCGAATTGCTGTACATTGCACTTTAATTATATATATTGCGTACCATTTTGATTGCTCTAGTTACTATGCATTATATAGTAAATTATATAAATCGGGGCGGTGCATGCATTCTATGTTTTTCTGCCTTTTTACTTCTCATGTTATTTTCGGGGAAAATTTGATTTGATTGTCTCGTACCTTTTTTAGTTATTTTTATGAACCGGTGAGTTATGGTATATACTACTCGAACTTGATCCTCATCCTAGACTGTTCTCCAGAGAGAGAGAGAGAGAGAGAATTGAAGCTTTAATATATAAATGAAAGTTCAGTGAATGCAAACTGAAGATATATGTGAACCTGGAAATGATGTTATGCATGTCGGATTTGATTGGATTTTGCCTGGTGACGTTATTGTGTCTCTAGTTTGCTATCTTGGCATCTTGCCCATGATCGAGTTTAAATCGTAAAGGAATTTAGCAATGGCACTGAGAAGATTTCGTATTACTTTCCTAGTTCAATGTTCAGTTTTTTGTTTTTTTAACCCATATTTGGTATATCAACCTCTGATTTTGAAGAAGGTAATTTATCTAAGTAAGGTATTTCATGAGTCTAGGGTTTACCTACTTAATCAAACTAAATTTCTTTTTGCGTAAAATTTTTTTTTTCATTAAAATATTTCCATGGCATATTGAGCGAAAGCATTTTAGTTCTAGTTGAGAAAGCATTCTTCAATCAGTTAAGTTTATATGTATGTGTCTGCCAAATGTACATCACTAGTAATTGCCAAAAACAGAACATCACTAGCAATTGCTGAAAACAGATATTCGGAACTAGGAAGCAATGTATGCAAAACTTTAAAAATTTATTCTAACTAAATCACAATTCGGAATCGACTTCTGTAAAATCTCATAATACTCTAAACTATCATTTTCATATTATTACATAACTTTGCAACTTTTGGATTGAACCCAGAAATTCAGAATTCACGTGAATCCGAATTTAGAGCTTGGATTTGAAATTTCATCCGATTGGAAGAGTACGAATCCTTAAGGGCGCTACAAAATGGAATTAACCTAGCCTGTCGAAAGTTTTGGAGCATGCACGCAAGAAAACCCTTTTGTTCTTTCTCTCTTTCTCGTTTCTTTGCACTCCCTCTCTATTTTCTACTTTTCTTCTTCTTTACTTGCCGATTCTCTACGTTTTATTCCCCATTAAAACCAGCTAAAGAAAAGAACCAAAGGCTTAGAGAGAAATATGGGAGAAGTGCTAAGGCATGAACTTCCAAGACTCTCGTGGAAACTCGCAACTGATTTTCAAATTGTTACTTGCTCATCATCAGCTGAAATTCGAAGCCGACGATACATCTGAAATGCAAACCAATGTGACCATACTTCCAAAAACGATCATGAACGGTAATTTCCGGATGCCGTTTCGAAACTATCTGCACATAATGTACGCACCAGGGACGCCTGCTCTATGACTTAGCCGCTATTTACTCCTTCAAACACAGGTCTGAGTACCCGGGACCGCCGTAAAAGAAATTAACCCCGTAACGAGCATCCTTATCCTTCATCTGCAAATCATAGCACCCGGGGCTCGTCACTATCCTGACAGCATTATCCGCGTCTCTGTTCACCAAATCGACGTCAGCATATTGAAGGTTGTGGAAATAGGCCGATTTCCCAAATCCATCAAATGGAAGGTGGCCGCTCCCCGTTTGCGTCGTCGTATGACGACCACCGGGCTCCGTGTTGACTATCTCTCCGCCCCAAGTTACCCCATCAGCGCCTGCGCTTAGAGTCGTAAAGATTTCTTTGGGCCGGTATCCTATGTCGACATTCGTATATCGAAGCCACCAATGTCCGGTAGCAGGATCCTGGGGCATCCAGATGAAGACGATGAGCATCATACGATCTATCTATTATGACAAGACACGATCTATCTATTATGACAAGAAAACTAGACAGAGAACATGAAAGAAGCTGTTATTTCTGTAAATGGACAGTTTCCCTTACCTGGGTTACAGACGTATAAACCTTGGATTGATCCCCGTTGTAGCTGGGTATGGGTTGCAACGGAGTTCCAAGAGTAATTCTGCGGTCCACTTGTACGAATCCCGGGCAGTCGAGATTGAAGCAACCGGTCTTCTGGTAGTTATCGCTCTGAAAATCATCCAGAACAAGCATGTCAATCGTCAACCATTCGATCCCGAGTCCTGATGACAATCCCAGATATGATAAAATACAGAGAGAGGAACTCACAGTCCAGATTATGAATGACCTGGTCTGCTTGCCGAAATTAGGAGCCTTACTTACCTGAAACCCGCAAGGAGAGAACACTTTCCTCCGGGCACTTCTAGGGAACGAACGATGCCGATACGACCTTTTCATCATGTACTTACCGTCCATCCAAACTCGATAGTATTCAGGTCCTCGTTTTGTCCCGCTACAACCCACGTTTGAGCGAAACTAACTTCGTTGTCCAATATCGTGGGATTCCACACATTGACATTCGCACGCGCAAGCTGCACGGCAAGTGCTGCCGGGCAAAGACACCTGGGCATACTGTTCCATGAAATTCGACATCGTATTCATTGAAGAAGTCTGCTTCGATGCAGTTAAAGCATCTCTGTTATGTAAATGAACTCAAAGGTGACGGTCTTAAGAGCATCTCTTTTCCTTCAGATTGCACGTACTTCGTGACGGGGAGCTTGGTTCGGGTCGGGTTGGCTTTGACTGGCTCTCTTCGTTTGCTGAACAAACGGATTGGTTCGCTTCTTCATGGTGCCTTTTCTGGCTTTAATGGGGACCGTTTCTTCGGGGCACTTTCCATATTTCCACCAGCCTGGCTGAACACGCCTTCAGATAGTTCTGCCACCCTTAACTTCTGCGTTGAGTTCGGTTTCATGTGTATAGTATCGAAGATGAAAGTTTCAGCTTTCGTTAGATCCATCAGAGAAGTATTTACGTCTTCCTACTTTCCTGGATAAAGCCATCTCTAACTGGCTCATCTTCCTGAGTGCTAAAAATAGAAACGTAAACAGAAAAATCACTTAGGGCGCTTTTGGTAACGATTCTGTTCTCGGGAGTAAATTCTAATCAGAAATGATTCTTTTTTATTCTGTTCCCGGGAACAGATTCTAAGCATTTTAAACATTTGGTAACTGTCCAAAATTTTTTATTCTAGAATAGAATTGCGTTTGGTACCGTGCTCATTAATTATGTTCCAAATCAATTTCTTTTAATTTTTAAATAAATTTTATACTTTTTTTTCCTTTTTTCCTTTTTTTTTCTTTCTTTTTTTCTTTTTTCTCCTATTCTTCTTCTTCTTCAGGCCGTCGCCGGCTCTCGGCAAGGCCGGCCCTTGTCGGCCGAGCCTCACCGGCAGCTGGGCGAGGCCTGCCTGGCCACCGGCGGGGTTGGGCAAGGCCCGCCTAGCCACCGGCGAGGCTCGCCAAGCCTTATTGAGGCTCGGCCTCACCCGATCTGGCGAGCCTCGCCAGTGGCTGGGCTTGCCTTCGACAAACTCACCGGACCGGTTGACGGCAACAGCGGCCGGTGATGGCGGCAGCGGACGACGGACGGCAATCGCAAGATGGCGGTAGATGAAGAAGAAGAAAAGAGAAGAAAAAGAAGAGAAAATGGAAGAAGACTTGATTCTCAAATTTGTTCTCGGAACAAGAATCAACTTTTTTTTAATTCTTGATTCTACTCAAAATCTATTTCCGAGAACAAAAATTTTACCAAACGAGATTCTGTTCCCAAATTGCTCCCGGGAACAAAAAATCTTACCAAACAGCACCTTAAACCATCAGAATTGGTCTGTATCCCTGAAATTTTTTACTTCTCTTGCACTGGCTACATGCTGGCCTTCAATAGGATGTTGTCCTATATGGTTGAATGGTTAAACCACATTTAGGTTGCTCATCTGGAGAGGTCCATAACAATTCAACAACGCTAGTCTCAAATTAAACTACATTTAGCAATACTTGGAGGATGTGATTCTTCAGAAGTGGATTATCAAAGGCGGGTTGCTTGAAGATGTCGACGCAATGGATCAACTCGCTTGGATCGTGACACTGTAGAATGCAACATTGCAATTCAATTCCAGCTTTTCACACAGAGTAGACTATTATGCAGACTAAGATAGTAGAATCTCATAGAAATAATCAAACAGCAAACCTCTATGGTTTTCACTGTGCCTTTAGGCTTAGCAAAACCCGTTGTCTCTTTAGGCACAGGGATTCTTGCTCTAGCAAACCCCTTTCTCGGCATATTAATCATGACACCCAGCAGAAGTAGCAAAGTAGATGAAGTTTTAGCATGACTTGTATTTGCCATTGCAAAACTTATGAAAGCAAGACAAACGAGGTTCTTCGACCTACATATGTATAGTGCTGCATTCAACAATCTTCACTCGATTAGGCAACTAACAGAAGTGTTGGATCTCAATTCCAATTAGGAATGGAAATCTTCTGCTTTGCAACAAATCAATTCGTTTCCATGAAAAGAATGAAATGGAAGGAGAAAAGCAGGACTTGCAACTATAGACTTTGTGTGGGAACTTTGCTTACTAATTGCATCTTGGTTGAGAATCTCATATCATTCCCTTGAATTCATTCCAAGTCAAACAATGTTTAAGAAGGGAGATTAAAGAATGGAAAGAATTGTTAATGGGCACAGAGCATGCGCAATTTAAGGGAAAATTAAGATGGATGCTCGAGAAAGAATCAAGGGAATAATTCAATAATTTTCCTTGTATACATCATTTCCTTTCTCTTGAGCAATAAGAGTTCCTCATATACATTGTATGCCTCGACTCAAATCACCCTCCTATACTAAAATGCACTAAACTAATCTGACCAGCAAGCACCGTTCGTAGTTCTGCACTATTGACTAAGCTTCTCCTACACATGTAGCTCCAATTACGACCAACGGAAAGTAATGCACTAAAAATTGGATGAAAAGTCATCGTCACTACTAAAATATGTCTCGAGTTTAAGCTATTGAATGAATTTAATCCAAATTGAATCGCGGATAACGTTCAATGGCATATTAAAGATTACAGATATTATTTCTGTGATGAAGAAGTGGCCAAGAATGAAAAGTAATATTAGCTTGAACTCTGTATTGGATAAAGTGTTGTTTTGAAATCTATGGAAATTATCTTCAGCGATATTCAAGTCGGTCTAGGAGGAAAGACATGGAAAAGTCCAAACTCGGCTTTGTTGACCGAACCTCACGGAGTATCTTCTCCTTGTCGAAGTCGACATTAGGTAAAAAAAGAGAAAAATTTGGAATGTCAAACATGGGCTTTTTTTTTTTTTTGGTCGAAAATCCCCGTGATATTCATTACTTAACGAAATACAGTGAAAATACATCAAGAGTATCAGAACATAACATATTAAAGAGAGTAGAGGGAGGGTGGGAGACCCAATTCTTAGGTAAAATGTTTAGCCTTTGTGATTTGGCTAGCCAATCCATGATCCTATTTGAATCCTAGCTGAAATAGGTCAAAGTGAGGCCCGAAAATTTATTCATCAGCTCCTTGGCTTGGTCCACCAGGGATTGTACTTCCCAATTCAACACATCAGAGGAGTTTACACAGTGTACAAGTACACTACAGTCAAATTCAAGTTGCAAAGTCTCTGTAGATCTGGGGAGGAGGAAAGTTAGGGTTTCAACCAACGCCACAACTTCTGCTTGTTGAGGTGAGCTCGCTGCAATTGTTTTGGAGAACCCATCAAGTATCCTTCCGAACGCATCTTGGACAACGCAGGCCACAGCCGTGCGATTTCGTCCTCTGTTCGTCTCGTCTTGGAGTCGTTCCTCAAAAACTCCATCAAGCAAAGCATTTGCTCGAGAGTCTCCCCTGTTCACTTCTGTATTCAGCTCAGTTCGGGGTAGATCTGCCACATCTTGAACGAATGAGGTCTCCTTTGAAGATTCTCCTCTGTTCGTCTCACTCATCGATGATGGATCTCCTCTGTTCATCCCCCTATTAGAATTGGGTCGGGTTGAGACAACAGAGGCTTGAATGAAGGAGATAACTGCCGAAGATCCTCCGTCGTTAGCCTCTGTTATGATCGCAGCTCCTCTTCTGTTCGCATCCTTGTTCGTCTCAGTTTGTGGTGGGATCTCAGAGTCTCAAACGAAAGGAATAGTCACTTGAAAACCTTCTCTGTCCGCCTCTGTAATGTTCTCGTCTTGAAGTTGTTCCTCAGAAACTCCATCAAACAAAGCATCTGCTCGAGATTCTTCACTGTTCACTTCCGTACTCGGCTCGGTTCGGGGTAGATCTGCCACATCTCGAACGAACGAGGCCTCCTCTGAAGATTCTCCTCTATTCGTCTTGCTCATTGATGTTGGATGTCCACTGTTCGTCCCCCTGTTTGACTTGGGTCGGGTCAAAACAGCAAAGGCTCGAACGAAGAAGATAACCACTAGAGATCCTCTGTCGTTAGCCTCTGTTACGATTGTAGCTCCTCTTTTGTTCGCATCCCTATTCGTCTTGGTTCATGGTGGGATTTTTCGAAGTCTCAAACGAAGGGAACATTCGCTCGAAAACCTCTTCTGTCCGCCACTGTTATGTTCTCGGCTTGGGATGGGTCATCAGAGTGAGGAAGGAAAGAGGCATCGACATTAATCTTCAGGACACCAGATCTTGGTTTGATTGGCTCATTCCTTATTGTCGGACCACCAAGCGGACCTTTCTTTAGCCATTTATCATTTCTAATGGAAATTTTCTTTCCATTCTCAACAGCCCACATGATTCTAGGAGATATAGCATCCCTCCCCATTGCGAGACTTGCCAACCCCACGAAGACCGATACCCTCTTCCAGCATTCAAAAAATCCCCTTGTGGAAAATATAATCCCTTCATAACTTGACCCTAAAGCGTATCTGGCTGCTGAGCCAATCGCCAAGCTTGTTTCCCTAGCATAGCTTTATTAAATACCCCTAAATCTTTGAATCCGAGGCCTCCTTCCTCCTTTCTAAGCTTTAAACTGTCCCATTTTTTTCCAGTGCAAACTAGCTGTTTTGTTACTAGTTATCTACCAAAAATTGGCGATTTTTCTCTCAATAGCTTTACAAATTGAAAGTGGAATTTTGAAAATGAACATGGCGTATTGAGGAATAGCCTATTCCGCAGCCTTTATCAATATTTCCTTCCCAGCTTTGGACAATAAGTTCTCTTTCCAGCTCTTCAATTTCATATTGACTCTAGTAAGGATCCAAGCAAATAGCTCTTTCTTTGATCCCCCCCAATCCGATGGGAATGTCAAGATATTTTCTTGCTTTGTCAATTACAGGAACTCGTAACTCAGAAGCCATATTTCTCTTCAAACTTTATGGGCAACCTTTACTGAAATATATTCTGGATTTGTTTAGGTTAATAACCTGACCAAAACCATAGCAGTATTGATGTAGAATAGCCGCTAGATTTTGACATTCCATTACAGTTTTATGTAGAAAAAAAATGGAGTGAACTGCGAATAAAAGATGCGACAGAGTAGGGCAATTATGACTCAATTTGATTCATCGAATAGTACCTATTGAGACTGCTTGCTTTATCAAGAGAGAGAGTACGTTGGCCACTAGAATGAAGAGATAGGGAAACAACGGGTCACCTTGGCGAATTCCTCTAGTGGGTTTGAAATAAGGCATGAGCTCCCCATTAAATTTAATGCTGAAAGATATCGTAGAAACACATTGCATTACTCAGTTAACCCATTTTCCACAGAAAACCATCTTAATTAGGTACTCTCGAAGAAAATCCCAATCTATTTGGTCATAAGCTTTTTGCATATCTAGCTTTAAAACCGCTTGGAACATTTTTTTCCTCTCTCGTGTTCTTAGTCTATGTAACACCTCTTGTACAATCAAGATATTGTCTTGAATCTGATGTCCTCCTACAAATGCGCTCTGTCCTACTTCAATTAGGTTGGGGAGTAAAGGTTTCAGCCTATTCGTCAACATCTTGGAGATGATCTTGTAGATAAAATTGCATAAGCTTATAGGGCAGAATTGTTCTAACTTCTCTGGATTTTGGGTTTTTGGAATGAGGGTTATTGATATTCTGTTAAGCTCAGGGTTTAAGTATCCTGTCTCAAAAAACTGCTGCACCTCCATGAAAATCTCTTGATTTAAGTCCTTCAAATGATGTTGAAAGAATAAACCATTAAACTGGTCAGGCCTAGGAACTTTAAAAGCTCCTGATTGATATACTGCAGCTGTAATTTCATCCATTGTGACGGGTTGTGTCAATTGTTGATTCATATCTGCATCAATCGAGCATGGAAGCTGATCTAAAATTGGCTGAAAATTTATGTTCCCCTCTGATCTATACAGATCGTTAAAGTACTCCCATATCATTTCCTTGATAACCTTCTCGTCTCTCATCCATTGCCCTTCTGAATTTTTCAGCATGGTGATTCTGTTCAGATTCTTCTTTGGATAGTAGTAGCATGAGAAAATTTAGTGTTTCTATCCCTCCATTTAAGCCAGCTAATTCTTGATCTCATCCCCCAATATAACTCCTCTTGCCGCCATAGACTCTCAATTTCTTGGTTTGTCCTTTAGACTTTCACATGATCATTTAACCCCCTAGGATTATTCATCAATACTTGGAGCTCATTCCTTAGTCATGAAATTCGTTTATGTGCATTAGAGAATCTGTTTTTACTCCATTCCACCAAGTTTTGGGTCACTATAATCAACTTATCTACAATATTGCTCCTTGGAGAGTTTGTTGAAACTCAAGCTTTCTTCACTATTTGTCCGCATTCCTCATCTTCCGCCTAGTAAGCTTCATATCTGAACATTCTTCTTATGCACTCATTCCTTGGGAAAAGTGATCAAATTAGTGGGCTATGATCTGAGCCAAGATCTGGTAAAGCTAGGCATTCTACATTAAGATATGCTAATCTCCATTCCATTGTACAAACTGCTCTATCCAACTTTTCCTTAACAAAGGCATCCCCTTCTCTATTATTTGTCCAGGTAAACGCAGAACCCTTGCTTTCCAAATAATTAAAGGACAAGCATGCAGAAAATCCCTAAACATTGTCATTCGGTAATGCTCAGCCATCCTTCTTTCTTCTTTCTCCCAATGATACAAGACTTCATTAAAATCGCCTAGACATAGCTAAGGAAGCTGATTTGTAATGATGTCTTTATGGATCGACTCCCATAATAACACTCTTTCTCTGAAATCGTTGGGGGCGTGCAAAAAGGTGATTCTCATGAGTTGTCTTAGTTCTAAGATTTGACAACGGACATTTATATGAATCCCGGAATACCCCTCAATTGTTAAATTAACCTGGTCATCCCAGAACATAGCCAAACCTCCCGCTAAATCCTCTGGATCTACCAAAAAATAGTTCTGAAATTTGAGTCGCCTTCTGACGCGTTGCACCATTTGCTCTTTATTTTTTGTTTCCATTAAAAACACTATACTGGACCTTTCCTAAGTCACTAAAGACGCATTTGGTAACGTGTCTATTCCAGGGAACAATTTTTAAATAGAAATAATTTTTTTTTCTGTTCTCAAGAACAATTTTTGAGTATAAGAACGCGCTTGGTAACTGTAAAAAATTTCTACTCTAGGAATAAAAATGCGTTTGGTAAACTTATATAATTTAGTTATTTTTTTTTAGTTTTTCAATATTTTTCTTTTTTTTTTTTTTTTTTTTTTTCTTTTTGTGGCCGGTCGCCGGTTACTGGCGAGCTCGTTAGAGCCTCGCCAGGCCACCTCGAGGCTTACCTAGCCACCGAGGCCACCGGCGAGGCTTGACCTTGCCTAGGCGACGCGAGGTCGGCCTTGCCCTGGCCTGCCGAGGCCGAGCCTCGCCATGGCTCAGCGTCTCTCAGGGCTGGCAACGCTCCGGCGAGGTCGCCAGCGCCGGCCATGGCCAAGGCCGGTGACCGGGAAAAGGAAGAAGAAGGAAGAAGAAGAAGAAGAAGAAGAAGAGCCGGCCATGGCCAAGGCCGGTGACCGGCAAAAGGAAGAATTGTTTCTCATAATTGTTCCCGAAACAAGAAACAACTTTTTTCTACTTCTTATTTTTGTTCTCGGGAACAAAATTTTTACCAAATGCATTTCTGTTCTTTTTTTGTTCCAGGGAATAGAAACAAAAATAAACAAATAGGGCCTAAGGCTCTCAATGCTTGAATTGTCAAGGGTATGCCCAACCCTTGACAATTCTAACTTAGAAACTTCATGGATGACCCGCTGGCTTATTAGGGCTAGCCACCAAAACCCACTGAATTGACTTTTTGTCTACCTCAATAGGAGTCTCAATGAGCTGTGAGTTGTCTTCTATCGAGGTTTTTGAGGATCGAGCTCCATAAGGGCAGAATCTTTTCTCTTTCTTAACTGAGGAAAGCTTAAGGGCCTGTTTGGTAACCATCCCAACAGTGCCAGATTCTGATTTTTTGTTCCCAGAATCAGTTTGGGACGAGAATCGCGTTTGATAAAATTTTTGTTCCTGGGAACAAATTTGTTCCTAGAATCGTTTGGGACAAGAATCGAGAATAAAAAAAAAGTTGATTCTTGTTCTGGGAACAAAATTGAGAATCAAAACTTTTCTTCTTCTCTTTTCTTCTTCTTCATTGACCGCCATCCCGCTCGCCGCCGCCGGTTGCCACCGCCCACCGCCATCCGCCGCCAACGTCGGTCGCCACGGCCCGCCGCCATCGCCGGTCGCCGCCACCCGCCGCCGATCGCCGGCGACTGGTCTGACAAGCTCGCCGGAGGCTCACCAGGCTAGGGCGAGGTTCGCCGAGCTCGCCGGAGGCAAGCCTAGCCACCGGCGAGGCTTGCCCAACCCCACCAGTGGCTAGGCGGGCCTTGCCCAGCTGCCAGTGAGGCCGAGCCGACGAGGGCCGGCCCCCGGCCTGAAGAAGAATTAGAATAGGAGAAAGTAGAAAAAAAAAAAAAAAAAAAAAAAAAAAAAAAATTATAAAATCTATTTAAAAATTAATATAAATTGATTTGGAATAGAATCAATGAACACGGTATCAAACGCAATTCTATTCCAAAATTAGAAATTTTGTACAGTTACCAAACGCGTTCTTTTACTCAAAATCAGTTCCTGGGAACAAAATCAAAAATAATCATTTCTGATAAGAATTTGTTCCCGGGAATAGAATCGTTACCAAACGCGCCCTAATACTTCTGGATTTTGTCCTTATAACTCCTTTAGCAGCTTCTACATTTTCCAGTGTGTTAAGTTCTGTTTCCTTTAGCTATTCTTTATAGCACACCAATGAAGACTCCTCATCCAAGCAGCTACTACCCCTCTTCTGTTTTCCTTTATCTTCAATAACTATTAAGGCTAAAGATGAGGAAGAACGAGTGTATGTTCGTTGTGCTACACTCTCCTCAAGCTGCTTCTCACAAATAGACATGATTGATTTCCTAGACCCCTCAGGTTTAGGGGATGAAAGGGTCTCTACCACCATATCCTCTTCCTCCTCAATGAAATCCTGTTTGCAATAGAAAATTTTTCCATACGAACTTAGTTCTTTCACCTCCGCTCTCAATCATTGCCCAAACTTCCTAGGTAAATTTTCCTCAAGGCCTAAATCTTTATATGGTATCTCAGTACAAAAAGTGGCATAGTGCCCAATTCTTCCACGAGAGTAACAATACTGCGAGAGTCTTTCGTATTTAAATTCCACCCAAACCTTTTTTCTGCCCAAGTTAATAATGACTCTAATCTTTAAAGGGGTAACCGGGTTCAAGTTAACTCTTGCTTTGCCTATCTTGTAATTACTATTTCTTTTTGCTTCTAATTTCACCTCCACAACTTCTCCAATTTTTGATTCCACATCCTTTACAACTTCATGAGTAACTCGACCAAATGGGAGACCATAAAGGTATACCCAAAAAGCACAGTGGGTAAACTCATAGCATAATTCAGGAGTATCTGGATGACATTGTTGCAAAACTAACAAATTGCTGGAAAATGACTTGGGCCCTGAGTCTAAAACTCTCTATTTATCAGCTTCGGAGGCAAAGGAAAACGAGAAAAACCCTAGCTCTAATAAGGTGCAGTCCACATTCTCAGTCTTCCAAGCTATCTTCATAGTGTTAAAGGAAATCTTGAAAATTCACATTAGGCTTAGAATATAGCTTCCCAAACAAAGTCAGCTTGCATTTTTTCAATTTTTCTTCACAAATTTCATCTCGCACATCAACAATATCATCTTCGGACCATAAATTGCAAAGACTTTTACACAAAGCCGCCATTCTTCTTTCATCATTATCCTCATTATCCATTTCGATTTCTCTTATACAGGCCAATAAAGAGATTCTCAATCCACAGCTACTGTCCGAGAAGATTAAATAAATAAAATTACCCTAAGGAGGAATTGTGATGCTAAGCCCCGGAGAACAGACTCTTTGGCGTAGCAAAGGTAGCTTGAAGGGAGCTCTTACGCTGGTATCGTGTTGCTAGATTGTAGCACCAAGCGAGGTGGTCAGAAGATGGAATTTTTTATGGTCGAAAAGTAATGGGTAAAAGCACCAGATGGGTGGAAAATCGATTTGGTTGTAAGGATTATGTGGGTATTCTTGGATTTGGGATGAAAACCCAGAATAATGGAGCGGTGAAACCCAAATGGGTGGAATGCCAATATGGATTTTAGGGTTTTGTGGGTTTTCTTCAATCTAGGTTTTGTGGGTTTTGTGGAATGCCGAAAGATGGAGGATAGAAGGGACGGATGGGTGGAAGAGGTTGCTATGGGGGATTAAACACGTCATGATTATGTTCAATTTAATTTTTTGTTTTTTTTAGCTACATACATTGGGTGCTTTATGTCGATAATTATGTGTACCAGGAACAAAATAAGCTTTAATTACAGTAGAATCCCATGAACCAATTGGCTCACTTATAAGAACGTAATATCAATCGATATTATTCTTCAAATAAAGAAGCACATACAAAACACTTAATTTATCTGAGCCCGAGTCAACTCCCAATAACGCTCCTTTGTCCATAGTCTCGGGTGTGATAGAAAATGATGAATTTGATATCATCAAGTTGCCAAATTGTAAATTCCTTTCCAGAGAATTTTAGGGACCTACGCATTTTGCTTTTGCAATATTAAACATTGTTGCATTGTCACCTCGAACAAAAATGCATATATTTTCACATCTCAAGAAGCATAGCTAGCCAGTACAATGAACCACCAATTTTTTTTTTTTTTATGTTGAGGATTCAGCCTAGCTCACTTTACGGGAGCATAGCACTGACTATACCTTGGGGGGAACTAGCCGAGCAACCACCCGCCGGGGCCTCCGCTTAAGTCACGAAACTGCTTTAGGAGTTGTGGTAGACTCTGGGAATCGAACACTTGACCTTGTGGTCAGGAGGCCAGGCCTCAACCAACGCAGCCATGCATGGGTGGGTAATGAACCACCAAATTTTCATCTTTAATTGGCCAAATTATTTCATATATTTAACATTTTCTATTAAGGCTAGTGGTCTTATACACCTACTATGGGAAGAGGAACCATATGAACGAGTGATTTTAGAAGTACTAAAAGTTTACTAAAATTTGTGCACTAAATAAATTGATAACAAGACAAGTGGTAATCGGGTTCGTCATTCTCGCTCAAGATTTGAGTTCAAATCTGCACATTTGAACTATCTATTGTTGCCACCTCCAAGAGCGATAGAGCAGTGTAACTTTGATAATTATCCAGTGTATATATGGGATAGGGGCACTGCGACACTCACTGGGATATTAGTTGGGTACTTAAAGAGCCTGATACCCAGTTAATATTTAAAAAAAAAATCAAAACTTGCATGTTGAACGAGTACATTATTTAAACTATCTAGTTGTGATTACGCATCGCGATATTGTGTGGTATAATATGTTTATTCTAAAAGTGCCGAGTACCCAATATGAAGCTGTTAAACCACTTTTAAGGAGCCCAATACCAAGTTTATATATATTAAATAGTGGAACCTGTTGAGTAGGTCACTCCCAATTGGAGAGGGCAACGCAATTATGTATATCTGTAGTAATATATATATGATAGTGAGTGTGTAAAAGTAAAAAAGAAAAAAAAGAGAAAAAAGAAAAAGAAAAAAAATCAAAAGAGATTGGTAGATAAATCAACATCATTTTCCAGATCGAGAAAATCAAGGGAGATTGGGAAACAAATCAAAGTAATCTTCTCAGATCTACAAAATCATGAGAGATTAGGAGATAAATTTACGTGATTTTCATATTGTAAAATTCTAATTGGGATTGCATTTTGCTCCTATAAATAGAAATCATCCTCAATGAATAAGTATATACAAAAGCAAGAATATCATAGCATAGCAAAAGAACGAAAAAAGTTATCATCCACAAATTGAAGATAGTGAGAGATCCCCTTAAAGTGAAGTTGTATCCCATTATTTATCATAGTGAAAGTTTGAAGCGAACTACAATCCCGTGGTTTTTCCCTTCATCTTGGAGGGTTTTCCACGTTAAAATTCTGGTGTTATTTACTATTCATTTTTATTGTTTTCATTCAATATTTTATCCTATTTATTTTTCACATAAATATTAGTGGGAAAAAATTATCTAGACCTTCTCCACAAATATCGTTCTTTTTCCCAACAGAACCTTCGTATTGTGAGTACATTACTTAGGCTACCTAATCACAACCGTACGTCGAGATGTTAAAAAGTGCCTAGCACCCAATATGAAGCTGTTAAATCACTTCTAAGTAAAATCTCCTAATACTTCTAGCATTGTTGTATAAAAATCTAATAAAATACTTGAGACAATTCTTAGTATTTCTTACTCGATACCTTTACCTAGACTTACCATGATCATTTTACTAATATCTCATTAATTCTTTTCTTACTACAAAGAAAAAGAAGTAAAACGGGACATCTGCCGACAGCTATTCTTGCATATTTATTATATTATATGATATAGCTCATTTCGATATTCAAGAACCAAATAAGAAGACCAGACAATTTTTTCTCTGGCAATTGAAAATCACTTGGTTGTTAATTAAACCCTAGATATTTCCCCCTTCAAATATTAATGCCCCTAACTTGAAGTATCCCAAATATGATAATTGACTAGAATGTCACATGATTCATAGACTGCGTAATATTTTTGCCACGCAATCCACCTCCATCGCCATTGATATAAGTAGTAATAATCTGAAATTTTTTCCAATTATTCAATTTATAGCGATAAATGTGAATATCGTAAGAAAATATTATACGTGTTGTGTACTTAAATTTTTTTCTCATTTGAACCCTCTTGACAGAGATTAATCTCCTTTTTCTGATCCTCCTCTCTCTCCTCTCCATCACCGTCCAATAATAAAAGCGTCCCCACTTGCCTTTTCCGCCTAATCTATACCAAACAACTGATCTTCTTCTTTTTTTGTTTTTGGTCGGTACCAAACAACTGATCCGCACGCGGGGAAAGGTATGGACCCTGGCGATGAGATTTCTTCTCAATACGCACTCTCGCCGCAAGACTCAGCTAGGCTCAAATCCATCATCCAAACCCACCACGCCCTCGGTGCGGTGGCCCCGAACACGTGCACATCCCTCATAGGACAGCGCATCGACGCGCCGGCCCATGCCGTGTGGCCCTTGGTGCGTGACTTCACAAACCCTCAGACGTACAAGCCCTTCATCAAGAGCTGCCATATGAGGGAAGGCAATGGCGGGGTCGGGGTTGGGAGCGTGCGTGACATCGAGGTGGTCTCAGGGGTGCCGGCCTCGACCAGCATGGAGAGATTGGAGGTCCTTGACGACGAGAGGCGCGTGCTGAGCTTTAGGGTTATTGGAGGCGAGCACCAGCTTCGCGACTACCGTTCGGTGACCTAGGTGAATGAGGTGACGATGATTGAAGGAGAAACGAAGGTCGTGACTTTGGCTTTGGAGTCTTATGCCGTGCAAATCCCTGAAGGAAACACTTGTGAAGACACCAAGCTGTTCGCCGACACCATAGTGAAGCAGAACCTGAAAAAGTTTGAAGAAATAGTCATGGCTTCTTTGAAGAAAGAGAATAATGAAGGAGGAAACGCATGATGGTGATGAAAAGTGCTGATGATGACTCATGATTATTGAAGATATTACTGCCTATCTCTCGTGACTCTTCGTGTTTTGGTCGAAAGGCTGTTCAATTGCCAACAGAAGTCTTTTCAGCACACATATTAAAGTGTCTTTATTACTATTTATTTAGACATGTCTTTTTATATATCTAAGGTATGTCAAGACTCGTGTTTTAAGCCTACATATAAATGAATCTTGTAATCGTTTCAAATAATGATGACGATGATGAACGTCCGATTGCGTGAAGAAATTGCTTGTAAATGTAAAGGATGTTACTATTTTTTGTGCGAATTGCCGTACATTACACTTTAATTATATATATTGCGTACCATTTTGATTGCTCTAGTTACTATACATTATCTGGTAAATTATATAAATCGGTGCATGCATTCTATGTTTTTCTGCCTTTTTACTTCTCATGTTCTTTTCGGGGAAAATTTGATTTGGTTGTCTCGTGCCTCTTTTAGTTATTTTTATGAACCGGTGAGTCATGCAATATACTACTCGAACTTGATCCTCATCCTAGACTGTTCTCCAGAGAGAGAGAGAGAGAGAGAGAGAGAGAATTGAAGCTTTACTATAAAAATGAAAGTTCACTGAATGCAAACTGAAGATATATGTGAACCTGGAAATGATGTTATGTATGTCGGATTTGATGGGATCTTGTCTGGTGATGTTACTGTGTCTCTAGTTTGCTATCTTGGCATCTTGCCGATGATCGAGTTTAAATCGTAAAGGAATTTAGCAATGGCACCGAGAAAATTCTGCATTACTTTCCTGGTTCAATGTTCAGTTTTTTTGTTTTTTTTTTAACCCATATTTGGTATATCAACCTCTGATTTTGAATAAGGTAATTTATCTAAGTAAGGTATTTCATGAGTCTAGGGCTTATCTACCTAATCAGACTAAATCTCCTTTTGCGTAAAAGTTTTTTTTCCTTCAAATATTTCCATGATATATTGAGCGAAAGCATTAAGAAAAGGGCTACGTCTTTCTTTTAGTTCTAGTTGAGAAAACATTCTCCAATAATTTGAGTTTACATGTATGTGTACGTAATGTACATCGCTAGTAATTGCCGAATATAGAACATCACTAGCAATCACTGAAAACAGATATTTGGAACTGAGAAACAATGTATGCAAAACTTTAAAAATTTATTCTAACTAAATCACAATTCGGAATCGACTTCTGTAAAATTTCATAATACTCTAAACTATCATTTCCATATAATTACATAACTTTGCAACTTTTGGATTGAACCCAGAAATTCAGAATTCACATGGATCCGAATTTACAGCTTGGATTTGAAATTTCATCCGATTGGAAGAGTACGAATCCTAGTGGGCGCTACAAAATGGAATTAACCTTAGCCTGTCGAAAGTTTTGGAGCATGCACGCAAGAAACCCCTTTTGTTTTTTCTCTCTTTCTCGTTTCTTTTGCACTCCCTCGCTATTTTCCTCTTTTCTTCTTCTTTACTTGCCGATTCTTTACGTTTAATGCCCCCAGCTAAAGAAAAGAACTAAAGGCTTAGAGAGAAATATGGGAGAAGTGCCAAGGCATGAACTTCCAAGACTCTCGTGGAAACTCGCAACTGATTTTCAAATTGTTCCTTGCTCATCATCAGCTGAAATTCGAAGCCGACGATACATCTGAAATGCAAACCAATGTGACCATACTTCCAAAAACGATCATGAATGGTAATTTCCAGATGCCGTTTCGAAACTATCTGCACATAATGTACGCATCAGGGAGGCCTGCTCTATGACTTAGCCGCTATTTACTACTTCAAACACAGGTCTGAGTACCCAGGACCGCCGTAAAAGAAATTAACCCCGTAACGAGCATCCTTATCCTTCATCTGCAAATCATAGCACCCGGGGTTCGTCACTATCCTGACAGCATTAACCGCGTCTCTGTTCACCAAATAGACGTCAGCATATTGAAGGTTGTGGAAATAGGCCGATTTCCCAAATCCATCAAATGGAAGGTGGCCGCTCCCCATTTGCGTCGTCGTATGACGACCACCGGGCTCCGTGTTGACTATCTCTCCGCCCCAAGTTACCCCATCAGCGCCTGTGCTTAGAGCCGTAAAGATTTCTTTGGGCCGGCCATTCGATCCCAAGTCCTGATGACAATCTCAGATATGATAAAAGACAGATGGAGGAACTCCCAGTCCAGAATATGAATGGCCTGGTCTGCTTGCCGAAATTAGGAGTCTCACTTACCCTGAAACCCAAAAAGAGAGAACACTTCTTTTTTCTCCGGGCACTTCTAGAGCGCAAATAATGCCGATACGACTTTTTATTCTTGTACTCACCATCCATCCAAAATCAAAACTATTCAGGTTCTTGTTTTGCCCCGGCACAACCCACGTCTGAGTGAAACTGACTTCATTGTCCAATGTTGTAGGATTCCGCACGTTGACGTTCGCATGCGTTCCGCAGTAAGTGCTGCTGGGCAAAGACACCTGCGCATACTGCTCCATACAATTCGACATCGTATTCATTAACGAAGTCTGCTTCAATGCAGTTAGAGCATCTCTGCGATGTAAATGAACTCAAAGGTGACGGTCTTAAGAACATCTCTTTTCCTTCAGATTGCACGTACTTCATCATGAGGGGGAGCTTGGTTCGGGTCAGGTTGGCTTTGACTGGCTCTCTTCTTTTGCCGAGCGAACGGATTGGTTCACTTCTTCATCGTGCTTTTGCTGGTTTAAGGCGGACCGTTCCTTCTGGGCACTTTCCATATTTCCACCAGCCTGGCTGAGCACGCCTTCGGATAGTTCTGATTCCTTTAACTTCTGGGTTGAGTTCGGTTTCACCTGTATAGTATCGAAGATGAAAGTTTCATCTTTCGTTAGATCTATCAGAGAAGTATTTACGTCTTCCTACTTTCCTGGATAAAGCCATCTCTAACTGGCTCATCTTCCTGAGTGCTAAAAACAGAAACGTGAACAGGAAAATCACTTAAACCATCAGAATTGGTCTGCATCCCTGAAAATTTTGACTTCTCTTGCGATGGTTACATGCTGGCCTTCAATAGGATGTCGTCTTGTATGGTTGAAGGTTAAACCGCATTTAGGTTGCTCATCTGGTGCGGTCCATGACATTTCAACAACGCTAGTCTCAAATTAAACTGCATTTGGCAATACCTGGAGGATGTGATTCTTCAGAAGTGGATTATCAAAGGCAGGTTGCTTGAAGATGTCGACACAATGGATCAACTCGCTTGGATCGTGACACAGTAGCATGCAACATTGCAATTCAATTCCAGCATTTCACACAGAGTAGACTGTTATGCAAACTAAGATAGTAGAATCTCATAGAAATAATCGAAACAGCAAACCTCTATGGTTTTCACTGTGCCTTTAGGCTTAGCAAAACCCGTTGTCTCTTCAGGCACAGGGATTCTTGCTCGAGCAAACCCCTTTCTCGGCATATTAATCATGACAGCAGAAGTAGCAAAGTAGATGAAGTTTTAGCATGACTTGTATTTGCCATTGCAAAACTTTTGAAAGCAACTTCGACCTACATATGTATAGTGCTGCATTCAACAATCTTCACTCGATTAGGCAACTAACGGAAGTGTTGGATCTCAATTCCAATTAGGAATGGAAATCTTCTGCTTTGCAAAGATCAATTCGTTTCCATGAAAAGAATGAAATATGGAAGGAGAAAAGCAGGGCTTGCAGCTATAGAGTCTTTGTATGGGAACTCGGATTACCAATTGCATCTTGGTTGAGAATCTCATATCATTCCCTTGAATTCATTCCTAATCAGACAATGTTTAACAAGGAACATTAAGGAATGGAAAGAATTGTTAATGGGCACAGAGCATGCGCAATTTAAGTGAAAATTAAGATGGACTCTCGAGAAAGAATCAGGGAATAATTCAATAATTTTCCTCGTATACATCCTTTCCTTTCTCTTGAGCAATAAGAGTTCCTCATATACATTGTATCCCTCAACTCAAATCACCCTCCTATACTAAAATGCACTAAACTAATCTGACCAGCAAGCACCGTTCGTAGTTCTGCACTGTTGACTAAGCTTCTCGTACACATGTAGCTCCAATTAAGACCAACGGAAAGTAATGCACTAAAAATTGGATGAAAAGTCACCGTTACTACTAAAATATATCTCGAGTTTGAGCTATTGAACGAATTTAATCCGAATTGAATTGCAGATAACGTTCAATGGCATATTAAAGATTAAAGATATTATTTCCGTGTTGAAGATGTGGCCAAGAATGAAAAATAATATTAACTTGAACATTGTATTTGATAAAGTGTTGTTTTAAAATCTACGGAAATTATCTTCACCGGGAAAGACATGGAAAAGTCCAAACTTGGACTTGTTGACCAAACCTCACGGAATATCTTCGCCTTGTTGAAGTCGGCATTAGGCAAAAAAGGGCAAAATTTGGAATGTCCAAACATGGACTTTGAAAACCAATATTCGGCCAGCTTGTTTCTTATATATATTTTCACTGCAAGTTGATCAAAGAGAGATATTGAAGCGCCTTTTTTATCAAGAGTGATTGGCAATGGGTTATTTCGTTGGTTTCATTTATGCAATTACACCACGAGCTTTTATATGTTAAAACTAATTAAATTCTAATTGTAAGAATTTGTGTATAATTCATTTGTGAGATTGAGAGATTATTTCGCAAGAAATTAAGAGTTAAACACTGCATACATTATTGAAAGTAATTAGATAAACAGAACTAATGAAATATCACTTGTATGGCTTGATGTATAGTAAAATTTACCGTTGCTCTCCCCGTAGATGTAAGTTTCTATGACCGAACCATGTAAATTTGATATTCTATTTATTTTTTTATTATGTTTATTTTATTGTTCAATCGCTTGCTTTCCACAATGGTTACCACAAGAAGAAAATGATTTTTCTTTTGGCGAGTAAGGATTATGTTTTTGCCCGTGAGAGGAAATGTTCAAGATTTGGTAATATAAAAGAGATATGTCATTAATTGACGGCTAATTGCATTTCATCATCAATGATATACTAGGAAAGTAATGATGTAATAGGTTCTACCCCACTTTTTTTACCAAAAAAAAAATATATATATATATATATATACTTTCCCATCCAAAGATGGAAGCCAGAAAAAAAGGGTCAATTTTCATAAAGTAAAAAATACTCATTTTAGAGCGACCATCAAAATGTCACATCCGATGGCAAGAAAGAAACAGTGAAGGACTCTCAATTCCTTCTTTCTTCAGACTTGATAACGAAACTCAGACCCACGCGCTGTCCTTATATTCCCTCCCTATCTCGAAGATAAAGATAGATAGGAGATTAGAGGACTTCACGGTGGTGAAAATAGACACCACATTAGGACTTTGATTCTAACTACTACTAGGTAGGCAGATATAATAGCCTCCCTTACCTGAAATAAGTAAAGGTGAGTTGAAAGCCCATAGCTAGGTTGACACACCTTACGGCACTGTACTCAATCACAGATTGAATTAGTCCTCCTAGTTGAGTACAGTACCAGCACTGTACCTGTATCCAAACAATTATGTTAATACATAAAATTCCCAAAATCCATTGCAAAAAGTAGGCAAAGCTGCAAAGCCGCTCTGCTGATGATCTAGCCCCCTCATATACTGAAACACGGAAGAAAATGAAAATGACAATCTTGGCGGTCTAGATATGATATGCCATCTCTAACATGTGACAGCTTTTCACCATGTCAGTCTGCTAAGGTTTGAGCACTTTCTCCAATGTTTCCGAGCTTTCTTCTTGAAAAGAATAGGACTCGACAAACGCTTGAGCAGGAAATCAACAGATCGCTAGCGTGACTTCGGCCTCGTTCTATCCTCATCTGCATTTGTTGAAAAATGGAGTGAGAAAACTAACCATGCCCTTGGCAGAACTTGTAGGATCTAGCAAGAAAAATGGTCAAGGAGCAGGGCCCAAAAGGAGAGATAACGATTGGAAATTCTGAGTATGGAAGATGACGTGCACTCACTAGTCCAGATTCTTATTAGCCATTGATCATTTTATGCGCCGAATAAATCTGCACAATCACCCTTCACATAAAGTAGATAGGGAGGCTTGTCTCCCTCGCAAATGCCCGATAAAAAAAAAAAAATTGTAAAAAATTGACTAGCGCAAGCTTTATGGCACAACCATTTCATTGTAAGTAATCTGAATCTGATAAGGTTATAAAAGGCGCATAGCTTGTACTTGATGACATCTAAATCTTGAAGAATGCATTACTTTTACACACAAGGTTGCATCATCTCTATGTTCCCTTACTTGTCTACACTCAGATACATATTCACAAGAAGGTAAATTATCAGAGAACAAAAATACTATCATCCCAAAAAGGAGCCCGCTGCATCTGGTTGATCGGGCTCAATTGAGTCGGATTGGGCTTCGATCTCGTTTGTAGAGCAATTCCCAGCAAGATGGGAAAGTTCTATGTAATCTGCTAAACATTTGCTGATCGGATCCTTTATTCGGTCACGAACGCTAAAGTTTAGCGTCTATGCCCACTGCACCGAAAGGCTGGGAGCATACTGATCATCCGTAAAAGTATGTCCCGCATTAACCACCATCAGTTATAACAGATGGAGTCGAATTTTATTTAAGATAACCAAGAATGTTTCTTGTGGGGGCATGATTTGCTATTGCACCGGAGATTGGCATCTGAGCTTATTACTGCGATCTCAATTTCCGAACAAGGCTTTGAGATATTAATGGTTTGTTTTGACGTCCTTCAACAGATGAAGTTAACTTCCACACAAGAGTATTGCCATATCTTATCTGATTTTTTAGCCTTTCGATCAATTTTACATTTAAGAGTTAATTACCTACAGTAAATGTTTTTTTAATTATAGACTGCACCTTGTCCATAATGAATACTTTTGCTTAGGGCAAAAGAAGGAGCTGTAGTCAAAAAGTGCGATTATGGCCAAATACTGTCTTTCCAAAATGATTACTAGTTTAAAAGTGAATTTAACATCGGTATGTACATCAAACCATCTTGCAGCACTTCATTCAAAAGCACAAGCGTGTTGATACTTAAATTTTAATAACCCATTTAATTACTTATTACATAAAATAAGAGATCGACCTGAACCCCTAAACAAAGATATTAGTTAAAAATTGCATGTGGATTTTAGGAGCATTGTTTATATTTCATAACATTGATAGTAATAGGTTAATATAGCTGCATTTGAATTGGACCGGCGGTGAATAAATTTGAATGGATGGTTCTAAAACTAATTAATAAGTTGTACCGAGCCTATAAGAGCATGGAAATATGGCTAAGCTTATAGAATATCATTAGGTTAAAGTTCATGAACCATTTATGCCATTTTTCCTTTTGAATAATGCAATCACTTTTATACATGAGGTGGCGCATCATCTTTGTCTTCTCCTACTTGTGCGAACGATAGATAAACATGCTTGAGAAAAATTAAAGAAAATTCCCTTTCATCCTTCGTAGCAGGTTGTAAAGTTCGACTTGAGATTCTGCAACGAGCATATGATAATATGCTGGTTGACGTGCCACGATTGGGTCCCTTAGAAAACTGATGGCCACGAACAAGCATCATCGATCGATCCTCAACTAAGCATCAACCAACCTCAATTCTTTCAATTTTATATTCGTTCGAAATTATGCAATTTTCCCCTATACGCTTGTTTCTATCTAACAAGAGATTCCATATAGATAAAATAATTAATTGTTATATATTTATGTGCAAAAAATTACTTCTTTTCTACTTCTGTCTATGCCATATGCTTAATTAATTTGACTCGATGCAGCTTAGACTTTCCATAAATGGCACTGTAGCTGGTCATGACATTTGGATTTTTTTTTTTTTTTTGAATGAATTTATATATAGTCATCTTACAGGAAAAAAATCAATGTATGGCCTGGAACCAGGTAGGAATACGACCTCTAATGTGTTTTAAGCGAATATATTAACACGATCGATGACACCATCGTGTGCTGTTTTGTGCTCTTAAAAGCCAAAGATGATTTGCTTTTCGCCTTCTGCTAAAATTTAATATATTATCTAGATAATGAGTATATTGTGAAGATTTCAAGTAATAAATTTTGATTCTCATAGAGGATTAAGTTATCCATCTACCCAATTAAGAACGAAGCATATAAGTTTTACGCATTTTGTTCTCTTCTAAGAGATGGTCATGACAATAAGTACTCGGCTCAAGTGCAACATATTCCATATTCGATTATGCCTTTCGTTCAAAATAATTTTGAAATTGGGCTTGCCATCTTTTGTGTAAATTCTTAATTGAATCATGAGATTTGATCCTCATTTATTTTACAAGTCGATTTCATTATATAAGTATCTCAAATCTGCATGAAACTTGTGACTACACAAAGACAATAGTTCATATGGAGTCGTATAAACGAATCAAGTTAAATGTCCAAGAATGTAAAAGAAAAAAGATTAATCAAGTTGAATATCATAAAATGTAATTAAAAAAATGATTAATACAAAAAAAAAATTCAAACTGGTATGCTTATGATAAATGTACAATTCATTTAGATTTCAATAAATTTTAGTAATTTATGGCTTATGATAAATTTATTAGTCGTTAGTTTCCATTAAATTTTACAGTTAAATTACTGAATTGAATAATATGTGATAATTGATGAATACATCAATTTGAGGTTCCACCGTTCGTTTGTCTCAGTTTGTGGCTTTTTGTACAATTTAATTGAAATTAATGGAAAGTAATTTTTTTATAAATCCACTAATTTAAGATAAATTTGTTATAGGTATACAAATTTAACTAATTTGAAGTAAATTTGTCATATATCACTTCAAGATACTTCGCAATATTAAAAAAAAAACACATGTATATAAAAAAAATTAAAGTAAAAAATAAGAGAAGAAGAGAGAAAGTCGTGGCATGCAGAGGAGGGGGAATTATTACCACGAGCGAGAGGGGCCCACCTCACGGGCGCTCGACACGTATCTTTCTCACTCATCCCCCGGCCCAACCTAGACGAGAGAGAGAGAGAGAGTGAATACTGAACACTGAACAGATCTCTGCATCCGCTGTCCCGTGCGCGGGGCGGGGGGCTGCTCTCCGGTACACCGCGCTGCACTGCGCCGCTCTCCCCCTGGGACTGATGGGGTTGCGCCACGTGTCGTGGGCCCCCCTCGGACGTTTTGACGGCAATCCGAAGCTAGACGATTCTCCGCCTCGTTGGCCCGATCGGGACTCTTTCGACGGTCCCGATCGGGCCCGGGAATTCGCGGGGGAGGGAGGGGAATGATGTCCGCCCCACCGCTTGCTTTGTTCGCACGCAAGCCTTTTCTCCCCCACGGCTCCGGCTCGGCGGCTCCCTCGCGGCTCCGGTTCAGCGCGCCTGCGGCTTAGTCGCGGATTATTAGGCGGCGGCTTAGGCTTTTTCACGGGAGGCCTGGCCCGAGCCGAGCCGACGGAGCCGATGGTCCGGGCCATTTATTTATTATTTTTCTTTTTTGAGTGATATTAATCGTGCGATGAAGACGTTCCTTATCTCGCGGAACAAAATCGGCCGGGACCAAAATCCTAATTTAGGCCCTGTAAAGTGGACCGGGCGATCGAGTGGTGCTGAGGAAAGTGGGGAGAAAAGGATTTGACCATTTCGGTCCACATTAGCGGCTGAAACCACGTAAACAGTAATATGGGTAGTAACTGGTAGAAATTCCTGGTGGGCCCCTTTTCACGACTTTAGCGATGCGGAGTCCACTTGTATTTAGGAATTTTCTCTCATGTATTTTGATATAATTTCATCCCTGTTAAGAAAATAATGACAAATGGGAAAAGACCCACATGACATAATATAAGAATGTCGTTTAATCTCTTGAAAATAAGTACTTTAAATTTCGACGGCGACGTCATTAGAAATCTAGTATATGGGCTAACTTTCCTTTTCATCGGGCGTCGTGTGCTCTTTTGAGTATGATTAGAATATTAGCCGATATCAAATGCAGTCCACACTCACGAAGTGTGTTCCATAATCCCTTCTTGTCCGAATTCAAAAGAAATTAATAAGATGGCGAGGCTAATAAAATATTTGGAGAGATGAAATGATAGATTAAGGCTAAATCAAGACACATGCCATCATTCGAGTTTGACATTTTCGTTCCGGTGGGAGGGAATAATTGCGCGGGGATGGTCAGTGCGCGCAAGAGAACAAAAGCCCCGTTTCGTGCCTATGTTGGAGGATCTAAAAGTCTAAAGAATCGATTTTTTCAATAAACCCGCTGTTGGGTCGATAATTGCTTTAAGGTCGGCTGGCCTCCGCCCTTTTCTTGATTAGCGCATATGCGGTCCCTGTCCAGATCGACGATGGAAGGGAGAAAGCTCTCGACTTTTTGGCCATCTTTTGGAATATAATAAATTCCATTATTCTCTCTCTAGACAGCCTTCTATTTCAAGTCACACTCTGCCCTGGTTTTATCTCACGCGGACATGGAAGCTTGATCGCCTCCTCTCTCTCTCTCTCTCTCTCTCTGCTGGAGACTTCGCAGAAGGGCTGCTTCTTTCCTGCAGCGTACGTCTGTCTGTTGTTTCCAGAAACCAGTAGCTGTTTCTTCTGTGCTTTTCCTTTTTGGGTTTGTGAAGTTCTTGAAGAATGGTCTCTGGTTAGGATCGTGGTGCTGAACATCTTCTGAAGTGCTGTCGGTGGCTGGAGGTTCTTGCGGGTTTCGGTTCTTGGGGGAGCTTTGATTCTTGATTTTGCTTGCTGATATTTGTGGCGTTTCTCTTTCCTTTGGAAGTCCGTGTGTGAATCCACTGTCTGAACGGGAGAAGAAAAAAATCTAATCTTCATCTTGTCCTCTTGCCACCTTCTCCCTTTACACACTTCGCCGCTTCACATCGCGACTTGAGGGAAGCTCGACGCTTTCTTGCCGAATCCTCCCAAAACCCTCTTTATACGCTCCAATCCCAAATCCTCTCCTCTTCAGCTGAACCTAGCCGGGCCAAGATTCAGCGCCGCACAGGCCCTTTGAGCTCTAGCTCGCAGATTCACTCTCAAAATCGAGTCTTTTCGGCCTGAGAACCGCCGATTTCGACCATTTTCGGTGCCCAGAGCTCTCGTGACTTGAACCCTTTTTTTGGATAAGTCTCGCTCGAGAAGGAGGTGAGAAAAATGCAGCAGGACCCGTCATCGCTATTTCAGCCCACGACGAGGCCTCAATTCCCGGAGCAAGAGCAGCTGAAATGCCCGCGCTGCGATTCCCCCAACACCAAGTTCTGCTACTACAACAACTACAACCTCTCCCAGCCGCGCCACTTCTGCAAGAGCTGCCGCCGCTACTGGACCAAAGGCGGCGCCCTCCGCAACATCCCCGTCGGCGGCGGCACCCGGAAGACCGCCAAGCGGGCCTCCTCCAAGTCCAAGCGCCACAATGCCGGGTCTGGTTCGGACGCGGGCGCGGACCACCCGCAAGCCCCTGGGTCGAGCCAGGCCCAGAGCCGGACCGCCGAAGAGGCGTCGCAATCTCCGCCGCCAGGCTTCGTCGGGCCGACGTTGGATCTTGATCCGGCCCGGTTTTACGGCTCGCCATCCGACCTGGAAAGGAGGATGCTTGATGTGTCCGGATCCTTCAGCTCCCTCCTGGGGACGAGTGGGCCATTCTTGAGCATCTTGGAGGGTCCGAATTTGAACGCCTCGGGAGCGAGCAGCATGGTGCGGTTCGGGGGGCTCGGGGACGAAGTGAAACCGGGTCATGGCCACGTCCCGGGGTCGGCTCGCGAGCCGGGGCGGCGGCGGACGGGGCCGAGAATTTCATGGACATCCAGAACGGGGATGCGGGTTGCTGGACAGGCGGGAGCGGATGGCCCGACCTCGCCATCTATACCCCGGGTTCGAGTTTTCACCGATAGAGAGAGATAGAGAGATTACTACTAAAATTTGGTCGATTGTCTATTCCTTTTGTTTTCCTATCTCTTCCCTCATTTATCTTCACGGTGACGAGTTTCCTGGCATCGGAATGTAGATGAGAAAACGGAAGAAGGTACATTACACACCTTAGTATATACCACTAAAACATATGATCATAGGTATGCTTTGGTCTTGGATTATGTTGTAGCCCCCTCTTGTGCTGGATCTATGTTGTCCCCACGACTTACTTATGTGACTGAATTTACAAACTACAGTAGGCTTGTGATATAGGGTGTGCTTTGCACTTGTAGTGTTCGACTTTTTTACCAAGAAGAAGAAGTGATGTTGAATCCATTGCAAGAGAGAGGAAGGAATGCAAGCATTTTGGCATTTTGGCATTTTGCTTCTGTGCTTTTTCTTTGGGAGTTCTGCAAGTCATTCTTACAATGTGGGGGGTGATGATTTGAGATGATGAGAGCATGTTCTGACTGAGATGATGAGGTGGGTCTGGGAGTGGGTGAAAGATATGGGAAGTGGGGGGCAACAGGAGTCTCTTGGTTTCTGGTTGAATGGATTTTGCGGTTTGTCTTGTAAAGCATGGACAAAGAACTGGTTGTGATCTCATTGGATATTATTTTATTGCCCGGAAGTTTCTATCTTTGTCGCCTCTTTTTTTTTTCTGTAAAGTAGTGGCGAAATCGTCCAACACTCCCTTTCACCTTCTAAAACGAATCAAAATGCAAATTTGGTTTTTAGCAATGGAAGAAGAAGGTGTTCTATGGCATGGCTCTTCTTCTTGTTGGATGATAGCGTTTCCTCTGTACTGTATGACGTTATAGAGCATTGGTTCGTGAAATTCCTCTTGAAAAACTTGTGGGAGTGACAGGGATTTAATGACAAATCTTCCGTGAGCTCCGACGACTAATAAGATATATGACGAACTCCTCGTTTCAGGTATACCTAATCAGTAGGCCCGTGCAGGCTTGGACGAGCCAAGATAATAACAAGCCAGGGCTAAAAAGGAAATCGCTTACTTAAGTTCGTCTATTTCGCCTTTGAGCCTGTTCAATAATCTATCGATGTGGCAACATGTTGCGTAACAACATTTTAGAAACTGTCCACTGGGTTTCAAGTTGTTGAGGGTTTAAAATGTGTACCATTGAATATAACTCCATTGCACTCTTCTCACAATTAAATAAATTAGGAGGGAGTTTGTACGTTAATGTCAAGCGAGCACCTGCCTGAAGTGGATGGTGGTCCTCGCGGCAAGAAATGAAAATTGAACGGTCGATACGTGAATGGCTGGAAATTAGTTGAGCATGCCTGGTGAAGGAGGTGGCTAGATACAGCTCGGTTAAGTGGTAGAAAAGCTTGACTTTTTTTATTTCTGACGTGATTGCGTTCTATCTTACTTCAAGCTACTTAACTAGGATTTGTACACAATTTCTGTGAAAAATGAAGGAAGAGTTAGCGACTCTAACGAATTTAATCTTGCTCACGTCAAGGCAAAAAGAAAGGCGGATTCTCTATAGTTGATAACAGAGTATCTTCTTTACTCGATTTATCACTTAGTAATCCTTAAGGAAAAGGATAGGAAAAGTGAGACTCTAAAACTTTGAGTTTGTGGAGTGGCTGCTTGAGTTGATTGGCATAAATAAAGTTAATCCTTGCATGGCTCATTCCTCTTTGATGCGACGGTACCGTTGAAAGCACCACTTGTGATTTGAATCACCTCATGTGATCAAGTACATTTCTTTTGTTAATACGAATTTTAAGCGAACGAATCAACAGACGACACATTAACCGACCCAAAAAAGAAGGCAAAAAACAGACCACACCTTTTTTTTTTTTGAGGATTCATGCAAGACCTTGTCTTGTCTGAAGAACCCGATGGGCAATCCTTTGTCCCATCAAGCCCGACGGTAAAGCCCTTGGACAATCCGATGGAAATTCTCTAGGGGCATAAGACTGAGTAGCCCGTCCTACTGGTCAACGGGCAAAACATCCTCCGTCCATTAGCCTAGCACTCAAGGGAGGGAATAATTGCCTATAAAGTCTTGAATTTATTGTGCAACGCTTAATTAAGTTCCAAACATTTCAATTCGATCAATTTAATTCTAAACTTTTTTTATGATTTACTAATTTTTAGTTAGAAATCGCTAATGTAAATACTGGCTATTATGTATGGCATGATCGATGCTAGCGTAAATAAGTTTTATAATTTTTAAAAAAAT
This sequence comes from Eucalyptus microcorys, assembly GCA_014182515.1. Lineage (NCBI taxonomy): Eukaryota > Viridiplantae > Streptophyta > Magnoliopsida > Myrtales > Myrtaceae > Eucalyptus > Eucalyptus microcorys. The sequence goes on from CM024571.1 coordinate 31,133,208, forward strand.
TCTGATTTCTTTTCTCTTTTTTTCATTTTTTCTTTAGTTGGTCTGTGGCCTTCGCGATGATCAATGGAGGTCACCTCTCACAGGAATACGAAAAAAAGAAAAAGAAAAAGGGAAGAAGAGGAAAGAAAAAAAGAAAAAAAATCAGAGTTCTTTTAAAAAATAGTTCATGTTATCATCGGTTGTGCCAGGTAGAATGATCAGTGTCTATATGGGCAATTTTTCGACTAAAATTGACGGAAAAAACTACATTAACAAATGGTCAAAAAAGTTTATGACTAAGTTGATTAAATTAAAAAGTTGAAAATCGAATTGACCACAATACATTTCTAAATGATCTTCCCCTTAAAGGAGACAAACAAGATATCTTGGTTGTGATAACCTCACATGTCGAAATTCCCTAGAGCTCCGGTCTCTCTCTCTCTCTAGGAAACTGTTCTTATTCCTTAATTAGAGGTGACATAAGCATCGCCCTCATAGAACTCTCATCGAAAATCAACCTCAATAGGGGAGGCACCGCCCAAGGACCACAAATTTACTAGTTCCCTTCTCGTATAAGTCAACCTATAATTATGCATTAAGAGTCCGCATACACTTTTATGTCACCCATTCAATTTTCTAGCTCCATTACTATTTCCTCGCACGCTTGCTGACTTAAGTATCAGAGGGCCAATCCGATTTAGAAATCCGGATTCAATTTCGTGGATCTAATCCCAGCAGGCGAGCCAAGTTAGACGTCTATGTCTGGTTTAGGTGGAAGAGATGGAGGGAATAACGTTGGCTGCGAGATTACAAGCAGTGGCTCCAATTCAAGTTTGGACCATTTGACTTTCGAGTGAATTTTGCTTGGCCGCGAACGACTACTGTTCGGAGGGGCAGGGAACTGCGACTTGACTTCCTTCTCCAACGAATGAGGGGTCTGTGTCGATGTGGACATGAACGAATTTTTGGCCTTTCCAACTACATTCCATCCCTATCAAAACAGTAATTTCTATTTTAAAAATGATTTTTATCATTGCTTGCCGAATAAGTAAATACTCAAGGACAGAAGTATCATTTTCTTCCATGACGATCGAGTTACATGCTACCGATGACTTTCTACTGTAAATTGAATCACGTTCCAATATCGAGTATGCAATATAAAAAGTGGGTTTGGTCTCACTTTCTCAAACTTTCCTTAACTACCCCAGATGAAATAGTGAAAAAAAAAAAAATATATATATATATAATATATATATATATAAAAGCACGTATTTATTTATAGATTTTTGTTTCTTCCATATGCTTACGTAACGGAGTGAGTGATATTGTAGTAAGTCGTAAAAGATTTTATGGTAGAATTTTTTTTTATAAATTCATGATAAGGCTGTAGGCACAAATTAGAATAATAATTTTAAGTGTGATTAAACTCATGTTAATAATAGAGGCTTATTGTTTCTAGAAAAGAAGCAAAAATTGGAGATCAATGTGCTTGATCCTCTTGTGTGGGCCTAACCTGCTGTGACAGGCCCAGTCCAACATGCTTTAAAACTCTCTAGAATTTTGGGCTCGGTCCCACTATCTCTCCAATAACACACGGCCACTGTGTGGCTAGATGCGCAATGTGATCACTACAGTGTGACCTCTAAAACTTTCATATATATTCAATTTAATATTTGGATTGTATGTAAATGTTCAAATTCAGGGATAATATTAAATATTTTTATATAATTTAAGGATAATATTGAATATTTGCTTATAATTTAATGACTAAATTGAACTTGCATCATAAACTTTGGGACTGCATTAAATATATTAAACGTTTATAAATTACATTATATATTTAACCAAAGTTCGGGATTATGTTAAAAGTTCATGAACTATGCGTCGCACATATGATGCAAGTTCATGGAGGAAATTACCTCATTTTTTTAATAGCATTGACACCCTACCTATCCAATAGAGAATTATACTACAGTGAAGAAATAAAAGTATGAGTTAATTTTAGAAAATATATCCAAACCGTTAAAGGATTCATTCCAAAATATTGAATTCACGAGAGGACTTATACAATAATATAGTTTGGACGATTTCAATTTATCTTTCGATCCATTATTTAAACAATACGCAATTATTGTTTATTGTTAGATATCAATGTGCATATCACTCGAACGTTTTGGTAGAAATTTGGAATTGAAAGTGCTGATAAATTTCCTCTATAAATATATATATATATACCTCGAAATTCAAAAGGTTGCAATTTTTTTTAAGTCTTCGAAGAAACACGAGGAGTCGTTTACGAAGATTTCGCCGAATTCAGAGTCCAAAAACGGAATATCTCGATTCTCCAGGGGCCGACATAGAAAGATCGAAAAACTTTAGACCAGAGAGAGACCCTTCTCTCTCCCTCCTTGCGGCTCTCTCCGATTTCCCTGCATCTCTCTCTCTCTCTCTCTCTCTCTCTCTCTCCGGTCCGAGCTCGATTCTTCCATGGAAGCATGCGCGGCGCGCTCCTCCGCGTAGCTGAGCACCGCTAACGAGGCGAATCGCGCGAACTCTCCAGTGACGAAGCAATGTTCGGAGCCTCCTCCAAGCTCGGCCGCGGCGTCGGCGGCGTCGGCGGCGGCGGCGCCGGCCGTGGCGGCGGCGGGGCCGGTGGGGCTGGGGGCGCGGGCGGGGCGAAGAGGTTCCCCGCGCCGCAGCCCTCGCACCGCCCCTCCGGCGCCCCGGGCGGCGGCGGCCGGCAATCCCTACCGGGCGCCGCTGGGCAGCGGAATCGCGGTTCTGGCTCTTCTGGCCCTAATTCGGGCCAGGCCGCCGCCGTGGAGGAGACGTTCAGCCTCGTCTCCGGGAATAACCCCCTCACGTTCGCGATGATCATCCGGCTCGCGCCCGATTTAGTGGAGGAAATTAGGCGCGCCGAAGCTCAGGGCAGTAACGCGAGGATCAAGTTCGACGCCAACCCGAAAAATCCATTGGGCAATGTGAGTTTCTCCGTTGAATATGGTGATAGCTTAGTTATGATTTGCAATTGGCTTTTCTTATTTTGAATTTGAAGACTGTCGTTAGGCTTGAGGGATCACGTGCTTGTCGGCGTTCTGATTGAGGCGTAGCTTGATGTTCTGAATTCGGAGGCATTCTATGAACGGCTGTGATTGCGGTCGATTTGTGGTTTATGTTCGTAAATCTGTGTTTGGCAATTAATTGGGCATGGCCAATAATCGTGTTGAGCGGTGTCTGATGAGGCTCCTGGCAGACTTGCTTCCTGTTTTGCGTTCTTAACGTGTTTTTGATAGTCGTGCAGTAGGTGATTTGATTTGAGGTGCACATTTTGTCCCTCGCAGTCTGTAATCTGCGTAAAGGTCAATTAGCTAGTGGAGGAAACATGCCTGAATGAATGGAGGATGACAACTGATTTTTTAAAGGTTTCCGTCTCCACGCCTTGTTTGTTGTTAAATAGGTCCTCAGATTTTAGTGTCATTTTATCCATCACTTGAATGATATGAGTGATATCCCCATGTTGCAACAAGAGTTGGATAGCTTTAATCCGTGGCTGCATGCCTTGTAATACCATTTACCCATGTACACAATCAGCGCTTAGAAACAATACTGTTTATGGAATGGCCCATTTTAGTTTCATAGTGTAGTTTTGAATTTCTTACAGAGTAGAGGGGCCCACTCTTATTTCATAATGATTAGCCTTTTTCCCAAAACATTCCAAATAGATCAGGTGATCAGCTTTATAGTCAGTTCTATTCCTTGAGTTGAGACTATGAGAATTCGAGGCATATTCTTATTCATGCCGAAGATGCTTCAATTCTTTGCCCATAACAAGAAAAGCCAGCATCATCTGTCTAGAAAATGAGATGGTTGGGCTCATGATACTTCTCTGCTTGTCTGGGACTTTTACATCTATTATTGTCCATCCTTTTACGTTTCTAATTGATTTTTTTTATTCGGTTATGCTCTCTAAAGTTTCATATGTCATCAGGTCATTGATGTGGGAGGTAAGGAGTTCAGATTTACATGGTCACACGAGTTTGGTGACCTTTGTGACATATATGAAGAAAGGCAGAGTGGTGAGGATGGAAATGGTCAGCTTGTTGAATCTGGTTCTGCCTGGCGCAAGTTGAATGTGCAGCGGGTCTTGGACGAGTCAACTAAGAACCATGTGAAAATGCGGTATGAAGAAGCTGAACGGAAGCTGAACGCAAGAAAGTATGTCCATGAGCGTGAATACGTCTTTAGATTGTTGACATTGTTTCGGTGTTCACATGCATCGACATGAAAACATACATCAATGGACATATTCACCTCTTAATTTGTGATTTCACCATATTTAGTAGTGGTGAAATTGGTTGTACAGGGAGGAAGGACATGGGCCTGCTTTCAACTATGGCTCAAATCCTTTCAAGCACAATACTTTTGATTGGTGCATGGCAAATGAAGAGAATGGCGAGCATGATGATTGCTGTCCATATTTCCATGCTACTGTCCTCACTTTTCTTGTAGAACATAATTAGTGTGATTTGTGATTGCTAGTTTCTATGTTAAGAATGCTTTGTTTATAACCATGAGCTTTTGCAAGTTGGGCGTTATCTTGGCAGTTTCAATGATTCTCTTTCCAGTCATCCATGAAAAACGTATTTGATTATGGCATTGCCACTTCTGATGGCATTATCTTTTGGTTGAGTACACATTTTCATCCAATGGTCCCCTGTATTTGCATTAATGCATTCCGAGGCATTTTACACGTTATAAAATTAAATCGTACATCAAGAAGTATGCTTCTTTTCCTTGTCATCAGTTTTGCTGTTATTCATGTTTAGCGATACATCCATAATTAAAGAAAGGCTAATTCTCTATTGACTCTTCTACTGGTGACAGGGCTATTATCCTTGAACCCGGAAACCCGTCTATGAAGAGCCAAATAAAGCAATTAGCTGCTGTTGAGGGTAAGCTTTTGCACTAAAGACAACATATTACTTTTGTGTAGTTTTTCTTATTGCTAGGCTAAAGCTTCTAGACTATTGATTTTGCACATCGTTTACTTCATACATAATGAAGTGAGATCTCTTTCACTTTCAATGGTGCACACTTGTCAATATTCAGGAGAGTTTTAAGGACGAGAGCTGCTTGAACTTTTGTAGTGGAACTTGCATGTACTTAGCAAGTAAGGGTTGTCAGAGAGAATAGAACTTAAGTATATGATGCTGTTGAGTTGTCATCTTATTTTACCGACACTTACTGGGTTTTAGTATAGTATAAGGAAGCTGGTAATTTGTTTTGCAATATTTTGCCTGAGTCTTCTAAATGTAGCTTCCTCAGATTTGACTGAACGCTGATTGTATTTTTCCGTGCATATTATGTACTACAATTAAGCATGATAATATTCCACGTGCTCTGCTTCCAGTTAACCCACGGAGGATGCCTTTTATGCCAAAGAAAGAGCTGCCATTCAAGAAGCAGAAAGTTGGTCCATCAAGTGGTGAGTGCAGTTATGAGAATGGTTCTTTCAGTCAGCAATCTCAAACCTGATATACGTGGATTTATTTCATATCCATGATTAGCCTTTTTCTTTGGCATCTCCTTTTCATGATTATTAGGACATTTAACCCACATCTATTTAACTATTGCCCCAGTTCCTGTTGGCGGCCCTCCTAAATCTGCCTTTAAATCAACTCCTTCTATGCCTTCAAAAACTGCTGCAAAGGGTAGAAGTTCATCCTCACCTCTACCATCCCCACCTGACCAATCTGGTGCTTCGACACCTCCGTCTGGAGCTGCAAGCAATTCTAAGAAAAATGTGGGCTTGGGAGATACTGTGGACGCTGAATTGATGAAAAGAGATAGCATCGACACATGTGAGAGGAACCCAAGCAAAGTTGCCAGGGCAGTGGAGGAAAGACCAGCTCGTAGTTCTAACTTTGGTGATAGGTCTATGGATTTGCAGAGCATGTTAATCAGTTTACTCAAAAAGAATCCTAAGGGGATGAGCCTGAAAGTAAGTGTACTGTGAAAACCTGTTGATTCTATTTAATCAAGGAGAATCCTAAGGGGATGAGCCTGAAAGTATTCTGATTTGTGGGTCGATAAGAAGTTATAAGACCTCCATAGCTTGGATTAACTTATTTCAAATTGCACGTTTCGAGACATCTTAGTTTATGTGCATAGTTTCCAAGATTCCTTCTCATTACAGTGTAACTTGTATCTTGCAGGCCTTGGAGAAGGCGGTTGGAGACACAATTCCAAACTCTGGAAAGAAAATAGACGCTATCATGAAGAAAGTATGTGCCTAGACCCTTGGATAATCTTGTCTGGCACAAGTGGCAATCTAATCTCCTCTTCCTCTTTTGACCCTCAGATTGCAACTTTTCAAGCTCCAGGGCGATACTTGCTGAAGCCTGGAGTTGACGTAGACAGCTTCAAGGGGCCTTCACCTGGAAATGGAAGGTATTGAGTAGCTGTCGATATAAAACAATATTTCGTTGGGAGACTTGATAAGTTTCACTTTTGCTTCATCTAGAGTGGAATGTTTTCTCCTGATCCCGGGAAGATTCTCTACAGTAGAAATGTTTCCAGAATTCAGGGACCATTGTGTAAAGTTTGTTTGTTTCGTTGTCAGCTACCAATCCGTCGATTAGTTGAGGAAATGAAAGGGCTTGATTTTTCAGATCTAAAATTTACATGTACAAACTATACTATTGCCAAGAGCAAATCTTTATTTAAAGAAAATGAAGGAATCTGAAATTTCAAAGGCAAGGGAATTGACTTGGATGTGTTATATATAGTGTTAAGTCCTTTTACATAACATTCAAGTAATTATATCTGTAATGCACATCATGGTTTGCCAGCTCTCCCGAGGACAATTACAACCAGAGATCAGCTGCTGAAGAAGATCTGGATCAAACATCTGTACCGGGGCCTACTCTTATTGAGAATGCACAACAAGGTCAAGTACTTGAAAGATCGAATTCTGCGGTGGAAGATGGACTAATTGATTCAGAAACTGTAGATATTGAGCAGAATTCACCGGACGTTTTTGGTGATAAGAAGAATTCTGACCATAGTGAAGGGCGGGCTGGCAGTTCTAGTGACAGCGGGAGTGACAGTGACAGTGAAAGCGGTAGCAGTGATAGTAGGAGTGGTAGTGGAAGTCCTAGCGGCAGCAGGAGCAGGAGTAGAAGCCCTGTTGGTAGTGGGAGTGGGAGTAGCAGTGATAGTGAGAGTGATGCTTCCTCCAACAGTAAGGAAGGGTCCGATGAGGATGTGGACATCATGACAAGTGATGATGACAAAGAACCCAAGCACAACTTTCAAGTGTTGGAACCCGTGCTATCCTCTTTACCTCACGAAGATAGGGCTGTGCAGGATGAATTTGGTGACAAACAGGAGGAACATAATTCTAATGTACTTTACAGACAGAAAGACTTGCCTAACGATGGCCAGGACATTGAAACAGATGTGAATGAAGAACTCATGGGAGATGTAAATCGTATTTCACCTAATCAGGAGGAGCTTCTAGAAAAACAGAGTTTTATTGGAAGTTTGTTTGATGAAAGAAGAGAGATGCTTGAGGACAGCTTTAGACGCGAACAGTCAGACAGCTCCGACAGAATTGCCCATAGATCGAGAAGGGGATATGATCTGCAGCACTCCAATGTCAAACGGGATCGAGTCAAAAGGTCAAAAGTTCAACGGTTGGCTCAACCTTCAAGTCCTGGGGGCAACTTTCCTCAGCATATGAGCCCTCCAATTTTATCTCCTGGTAGGCCAACGGACGATCCCTTCAAAAGCCCTGTCCCCATTGATGGAACTGACAGGGATGTGATGGCCAATCCTGGCTTTCAAAAGGCACCAAGCCAGACATTTCCTGGAAAATCCACTTTGCATTCACAGCAAACAGGACGCAGGTCATCTGATCAAGGTCTACGTGGATCGACCCAAAATACTCCAAGAAGACCCAACAAACGTTCTGAGAGCTTGGACCATGATCAAAGGTTCTCGGATAAGAGTTCCACTGTGCAAGAAGGGCTTACATCTCAAAAAGATAAATCTGGTAAAGATGCTTATTCTGAAGGTTTCACTCCCGAGAAGGTGTCAAAAGGTATGAAGGATGGTCTGAGTGGAGGCAAACATTCTTTGTCCGCTGGCTCTTTACATAGTGAGACAATTGGAAAGCCAAAGGACATTGAACAGAATTTAAATTTGCACACAGGATCCTTGCCAAAGGATTATGCTAGGAGTTTTAGCGACAGATCCTCTCCAGCTAATGTAAGAGGTGCCATGCTCCAAAGGGAGCTTTCAGACTTGGAGTTGGGTGAATTACGTGAACCAGTGCCAGAGGAGGCACCTGTGAAGAAGCAATTTGAGAGGAAAGGTTCATTTAAGCAGCCTGAAACCAAATCAACCAATTCAGATAGCTGGAAAACAGACTTAGGTAAAGGAAAACCTCCTGGAATGCCATCTGCAGACTCAGGAAAGCTGTCTCCGTCCAATTCAAGTGCTAGAATGTCAAAAAGTTCTGAGGGCTTCTCCAGAAAAAGGTCCCGAGATGATGAATTGGCAGCATCCATCCCACAAGGTTCACAATCTCAGTTGCAACAGTCCTCGAGGATAGATCATACAGAAATTGCTGGGCCATTGATTAAAACCTTGGATGTAAGTAAATCCAGAAAGAACGAAACGGGCGAAAGCCAAGGTACTGCTTCAGAAGAGTTTGGAAAAAGTCAAAAAGTAGCATCAGCTAATGGGTCACGACAGCCTCATAAAAAAAGGGGGCAAGTTTCTCACTTTTCAAGGGAAAGTAAAATACAAGCATCCAGTACAGCGGGAAGAATGATGAATGGACAGAAGGATGTCATTTCAGCTCCTAATGGTGGCCAGAAAAGGAGAGAATCGTCTTCTGATGAAAGTAGTTGTTCTTACTCAAAGTATGAGAAGGATGAACCAGAGCTCAAGGGACAGATAAAAGATTACACCCAGTGAGTTGCTGTTTAAGTACTTTGATGAGTTTTTTTTTTTCCCCTTGTCTTTTTGCCAAATGTTGATTATTTGTGTCCTCCCATAAAACATATGGGCTTACTATTTGGTGTCTAACTCAAGTTGTTATGTTATGTTAGGTACAAAGAATATGTGCAGGAGTTTCGTGACAAATATGATAGTTATTGTTCATTAAACAAGTTACTGGAGAACTACAGGTGTTTTGATAAATCCTGTTCATACTTGTGTACTGTTTTCTGATTTCTTTTGCTCGCTTACCTTATAAGAGAACTTAATACCTGATTTATGTAGGAATGAATTCCAGAAAATGGGAAAGGACCTCGAGTTTGCAAGAGGGAGGGATATGGAGAGATACAATAACATTTTGGCACAGTTGAAGGAATCCTACAGGCAATGTGGAGAGGTATGATCTGATCTAGCTTTCATGTTGATTTTGGCACTTGATTTTTTTGTCTATACTGCCAAGAAATACTGTCTTCTCTTTGCTATGATTTACTCCTTCCATTGTAACCAACTTAATTTGTTTGTTATGTGATTGTGCTTCACTTTGACTTGGTAAACATTTTCTTGGTAGTTGAATAATGTCATTATGTCTTGTATCGCCTTTGAAATTCAAATAATGCTAGTGCCTGAGCTTCCAACATCCAACTTCATTACGTGACTAGGGGCATCATCATACATATAGAACGGCATGTAATTGCTGAATTCTGGGATTGCTGGTCTATGAACGATGTTTTGGCATTGTGGCAGCTGTCCTCTTCATGTTTGAGTTATGATTTACTTGGTTCTTTCTCTTCTCTTTCTATTTTTTAGCTAATCTCGTCATGCATGTGCCGAAGTTTGTAAGATGACTTCTTAATATTGTATGGGAAATTGATTGTTTGTTGGAGCTTAGAAGAAAATATACTATTTCTCCACTAATTACATTGTTTCTGTGGTTTAATAATTTTTAAACTTGCATTGTCTTCACTTGCAGCGACACAAGCGGCTAAAGAAAATATTTACTGTGCTTCATGAAGAACTGAAGGTAATATTTTCATAACACGAGAAACTTAAGTTCATGACACTCGTGAAAACCCTCTCTAGTCACACATTCGTTTTGTCATTGTGAAATGGGTTAGGTTGGTTACTCTTTTCTTTGGAATCTTGCAGCACCTTAAGGAGATGATTAAAGATTTCACAAGCGCGTATTCTAAAGAATGAGGACGTTAGATTATGCCTGTTGCCTTCTCTTTGACAGACTCCTTTCTTGACACACTCCATTGGCCATCAAATTATGTGCATTCGGTGAAAGATTTGTGACGTCAGTGGCTCCTGTGTGTACCTGATGTCAAGATCCATCTGTCTTGCATCTCAAGGGAATTTTCTTCGGCTGGGAAGAACCTTCTCCCAATGCTAATTCTCTCTGGGGGAGATAGGAGGTGGATCAACTTCACAATTTTGCATTCGGCACGTAAAGTGGCATGGTTGACTCGGAAGGCTATAGCTGGAATTTGCCCGCACACACATGTGCAGGTTGAATCTGCTCCAACCCCACTCTTTGGCCAAAGCTCTGCAGTTGGTTCTCCCATTATTGTGCATAAACTAGGGTTCTTAAATTTATTGTATCACCAATTTTGTTAGGCAGTTGTTTTCGCCTTCTCTTCGTGTTCCCTGAGATAGGTAAGGGCAGAATGGAATTGTAATTAATTTTTTTGTTATATATATATACATGTAAAATGATTTTCAGTTCCAATTTTCTCTGCGATCTTGCTGGGCTACTCAAGATACGAGTAGGAGATTGAAAAGGTCCAATTGTCCTGAGATTTCTTCTCAATGAATCGTGAGGTCGGTGTATGTTATTGTTGTCCTTTGCTTTTTTCTGCCGTTATTTGGTCTAGAACCTAGCTTGTCGCTTACACCCCCACACCGGACACCCCCAATGGGCCGAAGCATAGTGGCGTCATCTTTCGAATGCCGTCACTGGTGTAGGCCGATGACCCACCGGGCGTTTGGGCAATAGCTATCTCAACTGCCAAACAAAGTGGGTCATCTTACTTCTCCAGAACAAGCTCCCTAATTCTACATACTATGCTGTTTTGGGTTGTCATTCTTGTAAAACAAGCTAATGGAACATTAGTCCAAGAGCTATTCCATCACGAGAGCCAAACCATCTCAATGGGTCTTTTGGTTGTTTCGGCTTTATTGCTGCAGACTACTTCTCAAATTCTATTCTTGCTCTATTCTCTCTCGTGCAACGAGTGACCCTGCAATTTGGCATTTTCAGTGTGATGAAATTTGATCAAGTTGTTGTCTGATTACCAGTAGTGCTTCGACTGTAGGCAAAATCTGAGCAATCATAATGGCGATGGTCCTCATCGCATGCTTATATTATATTGGGTTTCATGATATTTTCCAGCTTAGATTATGCTTTCTGGGGTCAGCATTGTTGGATTTCTTCATGCTTTTAATTTGGTCAGCTTGCAAAAGTTCCGGTATGCATTAATTGGTCAACGTCCTTTTCAGGACATGCAGATTAAGCGCGGTCGAGTAGGCCCATGCTCCTTTTGCATTAATATCGTAAAAAATCTTCAATCAATAAATTTATAATATATTTACCTCAAATTATATTTATAAATACAAAAAATCATAAATTGGTACATTTACGATAAACTTATCCTTAGATACTTCCCTTTAATTTAATTGTCAAATTACTGAATTAGATGATACGTAACAGTTGATACGTTTATTAGTTCGGAATTTTACCATTCAATTGTCATATGTGTACCAATATGTGATTTTTTGTGGTATGAGTTCAATTGATGAATGATAAATTTGTCATTAAATATACTTGTTTAGGGGGCTTTTTGTGTTTAATTTGTGACATTGGGGTCTTTCGTGATAAATTGCAAAAAAGTCATTTTTTTTTTATAAATTTTATCCAAAGCAATTGGAAACATATACTTTTGCCCCCTGAAATATATTTCCTATATCATATGTTATATCGATAGAAATTTAATTTGCTCGTCATCGGTGCTTCGCCTCAAATTCCAAGTGTTATCTATTTCTTGAATTTTCTTAGACAGGTAAAGAAAGGCACAGGGAAGTAACGACTGGGCACCGCTCTTTCATCTAAGTTAATTCACTTACGTGTTGCATAACACCTAAAAATGAGCAGACAATATCCGTGCAATTTGCAAACTAATTGTACCAAAATGGCAATAAGCTTTTTTTTTTCTGCAAAAGTAAAATACATCCTATTAAAAGAAAAAAAAATGGAGTTATAATTAGGATCATGTATCTTGCGGCTTGTCCGAGCCAAATGATGTGAGAACAAATTTAGACGGACCTAACGGAAAAAATATCCAGTGTCAATTTAAAAAAAAAAAAAAATCCTTTACACCTATTCGGTATTTTGGACGACAGAAAAATAATCCGTCCATAAGGAAAACCTTTTTCATGAATCACAAAAACAGTAAGAATAAATTAGAGACACAAATTAGTCTTTTATCATCAAAATATTGAAACATCAAAAAAATAATTTTATTTCAAACGGACAGACTATAAGCTATGTAGCACTGACACGGACACGCGACACGACACGACACGCCGACACATCATTTCTTAAAAATAGAGAATTTCGACACGTTCCAACACGTTGTATATTAAATATATTTTTATATATAAATACATAAATAAATAATAATAAAATAATCTAAAATTAATTTACACGAAAAATATTAAATAATATCCTTCATTATTTTAATTTGTTACAATAATACATCAAACTTAGAGGAAAAAAACATTGTTTAAAGAAAAATGCTGATATGATATTTTTAAATTTATTTATTTATCATATATAGCATTTTTTTATTACTTCTTTCATAGTAAAAGACTTTTAAAAAAAACTAAAACAATTCTAAAAAAACAAAACTGAAAAAAAAAAAAATTGACCCCGTGCGTGTATATTTATAGCAATTTTATTACTTCTTTTGTGTATATTTATATTTTGACCCCTCAAGTATTAGAAATTTTTAAAATTGACCCCGTGCGTGTCGGAATCGCGTGTCGGAGAGAGTTGATCATGTGTCGGATTTTTCGACACTCATTGACAACGTATCGGGACGTGTCGAAGCATGTCGGACATGTGTCGGACACGTATCGGAGTGTCGAACACGACACGAAGGCTTCCGAAAAGTGTTTGTGCTACATAGACTATAAGTCTAAAAATCTCAATCGAGTTACGATTCGAAGCCTCACTTGATTCCATTTCAATTCAGGTAGGCGAAACTTGCCCAAACCAAAATTCATGAAGTGAAAATCATACACCGATTAAGCCCTGGACCCCGGATCAGGCCCGCCCATCGATAGCCTACTTGCCCGAATCAAAATTCACAAAGTGAAAATCATATATCGATTAAGCCCTCGGCCCTAGATGGGTCCGTCCATTGATCACCTCTACTTTTTGTTTTAGCTAAAATTCCACTTCCCCAATCATAGTCGAGTGCTCCATAAGTAAACTGCCCCCTCCTGTCTCGTCCTGTTTGCATGAGTAAAAAGGACACAGGAATCCCCCCCCACAAAAAAAAAAAAAAAAAAAAAAAGAAGAGGAGGAGGAGAGAGAGAGAGGAAGGGTGCTTTCTCTCTCTAGTTTCTCTCTCTCTCTCTGTGTTCTTTCTCTCTCTTCAGCTTAGCTTCTTCTGGTTCTGCTTCCATAATTGCCCACCGGAGAGTCAGCCTAAGAATCCAATCGCCACTCTCTCTCTCTCTCTCTCTTTCTCTCTCTATGTGGAGAACGATCTCTCTCTAAGTTTGTACGGAGGCAAGTCCCTCCCCACCCTCCACGGACGACGACTGAAGCGAGGGACGGGACGGAGCGGGCGGAATTCTCGACCTCTCTCACTCGCTGCCGTCGGCGCTCGGCGGCTTCTTACGGCGGCTGCGGCGCGCGGTGGGTCCCGAGGCGGCCCGATTGGGTCGGGACTCGTGGGGGGTTCCCCTGTAGCGCTTCTTGCTCTTGCTCGCGGGCGCGCGAGAATTTTGGGTGAGGCGATGTTTCGAAGTGCGCCGCGTTCTTCTTTTTCTTCCTTCCTTTCGTCGCTTGCTCGCGGGGAGTGGCGATTTGTTTGTTTTCGCGACGTTTTCGAGGCTCGGAGGGCGTGGGAATCGGCTTGGAATTCTGGGTTTTTAAGGGAGCCGGGTTCTTGCCGATGAATTCTTGAACTTGGTGTTGTGGAATTTTTCACTGTCTTGGGTCTGTGTTTCTGTGACCTGCAAAAGGCGGGGAATTTAAGCCGTTCGCGCTGCGTAGAGTAGGTTCGTAGCTGATTCGGTGTTCGGGGGTTGATTGGTGGACCTAAAAGTGGACTTGGGTAAGGCTCGAGGAGATGGCAGTGGCGGGTCCTGGGGCTCTGGGGATTTAGAGCTGAGGAGGGATATGTTTCCTTTTGAATGTGCATTTATTCGATTTGTTATTTCCTTGTCAAGGTGCTGGCTTGTTTAGGGGGCACATGTCTTTGAGTAGTTTCTGTAGTTTTTTTTTCCTTTCTCAATAGGTAATGGCACTTTGTTGGGAGTAAAACGCAGTACATTTGAGTATCGAAGAAGTGTGATGAGCAAAGGAAAAGGCATAGGGGTGCCGTACAAAGTAATACACCTCAGGTCCTCACCTACTGGTGTATCATCATCTCAGTCGATGAGTGAGGATGTTATGGTGGATTGGAGAGAAACACGATGAGATCACATTTTGTGCTTTTCTGTGCTGATGTGTGAGCTCTTAGCTGTTGATGTTATGATGTTTTTATCAAATTCATCTTCTAAACTATTGACTTTGGCTTTTGGTACAGATAGTTAATTGGACCAGCTGCGAAATAATCGGGATTGTTGAAAGACGGCATGCTGAATGTTGCTTCCATTCGGTGGAGCAGGGATGAATTCCACGATGGATGACATCAACTTAATTCAGCAGGCACAGAGGCATCGCCTGGTGGTTAGACAGCTCGGTGAAGAGATTGATCTGGAAATTGGGCCTGGGGACGACGACCCATCCTTTGGTAACTCCACTCTAATCGGCGGCCCGCCACGAGAACCTTCTTCAGAGGAGCCTGATGACTCTAAGCAGATGGTGATGGTTTCTCAAATTCCTAGTGATGATCAGGATATGTCGAGGACACAGCCTGCGAAAAGGAAGAAGAAGGTTGTGAAAAGGTGGAGAGAGGAATGGGCTGATACATACAAGTGGGCATATGTTGACGTAAAGGAGGGGACAGCTAGGATATTTTGCTCTGTCTGTAGAGAGTATGGTCGGAAGCATAGACGGAATCCTTATGGGAACGAAGGTAGTCGAAATATGCAAATGAGTGCGCTTGAAGAACATAATAACAGTCTACTACACAAGGAGGCTCTTCGGCTGCAGATGGCCTCGAAGGATAAGATAGTTGCTGATAAACCTGTTTATGTGAAAGGTTGGTCTCATATTTTGAAGTAACTTTTTTGGTTGCTTTTGTTTGTTCAGCCTAGGGATTTCACAGGATATGGAGGGTCAAACTATGGTTTATTATGTATCTTTTTGTGTCAGATGTTGCATATTTTCCTCCTGCAGTAACAATGGGTGTCTGGGGTTCTTCGGATACCTGACTAGTTGCGTATTATTGTCTGTGTAAGCCTTTGAATTGTTAATTTTAAAACATGTCAGATACTGCTGTGTATAGGGTGAAAAATCCTTCGTTTGGAATAACAACATCATTTTGATTTACACTTACGTTTTGATTTACATTTTGTGAAGAACCATCGAGAGAGGTTTTCTGAGATATTTGAAATGTTAACGGTAGTTCCAAGTCTAGGAATTCAAATTAATCTGGTACAGTTGTTACATATGGATTGGCTAGATGAAAAGATAAGCTAGGTTGTTGTGAATAGCTAATTTCATCTGAAAGTGGATGCTCTCATTAGCTGTGGCTAATATGGCTGCGCTATTCTGCTATGCTCATTCTAATTAAGATAATCTCATGTTAGGATGCTAAAATAACAACAAGAACAACAACAATGGTGACAACTAAGCCTTATCCTAATAAGTGGGTTGATTATCGTCATTTCATTCGGTTTTGATTCCAAATCTTCCCTTATTGTCTCCTTCCGCAGATTTTTACGTCTTCCTGTTCACTTTCGACCTACTTTTCATACCATAATCACTCTTCGGTCTTAACAAAAATGTTATCTTGTTCTGTTACTGTTTGCATTTGACAGCAAGTAGGACATCTGGTGTGACATTATGCAGCCATGGATCTTAATGTGCCTATTGCCTAGTTTTAGAGTTTTAATGTCATTTGTTACAACTGTATTGTGGAAAACTGTTGTATTTAGCATTTTGTCATTTTATTTTGCTTTGTTGCATTACTCAGGGATTTGTTCTTTCGTATAGCTTTCTCTTTCTTACAATTACATGGCTTGGTCAGAGCTTTTTCTTATCCTTCATTTCGTATGTAACTGATTATTCTTGGAAATGGAAGCCCTCATGTCAAAAACCGCTGGATCAATTGTTGAAGCTGCATTAAAAAGAGATCCACATGAGCTCGAATTCATACAATCGGTTCAAGAGACGGTGCATGCCTTGGAGAGAGTCATTGCGAAAAATGCTCAGTAAGTTGTCCTGAGGAAGAAGTACATCCTTTCTCCAGCATTTGCAGCAAGCCCATGCACTGTTAAGGTTTATTGCAGATCTGATGAATTTCTTACTTTATCTTTCAGCTATGTCAACATCATGGAGCGCCTGCTAGAACCTGAGAGAACAATTATATTTCGAGTTCCATGGACAGATGATAGGGGTGAGACACATGTCAATCGAGGTTACAGGGTACAATTTAACCAGGCACTAGGTCCCTGTAGGGGTGGTATCCGTTTCCATCCATCGATGAACTTGAGTATATGCAAGTTCCTTGGTTTTGAGCAGGTACTTTTTGCTCCAATTATATGTCTCTGGCCATTTGTGATTACTTTTCAGATGAAAAAACTTTTTATGTGTGTTTTCTCCTGTTAGTTGCATTGCGTATTCCCAAGGAGTCCAAAAATTTCAGTATGGCCAAGACTGCATGGAGAAGAATGTATATGTTATTGTGAATCTTACTGGATAAAATCTAAGGAATTGATTGCAAGAAAATATCTGAATCTTGGAAATATTTAGTTCTTGGTTTTTACATAAAGTTCTAATTTTGGCGGATAGGGTTTTAGAAAAGTCTCCTCACTATGTTGAGACCTCATGCATCTCTCAATGTCACTCTATTTTGTGTACAGACTCTGAAAAATGCCTTATCACCATACAAACTTGGAGGTGCAGCTGGTGGTAGTGATTTTGATCCGAAAGGAAAAAGTGATAATGAGGTAAAGATGCCAGTCTATCATGATGGTATGTGCATATTAAATATGACAGGATTTCAGGAAGTGCACCTAATTGTATCAGTGATGGCAGATCATGACCTTTTGCCAGAGTTTTATGAGTGAGGTTTATCGGTATTTGGGTCCAGATAAGGTACAATCATGTCCCAAATTTCTTGTGATTTCTTTTTGTTTCTTCAAGTAATTTAAATAAATTCCAGGACCTCCCATCAGAGGAAATGGGTGTGGGAACTCGGGAAATGGGATTCCTCTTTGGACAGTATCGACGCATTGCTGGCCATTTTCAGGTACCTCTCAATATCCTCAATTAGAAAGAGCTGAGACTTAAGAACTCCTTTTGCCTCTTCTTCTTTACTTCCTTCTCCGTTGTTAGTGGTGATTAAAAGAACTGTCCATTCTCGTTTTTATTTATGTATCTTACTTATGCAGGGGAGTTTTACAGGGCCCAGGATTTTCTGGTCTGGCTCTAGCCTCCGAACTGAAGCTACTGGCTATGGCCTGGTAAAGAGCCATTCATTATCTCTCCATCATTCTTTGTTTGACTGTGGTTTGATAGTCACTGGATGCATGGAACTGTGCATGCTTGTGCAATAATATTCTGCTGTTCTTAAATTTTTTTTTGCCTGCTATTTCCTCTACTGGTATAGCATTTTACGACTATGCATTGTTTGGTTCTGTAAATGGTGGAGTTGATGTTTGCATGCTTCTGCAGGTTTTCTTTGCACAGCTCGTACTGGCTGACATGAATAAAGAGCTGAAAGGACTGAGGTTTTACACCTGACTTTAAATTTTTTTAATAGCTGTACTGATTATCCAAGCAAACTACTTTATACGATGCTTTTCTCAGAGAGAAGTGCATATTTTTTTTTTTCCACTTTTACCCATTCATATGTTGTATCTCATGAGGCTTTTGATGGTGTGCACTAGTCTACTCATACTGTTACATGAACATTTCCACTAGGGGATACCTATATGACAAGAAAAAATGAGTTAAGTTACTTGGGAGCATTGTCTGTTGCCATTTAATCAGTTTAGTCTGGTAGTATTGTTAATGCATTCCATTGAGAAATCGCTTCACACTTTATACCTTTAAGAGTGAGGTTATGCGAGATGATCAGGGTTCAGTTCCATGATGATACTTTTTGTTCAACTCAATTTTCATGTTCCATCCTCCAGACATCAATTATCTGACATTATTTTCCATCCAGATGTGCAGTAAGTGGTTCTGGAAAGATTGCAATGCATGTACTGGAGAAGCTTATAGCTTATGGTGCTGTTCCTATAACTGTATCTGGTGATTTTCTTGCCTGACTATTTGTGTATCAATTACTTTGTACTTTACTTTTGTGGAAAAGTGAGCCCTGTGGTAGTGATTTTTGTGAGTCACAACATTCACTAATGAAAGACTTCACACAGATTCAAAGGGGTATTTGGTGGATGAGGATGGATTCGACTATATGAAAATATCATTTTTAAGAGATGTCAAAGCTCAACAGAGAAGTCTGAGGTGTGCGTTTTCCTTTTTTTTTTCTTTTTTTCTTTTTAACCAAGTGTGAATGCTTGAAATCACTCCTCAGCAACTGTCATCTGCAGAGATTATTCGAAGACGTATGCGAGATCCAAATACTATGATGAAGCAAAACCTTGGAATGAAAGGTGTGATATTGCATTCCCTTGTGCTTCTCAAAATGAAATTGAGCAGTCTGATGCCTTTAGTTTGGTGAATTCAGGTTGCCGTATATTAGTGGAAGGTAATTATTGTGACTCAACCAGTTTTGTCCTTTTAATGTTCAAATTAACCTTTGCAGATGATTATATTTCTTTTGCTGATGCTAGGTTCTAACATGCCTTGTACACCCGAAGCTGTGGATGTGCTGAGAAAAGCTAATGTTCTCATCGCCCCTGCAATGGCTGCTGGTGCTGGAGGGGTTAGACTTTATTGCTTCTGACTTGTGCATGACCTGTACACTTTATTTCGTGCATGCAACTTGTGTGTGGAAATTGGAGTCCAATTAGCCAAATGCTTCAACTTTTATGCTATATGGTTTTAATATCTGGCAAACTGACTCAATGTCCCGCTAATTTTATGGAAGGCAATGATTATAATTTGTGTAGAGGCTGTAACTGGGGAGTTGATTTCATCTGCTTGATCATGAGTATAACAACACATTTTACTCTTTGTTATTCTCTGTTGTTCTTTCTGTTTTGTGTACTTTCTTAAATATGTTTTTGTTGTATCATTTCCGTGATGGATGGTGCCGGATGATGATCTCATATCGAGAAAAGTATAGAACTGAAAGTGTCAGAAGAATGCCCCAGAATGAATTGACACATTTCCTCAATAAAATCTATTCAAGAAACAAATTTACCGGGCAGAGTGTTTTGTGATGTGTTTTTCAGAAACAATCATTGTCTAAGGGCAGAAGGAAAGATATGAAGTACTGACATCTTTGGGAATACTACATAACAGATGCAATGGCATTAAATAGTCCATATAGTCGTTGCTTATAGTGAGATAAGACTTGGTCATTGTTGTAATGTCTGACCAGTCTGTGCTAGAGTTTTATGACCAGGTTAGAGAAAGTGTAGACGATGCATGAATGGCTGTAATTGTGAATATATTATCATGAATTGCTTCCATAGTTTAACAGTTTTGCCTGGATTTTACGTAGATCATGTACTGATTGCCATCTTATCACCATTAATAGGATTATCATAAGTCAGCTACTCTGTTGGTAAATCTACTGCTGTAAACTTGTGCCTATCTGTCAGGATAGATAGAGGAGGACGAAGCTGGAACTATGATCTTATTTGTGCTTGCCTTTATAAATGTTTCCAATGCTTGTTCCTAAACCATTTATGTGATCAATTTTTAAACCTGCTGGCAGGTTGTTGCTGGAGAACTTGAACTGAATCATGAGTGTAATCTGCTGCAGTGGTCCCCTGAAGACTTCGAATCTAAATTGCAGGTTAGACTTTGCTGCTTCTTTAAAGGGGAAGCTTTTCTGAGAAGTTGAAATTTTGGCCAGTAGATGCATCAAATGTGTTTTGCTTTCTTTCCTCCAGAACAAAATATATGTGCTTATACTCTCTCATATGCATGTATCCTATAAATAGGTTTTACTTACTTAGAAGTAAGTATATGCTAAGGATAGACTGATTTTATAATATTTTATAGATCTAAGACGGGAGGGCTATGATTTACTAGAAGTTAATAATCTTTACGCTTTGCATTATCCTAATCAATCAGACAGCATACACTGACTGGTGCTGAGGTAAGATTTTATTCCAGAATTAGTATAAGTAGGAAGGCTCTCTCTCTCTCTCTCTCTCTCTCATATATGCCTATCTCGTATCTGTGCTTGAGGGAACAAACACTGATAATATACTGGCAAAACTTGTGGGTGCTTGATGATTTGATTTTTTGAGCAAAAGCATTGATCCGTCCATTCTTAAATCATTTATAAGTGTTTTCCAATGACGTGCTAACGTTAACATAGTTTTTTAATGACTCTTAATTGCTTATTTTCATAGCTAAACACTGAATAATCACGACACCTACTAATTTTCATGGGCTCGTCCCTGTAAAATAAGTACTCTTGTAACTTGTAAGGATGTGGGAAGTTCACTATTCTTTCATCGTCGTTGGCAGGAAGCAATGAAACAGATATATCAAAGAGCCCTCAAAGCAGCAACTGATTTCGGTTATCAAAAGGACAATCCAGAGTATGTGCTCTTCAAGAAGAACCCTGTTGTGCCATTTCCGTCTTCCCTGGAAAATCTGTTGCAAATTTGGAATCAGGATCATCTTTTACACCATTGCTTTTCATTTCCTGACATGTTTTCACCATCCTTGATAGGGCATTGGTACATGGAGCTGTAATCTCCGCTTTTCTGATGATTGCCCAAGCCATGACCGATCAAGGATGTGTATAGTGGAGACAACAAATAACGTTCGGAGTTCATCTTTCTCCTCGGCAATATTCGTACCTAGACTGGACCTGCTAATACCCTGGACGACATCGGTTCAGCGGGCACGAAGCTGATGGACATCTTGGCCATTCCCGAAAGAGTATCGATCATAGTTGCGTCGGAGCAGGCGGGGGGATCAGTGGAAGTCGGTAGATCTCTGTGTAACATAAGTGTAGTCTTATACCGGAGACATGGAAAATAGAATTTTTGTCCATATTCGATTGGGGACAAGAAGACATGCTTTACATGAATAGTTTAGTCGCGATATAAGCAAAACCTCCCGATTAATTGCTCCTAAAGATGTGGGCACTGGGCGAAGCTTGTGGGAGTCATCCTGTTTAGTCATGTAACATGCTGAAAATCAAAGCGAAAATAGTAAGGATTAGCTACTCGCAGGAACCATAATCAAACGTCCTTTATTGGCGCTTATTGTACTGTTTTCGATGTTTTTCTTTCTGGCCAACACAGATTCACATCTCGCGGGCAAACTTGTATACTAAATTCCTTCGAGCGCTAGAAATGTAGTATCCAAACAAGTGAAATAAGGTGTTCGTGATGGATGCGATTGATCATCTCGACCTCTGCTTGAAATTCCCTCTCCTATTGTCGACTTTTGGTTTTTGGCTGTTTGATTCATAAACTTTTATTTTGTTAAATGTGATGCATGAATTTTAAAATATTTTTATGAAGTCTAAGGAATACGTTGGAACACTTATCAATAGTTGAGAAATTACATTAAACAAATTAAAAATCTAAAGACTAAATTGTATATTGGATCATAGATGAAATTAAAAATTCAAGAGCAACACTGCATATCAAACCAAAGTTCATAGAGCCTATCAAGAATTTACAACTTATATCGTAAAAGTTATTTTTATGGTTTTTGTTTATATCAAAAGTCACTTGCTACTCGGAGAGATTAGTAGGTTTTCCCATATGGAAAGTTCAGGAATAATGCCCGCAACCAGGGGCAGTTTAGGAACATCGACCGATGAAGGGCACGCGCGTAAATAACGCGAAACCACGTGGGCTTGGAGGTCTTCGCGAAAAAGATCTCATTAGGGTTTCACTATAAATATCAGTCTCTTTTCACCCTCTCCCCGCAACACATATTCGAGCTCTCCAGTTCCTCCGAAGCACTCGCGCCGGCAGGTAATCCATTTTACCCTAGCGCCGATCGCCTCCGACGCCGCCATGAACGTCCTCCTCTAGTAGCTTCTTTCCAACTGATTTTCGGTCTTTGTGTAGTTGCAGAGTTAAGGGGAGAGGGAGAGAGAGGGAGATGGCGACGGTGCCGGGGCAGCTGATATGGGAGCTAGTGAAGAAGAACAACTCGTTCCTGGTGAAGGAGTTCGGGCGGGGGAGCGCCAGCGTCCAGTTCAGCAAGGAGCCCAACAACCTCTACAACCTCAACTCCTACAAGCACTCCGGTACGCCTCTCGAATAGGTTGGATTCGTTAGAGGTTGTGGGAGAGTCACTAGGGTTGAGTGTGGTGTCCGATGTCGGTGAAATCTCGGAAAGTCGAATGCTTTGTGGTGGATGTGAGGAACTATTTTGCGAGGTTTCGGTTACAATTAGGGATTTTGAAGTTACTAGTGTTTTTCGGACAGGTGGATTAAATATGGTGCACTTGTGGCTGTCTTTTACTTGTTTTGCGCCTGAGATGTGCTTTGCTGATTTGGTCTGCTAGGATTTCTTTTGGAGAGTGGTGTGGATTGAGGCGATATCTTTTGTTTTTCCGGCAAAAAAGACTTATAGATGAAGTTTTGTTTAGTTGGCCATCTTTTGTGATTTTTCCAAATGCTTTGAAATGTAGGGAATGTTGACATTGTGTTGCTCGAAATATCGTAATAATCAAATTAAATGCAAACTTGTCTTCGTTGGAAAATTTAGGGTTGGCCAACAAGAAGACAGTCACTGTTCAACAAGCGGGTAAGGAGCCATGTGTGTTGCTTGGCACTACCAAGACCAATAAGCAGAATAAACCGGCAGCATTGGTTCACAAGTCTGTCATGAAGAAGGAGTTCAAGAGAATGGCCAAGGCTGTTGCCAACCAGGTAATCCAATATTATTTGCTTGTTGCAGAGTAATGGACTTGAAGTCTATATAATATTCGCATGACAGATTGTTCATGTGAGGGTTAGCATACTTGATTGGTGTAGAGGTTTTTACACTCTAATAAAATGCCAAATTTTTTGCCCTTTTCTTTTTCTCACTATGTCCCAAGTCATGTTAATTGTTCTGGCTTTGATGAAGCATTGACCTGTAAGAAGAACCTTTATTACTTGGTTTCTTCTATGAAATGTACTTGATACGCTTGGCTTCTGAGCTTGAATGCATGAGCTTTGCATGATTAGCATGTAAAGTTTAATCTCTTTTAGAACACAGTTGATCTTAACATGATAAAATGTGCCATTATACAAGACAAATGATTTGTATTGGTGGCTGTTATCGATGTTGGGATTCTTAAAGTGGGCTTGGAGAATTTTCTCTGATAACCTTTTTTGTCTTTAGTGAATTCTCTTTCGAATGTTTTGTAATATTCTCGCTATGTTATTAGTCAAGTTGGTGATTCCAGCAGTGATGAAGCAGTAATGTGTTAGGAGAACCTTTGTTGGTTTCTTCAAGGAAATATACTTGTACGCTTGGCTTCTGAGCTCAAGTACTTTTGACTTATTTTTAAATTGTTTTGTAATATTCTATGTTATTAGTCATGTTGGTAATTCCAGCAGTGATGAAGCAGTAATGTGTTAGGAGAACCTTTGTTGGTTTCTTCAAGGAAATATAATTGTACGCTTGGCTTCTGAGCTCAAATACTTTTGACTTCTTTTAAAATTGTTTTGTAATATTCTAACTATGTTATTAGTCATGTTGGTAATTCCAGCAGTGATGAAGCAGTAATGTGTTAGGAGAACCTTTGTTGGTTTCTTCAAGGAAATATACTTGTACGCTTGGCTTCTGAGCTCAGATACTTTTGACTTCTTTTTAAATTGTTTTGTAATATTCTAACTATGTTATTAGTCATGTTGGTAATTCCAGCAGTGATGAAGCATGAATGTGTTAGGAGAACCTTCATTTGGTTTCTTCGAGGACATATACTTGTACGCTTGGCTTCTGAGCTCAAATGCTTGAACTTGCTTGTTGCATAGTTTCATTTCCTTTAAATTTTATTCAAATGATCTCAACATGATGTACTTAGGTTTTGACTCCTGAAAGGGAAAACACTTAGAAGACAATTGTATGTGGATTAGTTGCTTATGTGCTTGCGTTGGATGTTGTTAGGCCTTAAAACATTTCTTTCAATTTATGAGTGTTGGTTTGTTGCCTGCTGAGCACGTTAGTATTTTGCCTGTGGCAGGTGGGAGATAACTACTACCGCCCTGATCTGAAGGATGCGGCACTCGCAAGGTTGAGCGTGGTGCATAGAAGCCTCAAGGTTGCGAAATCTGGTGTCAAGAAGAAGAACAGGCAGGCTGTTAAGGTCCGTGGCAGGAAATGAGTTTGAACGGGAAATTAGTCCCTTCTTTTCCAGTTCGGAGTCTTTCAAGAAATGGTTTCATTTGCTGTCTTATTTTTTCTTGAACTTTTTATGAGAATGTATTTTTTGAGATGTCGTCGACACAGGTTAGCTGAAGAGGAACTTATAATTTTTGGATCGAGTGCTTTTCCTATATTTTCCCTCCCCACGATCACCGAGTCGTGTTCTGAGATTTCGTGCGTCGTTATCTGAGATTTCACAACTGGTTCAAATGCCTTGGCTTCGGCTGGGCTGTCTTAAGGAAAACTAAATTACCTGCACGTTTTGCATACACCTTGTCGAGTCACGTGGTTATCGACAAACTTATCCTTCAATTAGAGGAGGGGGGACTTCATAAGCTTTCTTTAGGTACTTTTTTCGATGTAACGTGTGCCGTTCACGTCTTTGTTCGAACTCTGGATGGTTTGACTCGTGTGTAATCTTTGTCTTCCTTGAAGGCGTAGAATCAACGCATGTTTTGCTTCCTTTAGGCTGCTTTTGTGTTGCCACTAAAACCCGTGCGGACCAAGGTGACCCTTCTGTTTGCACTAAACTATTGGAAAGTCGAATTGGGAGAGAGGGAGAAGAAGGGGTTCACGCAACTCATATCAATCGCTTAACCTCAATAACTTGTTCCTATGCGTTTAACTTCTCCACTTGCAAGGGAATCCTTCTTAAGCAAAACTTAGCGATGAAGGCTAGATAACGAGCATCGAATGTGGACACGTTCTTCTCTCTTTTCCTTTGTTTTATCTAGATGACCTTCGACCACTTTTCTTCTAAAGCATACATATAAAGTCTTGGCTGACTGGTCATTCTGTATGGCGTCGGGCTGAGAATGTTGGAATCTTTTTAGCACATGGGTAATATCCTAGAAATTGGCTGTTAGGAAGAAATTAGAAATTCGATGCCATCATATTTCACAAGGTGCTGTCTGTCACCAGCTATACAATCGAATATTCAAAGATCTACCGATAGAGAGATTCCAGAATATGTTGGGAAAATTTATTGATGGCTTGGGGCCCAAGTAGTTTGAGTTGGGAGGTCTTCGTCTAATACAGACATATAGAACGTGGAATCAATCCAACGACTTGTCGTCGTTTTTTTTTTTTTTTTGCAAAAGTCAAAAATCAACGTCCACTTTAATCTCCTTACCAGCTGTTCTGGCAGAGATTTCTGAACTTTAGAGGGGTAATGATTCGCAAATATTAAGAAGACGAAGCTTTTGAATAGATTTGGTCTTAATAAGTCGACGAGAACATCGATTTAACCTTGAGATTCTCAAGTTTCTTCAGCTGTAAAAGTCATGCACCCCTCTTAGTGGGTAATCTCGGGATTAAAAGATATTATATAATTACACGTGTATATAGATTAGATCAAGGATTTCGTCTAAAACATTAACCCCCAAGGGGTGCAACTTTGAAAAGTCAAGTCAATGGGAATAACTTGTGTGCACGCGTTGTTGATGTTATTTAGAACCAATATAAAATCATCCCATCTCGAATACTGGCCACGGCTTTGTCTCTTCGTATCTACTTCCATCGATATCATCTTCTTTTCTTCTTCTCTCAAACATTCAGCAAAACCCAGAAGCCGAGAAGACAAGAAAGAAAAGCAAGAAGATAAGAGCCTCCGACGCCATGTCCGTGAAGAAGATTCTCTCCGTAAACGGAGAGAAGGCCCGCAAATCCGCCATACCTGCGAGGAAAACCCTCTCTCTCAACTCCGACAACCGAACGTCGTCCCCGGAAGCCATGGGTTCTAGTAATGGTGCCGTTGCTCTGAAGAAGAGGCGCACCGACAAGTGCTTCTCATTCTCGGAGATAAACATTGAAAAGCCGGCGGGCTCGACGTCGCTGAAGGACGTCGACTCGAACAAGTTGAAGGCCGAGATCAAGCGGTGGGCCAAGGCCGTCGTTAGGTACGCTCGCCAGGTGAGTGACCGCTTCGCGAGGTCGAGCTCCAATGGTGGTGGCTGATTCTATGTATTGGAGATCCCAAGTTATTGTTTTTCATCAATGGAGAGACAGAGATGAGCGGACTCTGGCTAATTGTGTGTGTTACCTCGAAGAGAATTGAAGAGGAGGAAAGCGATCGGTCGAGTGGAGTTTGAGCCATTGCGATGGATTTTTATGTACATAGTTTGAAAACAAATAACGATGTAAAGCATTGAGGTTATGGAAAGTTTGATTCTTTGAAGAGAGAAATGATTGATGTTTATTTATGTTGTTGTTTGGTTTCTAGTAATTTGTCGAACAGCATAGCAATGTCATATGCAAGAAGGCTTGAACATCTATTGTGATTTTTGGTCAAAGACAAGGGGTTGAATGCATTTTTCACCATCCTTGAACCTTTCGAAGCAAAATGACGGATCGGGTTGGTCGGTCTAAATCTAGGAAGAACTGGGGAGGGTCGCCATTCTAGAACTGGCCAAGACAGATCCTATTCTGGTTAAAGTCTATGAATGTTCGGTTTTATTCAGCTTGGGTATGCATGGATTGATTTTCATTTTTCAGTTTTTTGCTTTATCAACATGTGGTGGCTTACACATTCGAAACACTTTGAATTTTCATAAAGTGCATAAATTAGCACATGGTTTAAAATCCGAAACGTTAGGAATTTAGACACTTAGAATCCGTCGGCAATGAATCAGAGTTCAACCAAGTTATGTCAAACTCGACGAATTTGAGTCAACCTTGATAAATATGAGTTCAGCTCAACGCCGGCAATACGCGATGGGTCGTGACTTGGAGTGGGTTTCCACTGTGGGTGGATTTGAAATGAGGGGAAGGGCAAAAATGGGAAAATGGCAAGTTCATAAATAGGACCATATGTTAGCTGCAACTTGGGATGTTTCTAAAATTTAATGTGTGAATTGATATTATGTGAGAATGCTTTTTTATATTTTCCCTGAAAGACAAATCAAATTGGTATAATAAGATTTGAATCAACATCATTTACATTTGATGTTGCGATTCAGATCTATCATGAAAGCTTATATTCGAATTAGAGGGATGACTCTCTCCAACCCGGTGTCATCCTTTTTCAAGGCATTTTTAATCTCCATGAAGTCCCAAATTGTACTTTCCATGAATAACATCAAAAATGTTTTGGCCTTGCGTGTCAAGGACTTGAAATTCCTAACATGCCTGTAGATAAGATATCGACTGCATTAGATTGAGATTATCATTTTTGCATACGTTTTTAATGGCGAACCGAGGATGGGGGTTGGGAGTGCTAAATGCTAAGGCACGAGTGGATGGATGGGTTGCGGTTTGGGCAAGTGGTTTTCGTTGTTGGTGGATATGAAATAATGCAAAGAGCAAAAATGGAAAAATGGCAAGTTCATAAATAGGACCATATGTCAGATGTAATTTGGCTGTTTCAACGTGCGAATTGATATAGAATTAAAATGTGAGATGCCTTTAGATATCTTCCTTGAAAGAAAAATCAGCTTGGGATGGGATTATAAGACTTGAATGTCTCACCTTTTTCATTCAACGTTACAAATCAGATCGATCACGAAAGAATATGTACTTGAATTATAAGGACATGATCTTCTCCAACCTATTCTAATGTCATCCTTCTTCGAGGCACTTTTCGCCCCCATGAAGTCCTAAATTGAACATTTCAATATTAAGGTCAAACATGTTTTGGCCTTCCGTGTCAACGACTCGAAAATTCCTTACATGTCATGAATAAGATATCAATTGCATTCGGTTGTGGTTACCACTTGTTCATACACTTTTAATCAAGCGATCTAAACACGTTTATTTTTTTTGAAAAATAAAATAAAATAAAGTGACATACCTCAATTTTATTAATTTCATATATTCATTTTTTTGGGAGATAATGATACAAATAATATATGAACTTTAATCTAATTTGAAATGTAGTCTTTGAACTTTAGCATGATATGTAATGTGGTATTTGAAATTTTAATTTGTTTAATGTGGTATCTGAATTTTTAGTATATGTCTAACTTAGTCCCTTAACTATATAAAAATATTCAATATTTTTTCTGAACATGAATTAATGGAAGGACGGTATTGAATATTTTCATACTATTTATATATTGGATTAAAGTTCACGGAGCGTTGGTTTCTTTTTTTTTTTTTTTTTTTTTTTTTGTCTGTGGGGGAATTTAAATACGCATTTCATTCAAAAGAAGAAGAGAGTTGCATTCTTTTCAACAGGGGCATAATGGTCTTTTACGCAAGGACCCCTCCGTGCGTAAACGCGTAGGAAGGATCCTCGCTTTTCCTCCGAAGCCATCTTCTTTCGAAAAAATCCCCAAATCACATTCAATCTCTCCCTTTCTCTCTCCTCAATCTCTCTGCGCAAACCCTAGATCGGTCCGATCCAGTCGATCCGGAGGCATGGGGAACACGGAGAAGCTGCTGAACCAGATCATGGACCTCAAGTTCACCTCCAAGTCGCTGCAGCGGCAGTCGCGCAAGTGCGAGAAGGAGGAGAAGGCGGAGAAGCTCAAGGTGAAGAAGGCGATCGAGAAGGGCAACATGGACGGCGCCCGCATCTACGCCGAGAACGCCATCCGCAAGCGCACCGAGCAGATGAACTACCTCCGCCTCGCCTCCCGCCTCGACGCCGTCGTCGCCCGCCTCGACACCCAGGCCAAGATGACCTCCATCAACAAGTCCATGGCCAACATCGTCAAGTCCCTCGAGTCCTCCCTCGCCACCGGTATAACCAAAAAAATTCCCCGCTTTCCCATTCACTCGATCGTCCTGTCGTCGCGTCGCGTGGTGTTGACTTTGCACCCGTGTTTTGCCTGCCTGCTTTTTTATTTTATTTTATTTGGGGGATTGGCTCTTACGTTTGATCAGTGAATTGAATTTGGCTGTTGCGATGAGTTTGTGTCATCAATTAAGCTGGAGTGAGGTTAATTCTTTTCCGTTCGTTTTAATTCTCTATATTATCATGTGACCATACTAGAAAGGTTTGATCTTGCTTATGTAATGTCGAGCAGCACTTGCTTCCCGTGTGAAAAATAAACCAAGATGCACTTTTTGGGTTATTTGATATCGGCAGGTTTAAAGAATTGGTGATCACCGAGCGTGGTGGCCTAGTCCAATTGAATGTGTTTCTTGTGTAATTTTAGATAAGATGGAATTGCTTGTTTGGATTGGAATCAGCTGGAGACTAAAACGTCTTGGAATTAGCTGGAGACTAAAACGTCTTGCCCCCTGAGAACCTTTACAATGACAGCAAGTACCTATATGTTGTCTGTTAACCTTGGGATAGAATAGTAAGGAATGGGTTTTCATCCCTAAATGCAGTGAAGATTCGAAGAAAAGGTTTCAAAATGTCATTAGGGTTCAACAGAGAAGGGATGTTTATTTACCCCAAAGATAAGAGTCGTGCTTTTAGGGCATTTCTAAAGAGAGATATTTGTCATCATTGACTAGAGTAATGACTGCAGCAGGCGGGATTTCTCATTGGGAAATAAATCATTAGCGGAGATGATTATTGCAATGAATATTAGGAGAATAGCAATCCTTCGAGTCTTCTTGTTGCCTTTGCCAATATGCCTCTATGGTAATTTTCTCCCCTTTAGAGTCACTAACTTTCAGCTGTCCTTCTGCGGACGGAGTAGCAATTAGGTTAGTGAGTGTGAGACACGGTTTTGAAGTCCAAAACATAGATGACTCTGTGCCACCAATATTATTGTGGGTTTGAAAGTGGGAACTAAAAACAGTCAGGGATCCATTGGTGCTTTGCAAGTGATGGCTTAAAAAGAATGTCTCCGATGCATATATGATGAACTTTTATCGGGATGAGCATGTTATAACCATCCTCAGTTTGTCTCCAACTTATGTGGAATGGACAAGAGTGCTGGAGGCTTTGTTTCCAATTCTATTTTTTTTTTCTCATGCTATTCTTGCATTGGGTGGTTATTCTGTTAGAATGAGAGATGGAAGCTGGTGAGTCTTCACAGACAGTGGAACAGATGAGATGAATGGGGTTTTAAGATGTGAGGGATGCTCGTTTCATGTGTAATCCATCTTGAGAATCTTTGCCTGTTAAATTTGATGTCACGTTTTCTCATCAACGTCCGTAAAAAGTTGGCCATTTACATTTTTATGTCTGTTCGTCGCGAAGTTTTCTTTAATAAGTCCTGACACTAGGTGAGTTTTAGAAATTCCCTTTGGGTAAAGAAACTGCAGTATTGACTAGCTTGAATCTGCGCTGTATAATTGAAATGCTTGTTTTGTGCAGGTAATTTGCAAAAGATGTCAGAGACAATGGATTCATTTGAAAAGCAGTTTGTGAACATGGAGGTGCAGGCAGAGTTCATGGAGAGTGCAATGGCTGGGTCAACTTCACTTTCCACTCCAGAAGGAGAAGTAAACAGCTTGATGCAGCAAGTAGCAGATGATTATGGACTGGAAGTCTCTGTTGGCTTGCCACAACCAGCTGCACATGCAGTTCCAACTAAATCATCAGAGAAGGTTGATGAAGATGATCTTTCAAGACGTCTTGCAGAGCTCAAGGCCAGAGGTTGAGATTTCTGAGTTCTATGAGAATGAGATGTCGTTTATGTGAAACATATGTTGGTATGGGGAAATCCTGTTGGATGTCTTGAGAAACTTATTATTCCTATGTAAATGTGCCTGGATTCGAACCCGGGTTCCTATGAACCTTGTGGTATCTAGTATCTACGCTTGTAATGTTAAGACCCAAGTTTTATCTACTCTTTGAGTTTCTGTGTTCGGCTCTACAGTAAGTTGGTTGCATATGCATCTGTCCTGTTTATACTTTGAAGAATTTTACTTAGGCAGATTTGTGGTTTTTAGAGCTTTGGGTTGGGACTTAATACGGTTGATCCAGTATTGTCATGATTTTCATGGTATGGTTCTCCCAAGAGAACACAGATCGGTACCATATCTCTCAACTATTTTCATAGCCTGCGGGAATGTATTATGTAGCTCTAGGCAGTGGATACATCTAGAGACTCTGTATAGGAGGCAGATTTTGAGGAAACGGCCGTCTGCCAAGGACAGGAAAACGTTGTGTGTGAAAAAAGAAAAAAGAAAAAATATCATAAGAGGGAAAAGTCCCTTCATATAGTTGCTGAATAGACCTGCAACTTTTGCCTCGAATCGTACCATCCCAGGAGGAATGTGTTTTTAGTTCTTCGTGCAATGTTTAAAACAGCTAATGTTCTTTCCTCCTTCAATTGGAGATCATTGAATAGATACGGATGCATATTCTTCAGGTCCTACGCGACGATCATCTGTGATCAGGATATACTAGTGCTTGTCCTCTTGCTTCATCGCCATGTAACATATCACCTGTTATTTGGAGGACATGCAATTGCTTTAGGGATTAGATCGCTACCTCTCTTGTCGTCTAAAAATGATCTGTAACATTACATTTCAATTATCCCTACCAAAGGCCAAAAATTTGAGGCAAAAACTCAGAAGAACTTGGCAAATGTCCTTCCTGAAACTTTTGTCAATATCCAAATACGTCCGATGCTAAATCTGACAGAGAAACTAAAGCACTAGGGGCAAACTTCCTAGCAAAGAGGAAACAAAGTGAATAGGGCTGATCGTTGTAATTGCACGAGGAGTTTTCCAGGATTTCTTTGAAAAATTCCTTTGTGATATCGGCCTCGCCAAAAGTAGCGGGGTGGGGACCGCCTCTCGACCAGTCCACCCAAGTGAGGCTTCTATTCGCCAGGAGATCTGGAGATTGGATGGTTAGCATTGTAGGGAAGTAGTGTTCATCCACATAACATGTCGGTCTGCAGAACTTCTTGAACTTAGGGTAGTAGGTTGAATCTTCAATTATGTCTATGGCGAGTTTACGATTCACTTCAAACCACTGAGAACCTTTACGCCACTCAGTGAGGTTGATCTCTGGTGCCATCTTCTTGTTGTAGCGTCCTCTGCCCCAGGAGCTGTCTTCATCAAATGATCCAATGAAGCTGTACCTGGATCGTGATAAGTAACTATAGACAGTGGTGAGGTTCTGGATTGGGATGCACGATTCAGAGACCAGGATGAACCATTCGTTGGACAAGTCAAGCAGGGCATTGGCCAAGAGTCTCCTTTCTGCATCACACATGCTCATCAACCCCCACTCCACCACCTGATCAGCACAAAACAGAGAACACCAAAAGTGCTTTATTGCTTGACTTACAGAAACTACTTTTAGATAGAGTTAGTAGTTGAAGGACCAGATAAGAAGATTATAAAGTATCTGGAAGAATGACATTGACTTGAACCTAAAATAAGATTTGACATGCAATTTTTAAGACAGGTATTAAAAGAAGCATACGCAGAGCATTGACTCGAAGAATCACGTCACCCAGCAGCATGTGCTTTTTCGTGTGCTTTTTCATCGTTCTCTTTGTTCTGATCACCTACTTACCATTTTTCATCAGATAAATGGTGCATAGCCTTCTTAGTGAGAAGAGGCAGCAAAGTCTATCTGAGCTGACCTCTCTCAAATTCCTATCGCAGCATGCTTATGTCTAGTTTCTGTATTTGATTAGTTGACGTTGTTTCCCTCATAAGATCACTTATTCTAATAACACAGAACTAAGCGAAATGGATCTGAATATTTCAATGAAACAAGCACTAAGTTTTCATACAACACTGCAATCTGTAGAATTTCACTCTTCTGCATGATCTATAGTGACCATACAACAAAATTGCAAAGATCACAGCATGTACCTATGTGCCGCCTCAGAGAAACTAAAAGGTGTCCTCCAGGACTTAATAGCTAGTCCAATCACTGATGACCTATGGTCATCAAGAAAGTTCAGATAAGTCGCATTGCTAAGTATAATGCCCAGTTTTATTCTAACCAGCCCATTTTTTCAACATACAATCTTCCCTTGAACAAAATGGAGTTGACCGAAACTTACCACACAAGCCAAAGGGATTTTATAGCTAGGCCTATTCTACAGAGACGCTTTTTGAAATGAAAATATCAGCAATTAGATCAAGCAACCTATGCAAATGCTTTCACAAAGTGGGATAAAGCACTAATGCAAATAAAGCAGGATTCATGAAATGCCAGCAAATTAAAGAGAAACATGAGATTTAGACATTCTGGAGAAGCAAACAGAACTATCAGTGCATTTCAATAAAAGGTGATAACAGCATGAAGCATGTAAATGTAGATGTCAAGTTGCTTAAATTTGCAGTTTATCATCGAGCAAAGGCAGAAGACTGTAAAATTGCAATACCTGGCTCGGGATTTGTCGCTCATAGAACACTGATGAAGGTGGGAATTCAGCAACATACGAAGGTAGCGAGTGCATGTAGATTGAGTACAGCCCTTCATGTCCCTTGAAAAATTTCTCCCAAAGAGGGGCAAACGGCAATGGACCCTTCACCAAGAACATGAAGGCAATCTTGGGAACTCTCTTAAATGGAAACGTCTTCATCAGAGGAACAAAAGATGCCCTCCAAAAGAGCTCCTCATCGCTCATGGCATGTAACAAACTTGACGGGGTGCTAAACCTGCTCTCTATACTAGATGGCTCTTCAAGGCAGAGGAAAGGGCTACTCTTACGTACAGGTTGATCTTGGACTCCGAAGTATCGTATCATGTTCACGCTTAAAATCAACAATCCAAGACCCACTAGCACAAACAACAAGAAATAGTGGAGGAGCCTCCATGGACATGCCCTAGGCTGGTAATTCCTGACTATAGATGAAGGGTCTTTTCCTTCCTCTACAGTCACTATCCTTTGATACATTTTCGACTTGATTTCCAGTCAAAATTCAACCAAGAGATCATAAAACACCTGTGAAAAATATATATCCCTTCTCTAAAAGCTCAATTTTTTGCTCCTAAAAGCAGCAATCTCTAATCAATTAATACCTGCAAACTATCTTTGGTTTCTCTGGTTAGTTCTATCTATTGTACCGAGACCTTTCAACGGATCATGTCTATTTGTACAAAAGGGCAATCGAGCATGAGCTCCAAGACAACAAAAAACAATCTATTAGAAAGACGACTACTTTAACTCTCCCACAAGGAAAAAAGAAAAACCCAGCAACCGTTTCGGCTAAATCAGAAGCCCGCCGCGCAGAAACGTTCGAATCTGATCATCCGAGCTTCTGGGTCGATCTTGCGTAGCAAAGACGGTCAAGAAGAGGAAGCGGAAGAGGCACGGGTCGTGTTACCAAGCAGGGGGGTGTTTATCTTCAGAGAATCAAGATTTGGACCGGCGGCGGCCGTGGAAGAAAGCCAAGATCAGCTTCGGTTCTCGAGCAGTTGATGTTGACTGGAGGAAGGCCGTGCCCTGTGGATCCTGGCGTGCGTGCCGTTCGGGTCGTGACGTCTAGCGAGGAGGTTAAGTTTGAAACTTCTAGGGACGTTGCGCTAACGGGTCAAGTCAAACGAAGCTGAAGAGGCTGAAGAGAGAGAGAGAGACAGCCTGTCCTAGATCGCTTCTCGTTGCTTGTCAGATACTTCTTTACTCTTTCTCGCTGCTTGTCAGATACTTCTCTCTCTCTCTCTCTCTCTCTCTCTCTCTCTGCTCAGGAAAATTCCTGGGCTTCTTCCCTGCCTCCATTGGTTCAATCACCAATGGGCTGGCCGTCTGGTTTGCGGTGCTTTGCCTAGATTGGTCCAAGGTGGGGACGAGTCGAGTCATAAATGCACAGGGAGCTTGATATCTTGTTCCTGTCCACAAAGGGTTTTTTTTTTTTTTTTTCTTTTTTTCAAACCCTTTTTCCTAGAATATTCCATTTCTATTTTTATATAAAAATGATCCATTAATTTTTTACCCAATATATAATATAGTTCATAAACTTTAAATTTATTTAATATGATCTCAAACCTTTAGTTTAATGTGTAATGTCATCATTGATTTTTTTTTGTTTAATATGGTTCATAAACTTTATTACGTGTTCAATTTAGTTCTTGAATTGTATGAAAATATTCAAAATATTCAATGTTGTTATTTTATTAATTCAAATTCATGATCAATATTGAATATTTTAAAATTGAATATGCATAAAAATCCAAGGATTATATTGAATAT
The DNA here is from genome assembly GCA_014182515.1 of Eucalyptus microcorys. Taxonomy (NCBI): domain Eukaryota; kingdom Viridiplantae; phylum Streptophyta; class Magnoliopsida; order Myrtales; family Myrtaceae; genus Eucalyptus; species Eucalyptus microcorys. Next base: position 31,169,079 of record CM024571.1, read on the forward strand.
TGAATTAAATTTTAATGACTATTTATGTTATTGTTTTTGTAATGCTAAATAATTGTTAACTCTGATCATGGGATCTTAATCTATAACTTTGTGATAATCTCAATACGCATTATTTTCTTGTTAGGTTTTTAATTTCCCAAAAGAAAAATTACTCGTAGCAAGTTCCTTCGTTAAGATAAGATATTCAAGCATTAAGATGCCTAATCTCTAGAAATTCTCGATGGCTTTTTTATTTCGTTATTACTTTATAATCTCTAGTTAACACCTTCTAGGGCTCCATTTACTTCACTGAAAATGAATAGTTTTGAAAAATAATTTCTTAAAAATAATCGTTTACATCACTTATAATTAATTAATGAAATATTTTTTTATGATTGATAAGAATTCATGTTTAAATATTTTTTGTGAGATATTTTTCGATCGTTTATTTTTATAAGCAACCATTTAATAAATTATTTTCTAAATCGTTCATTTTTCGCGAAATAGACGCACTAATTAGACTAACTAGAGATGCCCAATGGGCTTCTCCTAAACGGGCTTCACATTTTCCCCGGCCGGAGCCCGAGCCCGCCCATTTAACTGGCATGCGAACTACCGAAAATGCCCTCTATCCTCCTCGATTCATCGTCCCTCCACAAAACGAACATTTCGCAGTCTCTCCCACCACCGCATTCCCCACAATGCCGGTGACCGCCGCCGACCGCCGCCGCCGCCGTCCCCGCTCACTCCTTCAAACTTATCCCGACCGCTCTCTTCCCTCGCTCCATCCTCCGCCGCCTCCGCTTCGCCACCACCGCCGCCGCCGCCGCCGCCGCCTCCGTCCCCTCCTTCGAAGACCCCCCTCCTCCTCCTCCGCAACAGGAAGCTCGCTCCGCCTCCTACTTCCCTAAGAAGAACCAGACCCTCGAGTTGGAGTGCGAGAGCCTGGCCTACAAGGGCAAGGGCGTCTGCAAGGTCTCCGGCACCGGCTTCGTCGTCCTCTGCGACCGCGCCCTCCCCGGCGAGCGCTTCGTCGGCCGCGTCACCCGCAGGAAGGGCAACTACGCCGAGGTTTTGTTTTTCATCCCTTTCTACCTCGCTGGATTCAGCTCGGAAAGTTTCGTGAAGTTATAACTCCGCGAGGCGTGTCCGGAAATGCGCAGGTGACCAAGTTGAGGACGATATCTCCGCACCGGGACGGCGTGGATGCCCCCTGCGAGTATGCATCGTACTGCGGAGGGTGTAAGACGCAGAACTTGCTGTACGAGGCTCAGGTCAGGGCCAAGGAGCAGCAGGTCCGCGAGCTGATCGTTCACGTCGGGAAATTTCCCGATAATGATCCGGAGTTTCCCGCGATGATGAAGCCCATCGTTCCCTGCGATATCCAGTTCCACTATCGGAACAAGGTTGGCGGCCGATGTTGCACCTTCTTGTCCCTTGTCATTATGCTGCACTGGTTTTTTTTGTCTTGTTGGCATCTGAATTCTAATCAGTGTTTAACTAATCACAAATTGTGTAAGCCCTTCCCACTAAGCAGGGTCAGCTAAATGATCAGATATTGTTTCTTGAGCTGTAACTTTCATGAAATCGGGATTCCTTGCTTGTGAGTTTTCCTAATTTTCCCATCTATCGGGAGCTGTGTTCTGCGGATGCAACCTTTAATTCGACTTCAAGGATCACCATGCCATGCTCTGTTGGTGTGTGTGTAATTTCGAACCACAACAATGTCATTGGGCGATACAGTTATTCTTTTCTAATTACGAAGTTTATGGGGTCCAAGTTTTGGCATAAGGTTACTGCACTATCTGTGCAATATCATTATCTTGATCACATAAGACTCTGACAAGCCTTGTTCCATCTCTGAGTGAATCTTTGTTCTTGGCATGATCTTCTGACGGTGCTATTGCTTTCACAGATGGAATTTTCATTTGGCTCTCAAAGATGGTTGCCACGTGAGTTGTTTGAAGAGGATCGTGAAGATACTGAGAACCATGCTTTGGGACTGCATGCACCGGGCTTCTTTGATAAGGTCCTGAATGTCAACAAGTGCTTACTACAAAGTGACCCTGCTAACAAGGTATGCTACAAAGATAGTTGAACCTTGAAATGGATTCTTTTTATATGATTAACCATTACTGTTGAATCAAATATAAAGTAAAAAGAAGCCACAGCCTACCATAGAAGGGGCAAATTAAATCCACTTATGAGTCTAGCCAGAAGGGAGTCGTCAGCTCTACACATAATGAGACATTTACGTGCTTGTAGTATAACTACTCTTATCCGACAAAAACATTCGACACCTTGCAATTTATCTTCCTTCTATGCTCATCTGGGGGCATGTTTTCTCTTTCAATTAGCTGCCAGATATAAGTTTACAGTTGCTGAATCTCTTTTGTGATTGATCTCCTTCTAAAATAATTGCTCTTCATGTGGTTATTTGCTTTGAACTGTTGAGATTTATTTTGCTGATTAAACTGACAAAATTAAGAACTCTTTATTTAATGCTCAAAGACTTCTTTCCTTTTTGCATTTCTGCTTGTAGGTTCTTGCAGCTATACAAGACTGCTGGAGAGATCCCCAACTAGGTTTGTCTCCTTATGATGTCCACTCTCATGCTGGATTTCTTAAGCATCTAATGCTTAGAACTGGGAGGTAGGGGCTGTAGTGTAAAAGCTTTTTCACTTGTAATAGTTTGTGACCAGGATCTAAGCATGGCATAGTTAGTTTTTAAAGATAAATGTTTTACAGTTGATTGACAATGAATAATGAGATTGTCAATAAAGAAATTGGTAGATCGCACACTGTCCAAGCTTCACCTGCAACCTCAGTTAGATTCTGGTATGGTACCCTTTTTCGATAGTGGGAGATCAAGTGCTCTCTTTCGCATCCAAGGAACAGATCGTAGAGATGTTTTTCCTTTGGGAAGCAGAGGAGTGATATGATCAGTTTGCTTGCAACCCTAATTTTACATTCCTTTTCCCAATTTTTCTTCTTATATTAATCGACACAATCAATTAATGCAATGAATTCAAATTAAGTTTCTCTTTTCTGTCTATAAGTGGGTATGAACAATAATTTTTCTTCCATTATCTAGTAATTTAGATAGCTGCATGCCGTATAAAGCCACTTAAGCGCAAAAGTTGGTTCTAGTTTCCACAGAAACGCAACTGGAATTCAGTGAATTTGTCTGAATTATATGTATCATAAAATTTTTCAACAGTTTCGCTGTGTTAAAATCCTTATATCTGTAGGGTAATTTGTTTTGGATTCCCTATCTTTATTAGCGTTCATATATGTTCAGGGACATTGAGACTGGTCAGCCGGAGGTCATGGTTAATTTCGTGACATCATCTTACAAGCCCGAGTTGCTGAAACCCTTAGTAGAGAAAATTACATCTTTCCCTGAAGTGGTTTGTTGGCCTACTCTTCTATGCTAATTGAATGAGCATTTCATTTTTTTATTAGGTTGAGTAGGGGAACTTTCCAACATAGGTGAATTATGTTTAGAGTATCCGGTTTGCTAAAAACCATGGCCAACACACTGGATAAATGTCTCCATTAAAGAGTATCCGGTGGTCAGTCTTGATCAAATAAAAAATATATATCCAGTGATAATGGTTCTGCATATTTCTGTCATCGGGATTTCTTTTCTTTGAATGGTTTGGATTTTCTTTTTCACTTATGTAAGAAGTTCAAAGAGATCAAATAATTCACGTTTTTTAAAATACTTAAGTAGATGCTAAACTGAATTAGTGGCATAATAGTCTGTTGCAAGCAAGAGTCAACTATCTTCTGCATTCTTTCTTTTTCATTATAAATATTAGGCTAGAACAGCACTCAGTGGCCCTTCCTCTGGTGCCAAGTTTTTGTGATTGCAATTTTTTTTATAGTTTATTTAAGATAATTTATACGAGTTAGTTTATACCTGTAAATGGCAGGTAAGTATTGTTAATAATGTGAATACTTCAGTGGGTAATACATCTGCTGGAGAGGAGGAATACACTTTGCATGGGAAATCTACCATCACAGAGACATTGAGAGGGCTTACTTTTCAAATTTCTGCCAATTCCTTTTTTCAGACAAATACTTGGCAGGTATCAACACATGATCAGATCAGTGTATTGCTAACTCCTCATAGCTTCCATTATCTTGTAAAAAATCCTAGTGTTTTTTTCTTCTTTTCGAAAATTTCTAAGACCTGGTGCACTTCAGGCTGAGGTTCTCTATAAACTTATTGAGGAGTGTGCGGGTCTTAGAGGAGATGGCTCAGAAATTGTGCTAGACCTATTCTGTGGAACAGGCACCATTGGTCTGACACTTGCCAGAAGGTACAGATATTTGTCCATTGTGGTAATTATGTAAAAGAACTTGACCAATCTGAGACTGTCTTTTTCAGGGTTAGACATGTTTATGGTTATGAGGTTGTTGCTCAAGCCATTTCTGATGCTCATCTGAATGCCAAGCTCAATGGTATCAGCAATGCAACATTTATCCAAGGAGATCTCAATAAAATCGATGCAAATTTTGGCAGCAACTTCCCTAAACCAGATATTGTCATTTCGGGTATCTCTTAAATTTTATAATCGAGTCTTTGTTGGTTGGCTTAAAGATTGTTTCACATCTGCAATTTTTCTTTTTTGGTGTTTATGTTCTCTGCAAACAAGTAGTATCTTTCAGGATAATTTTTGTAGGTATATAAACTTCACTAAGCAGAGCTTCTCTGTAAGTACAAATAATTTTTCCCACTGTTTTACTGGATGAATACTGCAGATCCAAATCGGCCAGGCATGCATCTGAAGTTAATTAAGTTTCTGCTGAAGCTCAAGGCTCAGCGTATTATTTATGTATCTTGTAATCCAGCTACCTGTGCACGTGACCTTGAGTACCTTTGTCATGGGGTGGTATGTATCAAGTCCATCCAACCAGTTCCTCTTTTTTGTAGCTGTCTATAGCTTAATCCTGTGTCTTTGCAGAGAGAACAAAACATAGAAGGGTGTTACAAACTAAAAAGTGTACAGCCTGTAGACATGTTCCCACACACTCCCCACATCGAGTGTGTGTGCCTACTGGAGCTCTGTTGATGGTGTTTTCTCAACTGCAAAACTACAAAGATCTCTCGCAGTAGGTATGTTCTCCAGGAGACGACACCGGTTTTTTCTCTACCATCTTTTCAGAAGTATATTTCCTTCTTCAGGGACAAAAAGATACTTGCACATTTTCAATTCTTCTGTCACTTAAAAAACTGCTTGAGAACTAAGTTAGAGGACATTGGTGGGTGCGCTTTGCAGATGTGGATGTAGGATGCTGGCCCAGAGAATTCTTCACTTTAATCGGTACCACTGATGTAATCGGTTTGGGAGGAGAGATGGTCAATGAAGAACCTGATGTCATCATATGACACCACAAATGGGGAGCCGCCGTTTTCCTTCTAAAGGCTTTAGAAAAGCATCCTTTTTCTGCCATCTTAAATTCAGTGCTGCCTATTATAGAGAGAGCGATGCAGAGAATCCTGCGAAGTACGTGTCAAGAGTGGAATGCTATGATTTACAGATCAGCGAGCCACCTCCGTTGCATATGGATTCCATTTTTATCACGGGTGTGCTGGATTGTCTTCTACAGTATGCTTCTCCTGACCAGGATAAGGAGATATACGGACATAACAAGTTTTCAGAGATCTACATGGAAACAACTGCAGCCACCTAGTTTAGGATTGCTTGAGTTAAAGAAGATTGTTACTAATTCGGCAATTTATTAATACCTTCACTCCAGTATTCCCCTGGAATTAAGCATCCATTTTGAACCTTCTTGGGGACCATTTCAAGCCCACTTTTGATCTGTCGATTCTCAAGAATCTCTTAATAAGAATGTTCTCTTCTATATCCTTATTCAATTTCTTATTGTGCTAAAGGTAATTTACTATCCGTTTACTAATTGATTAAAGGATGAAAAATCTGATATCCATGTGGCCTTTAGAATAAGGTGATACACTTATGGAAATCACTTTCTCCCTTTCATTTCATCTACTAGAAGGAAATCAAATGAACACGGAAAGCCTGTCTTGAACATTAATTAATTGCTTTCACGTGCAGAACAAGAATTGATGGCTGCTATTCACATTCCAATTGCATTTATGCTTAGAGAAACATTCTCTACTGGAGTAACTAGAATCTGATTCCATCTTTTCTAAGTAATATAGGATGCTATATGATAGGAGAATTCGAGGCAAGGACATTCAATACATGTAAGGATTCTCATTTTCTCATCTCCGGGAAATCTGTTCTGCAATGGCAAATGCAAGCTGTGTCAGAACTCTTACAAGTTCGGTGATTAATAATCACTGTGACTATGCTGAGCAATGGGCTTGCTCTAATGATGCTCCTTGTATCAGATAGAGGGACAGATCTTGTTAAGCCTAAAGGGGCAGTAAAAACCATTGAGGTCATTCTTAGCACTGCTGCCTGATGCTACTTCATCTTTCTCTTTTTGACTTTTTTTTGTCTTGGATGATCTACGGGAAATAAAGGAATAAGTTCATAAGATCAAGCTGCCGAGTCTTGAAGAGAGTGAAGTGATCGATTGTATTGATATCTTCAGGCAGCCTGCCTTTAATCATCCACTTCTCAAGAATCACACAATCCAGGTTCTTTTCCTCCTCATTTTGACCCATTTCCTGCACTAGGATTAGCTGAGCTACTGTACTTCCTTGTCCCTCCTAATATTTGTTTGCAGTGAGCTGCTAACTTTTCGAAACCAGCCATGACAATATGCATATACCTTAACATTGAGGACCACCATATAGCTTTTGTGAAAGAGCGTAGTTCTAATTTATCTGTTGTCAAGGAAACTCGGAATGTTTTACCCAGGACCTATGTTACTTGTCCTTCCTCAGAAATTTTTACCGAGTTTACTGAACAAAAGTTGAAGCGTGCACATTTTTGGCTATAGATGAAACCAAGCTTACTTCTGAAAGGAAATGGAACAGAACATTTAGGAGGTGCTCTTAGTCAGGTTTGGTGGAAATATGGGGAATGCCATGAAGTAACAATTCCCATCGGAAGACAGCAAAAGTACGACAGTCATAGAATCGTACCATTTGCTCCCCAAGTGAAGAGATTCTCAGAGCCAGTATGAATTCAGTGCTCCCCCTGGGCATGAAGTACGTGCAATCCAGACGCAACTAAGGCTCCATCACATTGATTTTGAGTTTGTTTTTAAAGTTAAATGTTTACATAGCTGTTAGTGCACTTCCTAACGAGTCTGTTATATATTAGATAGTGCGCTGTAGTTTCGGTGACCAATGGCAACTACTTTGAAGCACATGCATCAGTTGGTGTGTGGAATCCCGCAGTAGAAGATTCGGAACAAAGTGTCTCCCAAATTTGCCTCTCATCTCGCCTTGGAGATCATGCAAATACTATTGAGGCCGGATGAATTATGTATTGATAATATCTTTAAAAAGCATTTCTTGGCATAATTAGCACTCTGCATGTGTGTGAAGATGAGTAACTTTCTTCTCTCTCTTTTCTTTCTTTGTTCCCGGTGGATGCAGATTCTAGTTTTGGCATACGGACAAGGGTTTTCATATATTGGACCGCGAGTTCTTAATAATTTCAAACTTGCAAGAGTCAGGACCAAAACTTGACATGTCTATGTTGGATGGATTCTAGGCCAATGACTATCAAGACACCGGTTGTTACAATCTTGATTGTCCTGGGTTCGTGCAAGTCGATTGTAAGGTCGCTCTTGGATCTCCTATTCAACCTATATCCATCTATAGTGGACAGCAACGTGACATATATTTGTCGATAATCAAGGTAATGTGCAGTGAGAACCATCTTTCAGGTGACATAAAACAACCTCAAGGCTGAAATGCATAGCCTATCCCAGACTGTCTCCATTTCTTCTTCTTGTCAGAACTTACATATTCAAAAGAAATGCATGCGCATACTTTCATTATTCTATCTCTTGACCAAAAGAAGAATTTCAGAATCAAGACAGTGGGTATTGGTGGCTGCGCATTGCGAATGTCGATTTGGGATACTGCCCAGAGAAATATTCACTCTCGAGCCAATGTCATTGGCTGTTCGCTGGCTGCTTGTCTGTAGTGAGGCAAAGTTTGGGTTTTCGAAGACATTTCCAAAGTTATGAAGTTGAGTTAGGGCAAAGCTGGAAGAAAAAAAGTCTATTTGCATTTCGGAGATGCAACATTCCCACATATTTTCGGACTTGTCTTGAGCTAAAGCCCTTTAGAGATTTTGGGGAAGCAATTGCATAACTCAAAACTATCTAAACATTTTGCCAAACCGCATTTATAATTGCCGAAAGAGTTTTTGAGCCCCAAAGGGCTTTGCAAATGCTAAACCAAAGGCACTCAAAGTTCGTTTGCAATTTACATCCATATTTGCTAAAAGAAGAATCATTTTCTTCCTTGTGCTAATTGGTAATCCACGTGGACCATCAATGTTGATTTATGGGATTCGGGTTTAAGGTCAACTAAGCGGATACACATTAGGTGTATATGACGAATCACATTGTCTTGTCCCATTTTGAAAAAAATACTCTAATCTGTTCTTCAATGGCGATGGTAACTTCACGGATGCATCTTTTCAAATGGTTGGTTTTGGTGATAAGTAATATTAGTACGATAAGCGATGGGCGTGCTCAATATGTTACACGGTTGACTCCAAACATGAAGCGGCTCAATCTGAGCGGGAATGACCTCCGCATTACGGCCTAGACGTCATGAAGTATGTGCGAATACATCGAGATAAGACTTACTGTGGCGTTGATTTTGAGTTGGACTTTTGTTTATGCGTCGATTCTCAAGTTTCACTTCATTATGAGTTTGCTATGCATTGGTCAGTATGCTCCAATAGGTTTGACCCATGCATCTTCTTGGGAGCTCGTGCAACAATTAATGTGTGGAATCCTACAGTCATATTTCGAGAATGCAATTTCTTTCAAATTTGGCTCACATCGGGCGCTGAATAGAATATGAACACCGTGGAGGCTGGATGGATGGTAAGAACTTAGAATGATGAAATCTGAAGATTTTAGAATGATTGGCATTCTAAATGTGTGTAGATCATTTGGGAAATGCAACATTTCAAAATATATCCGGACATGTTTTGGCTAGAGGCCATTGCATCTCCCCAAAGCAATCCAAATAAAACATCAAAGGACAGTTGCATTTGTCGAAGGGGCTTTTGAGGGCTCAGGGTTTTGCAAATACTGAACTAAACGCACTCATAGGAGATAAGTAATTTGTGTTTTTATTATAGGTCCATACACCCAGCAAGCAGGCAAAGATTTTCTCATTTTCGACCATGAGTTATTAGCTCTGTTGAGCACTTACAATTCACCAAACTTTCACAAACATATCAAACATTGACATATTTTTCTTGGGTGGACTTTGGAGAGATGGCTGTCTTATTCCCTGCTACAATCTCGACTGCGATGGAATCTAACTGGAAAGTAGCATATTTGTTCCAGGCTCTCTGCTTATACCGGTCTCCGCCTATGGCGGACAGCTATAAGACATAACTATAGCCATAACGAAGGTAATGGAAAATTTTTTAGGTAAATATTCATGGGATACAATCCGAGTTTTTTTTTGTCTTTTAACAAAAATATTTCATGATCAAGTTACAGGAGATTGGTTGCTGCGCATTAAGGACGTGAATGTAGGATTCTGGCCCAAAGATCTCTTCACTTCTGCAGGTGGCCCTGCCGATGCAATTCAATGGGGCAGAGAGATAGTCAACACAAAATCGGGTGGTCGCCGTACATCGGCACAAATGGGGAGCGACCATTTCCCTTTTAAAGGCTTTGGAAAGGTGTCCTTTTTCCGCAATCTTAAATTGCTCGACGGATTCATTGAGACTTGAGAGAGAACCGGGGAATGTGGAGACGTATGAGGCCTGAATGCTATGACTTGCTTCTCAACGTGGACTGGCCAAGTGAAGTAGGAGTCAATTTCTATTATGGTTGCCCTGGATTTTCAGCTTGGTGTGCGGAATAGTGAACATTTCATGACGTGCTTTTCCCTTTTCTTTTCGTACCCTAGTAAAAATGGCTTTGTCAAATGTTTAGCACTAGCAGTGAGAACGCCAATGCTTTTGAAAGTAGGTACTGCTAGGTGGTTTGATGTACTGAATTTTCTTAAAGTCACACATGAACTGGTAATTATTCTGAAAAGAGAGATTTGGCCATAATCACACTTAGATTACAGCTCCTTCTTTTGCCTAAACACAAGTATTGTTCACTATGGACAAGGTGTAGTATGTACTTAAATATTACATTTACTACAGGCGATTAATTATTAGATGTAAAGGCTACAACTCGACTAAGTAGTAATTGACTTGTGACGCAATATGACATGACTTGCTAACATATTATTTCTCAAAAAATAAACAATTATGATATGTTTAGACACGTTTATTAATTGTATATGTTTTTATATACGTGATAAATTATCATTTTTTAAATTAATTTGATTCAAATCTACAAATAAATAATAAAAAAGAGCCTATAATGAATTTACACTAAAAATATTAATCTACTTTTTTTTTTTTTTTATTTATTCATTGATTCAATTTGAAACATTCAACTACTTTCCATTCCAATAATCCATAATTTGGAGAAAAAAACAAACAATCCACATTTTGCATTCAAATTTGACATGTAACAATAAGTAAAAAGGAAAAATAATGATCCACATTTCACCGTCTAAAGATAGAGTTTCCCTTCTCCCTTTCTTTTTTTTTTTTTTTTTTATACTTTTATATATTTACATTTTGACTTATTTTTTAAAATTTTTTAAAATTGACCTGTGCATGTCAGAATCGCACATCAGAGGATTCCAGATTTGCATGTTATTGATGTGTCGGGAGAGTTGATTACATATTGAACACGTGTCGAGGACACAGACATGGAGGCTCTGAAGAGCGGCCACGCTTCCTAGCTGGTTCTCTGCGCAGTCATCATAGAATGACATGAATGGGGGAGCGACCACTTTCCTGTAGAGGAATTCGGGAAAGCAGCTCACTTCCAGTCTTTGCAATTCTTGACGGCAGCCACACTTGGAGAGATGCAGCGGGCTTAACACCGTACATGACTAACCTATTGTGCTATGACATATATGCCGGCGTGGACCCCACGAGCCCGGGACATACATCTTTCATAGGGTAGGTTCTTGGACTTTCGGCACAGTGGGTGAGGATGCTAAACTTTAGCATTTGTGAACGAATAAAGAATAGTCCTCGAATGATAAGCAGATTATAAGGTGATGCGTTTCTTTTCTCAAAAATAAAGAATTTCGATACGTTCCGATACGTTATATATTAAATATATTTTTATATAAATCATAAATAAATAAATAATAAAAAGAGTCTAGAATTAATTTACACTAAAAATATTAATTCAACATTTGTTAATAGTAGTCATTATTTTAATTTGACAAATTTAATTGCATTCCATTACAATAATACATAAAATTTAGAGGGGAAAAAACATTGTTTAAAGGAAAAATGCTAAGGTAGTATTTTTAAATTTATTTATTTATTTATCCTATGTGGCATTTTTTATTACTTTTTTCATAGTAATTTTTTTTAAAAAAAAAAAGCTAAAATAATTCTAATAAAGCAAAACTGAAAAAAAGAAGAAGAAGAGAGGCACGATCATTGTTGGGCACGCTGCTGCCCTTGTCAGTGGAGTGCCTAGCCACCGTCGGAGGGGCCGGGGAGGTGGCGGAGGGGGGACGACCCTCGCTAGGCCCGAGCGAGGGCGCGGTGTCACCTAGGTTTAGGTGAGCCTTGCTCGGGCCTTAGTCGAGGCATCGCCCAAATCTGGGCGAGCCTCGCCAGCCCCTGCTTGGCCAACAATGGCCTCGCCCGAGGTAGTGAGGGTTGCCCCCCACCTCTGCCGCCTAGGGCTGACGAGGTTGCCAACCCCCTTCAAAGGTGGCAGCGACATAGTAGCGACACTTGACCACCAGCCTTATCTCTTTTTTTTTTTGGTTGTATATTTACATTTTGATTCCTCAAGTATTGAAAATTTTAGAATCCCGTGTGTGTCGGAATTCCGGACTCACGTGTCGGAGTGTGTCAAAGAGAGTTGAGCACGTGTCGGATTTTTCAACACTCGTTGATTGCGTGTCGGATACATGTTGGAGTGTCGGACACGACACGAGGGCTCCCATAAAGTGTCAGCACTACATAGATCCCCACTACTTCTCGCACGTTAATCCATGAAGTTGTTGATTCGTATCGATCCCATGTTTCAATGGAATCGTTTTATAATAGTCTTGTTCCTAGAATTTATGTAGGTAGATATAATTCCCATTGATTAAGTCTTCTATTGAAGTCTGTCCCCTAGTTTCTCTTGAAGCTCTCCATGGTTAAAATTGCTATTGAGGTCTAGACGGCCACTCCAAAATGAGTAATTTTTCCACTCATGAAAGTTGATCTGTTTTTTTTCTATTCATCTTCCCATCTTCGGAAGGGAAAGGATTATGGTACGTATGTCAACGTTTCTATTTCAGGAAACTATTTTTTTTTTCAGAAATAGTTTTTTTTTTTTTTTTTCTATTTTTACTCCAGGAAAAATTTCTGAGTAAAATAAGATATTTGGTAATTATACAAAATTTCTATTCTTGGAATAGAAAAAAAAAAAAGAAATGCATTTGGTAAAAATTTATAAATTTTTGTATTTATTTGTTTTTTATTTTTACTCACGGACTGCCGATCGTTGTTGCACGACCGCCGCACGACTGTCGCACGACCGCTGCACGACCACTGACCGTTGCCGGTGGTGGCCAGTGAGATGTGGGCGGCGGTCCTGCAGTGGTGTTTGGCAGCGACGGTCTGCGGTCATGCAGTGACAGGTAGTGGTTGTGCGGCGGTTGGCGATGGCAGGCTGCCGGCGGACAGTGGCGGTCGTCGGCCGGTGAGCCGTGGGTGGTGGCCGGTGGGCTACGAGCGGCGGCAACTGTTGTCAGCGGTTAGCTACCGATGGTGGCCGCAGGAGGCAGGAGGTGGTTGACGGTTGGCAGGCGGCCGGCGGTGGCCGCAACAAGGAAGAATAACAAAAGAAAAATAGAAAAGAAAAAAAAAACTTATTTTTATAAATTGTTTCTGGATACAAGAAGCTACTTTTTTTTTTTCTTATTTCTGTTTCAAATCTATTCCCCAGCCACTTTTCTATTACGGGAAATAGAAAAATAAGTTGGCGTTATCAAATAGATTTCCGTTCTTTTTTTTGTTCCGGGGAATAAAAGAACAGAAATTGGGAAAAATAGAAATGTTACCATACAGGCCCTAAGTCTCCCATGCCTATCTCCATTCCATTACCAATTCTCGAACATTTCTTCTCGCTTGCAGAGTCAGTTTTGCGATTTACATCCAGATTTGCTCAAAGAAGAAATTTTCTTCATCGTGGTAATGGTAATCCACGCGGACTGTATTAATGACGATTAGGTCATCCAAGGGGATACGCGTTATGCATAACATAAATAAGAGCATTGCCTTGGCTCATTTTAAAAAGTACTCGACTCTGTTCTTCAATGGCGATAGTGAGTTCACCAATGCATCTCTTCAAATTGTTTGTTTTGATCTTAAGTACCATTGCTACGGTAAGTGATGGGCGTTCTCCATCTGTTACACGGTTGATTCCAGACGAGAAGTGGCTCAATCTGAGCAGGAATGATGCATTACCGGAGGGAATTGCCGAGGTATGTGAAAATGCATCGCTTTAAGACATACTGTGTCTTTGATTTTGAGTTTTTTTTTTCCCGGTTTATGCGTTGATACTGAAGTTTCACCTTTTTATGACTTTTGTTAGAAATAAGAGAGAAGATCTTGGAGCTGATTCTGATTATGATTGATTTCTCTAGATCATTGATTAGTGTAGTAAATAGGAAATAGTGATTCATGTATGTTATCTTTCCTATTTCATTCTTTCATTTTTACATTATAAGTGGTGCAATGTACTTGCATACAATAGAAACTTTTCCCAAATCTCTTTTCCCTTTCTGTCATGGTATTAGAGCCTTTTCACCCTGGCGTAGCTTCCGCAACCCTAGAATTTCCATCGTTTTTCTTTTGATATGTTGCTATAAATTTCTTCCTATAGAACAAATCAGCAAAGCGATTAGGAATTCGTTTTTTATACCATGGCAAAGGATAAGAATATTGCAAGTTCCTCGATAAAGGATTCTCCACTCCAGAATCAAACGCCCTCACCATCTGATCAAGTCGAATCAATTGATCAAGAAGGGTAGATTGATAACACCAACGATGTTTCTGCCCTTGCTCTAGCGTAAATCCCTGGGCCAACTCACTGGCCCTCAGTCCAGTAGTATCCCGCACAGTACCAGTGGGCCACTAGGCCAGGACAAATCCCACCTCCGTATGGGACCGACTAGATCGGTGAGTCGGGCCAGACAACTGCAGGTCACAGACTCAGGTCAATATCGGGTCAGGGAACGGAGCCCTACCTGGTTCAACACGCACTCATGCCTTACCCATTTCCCTTCAATGGCGGCGGCCGCTCGGAGCTTGGAGATCTGCTCTACACATCGCCGGCAAATGGACCGGAGCTATGCCTAATCAACCAACAACTTACCGGACCGGCGAACTACCATTCTTGGGCACGGGACCTTCGGCGGGTCCTTGTCACTAAGGACAAGGAAGGGTTTATCGACGGAGTTGTGCCTTACCCGACGGAGGAGCGATTGCAGAGGCACTCGCGACAATGCAACCAACTGGTATGCACTTGGATCAGGAACTGCTTGGCACCCGAAGTTGTGGCTAGCCTCCCTCTAACAGAAGATTTGAAGACGTTCTGGGAAAACATACAAGAAATGTACAGGAAATTAGATCGGGCAAGATTATTCTTGTTGACCCAGGCCTTGTTCTTATTAAAACAGGGCAACCTTTCGGTCACAGCATGTTTCAACCGGTTATCAGCCTTGTGGAACGAAATCGAAGCGGCATAAGAAAAATTGGAGGGGCCGGAGGCCACTCTCCGACAGTATCGTGCGATTAAGGAGAAAGAAAAGACGACTAGATTTTTCCTTACCCTAAATGAAGCATACGCGACGTTCTGATCGCAAATGCTTGTGATGGAACCCCAACCGTTGCTCGGGTGAGCCTCGTTGCCCAGCGTGAGGCCGCCTTGTGGCCATTGGCGAGGTGGTCGGTCGCCGAGGTCCGGCGACCGGCTGGAGGAAGAAGAGGAGAAGAAAAAAAGAAAAAGAAAAAAAAAAGAAAAAAAGAAAAAGAAAAAAGAAAAAAGAAAAAATATTATTAAAAATTGTCTATGTCAGCACCAATCAAGCCACGTCAGCCGATCGGCGTCCAGTCAGCAAAATCCGGCCAAAATTGACTGGAAAAGACTGAATTAGCACAACGTAAAAATATTTAGGATTAAATTGGCACAAAAAAGGTTTAGGACTAAATCGGCACACAGACAAAATGTTTAGGATTTTTTTGGCACTTTTCCCGACTTTGGAGAGATGGCTGTCTTACTTCCGGATACAATCTCGACTGCGATGGAATCTAACTGGAAAGTAGCAGATTTGTTCCGGGCTCTCTGCTTATACCGGTCTCCGCCTATGGTGGACAGCTATAAGACTTAACTATAGCCATAACGAAGGTGATGGAAAAATCTTTTAGGTAAATATTCATGGGATACAATCCGAGTTTTTTGTCTTTTAACAAACATATTTCAGGATCAAGTTACAGGAGGTCGGTTGCTGCGCATTAAGGACGTGAATGTAGGATTCTGGCCCAAAGATCTCTTCACTTCTCCAGGTGGCCCTGCCGATGCAATTCAATGGGGCAGAGAGATAGTCAGCACAAAATCGGTTGGTCGCCGTACATCAGCACAAATGGGGAGCGGCCATTTCCCTTTTAAAGGCTTTGGAAAGGTGTCCTTTTTCCACAATCTTAAATTCCTCGACGGATTCATTGAGAGAGACCCGGAAAATCTATAGACGTATGTAACAAGACCTAAATGCTATGACATACTTCTCAACGTGGACTGGCCAAGTGAAGTAGGAGTCAATTTCTATTATGGTTGCCCTGATTTTCAGCTCAGTGTGCGGAATAGCGAACATTTCATGACGTGCTTTCCCTTTTTCTTTTCGTACCCTAGTAAAAATGGCTTTGTCAAATGTTTAGCACTAGCAGTGAGGACGCCAATGCTTTTGAAAGTAGGTACTACTAGGTGGTTTGATGTACTGAATTTTGTTAAAGTCACACATGAACTGGTAATCATTCTGAAAAGAGAGATTTGGCCATAATCACATTTAGATTACAGCTCCTTCTTTTGCCTAAACACAAGTATTGTTCACTATGGACAAGGTGTAGTTTGCACTTAAATATTACATTTACTACAAGCGATTAATTATTAGATGTAAAGGCTACCATTGGACTAAGTAGTAATTGACTTGTGATGCGATATGACATGACTTGCTAACACATTATTTCTCAACAAATAAAAAATTTTGATATATTTGGACACGTTTATCAATTGTATATATTTATATATACGTGATAAATTATCATTTTAAAGATTATTTCAATCAAATTAATTTGTTTCAAATTCACAAATAAATAATAAAAAAGAGCCTAGAATGAATTTATACTAAAAATATTAATCTACTTTAAAAAAAAAAATATTATTCATTGATTCAATTTGAAACATTCAACTACTTTCCATTCCAATAATCCATAATTTGGAGAAAAAAACAAACAATCCACATTTCACTTTCAAATTTAACATGTAACAATAAGTAAAAAAGAAAAATAATGATCCACATTTCACCATCAAAAGATAGAGTTTCCATTCTCCCTTTCCTTTCTTTCTTTTTATATTTTTATATATTTACATTTTGACTTATTCATTGAAATTTTTTAAAATTGACCCGTGCGTGTCAGAATCGTATGCCAAGATTCCAGATTTGCATGTTATTGACATGTCGGGAGAGTTGACTACATGTCGAACACGTGTCGAGGACACTGACATGGAGGCTCTAAAGAGCGGCCACGCTTCCTTGCTGGTTCTCTGCGCAGTCATCATAGAATGACATGAATGGGAACGACCACTTTCCTGTAGAGGAATTCGGGAAAGCAGCTCACTTCCAGTCTTTGCAATTCTTGACGGCAGCCACACTTGGAGAGATGCAGCGGGCTTAACACCGTACATGACCAACCTATTGTGCTATGACATATATGCCGGCGTGGACCCTCCCGGGACATACATCTTTCATAGGGTAGGTTCTTGGACTTTCGGCACAGTGGGTGAGGATGCTAAACTTTAGCATTTGTGAACGAATAAAGAATAGTCCTCGAGTCCTCAAATGATAAGCAATGATAAGCAAATTATAAGGTGTTGCGCCTCTTTTCTCAAAAATAAATAATTTCGACATGTTCCGACATATTATATATTAAATATATTTTTATATAAATACATAAATAAATAAATAATAAAAAAGAGTCTAGAATTAATTTACACTAAAAATATTAATTCAACATTTGTTAATAGTAGTCATTATTTTAATTTGACAAATTTAATTGCATTCCATTACAATAATACATAAAATTTAGAGGGGAAAAATATTGTTTAAAGGACAAATGCTGAGGTAGTATTTTTAAATTTATTTATTTATCTTATGTGGCATTTTTTTATTACTTTTTTCATAGTAAATTTTTTTTAAAAAAAGCTAAAATATTTCTAATAAAACAAAACTAAAAGAAAGAAGAAGAGAGGCACGATCATTGTTGGGCACACTGCTGCCCTCGTCAATGGAGTGCCTAGCCACCGTCGGAGGGGGCCGGGGAGGTGGTAGAGGGGGGACGACCCTCACTAGGCCTAAGCAAGGGCGTGGTGTCGCCTAGGTTTAGGTGAGCCTTGCTTGGGCCTTAGTCGAGGCATCGCCCAGATCTAAGCGAGCCTTGCCAGCCCTTGCCTGGCCAACAATGGCCTCGCCCGGGGTAGTGAGGGTTGCCCCCCAACTCTGCCGCCTAAGGCCAACGAGGTTGCCAACCCCCTTCAAAGGTGGTAGCGATAGTAGCGGCGCTTGGCCACCAGCCCTATCTCTTTTTTTTTTTTTGGTTGTATATTTACATTTTGACTCATCAAGTATTGAAAATTTTAGAATCCCATGTGTGTCGGAATTCTGCACTCACATGTCGGAGTATGTCGAAGAGAGTTGAGCACGTGTCGGATTTTTCAACACTCATTGATTGCGTGTCGGATATGTGTTGGAGTGTCGGACACGACACGAGGGCTTCCATAAAGTGTCGGCACTACATAGATCCCCACTACTTCTCGCATGTATCCATGAAGTTGTTGATTCGTATCGATCCCATGTTTCAATGGAATCGTTTCATAATAGTCTTGTTCCTATAATTTACGTGGGTAGATATAATTCCCATTGATTAAGTCTGCTATTGAAGCCTGTCCCCTAGTTTCTCTTGAAGCTCCCCATGGTTAAAACTGCTATTGAGGTCTAGACAGCCGCTCCAAAATGAGTAATTTTTCCACTCATGAAAGTTGAACTGTTTTTTTTTTTTTCTATTCATCTTCCCATCTTCAGAAGGGAAAAGATTAGGGTGCGCATGGTAACGTTTCTATTCCGGGGAACCATTTTTTTTTTTCAGAAATATTTTTTTTTTTTTCTATTTCTACTCTAGGAATAATTTCTGAGTAAAATAAGGTGTTTGATAATTATACAAAATTTCTATTATTGGAATAAAAAAGAATAGAAATGCATTTGGTAAAAATTTATAAATTTTTGTATTTATTTATTTTTTATTTTTACTCACGGATCGCCGATCGCCGCTGCACGATCGCCGCACGATCGCACGATTCACGCCACGACCATGTCGCCGTCGCCGGTGGGCTAGTGAGCTGTGGGCGGCGGTCCTGCAGTGGCGTTCGGCAACGACGGTCGGCGGTCATGTGGTGACAAGCAAGTGGTCATGTGGCATTTGGCGACGGTAAGGCTGCCGGCGGACGGTGGCGGTCGTTGGCTAGTGAGCCGTGGGTGGCGGTCGGTGGGTTTCGAGTGGCGGCAATTGTCACCGGCGGTCAGCTGCCGATGGTGGCCGTGGGTGACAGGAGGTGGTCGACGGTTGGCAGATGGCCGGCGGTGGCCGCAATAAAGAAGAAGAAGAAAAGAAAAATAGAAAAAGAAAAATAAAACTTATTTCTAGAAATTGTTCTCGGGAACAATAATTTACTTTTTTTTGTTTATTGTTTCTGTTTCAAATTTATTCCCCAGCCACTTTTCTATTCCGGGGAATAGAAAAATAAGTTAGCGTTACCAAATAGATTTCCGTTCTTTTTTTGTTTCGGGGAACAAAAGAACAGAAATGGGGAGAAATGAAACGTTACCATGCTGGCCCTATGTCTCCCATGCCTATCTCCATTCCATTACCAATTCTCGAACATTTCTTTTCGCTTGCAGAGTCAATTTTGCGATTTACATCCAAATTTGCTTAAAGAAGAAATATTCTTCATCGTGGTAATGGTAATCCACGCGGACTGTATTAATGACGATTAGGTCATCGAGCATTGCCTCGGTTCATTTTAAAAAGTACTCGACTCTGTTCTTCAATGGCGATAGTGAGTTCACCAATGCATCTCTTTAAATTGTTTGTTTTGATCTTAAGTACCATTGCTACGGTAAGCGATGGGCGTTCTCCATCTGTTACACGGTTGACTCCAGACGGGAAGTGGCTCAATTTGAGCAGGAATGACACATTACCGGAGGGAATTGCCGAGGTATGTGAAAATGCATCGCTTTAAGACTTACTGTGTCTTTGATTTTGAGTTTTTTTTTCCCGGTTTATGCATTGATACTGAAGTTTCACCTTTTTATGACTTTTGTTGGAAATAAGAGTGAAGATCTTGGAGCTGATTCTGATTATGATTAATTTCTGTAGATCATTGATTAGTGTAGTAAATAGGAAATAGTGATTCATGTATGTTATCTTTCCTATTTCATTCTTTCATTCTTACATTATAAGTGGCGCAATGTACTTGCATAAAATACATAATACAAGAGAAACTTTTCCCAAATCTCTTTTCCCTTTTGTCATGGTATCATAGCCTTCTCACCCTGGCCTAGCTTCCGCAACCCCAGAATTGCCATCGTTTTTCTTTTGATATGTTGCTGTAAATTTCTTCCTATAGAACAAATCAACAAAGCGATTAGGAATTCGTTTTTTATACCATGGCAAAGGATAAGAATATTGCAAGTTCCTCGATAGAGGATTCTCCACTCCAGAATCAAACACCCTTACCATCTGATCAAGTCGAATCAACTGATCAAGAAGGGCAGATTGATAACACCAAAGATGTTTCTGCCTTTGCTCCAGCACAAATCCCTAGGCCAACTCACTGGCCCTCAGTCCAGTGGTATCCCGCACAGTACCGGTGGGCTATTAGGCCGGGACAGATCTCACCTCTGTATGGGACCGACCAGACTGGTGAGTCGGGCCAAACAACTGCGGGTCACAGACCCGGGTCAATATCAGGTCAGGGAACGGAGCCCTATTCGGTTCAACACGCACTCATGCCTTTCCCATTTCCTTTCAATGGTGGCGGCCGCTCGGAGCTTGGAGATCCGCTCTACACATCACCGACGGATGGACCGGAGCTACGCCTAATCAGCCAACAACTTACCGGATCGGCGAACTACCATTCTTGGGCACGGGACCTTCGGCGGGCGCTTGTCACTAAGGACAAGGAAGGGTTTATCGACGGAGTTGTGCCTTACCCGACGGAGGAGCGATTGCAGAGGCACTGGCGACGATGCAACCAACTGGTACGCACCTGGATCGGGGATTGCTTGGCACCCGAAGTCGCAGTTGGCCTCCCTCTGACAGAAGATTCGAAGACGTTCTGGGAAAACATACGAGAAATGTACGGGAAATCAGATCGGGCAAGATTATTCTCGTCGACCCAGGCCTTGTCCGAATTAAAACAGGGCAACCTTTCGGTCATCGCGTGTTTCAACCGGTTATTAGCCTTGTGGAGGGAAATCGAAGTAGTAGAAGAAAAATTGGAGGGGCCAGAGGCCACTCTCCGACAGTATCGTGCGATTAAGGAGAAAGAAAAGACGACCAGATTTTTACTTACCCTAAATGAAGCATACGCGACGTTCCGATCGCAAATCCTTATGATGGAACCCCAACCGTCGCTCGGGCAAGTCTTCCAATTAGCTATACAGGAAGAAAACCAATGGGTTGCCGTGGCTGAGTAGGCTCAAGTCGGTGAAGGAAGAAGCTTCACGGCATTCCCACCTGGTTTTGTTTTGACGGAGATGATGATCGGCGTTGATGGAGGGTTCGAGCTATGGGTGGACAGATGAAGATGAGAGGTTATGTGGCCTCGGCAACGAAGAAGGAGGAAGACAACCCTAGGTCTTCACGAACGGATGGCTGGGATCATAGATCTAGATCGGACGGCCCGGATAAAATCTTTGGATTTGACGGTTGAGGAAAGCGCATTGGATCCGACGGCCTGGATCAGTTTTCTGGGCTGGATGGTTGCGATCGATGCGTGCAATCGGACGGCTCTCGTTTGAGCTTCTCCTCAATTGAATCGGAGGGACATTATTTTTCCATGTTAGCACCAATCTATAGGGGATCTTATGGTGCACAAAATGCCACGTCAGCAACGAAGGTCAGTGGACAAAATTCCAAAATTAAAAATAAATATTTTGAATATTGCAAACGTCCACACCACATTATTGATACATGTTGGAAATTACACGGGAGAACTAATGATAAAAAGGAGAGGGAGTCTTCAGTTTATCAGGTTTATGCACAGAAGAACGGTGGGACACCTCATCATACTATCACCCAAGAACAATATGAGAACATTGTGCAAGCTTTGAGCCAGCTTAAGAGTAGTGACACTGGTGTGGGATTTTCAGGTACTTTTCTCTATGAAAAGAATTCATTATCTGTTAATGCATGGATTATCAATTCAGGCACTAGTGACCACATAGTTTGTAATGAATATCTGTTTTCCCATGTCCATAAGAACACACAATCTCCTGTTACGGTGCATCTTCCAAATGGGAACATTACATATGTTACCAAAATCGGTATCGTACATCTCGGTCAGAACTTTGTCTGTGAAAATGTTTTATACATTCCGGATTTTGAGTTTAATCTTCTTTGTCTCCAAGGTATGTATGGACAATTCCTGTAAAGCCATATTCAATTTCGAAAATTGTGTCTTTCGGGACCATTCGACTGGCAAAATGATGGGCTTGGGTAATGTGACACAAGGACTTTATTTTTGGATCAATTCCCCATGAGATTTAGAGTTATTAAATAAGAGCATTTATTGTAATGCAATCAGTCATAATAAGAATCTCCTTTTTCATCAACAATTGGGTCACAGTGCACGGTTTCCTCACCCAAAATGTCCAATATGTCCTTTAGCTAAATAATCTCGAGCACCTTTTCCAGTTAGTACCTCTCAAGCAAAAAATCCATTTTCATTGCTTCATATGGACATATGGGGTCCCTATCATACTCCTCATTGCGATGGATCTCATTTTTTTCTTACAATCGTTGATGACCATACTCGTGCCACTTGGTTATATCTTATGCAGTCAAAGAGTCAAACATTTACTCATTTATCAAATTTCCTTTCCTTAATTATGAATCAATTTGGAAAATATGTACATCAAATTCGTATAGATAATGGGCACGTGAATTCTTTACCTCTGATTGCATAACATTATTGTCTACTCATGGGATACTCCATGAAAGTTCTTGCACTTATACTCCACAACAAAATGGAATTGTGGAACGAAAGCATAGACATCTCTTAGAAGTAGCTAGTGCACTCAAATACCAAGCATCCATTCTTGATGATTTTTGGGGAGACTGTGTGGTCATAACAGCCTATTTGATTAATTGCATGCCAACTAGATTCTTAATGGTAAAACTCCATTTGAGATGCTTTATAAGAAACAACCAGATATTAGTTATCTTAGAGTATTTGGTTGTTTATGTTATGCAACCAATGTAGGTCCTCAGGACAAAATGGGTCCTCATGCAACCTGATGCGTCTTTATGGGATATCCTCCTCTTTAGAAGAGATATTGGGTTATGGAGATTTCTACAGGGAATTTCTTTACAAACAAATTTGTTATTTTTCATGAAGATGTATTTCCTTTCAAGGAAAAGCTGTCTTCATTGCAAGACACTTTATCATAGAGCAATCGGTTTTTTCTGTTTGATAAAGATTTATCATTGGTGCTTGGATTTCTTGTGGCGCCGGAATACTCTATGACATCAGCACCAATGGAATCTCCAAGTCCAGAGGTGGAATCACCAACTTTATCTGAGGAAATTTCTCCATCTTCTTTGACAATGGATACATTTGGAGTTGATCCCGAATTATCAATAATTCTTGAGCATACAATTGAACGACCCCGATGTTTTGGAAGACAAACTTGCCCACCTACGTGGACTAAAAGACTATATATGTTCAGCTACGAGTTCTTTAGGTACACAATATCCTATTTCCTCATATGTTTCCTTTAGCCAATTATTGCCGAAACACATGTGTTGTATCAGTCAAATATCAAAAGAACATGAACCATCTTCGTTCGCTAAAGTAGCAAAAGATCCTAGGTGGCGACACGCAATGGAGTCAAAACTTAATGCACTCATGGCAAGTCATACATGGGATGTTGTTCCTTTACCACCGCATCGAAAACCCATCGGATGTAAATGGGTTTACAAAATCAAGTTCAAATTAGATGGTTCTATTGAACACTACAAAGCTCGATTGGTAGCTAAAGGCTTCACACAAAAAGAAGGTTTTGATTATCACGAGACCTTCTCTCCAGTAGCAAAGGAAGTTAATGTACGGTCCTTCTTATCTGTTGCAGCAATACGCAATTGGTCCTTACATCAAATGGATGTCCATAATGCCTTTCTTCATGGTGATCTAGATGAAGAGATCTATATGGATCTTCCCCAAGGATTATGCAGACATGGGGAGTATTTGGTATGTCGTCTTTGCAAATCCTTGTATGGATTGAAACGGGCATCTAGACAATGGTATGCCAAGTTTATTGCTGCATTAACCCATGTAGGTTTTCAGCATTCTAAGCATGATTATGTTTTTTTTACACGGATTGTTGGAAATTTATCTATTTATTTGCTAATATATGTTGATGATATATTGGTTATGGAAAATAATGATTCTCATGTTGCAAAACTCAAGGAATATTTGCACTCCACTTTCCACATCAAGGATTTGGGACCTCCCAAATACTTTTTTGGCATCGAGATTGCTAGATCTAAAGAAGGAATCTCCCTTAGTCAAAGAAAATTTATCTTGGAAATCGTCTCTGAAGCAGGGTTATTAGGTTGCAAGCTAGCTGTAATTCCCATTGAACAGAATGTCAAGTTGATGACATGAGTATGATCTCAACTCCTTTTCATCCAGCAAGGATTCATTACTTAGGGATCCATTAGGATATCAGCAACTGTTGGAAAATTGATATATCTTCCCATGACAAGACTTGATATATGTTATGCAATGCAAATACTTAGCCAATTCATGCATATGCCAAAGTAGTCACATATGAATGCAGCCTTGAAGGTTGTAAAATACTTGAAGGGGTGTCCAAGACTCGGTATATTTCTATCCATGAATGTAATATGAAGATGATAGCTTTTTGTGACACGGATTATGCTACTTGCCCGATGACTAGGAGGTCTATCATTGGTTTATGTATAAAGTTGGGAAAGTCGTTGATTTTGTGGAAGACAAAAAAACAGTCTATTGTATCATTGTCATCAGCTGAGTTAGAATATCGAGCCATGGCGAAAGATACCTATGAAATAGTTTGGATATGAGGACTACTCTCAGACTTAGGAATACAGGTCGGTGGACCAAGTGAATTGTTTTGTGATAATGATGCCGCACTTAAATTAGCAGCAAATCAAGTTTTTTGAGAGAAAGAAACACATAGAAGTTGATTGTCACTTCACTCGGGACAAGATCAAGGAGGGAGCTCTCGTAACAAAGGGAATCAGAACAGTGGAACAACCTGCGGATATCTTCACTAAGTTGTTATGCCAAAGACAACACAAGTTCCTATTGAGCAAGCTAGGTGTCCTCGACATATATAGGCTACCGGCTTGAGGGGGAGCGCTAGAAATAAGAGAGAAGATCTTGGAGCTGATTCTGATTATGATTGATTTCTTTAGATCATCGATTAGTGTAATAAATAGAAAATAGTGATTCATGTATATTATCTTTCCTATTTCATTCTTTCATTCTTACATTATAAGTAGCGCAATGTACTTGCATACAATACATAATACAAGAGAAACTTTTCCCAAATCTCTTTTCCCTTTCTGTCAACTTTGCTATGTTCTTGTCAGTATGCTACGGTAAACTTGACCCACGGCAGGTTCATGGGAGCTCGTGCAACAATAAATTTGTGGAATCCTGCCGTCGTTTATCCAGAAGTCAGTTTCTCCCAAATTTGGCTGGAAGAAGGCCCCGAAGAGAATTTGAACACAGTGGAAGCGGGATGGTTGGTAAGAACTTACGTTGATCGACTCCGAAAATTTTAGCATGATTTGCGGGATGGTTGGTAAGAACTTACGTTGATCGACTCCGAAAATTTTAGCATGATTTGCTTTCTAAATGTCTGTAGATATAGAAGATGAGTAGTTTGTGTTTCTATTGTAGGTCGATACAGTTTCTTATCCCCGCAATCAGGCGAAGATGTTCATATTTTATACCGTGAGTTCTTAACTCTTTTCAGTGCTTAAAATTCACCAAACTTTCATAAGTACGTCAAATTTTGACATGCTTCCTTGGGTGGACTTTAGGCAGATGGCTATCGTACTCCCTGCTAAAATCTCGAGTGCGATGGATTCCGACTAAAAGAGGGCAGCAGATATGCTCCAAACAATCTACTTCTACAAGTTTATATCTATGATGGACCGCAAGTCAAGACAACTATAGCCATATGGAAGGTAATTGAACAATCTTTTTAGTAAATACACATGGGATATCTTCTGAGTCTTCTGTCTCTTAATAAAAATATTTCAGGATCAAGTTACTGGAGATTGGTGGCTGCGCATTCAGGATGAAAATGTAGGGTACTGGCCTAAAGATCTCTTCACTCATCTAAAGGGCCCTGCAGAAGCAATTCATTGGGGGTGGAGAGATAGTCAACACAAAGCCGAGGGGTCCTCATACGTCAACGCAAATGGGGAGCGGCCATTTCCCTTCCGAAGGCTTTGGAAGCGCGTCCTATTTCCGCCATCTTAAATTCCTCGACGACGGATTCATTGAGAGAGACCCGGTGAATCTTCAGACGTTTGTGACAAAACCTAATTGCTATGACTTACTGCTCAACATGGACCCGCCTGGGACATTTGGTGTCAATTTCTATTATGGAGGCCCTGGATTTTCATCTCAGTGTCCCATATAGTGATCCTATCATGAAATGCTTTCCCTTTTCTTCTCGTAACTAAATAAAATTGGCTCTATCAAATGCTTATCGCTAGCAGTAAGGATACCGATGTACTGAATGTTGTTAAAAGTTTGCTTATGAAGTGGTAATCATATTGAAAAGAGAGCATTTGGCTAAAGTCATACTTTTCGATTGCATTTTCTCCTTTCGCCTAAACACAAGTGTTGTTCACTATAGAAAAGGTGTGGTTTCTACTTAAATATTACGTTTACTATGGTTAATTAACTATTAGATGTAAAATTGATTAAATATTACATTTACGACAGGTAATCCTACAGTACCTTTTTTCAATATGGCTTTCTACTTGCACTAAACTATTGGATAGTCGAATTTGGAGAAAGTTGAATTTATTTCATTGGTGCCGCTGGAGAGGAGAAGTGGTTCATGCAACTCCTATATTAACCGGTCCATCTCATTATCTATTTATTCGATTAATTAAATAATAGATCTATTCTTTAATTTCTCTGTATGCAAGGGAATCCTTCTTAAGCAAAACTTAGCGTTGAGGACTAATTATGAGCTTCACTTGTAGACATGTCCTCCTCTCTCTCTTTTCCTTTGTGTTAGC
Source organism: Eucalyptus microcorys (assembly GCA_014182515.1). Lineage (NCBI taxonomy): Eukaryota > Viridiplantae > Streptophyta > Magnoliopsida > Myrtales > Myrtaceae > Eucalyptus > Eucalyptus microcorys. Next base: position 31,196,168 of record CM024571.1, read on the forward strand.
TAGATGACCTTCCACCACGTCTCTTCTAAAGCGTATGAAACGAAGTCTTGACTGACCAGACATTCTATGTGACGTCAGGCTGAGGATGTGACGTCAGGCTGAGGATGTTGGAATTCGTCCGGGACATGAGTAATTTACTAGAAATTGGTGGTGAAGAAGAAATGGTGAGTGGATGCTATCATATCCTACGAGGTGCTGTCTGTCGCCAGCTATGCAATCGAATTTTTCAAAAATCTATTCTTGAAAGTTTTGTATTCTAGTTAGAGAGATTCTGGAATACGTTTGGGAAAATTTATTGATTGCCTAGTCCCCGTGAAGTGCAAGTGGGGAGGTTTTACTTTTTCTGATACCAGACATATAAAATGTGGAATCAACCCAACAACTCGTGATTTTGCAAAAGTCAAAAATCGACATCCCCATTAATCTCCTCACCAGCTATTCCAGCAAAAATTAGTGAATTTTAGAGGGGAGAAGATGCGCAAAGATTAAAAGTAGAAGCTTGTTAATAGATTTGGTCTTAATGAATCGATGACAATAGAACCTTAAGATCTCGAGTTCTTTAAGCTGTAAAACTCAGAAACCTGTCTTACCGGGTAATCTCCAGATCAAACTATATTATATATTTTCACATGGACATAGATTAGATCAAGAATTCCGTCTGAAACATTAACCCAATGTTGTGCAATTTTGAAAAGTCAAGTCGATGGAGATAACTTGCGTCCAAATCGATGCTCATTCATGTTGTTTGGTTTCTACTTTCTAGTGACTCGTAGAAGAACACGGCAATTTCTTATGCAGGAAGGCTCGAAAATTTATTGTGATTTATGGTCAAAGGGTTCAATGCATTTCTGACCATCCTCGAACCTTCAAAGCACAATAAGAGCGAAGACATCAATGTGAGATCCGAATCCTCTCCCCTTCGACATTGTTCTTCAAGGGCTTCATTTAAACGCTCGTAATAAAGTCAATCTCTCGGTAACACATCCTGATCACAAAGTTTATGAAGAATCCGTACAAAGAGATCTTCCATCATATCTTGCTCATTTAACTTATCAAGTCGTCGAATATGTGAGCAGTGACGCTTGTTTAGTCCAAGAACGGATCTGGTCGATCTAAATCTAGGAAGAACCGGGTGGGGCCACGATTGTAAAACTGGCCATGATAGATCCTATTCTGATGAAAGTCTATCGATGTTTAGTTTTGTTCACTTTGGGTATGTTTGGATTGATTTTCATCATTCACCTTTTCATTTTTTTACTTTATCAAAATGTGACAGCTTACATATTGGAAACATTTGGAAATTTCACAAAGCACGTAAACGCGTACTGTAAAATATGAAACATTTGGAATTAAGACACCTTGAGCTTTGTCGGCATCGAATCGAGTTCGACTAAGATCTGAGTCAAAATCGACAGATTTTAGTCGACCTCGATGAACATGAGTAGAGCTCGCCAGGTCACGTTTCAAGGGTGGGCGGGTTGCGGTTTTGGGCAAGTGGGCTTTCATCGCGGGTAGATTTGAAACGGTGAGAGGGGCAAAATTGGGAAAATGGCGAGTTCATAAGTCCGATAATATGTTAAATGCAACTTTGGATGTTAATTGTAGGTTTCTAAAATTCAAGGTGCGAATTGATATATAATTAAACCGCGAGGATGATTTTTAATATTTTCTTCCAAAGAAAAATCAAGTCGGAATAATAAGACTCGAATGTTTCACCATTTCCATTTGCGACATCGCGTGTTAGATCGATCGCGAAAGAGCACGTACTCGGAGTATAGGGACATGATGCTCTCCAACCCGGTCTGATGTCATCCTCATTCGAGGCACTTTTTACCCCGTGAAGTCCTCAATTGAACTTTTCATGATTTTGGCCCTGCGTGTTAATGACTTGGAAATTCCTAACATGTTGTAGGCTGAATTTGGTTGTGGTTATCATTTGCGTGTGCCTTTTTAACGGTGACATTTATCAAGCGATCTATATGTATATTTCATTTTTCAGCAAAATAATTAAAAAAAAAAAAAAAAAAAGTCACATACCTCGATTTCATATATTACAATTTAAATGTGCATTTTTATTCAGAAAAGAGTGTTGCACAAGTTTCAAATAACAGGGGCGTAATGGTCTTTACACGGGGATTCATCCGCGAGGAGCGTATGCATGCAAACGTGTGGGAACCTCGCTTTTCCTCCGACGCGAAGCCTCTTCACTTTCGAGAATTCCCCGAGTCGTTTCCAATCGAGTTCTCTCTTCAATCTCTCTCTGCAGACCCTAGATCAATCCATCGATCGATCTCACGTAAGGTCAGCGATCTTGATCCATGGGGAGCACCGAGCAGCTTCGGAAGCAAATTATGGACCTCAAGCTCACCTCCAAGTCGCTGCACGGCAGGCGCAGAACTGCGAGAAGTAGGGGAAGGCGGAGAAACTCAAGGTCAAGAAGGCCATCGAGAATGGCACCATGGACGGCGCCCGCATCTACTCTGAGAGCGCCCATCTGGAAGCGCACCGAACGGATGAGCACCTCCGCCTCGACGCCGTCGTGGTGCGGCTGGGCACTCAGGCCAAGATGGCCACGATCATCAAGTCCACTGAGAACCTTTAGAATGATGACAAGTACCTATATGTTGTCCGTTGACCTTGGGATAGAATCATAGTGAAGTCAGGAATGGTTCGGCAAAGAGGAGGTTTTTCGTTTTTCCTTGTTTGATTCATTTGAAAAGCAGTTTGCAAAGATGTAGGTGCAGGCAGAGTTCACGGAGAGTGCAATGGCTGGGTCGACGTCGCTTTCCACTCCAGAGGAAAAAGTAAACAGCTTGATGCAGCAAGCAGCAGATGATTACGGACTGGAGGTCTCTGTCGGTTTGTCACAACCAGCTGCACATGCAATTCCAACTAAATCATCGGAGAAGGTTGATGAAGATGATCTTTCAAGATGGCTTGCAGAGCTCAAGGCCAGAGGTTGAGGTGTCTCAGTTATTTGAGAATGGGATGTCATTTAATGTAAAACTTACGTTGGTGTGGGAATCCTGTTAGATGTCTTAAGAAACTTATTATTCCTGTGTAAATGTGACTGGATATGAACCTGGGTTCCTTTGTACCTTGTGGTATCTAGTGTCTCCGCTTGTAATGTTAAGACCCGAGTTTTATCTACTGTGTGAGTTTCTGTGTTCGAATCTACAGTAAGTTGGTTGAATATGCATCGTCTTGTTTATACTTTCAAGAATTTTACTTAGGCAGATTTGATTTGTTTGCAACTTTGGGTTGGACATAGTGCGGTTGATCCAGTTTCGTTATGATCTTAATGGTATAGTTCTCCCAGAAGAGCGCAGATGGGTGCTATATCTCTCAACCATCTTTATAGTCCTCCAGAATCTAGGTGGATGCATGTTCTTCTGATACCAGGTGATTATCTATGATCGGGATAAACAAGTGCTTGTTCCCATGCTTCATAACAATGCAACATATCACTGTTATTTAAAGGACATGCAATGGTTTTAGGAATTAGATCGCTACTTCTCCTCGTGTAAAGATAATCATTGACATTGCTTCTATAAGCCCTACCAAAGGCGAAAGATTCAAGTCAAAGCCTCATGAGAATTTTGGCAAATGTCCTTCCCGAAACCTTCATCAATACCCAAAAAAGTCCTATGCTAAAGCTGACAGAATCTAAAGCGCTAGGAGCAAACTTCCTAGCAAAGAGGAAACAAAGTGAATGCGGTTTGATCGTTGTAACTGCATGAGGAGTTTTCCTAGATTTTCTTGAAAAATTTCTTTATGATATCGGCCTCGCCGACGTAGCAGAGTGGGGACCGCCTCTCAACCAGTCCACCACCCAAGTGAGGCCTCTATTTGCCAGCAGATCCGGAGAGTAGTAGGTCGAATCTTCTGTTATGTCTATGGCCAGTTTACAATTCACTTCGAACCACTAAGAACCTTTATGTCACTTGGTATGGTTGATGTCTGGTGCCATCTTCTTGTTGTAGCATCCTCTTCCATATAGGGACCGTCCTCATTGAGAGATCCGATGAAGCTGTACTTGGATCGTGACATGTAAGTATGGACAGTGGTGATGTTCTGAATTGGGATGCACAATTCAGAGACAAGGACGAACCATTCATTGGACATATCAAGCAGGGCGTTTGCCAAGAGTCTTCTTTCTGCATCACACATGCTCATCAACCCCCACTCCCCCACCTTATCAGCACAAACAGAGAGAACACCAAAAGTGCTTTATTGCTTGGACTCAGAGAAAATTACTTCTTGACTTGTTGACGGACCAGATATGGAGATTATAAAGTTTCTTGAAGATTGACATGGACTAGAACCTAACAACAAGAAGACAGGCATTAAAAGAAGCAAATGCAGCACCATGTGCCTTTTCATCCTTCTCTTTATTCTGATTACCTACTTACTCACCATTTTTCATAAGATCATTGGTTCATAACCTTCTCAGCGAGAAGAGGCAGCAAAGTCTGTCCTAGCTGACCACTCTCAAATTCCTATACAACATGCTTATGTGTAGTTTCTGTGTTCGATTAGTTCACGTTGTTTTTGAAGAAAATACACCTTTAATTTGATCGGGTGCATAAATTAATCAATGGCTAACAAGAATATTGACTAGCGAGCGCTCCTCATCTTCCATACTCGAATTTCCAATTGTTAGCTCTCCTTTTGAGCCCTGCCCTTGATCATATTTCTCACTAGGTCCTATAGGTTCTGCCGAAGGCATGGTTAGTTTTCTCACTCCATTTTTCAGCAAATGCAGATGACGGCAGAACAAGGCCGAAGTTATGTCATCGATCTGTTGCTTTTGTTGAGTCCTATTCTCTTCAAGAAGAACGCTCGAAAGCACCGGAGAAAATTCTGAAGCGTTAGCAGACTCGCATGGTGTAGATAGGCTTTGTTCTGGATGGCTACTGGTAGAAAGAGATGGCACATGTTAAGAGATGTCATATTACATCTAGCATATGAGGGGGGTAGATTACCAGCAGAGGCTTTGCAACATTGCCTATTTTTGGGCTGCATCTAGCAATTTTGGGTATTATTAACGTATATCTTTTCATATACTCGAGTTTCGTCACCATTTCTGAAGTAAGAAGGAATGGAGAGTTATATGAGTAACTCACGATCATGTGAGAGAATTAGCGGATAGGTAATTTGGTCATAATCACTGTGAGTAATAGACTTCCTCTAGATTCCATATTTTCTCTAGAGAAAGGAAATGACATATACAACGCAAGTAATTGGACACGAGGGTTGTGCTTGATTGTTCCCCTGATTCTTTCTCGAGAATATATGGCAATTTTCCTCTAAATTGGAAATAAGATCTAGCCCATCAATAATTCTTTACAACCCTTAATCTTTATCCGTAAACATTGTTTGATCACAAGGAAGGATATCGTGTGACTGGTATGTTAACAAATCTCAAATAAAAGACTAGTGATTGAAGGCATCATTAGTTCAATATAACATACTGGTTATAAATGATCGATTTCAATCTTTGGAAGATTTCCATTCTTATTTGGATTGAAATTCAACACATCCTCCAGTGGCCTCCACAGTACCGCCTGACTCAATGAAGATTGGTGATGATGGAATCAGGGTATGATTGTTGAATGCAGCACTATACAAATGTAGGTCGAAGAATTTCATTTATCCTAATTTGATTAGTACTGGCAAATTCAAATCATGGTAAGACCTTTCGTGCTTAACTATTTCTATTGGGATTAATGACAGATATGCCAAGAGACGGGCTTGCGCAAAAAGAGAAGACGGGTTTTGCTAAGCCTAAAGGCACAGTGAAAACCATAGAGGTCATTCTTGTACCTATTTGTTGGTGTTTTGGTTATTTCTCTGAGGGTCCGTTCGTTTCGTGAAAAATGGGCCAATTCCGGAAAATATTTTTCAGGAAATCATTTTCTAGGAAAATGACAATATTTTCTGGTATTCAGTTAAAATCTGAAAATGTTTCGGAAAATGTTTTCCAGTGTTCGGTAAAGACAATATTTTCTAACCCTTTTGCTTGGGAATAGTTTAACTGATATGGGCTAAAAATCAATGCCTCAGGCCATTGGTGTTCAACTCAGAATGAACTCACTTGGCAAAATTATTCTGGGAAACCAAACAACTGAACTTGGATTCATGTTTCGCATCTACTGCCATTTAAAATAGAGTTTTTTGGCAAATAAACACTTGCGAATTGACTCTTGCATCTGCAGCATTCAGTCAACCAATATCTAGAGCCGCTCAATTCTTGCACAATGCAAAGACCGGTTTTCCTAGGCCGGTTTTTCTAGGCCGCAGAAGCTCAAAGTCCTTCCTGGATACAATCTCACAAGTGCCAACAAACATCTAAGCCTTACCGGAGGAGAAATAGAGCATCAAGGAAGAGTTCTTGATCACCATCACAATCACGATCACCAACCATACACCCAGAGACAAGTCCAAGACAACATCTTGCTACTGAAAAATTCTACATCCATATCCCAATACAACATGTCAACAACCCCGCATAGCCCGCCCTCCACCACAGTTTCCTTCAATCAAGAAACAGTTCTACCCATCATCTAAAATCCGAGTAACTACAAACAACTCCTGTGGCTTAAAGGCATAATTTTGACTACCCTCCAGTCTTCACATTCGAAGCTCCAATCTCAAATTATCAAATTTCAAACTTGCTGCCCAAACAGGTTACTAGATCTGAATCTGACCTAACACTTCAAAGCAAGAACCGAACAAATCGCCAACGACTCTTCAGACATATCACAGAGCTGCAGCTGCACCCGTTACCACCACTTGAATTTTGTTATCCATCTATATTGGAACACATTAATCATTAAACACAAAATGCATGTGAAATACAAGAAGGGCAATACTAGAAGAGTAAAAAAAAATAGGGGACAGCAGATGATTATATGCTCAACTATTTTCATCTAAATGATATTTAAGGGGATTAAGAGGTCAACCCATATACATGACAACTTGTTTAACCAACTGTCTATAAACATGGTAGAAGGGGTTAAGAGGGTAAATCAGTATATAACGCACATATTTCTCATGAAAGAGACCAAATGAATCTTCAATAGGCTTGTCTACTATGAAGGAGTTAGCTCTTAATCCAGAAAACTTGGGGTTGTATTGTAAGAATGTATTACCTTACTTTGTTTGTGTCAATGTGGATGTCTAGCTTAATCAATTTCCCTTTATAGGTCACACAACAGGACTTGCAAGACACATTTCAGCCTCCATTTCAGAGTTGCATTCAACAAGGGAAAGCAAGCTGCTTAATGTACACCTACAAAGAAGTATCAACTTGATATGAACAAAATCTGTTGACATGTGAGCCTCTATATATGAACAAGTAAAATAGTCTTCATTTTAAGCCAAATTCGTCAGAATTTATGTTCAATGAAGGTCGTCCAATAAAGCCAAGCAATTGTTTGGCAGATGTAAAGCAAACTGTACATTGGCAGTGATTTTTAAACATGCTTTGAACCCAGAAAAGAGATCGACAGTACCCATAATCAAGATCAAATCACCATCACAAATGCAAGTAAGAGATAAAGAACTTCAAGAAATCATTTCCCTTGTCTTGTAGCTTCAAGCTACTGTTATTCATCTTCACAAATACAAACGATAATAAGTAGCACCAAAACCTTAATCCTCAAACACCAGCAAGCATTTGAAAAGAAGCAAGTGAGAATTTCACCCCCATGTAGATCACTCTAGATCATGCAGAGCCACTATCTCCACAATGAAGAAGACATCCAAGGACTTGCATTGTTGGGTTCGACAACTAAAATATGGAATGACTAAGTGGGTGTCTATGACGTTGCAACTTACCTCAAGCGAGGGAATCATGAGAAATCAGGGAAGCATTGCCTCAATTTCATTTCCACATATACAATCAAACAGAGCCTATAGTTAAATCCTGTAAAATCCACATAATCAAACGAAAGAGGCATATGCATCTCAAAGACACAATCTCCTCCTGTCTGGACACCATCATCTCTGCACCTCCCGACAACACAATCTAGAAAATCCAAAAAAAAACGGAAACGCATCCACTGTCCAGAGACGTTCCGTGCATTTAGGAAACACCTCGGTGGGCGCGGCTCAGACCACAATTACCACCGAGATCAAAGAACAGCACAACAGCAAAATAACATCCACAAACAATTTCTGCAACACGAGTAAATCGAGAATCCGAAACATCCGAGCAAAGGAAAGAAGTGAAAATAGAGCAAAGACACGAAGTCAAACGCCGGCGATTCACACCGGCATGCGGTTCAAGTCTAAGCGCGACGGTCGACTCACGCGGCCGGCCGGGGAAACCATTCGGTGGCCGAAGCGAGAGGCGCGTACCTGGATCACGGATATTCTTTGCTTCCGGCGAGGGGAAACCGTCCGAGGCGAGTGAGTCGCTCCGCTGCTGCGATCGTCGGCGACGAAGGAGGAGGAGGATGAGATTAGGGCAGAAAGAAGCAGCGCGAGAGTCGCGCAAGAGAGCGTGCGAGAAGACGGGAAAATGATTTCCTCTTTTCAAAAGAGGAAATCATTTTCCACCATTTTACGAGGGATTTTTCGGTCAACGGAAAATATTTTCTTTGACTGTCCATTTTCCGCCCACCCGAACACCGGAAATTCCGGAAAATATTTTTCCGGAAGTTCTTTTCTGCGAAACGAACGGACCTTGAGATTTAATCACCTTACTCTACATAATAATCTACCCTACGTGAAATGTTGAAATTGAATTGCAATGTTATCCTCCTCCAGTGTCCCGTATAGATGTAACGATCCATTGTGTTTACATCCTAGGCAACCCCGCTTTAATCATCCACTTCTGAAGAATGACATCCTGGAGGCTGGAGGTATTGGTGAATTTAGTTTAATTTGGAACGAATGACGTTCAAATGTTATGGAGACCGGACCAATTTTGATGGTTTTCGGTGATTTTCCTATGTACGATTCTGTTTTTAGCACTTAGTTGGGCTAACAGAAGCCAAATCCATCACCATTATTGTGCCACTTAGAATAAACCAATCTCAAAACCAAGACAAGATTAACTCAATTTAAGCGTGCATACATGGACGACAGCATGAGATGCTTTCAGGGGTAGTTTCAGTTTCTTAGGAAGATGAGCTAGTTAGAGATCGCTTTTTTCTCTGATGATCAGACGTAAATTGAAACTTTCATCTTCGGTACTTTACAGATAATAACAAGCGAATATTCAAAGGTGGCAGAATTATCCGAAGGCCAGTGCGGTCCGGCTCGGTGCAAATATGGAGAGGGCCCTCAAGGAACGGTCCCCATTATTGCCAGCAAAGGTAGGCCTCCAGCAAAATCGAGCCGCCGATCCCTTCATTTCAACAAATGAAGAGTGTCAGTCAAAGCCAACTAGTCCCGATCCAAGTTGTTGGTCATGAAGTATGCGCAATCCGAAGAAAAGACATGTTGATAAGGCGTCACTTTTGAGTTCACTTTCATTACAATGATGCTCTGACTGCATTGATGCAGATCTCCTAATGAATAAGATGTAAAATTATGTGGAATGGTACGTCCAAATGTCTTACCGCGAAGCACATGCGTCAGTCAATGTGTGGAATCCCACAGCGTTGGACAACGAAGTCAGCTTCTCTCAAATGCGGGTTGTGGCCAGGCAAAAGTGAGAATCCGAATGCTATGGAGGTTGGATGGTTCTTTTTCTCTTTCGAGTTTTTCCATGACCGCTGTCTGATATCAGCAATGGGCTGTGTCTAGGTAGCGGGGACATTGCTTTTTGGTTCCCGTCCCAAAAGGGTTTACTTTTGTTTTTCTTTTTGCATTTTTTCCTAGAATTTTCCTGTTCTATTTTCCATTTCCATCTCTCTTGCCAAAATTGAACATGTCCAAAATATCTTTCTTAAAATGATTATTTGTATCACTTGAAATAATTAATCAATGGATTTTTTCATCATGGATAACAACTGAAATAATTGTTGTTTTTTATTTTTATTTTTATGAACGATATAAACGATAAATCTTTAAAAAATATTTTTAAATTCAATTATTTTCCATGAAATGAATGAAGCTAATGCTACATAATTGTTAGCTCATGACTAGTGATCATGGAATCTTTATCTTATAAAGTTGTGATAATGTCAATCCGTATTATTTTCTTTTTAGGTTTTTAATTTTGCAAGAGAGAATACTCTTAGCATTTTTATGGACATAACCGCATACCGATCAATCTAATGTTGATTAAGAAGTAATTGATCGAAAACTATTTGAAAACGACTCTTACAAGCCCGAGTTGTTGGAACCTTTAGTGGAGAAAATTTCATTTTTGCTTGGAAGGGGTTGTCGGCGAACTCTCCTATGCTTTTTTTTTTGGGGTCATATTTCCGTCATTGGATTTCTTTTCTTTGAATGGACTGGATTTTCTTTTTCAGTCATGTAAGAAGTTCTTTTTTTTGGTCGGTATGTAAGAAGAAGTTCAAAGAGATCAAATAATTCATGTTATTTAAAATACTTAAGTAGGATGTCAAACTGAATTAGTGGCATAACAGCCTGTTGCAAGCGGCAACATTCCCCTGCGTTCTTTCTTTTTCATTGTAAATATTAGGCTAGAACAGCATTCAGCGGCCCTTCTTCTGGCGCTAAATTTTCAGTTTAACAGTCTTTGCATTTGTGCTTGGAATTCTTTTCAATATGTTTAAGATTAATTTACAAGCCAGTTTATACTTTTAAAATGGCAGGTAAGTGTTGTTAACAATGTGAATACTTCGGTGGGTTATACATCTGCTGGAAAGGAGGAACACTGTATGGGAAATCTACCATCACAGAGATATCGAGAGGGCTCTGCCAATTCCCTTTTTCAAACAAATACTCGGTAGGTATCACAACATGATCAAATCGGCGTTTTGCTAAATAGCTTCCATTTCTCTTGTAAAAATTTTGTGTATTTTTTTCTTGTTCTTCCTAAAAATCGCTAAGACTTGGTGCACTTCGGGGTGAGGTTCTATATAAACTTATTGAGGAGTGTGCGGGTCTTGGAGGAAATGGCTCGGAAATTGTGCTAGACCTATTCTGTGGAACAGGCACCATTGGTCTGACACTTGCCTGAAGGAAGGAAACTCTGTCCATTGTGACAATTATGTAAAAGAACTCGACCAATCTGAGATCGTCTTATTCGGGGTTAGACATGTTTATGGTTACGAGGTTGTCGCTTAGGCCGTCTCTGACGCTCGTCCAAATGCCAAGCTTAGCCGCATCAGCAATGCAACATTTATCCATGGAGATCTCAATAAAATCGATGAAAATTTTGGCAGCAACTTCGCTAAGCCGGATATTGTCATTTCAGGTATCTCTTCTTAAATTTTACAATCGAGTCTCTGTTGGTTGGCTTGTCGATTGTTCTAAATCAAGTATTTTTTTTTTTCTTTTTCTCTTCTTCTTCCTCCTTCTTGGCAGCCGGTCGCTGGCCATCGGGCGAGGTTCAGCGAGCTCGCCGGAGGCTCGCTTGGCCAAGGCGAGCCTCGACCTCACCTAGGTGGCGCGAGGTTAGCCTTACCCTAGCTTGGCAAGGCTGAGCCTCATTGTGGCTACACGAGCTCGGCCTCACCAAATCTGGGTGAGGTCGACCTCGCCTATCCAAGGGGAGGCCGAGCCTCACCCAGCCACGACAAGGCTTGGGCTGATGATCCTTGCCATGGCTTGGCATTGCTGCGGGTTGGCGATGCTTCGGCAAGGTCGCTAGCCCTCGTCTGACCGGCCGCCGGTCATGGTTGAGGCTAGCGACCAACCGAAAGGAAGAAGAAGAAGAAAATGAAAGAGAAGAAGAGAAAAGAAGAAAAGAGAAGAAAAAATAAAAACAAATTAGAATTGATTATAGGAATTGTTCTCGGAAATAAAAAGTAATTTTTTTTCTACTTCTTGATTTTATTCCAAATCTATTCCTGGGAATAAAAAGAATTGATTTTTGTTCCTAGGAACAAAAAATTTACTAAACGGATTTCCATTCTTTTCTTTACTCCCGAGAATAAAAGAACAAAATCAAATTTTCCTGAGAGTGTTACCAAACAGGCCTTAATAGACCGGTTGCTTTAATATTGACTACCTAGGATTAGTACAAGTGGACCGCAAAATTACTCTTGGATTTTCGGTGCAACCTATATCCAGCTGCAACGGGAATCAATACTATGTTTATATGTCTATAACCCGGGTAACGGAAATTGTCCATTTATGGAAATAATAGCTTATCCTATATCCATTTTACAAGCTACTGTGTGTGCTATGTGGTGTGCACATGTTGTGAAATCCTGCTTTCTCATACACACGTCCCCACCCTAGCCTCTTGAGCCCTTTTCAAATGGAAAGATTGGCCACTGGGGCATTACCTGGTGATTGCCTCTTTTGTACTCTCAGTCTGGTTTTCTTGTCATAATAGATCGTATGATGCTGTCAGTTATAAGAAAATTAGAAGGCATACTTTAACTATGGGTGATGCAAACGTGTATGTAATGAGTCTATTTGTCTTCTTGCCGGATGTCCCAAGATTGAGTTACTGGACATTGGTAGCATCGATTGGTGAATGTCGACATAGGATATTGGCGCAAAAAAATCTTTACTTCTCTAATTACAAGTGCTAATGGGGTTATTTGGGGTGGAGAGATAGTCAACATGGAAATGATGGTCGTCATACGGCAACGCAAATGGGGAGCGACCACTTTCCTTATGAAGGAGTCGGGAAATGGTTTTATTTCCGCAACCTTCAATATGCTGATGCCAGTTTGGTGGACAGAGATGCCGATAATGCCATAAGGATGGTGACAAACCCTGAATTCTATGATTTGCAGATCATGGGTAAGATTGCTTAATACGTGGTCAATCTCTCTTATGGGGTTCGTGGCTTTCAGCTCAGTGTTCGAAGTAGTAAATAGCGGCTAAGCCATAGAATAGACCTCCCTCGCGCGTACATTATGTGCAGATAGTTTCGAAATGGTGTCTGGAAGTTAGTGTTCATTGTTGTTTTTGGAAGTATGATCACATTGGTTTGTATTTCAGAAATGCATTGTCGGCTTGGGATTTTAGCTGATGAGATAGCAACAATTTGACAATCAGTTGCGAGTTTGCACAATGAGTCTTGTAAGTTCATGTCATAACACATCTCTTTTACAACATATGTTAATGTACTTCGAGCTAGATCGAGTCAACAAGAACACCCCGAACAAAATGATGCGGTCACAACAAACGGGCTAATGGATTCACTGCTAAATGCCAGTTTCAGCCTGGAACTATTCCGACATGACATCTATATTTGAGGTTGTAGATTTAGATAAAGACTTGAGCAATGCTAGTCACTTCACCCTGTAAAATAGTATAGCGAGAGTTTTTAGAGAATATAGCATTTTTTGTTACGCAGAGTTGGAAACTTTCCCTAAAAATATTGATCATCATCCGGATTTGGTCAATACAATCACAGAGATGTACGGTCGCGTCTCCTGAGGAAACACCAAAGGCTTAATAAATTATATCCGAAGGCGTATTCTTCCTCTATACACTTTTCATCTTCGTCTTTCATTGAATGGAAAGAAAAGAAAGCCATGTGGAAGCCTCCCCACTGTGCAGATTGCGCATGCCATCCTTGTGTTTCCCAATGCAATACTAGAATGAGAATGAGATATCGATAAATAAAAAAAAAAGGATGAAGGGGAGTAGAGTGCAGAAAATATATCATTCATATCAACAAACGAAGAGAGCCGGTAGAAGCTGATGTTTTGGGGGCAAAATGCAAGTAATGGACTTTCACCTGTCAACTTCGTAGGCCATACATCAGGTCGAAGACCGAGCATTTCCTCTATGGGTTGCATGGTGTGCTTTTGTTTTTGTTTTTGTTTTGTTTTGTTTTGTTTTTTTTTTTTTTTTTTTTGTAGCTCTGGTTCAAGCCAAGTATCAATCAGGTAATCAATTTTGGGGGATGTTCAAGCTTTTTTTCTCATGATAGTGGTAATAGTCAACCTCGCTATTCTTGATTGTCTTTCCCGCGGCTTGATTTTTCCGTCGTAGTTTTCGTACATGAAACGTTGCCACGACTGAGAAACTTCTGTCACACCTTGATCCTCGGGCACGCACACATCCTTCTACTCGGTCAATTTTATAATGCGATATCCCAGGACTACGTATTGCCGACCCTTTCATTTTTAATAGCACATGCGGAAACAGTTATAAATCCCCAGACAATAATTGTCTTCACAAATCCTCGGATAGAAAAGCAAGGCCATAATTTCTATATTGAAATTCACAACCATACTTTTATACAGAGCATAACTCAAGGTACTTCACAAAACTATTCATAACTTTCTGGTCTTACACTATTCTCATTTAGATAGGATTCACAAAAGATGATGGGATCTCAATCCTCATTCGGGTCGTACTCAGGATCATCCTGATTCTCTTCTGACTCTTCTTCACTAAGCTCACATCCTTCAAGCTCTTCATCTTTTACCAGCTTATCGTCCTCTTCTAGTTCCTTCTTTACAGGCTCATCTACGGGCCTGAAATGTTGTCCCACAATCGGGATGAGACTACGTCTCAGCAAGTTCTACCTCCTAAGACTCGATTAGTAAACCAATATGCTATCCAAGCTTCCTAAGCACGCACGGGTCAGAAGACTTACCTTGGTCTCAGATTCCACTTGCATATTAACACAGTTCAATAGGCACCCAAACAATCATACCACTGATCGATATCTCGATCAATCGACTTAGTCGATTACATGTCAGTCGGACCATTCTTGGTCATTTCAGTCAATACTGTCCATTCTTCCGAATAACCTCTCGGGTTACCGAGCTAGTATTTTATACGATTCATTCTTCAAAATGACATATAAGTCATCGAGTATATTCATCATAACGTCCATCTACAAAATAACCTATTAGGTTACCGAGCCGTTATGGCATGTCGTCCATCTACAAAATGACCTATAGGGTCACTGAGCTGACATTGGATATCGTTTGTCTACAAAATGACCTATAGGGTCACCGAGCCGGTATGGGATACCGTCTGTCTACAAAATGACCTATAGGGTCACCGAGCCGGTATTGGATACTGTCTGTCTACAAAATAACCTATAGGGTCACTGAGCCGGTATTTTGCATGATACTTCGAACGTATAATCAATTTATCCATTTTCTTATTCTTTTCGACAAAAGTATACGTGCGTTGGCACACGTTTGGCCTTAACCAAAATATAACAATTTCATTTCCATAAATCCCACCCTTATTTGTAGTCCACCAAAACATTTTTGGTGCTGTCAACCGACACCCGGTTATTTTCCAATTAATTATTCAATTTAATTAATTCAGGAAAATAATCATATAATCACAATTAATTCATTTCAAAGACAACATAAAGCTCAATTAAATAAACGGTCTGCACCACGACAATTGGTATAAAATTCCGGTCGTTGACTATCCCTCCCTAATTTCCGGAAAATAAATAATTAAATAATTAATTTCGAAAATTAATAAATAAATACGATAAATCCAATTTAGGCCCATAATGCCTAATTGAAACCCGATAAGGGTCAGGAAAAATCCCGAGATGCATTCAATAAATATTAGGAGCTCTCGACTTGCTAATGACTATGTCTAACTACCTAACATGCATCAATAAGTCACTAATTTAATTGTTCTAAACTAATCTAACCACCTAATTGCACTTAATTAAATCTAACCAACCCTTAAGCATAATTAGCAAACTAAGAAAGTATTAGTGAGCAAAACTCACATGATTAAAAGCGGGGATCGGGACACCGCTATGGCCACGCGACGGCGGCCGAAATCGGGCTTTCGACGACACCGGCGGGCTTGGATCGGGCCGTAAACTTAGGCCCAACAAATCTCAGCCCAACTGAGAATTGTTCTTGCACTGGACTGGGCTCGCTCTTGGGCTTGGACTTGGTTGCGATTGGGCCTTCTTTGCGGGCTGGACTTGGGTCGAAGATGGGCTTGAAACAAAACTGAATTGGGCCGGGCTTCAAGTGGCTGAGCTGCTGGATTTTTGGGCTGAGATTGCTGGCTTCGCTGGCCTTGAAATGGCCCTCAACTGGACCGAATTTTGCTGGGCCCGAATGACTGGAAGTGATGGGCTGAAGACACTGGATTGGGCCGCTTCGCACGAGCAGGCCACGAAGACACAGCTTCGGTGGAGACAATTCGTTGGTGATGTGGGCTGACTGAGGAAACACGAACGTGGAGAAGCAGCTGTTGGCGGAGCTTCGACGGTGCTGGAGCGGCAGAAATGGTGGAGGGTGTTGCTGGCGACAGATCCGTGCACGGGCGTGGGGCTTTTGCGGTCAACCAAGGCGCTTCGGTTGCTGCCGCTGTTGACCGAACCAAGAGCAGACACTGCCAAGTGGCAGCAAGGCCAAGCTGCTTGGTCAAATTAGGAGTCTCGGTGGTCTTCAATGGGCACTGGGGTTGACTGGCACGCTGGCAGCGAGGGAGAAGACACAGAGCAGCAGGCTTCAACGTGGAACTACTGCAGGTCTCCGGTGCTGGGGTTGGACCGAACGTGGCTGACGAAGACACGAAGCACGGAGCAGCTTCGGTGAAGACATTGCTGCTATTGACCGAAGGGAACACGTGGAGATGGCTGTCTTCGCTGGCGCCAATTCGGTGGGAAGGGCAGAGATCAGTGGAGCAGCAGCGTGAGGGGCAGGGAAGTTCGGCTCTGGCGAGAGAAAATGAAAGTGGGGCCAAAGACCGTGAAGCTCGAAGATGCGTAGAAGGTGAGGCAGCGGTCAGTACGTGCGATGGAGGGAAGCCAGCTAAGAGGAAATAATAGTCCTCAATCCTAGCCAAATGCATTAATGGTTTGGCCCCACAAGCCCCCTCATCTTGATCCATATCCCTAGCTGTCTTCCACCAGCACAATTTCAGCCCAAATTGCCCCTTCCAGAGTGTTGAATTGGTCCATAAGTCACTACTTATGGGGGCATACGAATTTTCTAGCAAAAAGGCATCGATTGCACATCAATTCTCCCTCAATTTATTCTCAATCGGCTCTCATAAAATCAATCGACGCCTTAATGTCTCAATTGCTATTTTTCCTCATCCAACAACCCTTCATGCTTCTCAATTTCGCAATCGAAAACCATCTTCGGCATTTTCTGCACCAAAATGGTCCGGCGACGACTTTTTCCCAAAAAGTGTCGGTTGTCAGAAAAATCTTTTGAGACTGAGTCGACACTTCTAGAATTTATTGTGACACGATAGAAACTTCAATTTCTGAAATTGGACTTGAATTCACAATTAATTTCAACTTGGCGCATTTTTAGTGTGATCTAGGCTATCGAGTAACTTTCAAATATTTTTAAGTGCAAATGACCCGTGGTCGATTTTCTTCGAACCACTCTAAATCCACTCGACACATTGGCGACTCTCGATTGTCATGAAAATCTCGAGAATTCAATTACGGACACAGGGTACCAAAACGACAGTAAAATCAGATTAGTATCGATCGACGAAAATTTTCCAATTTAGTGGAGTCACCCATGATCGTTCACATCTCGGTCGAATGTACCTATCTCGATCTCAAATCGATTTTTAACTCGTGCCGTAACGACCTCTAAAGATAAGCACGGTCAAGAAGCCGATTCCTGATTGAATTTTCAAGTCTATTGCCTTAAAATTCCTTAATAATTTTCCCAGATAATCTAGTTATCTCATGAATGATCAGTTCTGAGAATAACCTTATAGGTGCGTCAATGAAATGCCCGATTCATTCCGTAGAAGACAGGGTTGAAAAATCTGGATGTCACAACTTCCTCGAAGGAAGAAGGGAGTGTTACATCCTTAGATTGCTGCCAACCAAGACCAAGAGACACCTCATTAGGGTAACGTTTCATGTGGGGAAACTACGACGGAAAAATCAAGCGGCGAGAATGGCTGGCTATCAAGGATAGCGAGGCTGACTATCATGTCACCTTTCTAGAACACATTGACTATAATTTTTATTTTTATTTTTGGTCGGTCCTTTGCCCTGCCTCCTTGCAAGGTATGAGAGTTGAAATCTACATTTGAAATTAAGTCGTTCCCACCCTAACCCCCAAGAAAGTAGGGATTCGAACCCCCAACCTCCCCATTCTATATTAGAAGGGTGGCTACTGGGCAAACCCTAGTGGTTCATTGACTATAATTAAATAGGCAGGTTTTTTCACTTTCAATTATTAAGGTGGAGCGAATTTGCCCACAAGTCACTGATAGAAGGTCCTCACTTTAAAAAAAATAAAATAAAATGATTTAAATAATTTTTTCATGAAAAGTGCTATTGATTCTCTCAACTTACAAAAATTAAATCAAGTCCTAAAAATTGCCAAATTGATACATTTAAGTTTTTCCGTTAACTTCGTCTAACTTAACTAATGGAGAATAGTGACTTGGTTTTTGTTTTATATTTTTTTTATTTTCTCTATCCTATGTGATGATGACGTGTATAAACAATGTTGTTGATTCTAATTTGACTTTTTAATTGAATTTTTATTTAGATTATATTAAAAAATAAGTTAACTTAAAGAAAGGGAAAAAATGAGGTGAAGGTTGCTGCTGCCCTTCATTGCCGAGAAGGGTTGGCAATGGTGGGGTGGCGAGGGCAGCGGGGGCTTGTCTTTTTTTGTTTTTTTTTTGTTTTGGTTGAAAAGGAAGTACTTCATTCATTCATTAAAGAAAATGAGTCTTACATGACATCGATGGATAGAATTCTGAACAGAAAATTTCCGAGAGAGGAAGAGGAGGATAGCTCACCCAATTTACAGGAAGTTTCCTAGCGCGGTGTGATCTGGCCACCCAATTAGCCGCCCTATTTGCTTCGCGTGAACAGTGAAAGACCCGGACGGGATTGCAAAAATTCATCATTTCTCGGCATTTTGCGGTAATGTCCTTTAAATTCCATGGGGGGTCGGCCCGGCCCAGAACCATCTCCACCAAACTAAAGCTATCACTTTAAATCACCCATCTAACTGGTTGACTGGAGGAGTTCTGCACGTGCGAGACTTCTTTTTCCTTCAAGTACATGAACCCGTGCAGGAGAGAGAGGGCTTCGGCTTGTTGAGAGGAGCAAGCCCTAGCTTCGCAAGCGAATCCCGCAACCACCATCCCCTTCGAATCGCGAATGATTCCGGCGATTGAGCAGAGAAACTCGCCTGGGAGCCACGAAGTGTCGACGTTGAGTTTCAATTCATCCCCTTCCGGCGGCTTCCACCTTCCAGGTTCGGCACGGGAGTTTGGGTTTTCCTTTCTTCTAGTTTGCCATCGACTGAAACTCCTTTGTTGTTCTTGAGCAAGATCCACGAGATTTGCTGTTTGCAGGGGTTTGGCTCTGAAGATGAAGTGATTCCGGGACTTCCAGATGTTCTAGAGTACGGTCGCAATGAGTTCTTGCTCCGGTAAGTCTTTCTTTTCGTTAAAAACCTCCATAAGCCACATATCAAACCGCTTGATGTTGTTGGGATGGCTGATAATGTTAATGCGAGGGTCGGCCCATATAGATGTTGTCCATTTGCACAGCAGAAATAAGTGTTCTATATTTTCCATGTGGTTAGAACAAAAAGGACATAACGGATTAGGAATTAGTCGCCTTCTGTACAAGTTCTCCCGTGTAGGTATAGCATTTTGACACAAGCTCCATAAAAAGATTCTCAGTTTTGGGGGTATAGAAATAGTCCAGATTCTAGTCCACAGGGATCTTGGGGGGGGTGAAAGAACAAGATGCTCTGTTTAGATCAGTTCTGGTAGAGAGGGGTGTGGCTCGGTTATAGCCACTCTTCACCGTATAGTGGCCTGTTTTATTTCCTGTCCACACAAGACTATCATTCTCTGGGTATGTGCTGAGGTCCATCGCCAAAATTTCATTCGCCGTAGTTTCTTCAAAAGTGTTGAGTATTAGAGGTTCATTCCAGGTTCTCAAATCTTCATTGATCAGGTCTGATACCATAATAGGGTCATGCTGATTTACTGGGCCACCTAACACACCCGATTTGAGCCATCGATCTTCTTTGATTTTTATAGATTTTCCATCCCCTACTTTCCACTTGACTTCTACTTCTATTATATCTTTGCCCGTTAGGATACTTTGCCATCCCCAAGACGGCCGCGGACCTTTGTTTGCCTTCCATAGATCTCCATTTGGATAGTAAATACCTTTCAAAATTCTGCTCCACAGGTCTGAAGGGGAGTTAGCTAGTCACCATGCTTGCTTTCCGAGCATGGCCTTGTTAAAATTAATCAGGTCTTTAAATCCCAAACCACCTTCATCTTTCCTGGTTTTTAAAGCTTCCCATTTTTTCCAATGCAAGCCTCTGTGTGCATCACCTTTCTGCCACCAAAAAGCTGCAATCCTTCGTTCTATAGCTTGACAGATTGAGATAGGGAGTTTAAAAACTGACATAGCATAAGTGGGGATTGCTTGTACAACGCTTTTAATCAAAACTTCTTTGCCCGCTTTTGTTAATAATTGTTCTTTCCAGCCTGCTAACTTCGAGTTAACTCTTGCCAATACCCAAGCAAACATCTCTTTTTTAGTATGCCCCCATTCTGTTGGAATACCAAGGTATTTACCTGTTTTTTCTATAATGGGAACTCTAAGTTCGTTTGCTAAGTTTCTTTTCAAGGGGGGAGGACAGTTTCTGCTAAAGAAAACCCCTGATTTGTTTAAATTAATGGCTTGCCCTGTTGCATAACAGTATTGATGAAGGATATTGGCTAGATTTTGGCATTCAATAAGAGTTCCTTCAAGAAAAAATATTGCCTCATCAGCAAAAAGTAGATGTGTTAGAGTAGGGCAGAACCTGTTGAGTGTTATCCCCTTAATACTGCCTTCAGTTGTGGCTTTCTTCATCATCCATGTCAGGACATTTGCTACTATGATAAATAGATATGGCGAGAGGGGATCTCCTTGTCGAAGGCCTCGCGAAGGAGTGAAAAACTGAGATGGGTCCCCATTGATGATAACACTCAGGGACACCGTAGTAACACATTGCATAATTAAGGTTACCCATCTCTTACAAAATCCCATTTTCAGCATGCAATCTCTAAGAAAATCCCATTCAATTCTGTCATAAGCCTTTTGCATATCCAGTTTTAAGACGGCTTGAGATTTCTTCTTCCTTTTGGTGGTTCGCAGGTGGTGTAAAACTTCCTGGACAATGAGGATATTATCCTGGATTTGACGTCCTTGGACAAAGGCACCTTGTTCAAGCTCGATGATTTCCGGAAGGTAATTCTTCAATCTGTTGGCTAGAACTTTGGAGATGATTTTATAACTGAAATTACACAAATTGATTGGTCTGAATTGGCTTATATTTTCAGGGTTTTTTTATCTTCGGTATCAAGGTAATGTGTGTTTTGTTAATATGGGGATCAAGAGTACCTGTATTAAAAAAATTCTGCACCAACTGAAAAACATCGGATTTGACGTCCTCCCAGGATTGATGGTAGAACAGACCGTTAAAACCATCGGGACCAGAGGCTTTGAGGGACCCCAATTGAAACACTACTGTCTTAACTTCTTCCATGGTAAGAGTAGCCATTAGATGTGCATTAATGTTTGTGTTGACAGGGCAGTGACATTGAGCTAGAATTGGCTGATAATTTCTGGGGCCTGCTGATGTGAACAGGTGCCTAAAAAAGGTCTCTATATGAGTTTTAATAGCTGAAATATCTCTACACCAGCTGAGATCTTCCAATTGCAGCATAGTGATCTTATTTCTTTGCCTTCTTTGCACAGTAGTTGCATGGAAAAATTTGCTATTTCGATCACCCCATTGTAGCCAGTTAATACGAGAGCGTATGCCCCAAAATGTCTCTTCTTGGTGCCATAATTGTTGAATCTGCTGTACTATTTGGTGGACTGCCTATTTAGTAGAAGGATGAGGAGGTTTATTGTTAAGTTCAGTAAGTTTCTGGTTGAGTGCCCTGAGTCGAGTTGGAGCATGTGCAAACGTTGCTTTACTCCACTCAGTGAGAGCTTTCGATATTTCTTCTAGCTTTGCTGAGAATCTAGTGTGGCTCAAAGATGTATTGTTCCATGTTTGTCTTATAATCTCTCCATACTCTACATGGTCTGTCCAGTAGGCTTCCATTCTGAAAACTCTTTTTCTTTTCTGACTTTCAGGGTGTAACACAAGGAGAAGAGGACTATGATCTGAGCCGATTGCTAGGAGGGCTTGTACTTTAGCATCATGGAAAGTAAGTCTCTAGTCCATATTAGAAAGGACTCGATCTAGGCGTTTTTTGACAAGATTCTCCCCTTCCCTGTTATTTGTCCACGTGTAAGCGCATCTTTTACTTTCAATCTCCATTAGAGAGCATGCATTTAGGAAATCTCTGAATGCTGTGTTTCGATAGTTGTCTGCTTCTCTTTTCCCCACTTTCTCCCATACATATAATATTTCATTGAAATCACCCATACAAATCCAAGGGAGAGAGTTGGTAAGCTGAAAATCCATCAATTGCTGCCATAGCTTTAACCTTTGTCCAAAATTTGTTGAGGCGTGAACAAAGGTAATTCTCATGGAATAGCCACTTACTGAGTCGATACACTGCAGATCAATGAATTCTTGAGAAGTTGCATTGAGTTTAAGCCCCACTTCTTCTTGCCACAGAACAGCTAAGCCTCCCGCAATTCCTTCTGTATTAACTGTAAATAGGTTTGAAAATTTGAGTTTCCTTTTGATACCTTCCACCATCGATGCTTTATTTTTCGTTTCCATTAAAAAGATAAGGTTGGGCCTTTCAAGAGTAACTAGTGCTCTCAATGCATGGAATGTCATGGGGTTGCCCAGCCCCTGACAATTCCAACTGATGATTTTCATTTCGTCGTGGTGGCTTATTAGGGCCAGCCACCAAGGCCCACTCATTGCCATCCTTAGCAATCTGAATTGGGGTCTCCAAGAGGTCCGTATCATCAATCAGTAGAGGAACTGATTCTGCAATGCATTTTTGTTTCTTTGCCCTATGCACTTTCATACTCTTCTTGCTGCATATGCCCATCTTCGAAAGAATTGGTTTAGTAGCCTCATAGCAAATTAACTGTTTACCATGTTCTGGGTTTTTCAGGGGGCAATCAGCTGGTTCTACTGTCATCTCCTGTTCATGTAAGCTCTCTGTTCTTTTCTTACTGCATGTAGGAGCTTTGCTGGAGCCACCCTCATCTCTGGCTACTATTTCCATGGTTTGTGCTGGAGGAAGATTTTCTGGTATTGTTTCCTCCACTATATACTCCTCTAATTTTCCATAAAACGCTTCCCAATGTGGACTATGGTCACAAGCTTCCGCCTTCAACCAGGGGCCAAATTTGCCAATCTTGTTCGCTGACCATCTAGATTGATTGTAGGGGATGATTTCCCAGTTGGCGGCGTAATGGCCAATCCTGCCGCACGAATAACAGTAATGTGGCAAACGTTCATATTTGAATTCCACCCAGAGCCATTTGGTGCCAATATCCAGTATAGCCCCTGATTTTAGTGGAACTGTTAAGTCCAGATCCACTCTGACCCGACCTCCTTTGTATTGTCCATTACCCTGGGGGTCCACCTGAACTTCTAACACTTGCCCTATTTTCTTTGCCAGGTCATGGAATACTTCTTCTGTTCGCCATCCAAGAGGAATTCCTCCAAACCGTACCCAGAAAGCATTGCTGGAAAAGTCATAGCAGTGTTCCGGAATGTTAGGTACACATTGTTTTAGAACAAGTAGATTGCTGGAATAAGACCAGGGACCAGCTTGTAGAACTCTCTCCTTTTACTCTTCTGATTGAAACACAAAGGTAAAAAAACCTGGTTCTTTCTGGAAACAAACCACAGAGTCTGATCGCCAAGCTTTCTTCATGGTAGTAAGAAAAGCAGGAAAGTTGACGTTTGGTTTTGAAAAAAGTTTCCCGAATAAAGTACGATTACATTCTGCCTTCTTTTGTGGTGAGATAGCTGTGGAAGCTTCGACTATATCATCCTCAGACCACAAATCACCCAAGCTTTTACATAGTGCAGCTATTCGCAACTCATTTTCTTCTTTCCCTTCCATAGTAACTTGTTAACAGGGGTAGCTACCTACAAGCTTACGGAAAAAGGCTGGAGAACACATAAGAAGTCCCCACTTCCGCAGCAACACAGCGCCAGAGAACCAGTGAAGGAGCAACGGTTGCGACAAAAAATTCACCAACAGCATAAAATCAGATAACCATCCTAGCATCGAATGCAAAGTAGCGGAAAGCACACCTTGTCAAAGCCCCCAAACAGCAAGATCGCCAGACCAAATTGATTGCGAAGAAGAGGCACTGAAAACCTTGAGAGGCCCCCAACATCAAGATCACCAGATGAAGTTGATATTGAAGAAACGGCACTGAAGACTGATCTATGGGACAAAAACAGCACAAATCGGCACCGGATCGAAGCAGGATGGTAGATTAATGTTTTTTTTTTTTTTTTTTTTTTTTTTGGGATTATGCAAAACTGGGAAGCGGAATGTAAAGAGGCAGCGAAGAAGGAGCAAGGGAGGCAAGAAAGGGATTAGAGTTGCAGACAACAACTTAGGCAATTAGGGTTTGTGGAAGAGGAAAGCTACCATAATGGTAGAGAAGAGCTCGCAGAGGCGAGAGAGGACTCCAACCGAAGGAGAGTGCCATTCAACAAGCGACGAAATTTTGAGGGCTTGTTCATTACCTTTCTTTTAAAAAAGTTAGCTAATTACTTAATTTAATAGATATTAAATTTGGATTAAAAATTAGATTTGGACCAAAATGCCATTCGTTTTAGCCTTATGCTTCATATTTTAACCACATCATCGTTGCATAAAAGATAGAAAATAATAACAAAACCATGTCAACATTTTTTGTTGGCCAAATTATACGAAATGAACGGAAGGAATCGATTATACCAATTAACAAGTTTTAGAACTTTATTACTCTTTTTGTAGTTTTAAAACTCTATTGTTTTGTGATAAAATTTAAGACTTCCACTAAACTTATCTCATGTTTCTTATATATTGCTTTTGAAATTTTATTTTCATTGAAAGCACTGTACCACTTACATTTCACCAATTATCCAAGCATAACCAATCAAATTTTCTTAAGCAAAGTGTTTTTTTTTTCGGGTGAATGACATTGACCAGTATGTGTAACACGGTGACGACTAACGGCAAGCAAAGGTGGTCTGTCTAAACCATGGTAATGTTCATTAATACCAGTGGCTTATTCGGTGGTTGTTGGAGATGATGTAGAGGTAATAACGAAATTTTGGAGCTAGAAATTCTCGATGACCCTGAAAACATCAGCGTCGTTCAATTATTTCTGGCCATGCCAAAGGCTGAAAAATAAAATAGTTAATTTCATGGCGTATCGTAATAATGATGTTTAAAAGACATTAGTATGTGAGATGATGCATCGTTTCGAATTTACCAGTCCATATGTCATCAATTAAAAGCTGTCTATTGACATTAATTGTGGTACTTTAGACTCAAATACATATGCGGACGAAGACCTACCAGCAAGTCTTGGTCTTCTTAGGTTGTAGACTCTGTCTCAGTTATAAACCGAGGAAAATTCAAGTGAGACTAATTGACTTTTAATTCACCAATTTTACAAAAATAAATTGAAAATGGAATTTTCGACCATACCGAAATTTTCAATTCCAATCCGCAAAATTCAAAATTAACCAATTTCTAACCATTTTTTTGGATAATTTCCTTCACGACACTTGATGCAGGAGTTGTAATGCATTTAATTATCAAGTCAATTTTGAGATTCCAAGTCGAAGGTGAATTTGCCCAATTTCGAGTGCCAATCAGGGGTATGGTCAATTCTTCATGAGCGACGCCAATTAACCTAATTTGAGTCCAATTAAGTCCTAGAAACTCAATTGCAATATCAATTTTGACAACAATTTAGCTTAATTTGCCCATAATTGGTGATCTATTAGACCAAAAGGAATCGACCCAATTAACTCAATTTGTTTTTAGGCTAAGGTCCAATTTGACCAATCGAACCTCAATTATATATCATGACCTAACTCATAGTGCAATCTAAAGGAAATTAGGAAAAGTTGAGGCGCGACAAGTCAATCCGGGTGAACTGAGCTAATCTGATTCAAATAGGTTCATTCTGATTAGATTCAGTTTGACCCAAGTCATTAGGCCAATCCTTAATTTAGCCCAATGGGACAAAATGGTGAGAGCAATTAGGAAAATTAAGGCGAAATTAAGCAATTTGAGAATCCTGAGCCAACTTGGTCAACAAGAGTGGGTCCAGCCACATTCGGCTTAATTTTCCTAATTGCATGTTAGATCCTCTAGAGAAGTCACTCGGTCAAACGTCTTAGGATGATCGTGATGCTCATAGTGTTGTTCACTTATGTTTTGATTGATGCATGTTAGGAAAATCTTGTTTAGAGTTGAATAGATGTTGATTTTTAGCATTATCTTTATGTTTAGATGATTATTATTAGGGGTGTGCAACCGGATTGGGTATACCCCGGAACCGGACCGGCCCACCCAAAAAAGAAAATAGGGTTGGGAACTGGTTCCCAAAATTCAGAACCAATTTAAATTGGTCGAGGAACCGGTTCCGAGTGATTACCCACTCAGGAACTAGTTCTCGGACCGGTTTGGGAACTAGTTTTGTAAGTAGAGGTCTAAAACCCTATTTTTTTTCCTCTGATTTCTATTCTTACTATCGCAATCACATGGTGTTTTTCCTCTTGGCTCTCTCAGACACGTACGGTACTCCTCCTCCATCGTTCCTCTTCCTCACTTGCTTCCCTCTCTCACCGGCTCCCTCTCGCACCGTCCGATGGATGGACGGCGTTCCTCGCCACCAAATTCTTGTGTACCATGTGAATTGGCTCGCTTAACTTCTCTTTTGTAGGAATAGTAATGCTTGCATAAATGAACAATTTCATGTAGTAGTTGTGGGAATAAGACTAACATTAGACTCATGTTTGTTGCTAATGTTTATGCAATGTTATGATTTTTGTTTTGCCTTATGATTTTATTTATGATAATTAGCCTTGTGGATCCTTAATTTTTTGTTTAGTCAAAAAGTTCATGTATTTATTTATTACAAGTGCTTAATGTTTCAATATAAATTAGGAGGATTATGTTATTTTCTCGGGTATTAATGTAAAATTCGAAGTCACATAGGATATCAGGAGGTTGCAAAATATATTCCAATGAAAACAGGGTTGATCCCGAAACCAAATCAGAAAAACAGGATAGGTCGAGTACAAGGTCCAAAAAAGGGGAATTGGTTATAACAGGGTCGGGTACAAAATTTAGATCTAGACTCTACCCACCCTGGACTCGATTATCCCTAATTGGAATAGGAGATGATGTTCATGAATGTCGTCAAGTGTTCATTGAATGGCTTGAAGATAATTTAAAGTTCCGGAAAATGATTTTGAATGAGGTTGAAGATTGCCTAAGGTTGATTAAATGTTCATAAACTCAAGTTTGAAGATTTCTCTGGAAAATTTGAGTTCACTAACCTCATCGAATTTTGTGATTTTTTGCGATTTATATTTTGAAAATGTCGTGAAACATCGCTATTTGTTAAAATGAAGAGCTTCACAGTGGCATGAATTTTGTGAAAATACGACTTTGTCAAAATGAAGAGCTTCACGGTGGCATCTGCAAAATAGCAAAAAGCTTTCACACTTGATCTGAAAAACTGATGTTAGTTTCATCCGGTTTTGTTTTGCAGTAATAAAATAGTTGGTCTTTTATTGCAAAAACTCAAAACTGAAAAGTTGGTCATTAGGGTCTTAAATGCTATACTGTAAATTTTGGGGGATTTTTAGCCAAATTTAAGGGCTTTTTCATAATAAAAATCAGACAAGGTCAATTCGTCCTACAAGACAGTTTGCAGTTTCGTCCTTAAGGGAAATCGGTAAATTAGTCAATAAGATAGAGGGCTTATTTGCACTAACTTAAAATATGAAAGTTGTAGAACACATTTAGAGCTAGCAGTCAGTCAAATTTGGTGTGTTTTAGTTGATCTGATATTTTTTCCCCTCGTTTGACTAAATTCGGGTCTGAACCGGGTTAATTTTGGAGCAGCGGCTCTAGATTGGAAATTTCGTGTCAATTGAGTCCGAATCTGGTCAAGCGGTCTCAATGACATTTAAAGTGCACATTATAAGATTTCTAATGACACCTGAATCGTATAAATCGGAATTTATTTAGTGGGTTAATTGAGTGAAAATATAATTGAACAGAATCCATCCTTAATTGAATAAATGATCCAGGTGGCTCACTAGTTGATTGTTTGCTTCTCAAGGCTAAATGGCCTAATGGCATGCTTAATTAGGTCTTGCATGTGCTTTTTAGATGCATGATTAGGCTCGCAATGCATCAGGTAGGTTAGCAGGGATGATTAGAATCAATTAGGAATTTAACGACTTAGCCTACCTCTTGTTCATGCAAGCGGGGGCTAATATCGCTAATCTTAATCAATGAACCCTTAGTTGATTAGGAGGTATCTAGAGACAATCGAAATTCATAAACAATTTTCGAAAGCCGATCCCAAGGTAATTGATTAACGTTTGAATGAACGTCACTAATTGTTCGCTTTGCTTGAGTGAACGTTATGAATGATATGTGGATGAATAGAAGGATGATGAAAACCAACATCCACGGAGATGGCGGCCGAAGGCGGTGCTCAAGGAAGGTGATGGCCGAACGAAGCCGACAGTGGTGATAGACCAATGTGTTTTTTTTTTTATGACCCGGGAACAGTCGTACAGCCAGCAGCCGGCGGCGTAAACCCGGGGTGAACCGAGCCCACCCACCTGACGCGGCCGCAGTTGAGTCGCACAAGCGACCGCGGGGATTTGAACCCGCTCCCTTTGTGGGGGGGGGGAGCAAAGCGCAAACCGCGCGACCACCAATGGGGTGGGTGGTGATAGACCAATGCTCATGCCGGTTTTTTTTACATTTTTTGATGGCTTTAGTCTAATTTAGTTAAAATTAGCTAATTAGCGAACTTAGGTTCTAATTAGTTTAGGATTTTAAACCAATTAGACTTAGCCTCACTGTCGATAAAATGGTTATAGTATCTTAGTATAGCTAGTCATCATAAAATGATTAGAGTTAGACTTACCTTAGATAGGATTAGTTCTGAATAACAAATTTCAGAGGGACCGTGTCTCAAGACTCAATAACAATTCCATGTATTTTCTTTATCCGACTCATATCAAGTTTTTCTTTTTCAGCATTTACTTAGATGCTTTTCAATTACTTTGGTATTTACTCACTGCATCACCTTTCAATAGCTTGTTTGTTAATTTCCTTTCCAAAATCATAGTTGATAAAATTAAGATTGTATGACCACTTAGATAATACACTTTCAAGCTAGAGGTATCGCAATTGCGTTAATAGAAATACTAACGTAAACAAGTCCCCGAACTCACAAATAAAGTCTTGTTCCATGGGAATTGAAATGACACTACCGCATTTCGATTGGTTTCTAGTTAACTCCAAATGGTTAGTGACAACTCCTAGGATATATTTAGGGTGTTAAGGAACTGAAAAATGAAAATCCAACATCAAATGAGGTATGACTGGGGAGAGCCTGTGCTATTAATTGATGGATTGTTTGGATCCTGGGAACCATCTTTTCTATGAACCACTTGGATTGTCTTTCGAGCAATATCTCTAAAACATTTCCAAAACTCGAGAGCCTTTTATGAGGATCGCGAAAAGGGTTTGGACTAAAATGTTTATGATTGAATTGATGAATTGTCTAAAGGTTTAAGACTAAGTTAACACAATTGAAAAGTTTAGGTAATTTGCAATCGTATAATCCCTAATAATATGTGCTTTATAATGTTTTTAATAGATTTCTCTTGTA
The DNA here is from genome assembly GCA_014182515.1 of Eucalyptus microcorys. NCBI lineage: Eukaryota > Viridiplantae > Streptophyta > Magnoliopsida > Myrtales > Myrtaceae > Eucalyptus > Eucalyptus microcorys. The sequence continues at coordinate 31,226,046 of CM024571.1, forward strand.
ATATCATTTTCAATGAAAGCAACATATGACTTCCTATTTCTTGGATTAACCATAATGCATAATCAAATAAATTTTCTCAGCAAAAGTCTTTTTATCTTTCCTTTTGTCGATGATATCGATTAGCCCAGATAACACGGCGATGACTAATGGAAGCGAACGTGGTCGTTGCGAACCATGGTGAGGTCAATTGATGCCAATGGTCCATTCGGTGTTCCTTGCAGATGATGTAGGGGTGATAACGAGATTTCAGGCCTAGAAATTCTTGTGAAGCATGAAAACGCCGTTGTCAATCAATTATTTCTGGCCATGCCAAATGCTCGAACTATGAGCCAAATCTCATCATCCTGTTAATATTTCCTTCTCATAATTTACTGTATTGGTTCTCGTGGCGATGCCTCTAGTGGGAAAAAATTAGTAAATTTCATGGTGTATTGTAATTATGATACATGCAATAAAAAAAATCAGCGCATAACATGATATATTATTTCGAATTTACCAATGATCGAAGTGTCATCAATTAAAAGCTGTCTATTGACGCCTATTTTGGTACAAAAGACTTTGATACATTTGCAGACGAGGACCTAGCTGCAATCTTCTCTCGTATTGTAGCCACGACTCAGTCAACTGTAAACTGAAGAAAATTCAAGATGAGAGTGATGCGTGGGCAAACAAGCACCAAACGGGGTATGTGTTCCTTCTTATCCTCTTAGTATTTTTGATAAATAAAAAAGAAACTAATTTTCGACAAATTATCATTTGAATATGAGTCGATCTCTAATATTTTGTGAGATAATAGCCGATAATTCTAAAAGTTTAAACTATTAGATTAAGGCATGGTTTGGTATTTAGATATTTTAATATTCACCCTTAAGTGTAGGTTGAATTTTGGTTTAAAATTAAGTGCGGAAACATGTAATAAGGAAAGCAAATAGAGAGCATGAAACGATATGAATTCAACATTTGATACCATCTAAAAATTTTATGAAACTACAGTTAACTACTTTGAAAGTTTAAGTTGTTGTATGAAAGCATGATTTAATATTTAATTATTTTAACACAATCTTCCTAACAACAAAAAGTGTGCAAATAAAAAAACAATATACAAAATTGCTACTACTAGGCTCATATCCATCAAGATGGTGTCAAATCATTGTATCGAGAGCTCATTATATCAATACATTGCAAGCATGCATATCTTCCTCACACTTCTCTCTTGGACAATCTCAAACTGCTCGATGACAATGGAAAGATCACTTGCAGCTTTCTCGTTTGCTTTGCTTGCTTCTTTAGCTTCAGCAGTGGTTCTTCTGGCTCAAGCCCAACAAAATCCAGGTCTCTCTCTCTCTCTCTCTCTCTCTCTCTCTCTCTCTATCTCTCTCTAGTCTATTATGTTAGCATGCTTTGCTTGAAAATAGAGAGAAAAGAGGAGAGGAGGGGAGTGTTAAGAAAATCTGACTTAAAAACTCAGAAATTATAAATTTAGAAGATGGAATGGAAGGATAAATTCAATGTCATGGACATCCTCGACACCAATTTTCCTCCCCCCTTTCTCCTAAAAACAGCATCATATTTCCCTGTCTTGTGGTTTAAGCTTCGTATCATGTTATCGTCCCCTCTACGATGTCAAGAAATATTGGCCATTTTATTGTCTATGGCCGTCCATTAGTTATGACCTTCTAATCAAGCCAAAATAGTCTCTTCTATATATTCATTCTCACTGGATGTACGATAGATACAATAGTATAGAATTGTGTGACGATCGAGATTCACCAAGCTTGTTCCAATGATTCGATAGAAGTATGGCCATTTCATTTCATTGAGTTTTTCTTCATCTCTTTGAACTTACAAGGTTTTATTAGCATCGACTGTGGGGCACCTAATCAATACACCGAAGAGGATTACAACATAGCATATGCAACGGATGAAGGCTTCATAGATTCCGGAGAGAACATGCAGGTATCCTCAGAGGTCATATATACATATTATCAACAATATTCGAAGAATTTAAGGAGTTTTCCCACTGGAACAAGGAACTGTTACACTTTAAGACCAGATCAAGGCAAGAATGTCACCTATCTGATCAGGGCGACATTTTGGTATGGGAACTATGATGGGAAGAATAAAACTCCTTCATTCGACTTATACATCGACGTTAATTATTGGGCCACGGTGAGATTTCCGAATTATTACTGTGAAGAAATCACGTATGTGTCCCAAGCAGATGATATCCAAGTGTGCCTTGTGAATACTGGCAATGGAGTGCCCTTCATTTCAGCATTGGAACTAAGACCTCTTGATGATGACATCTCTCCATCGGGACTTAGATTCTTGCAACTCCATTGGCGGTATGACATCGGACGAAGCTTGAATTATTCTATGAGGTAATCAATTGATTTTATGAAATATGAAGAAATTCACTTACTATTGGCGGTAAGAAATTTTACTAAGCATCACTTTCAGGTTGACAAATAAATGGATTTATGACCTTTTTGGTAATTTTCCCCAAATTAGTGTACTAGAGACATAGTAAGAACAAATGAAATATAATGGGTCAAAGTACCATTTGACTATTTACTTACATAAGTTTCTCAAAATGATAAATGTTATGTTAACATCAGAATCTCATATTACTAATACATTAATGCAATAACTTTTTCAAACTTAAATGTCTATATATGATATATATATATATATATATATATATATATTTTTTTTTTTTTTTTTGGTAAAGATGTCTATATATGATTTTATAGTAAATATGTACAACAATCCGCGGAAAGCACGGATTATTTCTAGTATTTAATGGAACTTGATGTCTGCCTATTAAGAGGGATTCTACAAGTATGTATGAAAGTTTTAAGAGCGTTCCTTGGACACTTGTTGTGGGTTATCGATTATACTGTGACTCTTTGAGAATATGACTATTTCTATTTAAATATTATACTTTCTTGTAGTATGTTGTTTTTCAATTCTCAAAACATGTAGTATGCATTTTTACTATTTTTAGCGGTCTTAGCTAGTGTCCACGGGATACTTAATATCTCCCTCTGAAGTTTGGTGATAATACTTATTTTACATAAAGTATATGATAAATATTGCTATTTTGAATTCCATACATTCCATCTAGGAAACATTCCAAGCTTTTTTTTTTAAGCATTTCCTAGATGGTATGTTTTTGTTTCTGTTTTTTTTTTTTTTTTTTTGCTTGGAGAAAAAAAAAAAAAAACAGAAACAAAAACATACCATCTAGGAAATGCTTCAAAACCAATAATTTTTTGGTTTAATTACATAAATTGAACTGTACAAAAACTGATGTATTGTATATGCAGACAACGTGTTACAAGTCCGTGGCAATTGACTTCTGTTGAATATAGTAGCTTCAATATTCCTGTTGCATATCCAGATGAACCGACATTTGCTAGTCATTCGGTCAATTGCTTAAGTGTCCGCTCTTAAACTGTTAGTCAAAATGCCTCACTCAGGTACCCCGACGATGTTTACGATCGGATCTGGGAAGCTAAAAACTATAAAAAATGGATCATACTGAACACCACATCTGCAATTGATTTATCTGTTAATGATGATGCGTATAAGTACAAGATTCCGGGGGAAGTTCTTCGGACCGCTCAAAGACCTATGAATGCCAGCTCTCCCTTGAAGTTATCGTGGCCTTCGATCAGCACAAATAAATGGATTGTATACTTTTATTTCGTGGAGATTGAGAGACTGACAAGCGGCCAGCAAAGGGAGTTCACAATTTCCATGAATCAATTCAGGGAGACGGTGAGCCTTGAGTACTTAAAGCCAGTGGTTGTAGTCTCCACTCCAGTTGACGGGTGGAACATCACCTTCTCAATTGAATCGACTAATAAGTCTGGAAAGCCACCGATCCTCAATGCCGTGGAGTTCTATACCATTGGTGATCTTCCAAATGTACCCACCGCACAAGATGATGGTATGTCTTTATTCTTCTACATGTTTTATTGTCTACATACACTTTGTACAGTTGTGCTACAATTGACATCAATATTAATTATTTAGATGCTCCTTTCTCGGTAAGTAAGATTTAGGTCATCCTATGCTAAATATTGTAATCTCCACTGAGGGTCTTTATGTTATTCGTGAACTCGATTTTGTTGGGATCAATAGGTGTGGTTTAGTAGTACTCCCTGCTATCTGCCTGATTCTCTGCTTTGGCTACTTTTTGCTTGGTAATTGCTGGAATGTCTCTTCGAGCTAGAGCCCTGAAATGTTACAAAGTCTTTTGAAAGCCGAAAGTCCGTATAATTCATATGTGATTGCAACCACATTTTGCATCTCTATCATTCTCCTTAAATAATAGATCATTTATGTGATTTAAATCACAGTGAAAGCTATCAATGTCATCAAGGCAATGTATCACATTAAGAGAGAAAGCTGGCAAGGTGATCCATGCGTACCAAGCAAATACACATGGGATGGTCTAACTTGTAGCTATGGAAATCCTCCAAGGATTATATTGGTGTGAGTCCCCTGGCACTATTTCTTTGATAATACAGGTTTTTGTGGATGATGAAAATGTTTTTCTTTCGTTCAATTTTATAAGTGATACAAGCGATTATTTGTAGGGAAATGTTTTCCGAATCATTGATTTTTTATGAATTATACGGAGCCTAAATTCTCCTTTCTTCTTCGATGCATAGTTATCATCTTGCGCAACTTTTTTTTTTTGACTAAAAGCCTACTTTCCAATTTATAACGTAAGTGTTCCAAATTGCATTGTGTCTGAGCAAGTATTATGTCCTCTAAAAATAACTTTTATGTACTCTAGGGCCAATAGTAACATAAATTATGGAACAAGGAGCTAGCGAGACCCGTGCAAGGAATGAGATTGGCGATTATGAATGGTCTCTAGTACTTAAAACATTTACACCTCGAGGACTCAAAATATTTTCATTCTGAAGGATTAATTGCACAGACTTTTCTTTATAGCACCACAAAATGCTGCCTTTATGAAGATGGCAATGATAGGTTCCTCTCTTTTGATCTATGATGGTCAGGAAATTGAGCTCTAGCAATTTGACGGGGGAAATAGTCTCATCATTTTCACTTCTATCAACAATGGAATACTTGTAAGTATCATGTGGTTGATTTAGTTGTGTCTGCAGTCTTTCTTGATTATGCACCCCCTAGGAGTCGACTCATGATTGAATGATTAAGGTTGTATTTTAGGAGACATAAGCTATTGAAATGTTGCCCTAATGTGTGGAAACATCTCACTTTGGCTATGGAGCTCGTTAACTTGATATTAGGCGTTCTAAACTTGGTCTTTTCCAGAGATTTGTCCAACAATCAGCTTACAGGAGCAATACCAGAAACTTTGGCCGAATTACAAAATCTTAGAATTCTGTAAGTTAATGTGTCTAAGTGAAGCAGAAAAAAAAGTCGAAGTGGACAAACCTCTAATCATGGCTATATTTGCAGAAATCTAAGTGGAAACAACCTCATTGGATCAGTTCCTGAAGCTCTTAAGAAAAGGGTTCTGGACAATACTTTGATCATGAGGTGAGGTGCTCTCTCTCTATTGTATGCAACTTCTATAGGGTGGAAAGATTACCAACAAGTTTTTTTTTTTTTAATGTAATTAAAAACAAATAAGAAGGCCAACTCGTCATCACCATATGGCAATGTTGATAGGATTTTAAGTTTAGCTCCTCCACTCTTTGATGCAGTTTGACAGGAAACGCGAATCTTTGCCAAGCTAATCCTTGCCCGCCGAAGAAGAAACCAAAAAAGATCCTTATTCCAGTTGTTACATCAATTTTAGGCTTCTTTCTAGTTCTTTTTGGTGCTTTGGCTATCGTTTGGTTAATTAAACGGAAAAGAATACCTGGTAAGTTTTCTTACTTGTCCTGTTCACGCAATGTACGTTGCATTCGATAACAATCTTTACCTTTGGTACAGTTCTATATGCAACTTGCTATCTCTTCTCACCCACCCTAAGGGTATAATTTTACAATCTCATCGACATTGCAATCAGGAATAAAGACGGCTTTAATCAAAATTTCCAAATGCTAGTAATCTGAGTTACATAGTGATCACAAGAAAATGGAGAGGAGAGAGACAGTAATTACCACAGTATGGTCGCATCAGCATCACAAAGAAATGTGAATTATTCGGCTTAACTTATTGACAATAAAATTCTGATTTTTTTTTTTAATTCAAAAGTAACCATGCGATGCATGGGAAGGATTTATAACAACTTGAGAGTACAACTTTGTCGTTAACATTTCAATGCTTCCTAAAACAAAGTTTGATGGTACAATCTTAAACTTATCTATATGTATTGAGCAAAGAATCTATTTGTTTTAGCATATTGATGGCAGCTGACAGATATGCCTGGCCAGATCGCTTGATTTTTGGTCCTTTTCTCTATCATATAGCTCTTGAAACTGGATCAGAAAAGCCTACATCTTTTAATTGTGGAGTGTGCAGTCGAAGTATTTTCCTTGAAAGTCTACTATCCAAAGTAAAGTCGCAATACTAATAGTAAAGTTTTTGGTATAGAATCTAGTGAAAGGACGCTGAGATTAAAAAATCGATCATTTAAGTATGGAGAGATTTCAAGAATCACTGGGAACTTTGGACGAGTGATCGGTGAAGGTGGATTTGGAAAAGTATATCTTGGTACACTAGATAACGGCACCCTAGTTGCAGCGAAGATGCTCTCTGAATCATCAAAGCAAGGGTACAAGGAATTTCATGCCGAGGTCAGTTAAGATGATGGAATCACTCTTCCTTTTTAAACTCAACTAATGCTCACTTACGCAGATGTACGTTCAAAAACTTCCTTTTAGACAATTGTTAGTACATGTGATGACAATACAAATTCCTGATACTGCAGGCTCAACTCTTGATGATTGTTCACCATGGAAACTTAGTTTCTTTGATGGGATATTGCGATGATTTCAGGCACATGGCATTAATATATGAATACATGGCAAATGGAAATTTAAGGCAACATTTATCAGGTGCTTATTTATGTTCCGTTGTGTTGTTTCTTCTGTAAAATTTTATTTCTTGCTCATAATTAAGTTAAGATGCATTTACCAGAGGACCATTTGAAGGTCTTGACATGGAATAAGAGACTACAAATAGCTGTTGATGTGGCACAAGGTACATCAATGAGATATGCACAGTTGTAGATTTTCTTCTTGTCATTGCTTTGGCATTATTGACATGGTTTATGCAAGGATTTCAGGTTTGGATTATTTGCATAATGGTTGCAAGCCACCCATCATCCACAGAGACTTGAAGACTACAAATATCTTGTTGAATGAAGACTTCCGAGCCAAAATAGCTGATTTTGGCCTGTCAAGAGCTTTTGCGTCTGAAAACCACTCTTATGTGTCAACTTGTCCTGCAGGCACTCCTGGCTACCTCGACCCCGAGTAATGGCTAAAACTCAATAATGCTATTCCGATTCAGTTCATGATCTATATTTGCATAGCTATATTGACATTGCCTAGAATTTCATGTTTGATCTAAAGATCCATACATCAATTTTTTCCTCCTCCCAGGTTTCAGTCTTTAGGAAACTTAAACAAGAAGAGTGATGTTTACAGTTTCGGAATTGTACTCTTTGAGTTGATCACAGGCCAACGCGCAACAATGAGAAGCCAAGATGGCAGCCCCAGCATGCACATACTTCAATGGTTGATTCCTATCATCGAAAGTGGTGATTTACACAGGATTATGGATCCAAGGTTACAAGGAGAATTTGACATCAACTCAGCTTGGAAAGTAGTGGAGATTGCTATGTCTTGTACAAAACCAACTGCGATTCAAAGGCCGGACATAAATCGAGTGTTGGTAGAGTTGAAGGAGTCTTTGGTGAGCGAAGCAAGTGGTTCTTCTGAAATGACCTCCTTGGAGCTCCATTCTGGTAGTGCCCCTTTGGTAAGGTAGCAGAACTTTTTCAATCCAGGAAGGCTATCTTCCTTTTAGGTTAAAGATTAACTTTGGTCCTGAAATTTGTACTTTAAATGCATCATCCATTTCCCCTTTCTTTCGGTCATTGAACTTCCAAACTCTGCTGTCTAGCAATGATATCCTTTCGTTCGTCGTCGATCCTTTCTCCATTCATTATGTCAACTTATGGCGGTCCGAATACTGCAAAATTAGGAACTCCATGTTGAGTTTGGGGGGAGGTGGTCGGGAGGTTGGGGTTATCCATGGTTGCGCTAATCGGCATTAGCAGGCCCTCACGGAACGTTCTTGGAGTTCAGCTGAGATTTCAGTTTGAGTCAGCACCATGGGGAAATTAGCAACGATTTCACAATTTTGAGGGGGAACTATCTTTCTTGGGATAAGCTCAAAATATATATGGATCATTGATGGTCCTTAAGTAGTAATTTGCGCAAACAAACTGGGATCTTTATTTTTGCTAGAAAGCAACCTGCGATCTACACACACGCATCTTTAACAAATTATGGACACAAGGTTCGAACTTGACTCATGATAATGCATGCGTTTGTAACATGCTTATATCCATATAAAAGGCAAACCCGATCTCATTTAATTCTTAGAATGTAGAATAGGCTTTCAGGGTTCCAATGCAACAACCAGTCTCATTAACTAAACAAGAGCTACGTTGTCGGAGAAGATATGCACCACCAGTATAACTTCGCCTGATTGGTTAAAAAAAGGATCCACCGACGTGCCTAGAATAGCCCTGTCTACGACAACCAATGGTGGGCATTTAGAAAAAAAACGAGGGCTCATCTTAGCAAGCAAATGCGAAGAAAGAACCTCTTAATAATCTTAAATCAATGGAAATTTTAGCAAACCGTGTCGGTGCTCTAAAAATTTAAGCCGATAGATGAAGATATTATTTAATATTAAATATATTAACACAGACCCTCATGCATAGGCTAGATTGTGACTTAAGCCTAAAGTATATAGATAAATAGGGGCCCAGAAGGTTTAAACTTAGGATCTCCGTACAACAATCAATACCATTGAATAGATTAGACCTACTTGGCAGGAGAAGATGCACACCGCCGGTGTAACATCCCGAAATTTGACCCCTGATTCGGATATACGAAATGGTTGTTTCGTCGACGCGCTTATGGTTAATTTACTTGGAATTGATCATTTATGAGTTAACTAATCTATTAGGTGAGGCCGTTAAGAGATATAAACGTGAAAGACTAGAGAATTCGATTGGAAATCGAACGCTCGACCATAATAATCGGCAAGGGTTAATACGACACCATTATAAATCGACTGGCGAACGGATATGAGTTGACTTGACGGAAGTACCTAGTTGAATTGCGGGTGATTCCGCACGATTGAGATATTTGCGTCAAACGGCAATAACCCAATTTTCTATCGATATTATACTCGGGACACGTAATTGAACCCTCGCAATTTTATGATAATCGAGAGTTATCTACGATTCGGAGATGCACAAACATGAATCGAAAATTATCGACCATGGGTCAAACACGCTAAAATCCCTGAAAGCTACCCGATAGGTTAGGTTGTATTAAAGTCACATTCGGTCGATTTTAACCATGAAATTGAATTTGGTTTCGGGAATCGGACGTTCGAGCATGTCACGATTCATTTATTGGACGTCGTCTCATCATTCCGAGAATTTTCGTCGAGTTCGAAATTTTGCAGAAAAATGAATTTTGGACAAAGTGAAAAAGAAAAAGGAAATTCGGATTAAGAGGAAAATTGGGTTTTTCTACCTTAATTTGGCTTAATTGTGGGAAATTGAGGTAATTTTGTGATTGGTTGCTCAATGGACTTTATGGGCATGAAGACTTTGGGGGTGAATGTGATGATGGATTATATATTTGGGCTAGGTTTCTTATTGGTTGTTACATTGACTTGTTGTTCTCTCTCTTTTCCGATTTATCTTCCCCCTTCATGCGTGAACCCTCCCCCTCTCTGCCCATTCTCTTTTCTTCCTCATCCCTTCCCTTCTTTTGCTCCACCGCAGCACACAATTCCATTTCCCCTCCATTTTTTCTTCCCCATCGCACCACATCCCAGCTGCCATCCCATGCCAGCTATGACATCCTAAATTTCGATTCATCTCGATTATATGAAATGGGCTTTTCATCGACGCGCCTATGATCTTTTTTCTCGAAGCCGATCACTCTCGAGTTAACTGATCTATCATGTGAAGTTGTTAAGGGATATGAACGCGACAGACTTGAGAATTCGATTAGAAATCGACTGCTCGATTGTGTTAATCGGCAAGGGTTAATACGTCACCATTATAATCGATTAGAGATTAGAGATAAGTTGATTCGACAGAAGCACGTAATTAAATCGTGGGTGATTCCACCAATTGCAAAATTCGCGTTGAACAGCATTAAACCAATTTTTCTGTCGATTCTGTACTTGGTACCTGTAATTAAAATCTTGAGATTTTTACGACAACCAAGAGTTGCCTATGAGTCGGAGATGCACAAAATAATTATGATTAATTAAACCGATTGCGATTAAATAAACAAATTACGATTAATCAAATAAATCACAATTAATTAAACTAAACTCAAATAATTAATCTGATCGTAATTACTTAAACAAATCGTACTTAAATTTGATCTAAACCATCCTTAATCACAATTAAGTCTAAACTAAAATTAACTAATACTAACCGTCATTATCCTTAACTAATTTATCCCTAAATGTAATTAACACCTTAATCCATGATTAGAAAGTTAACTCATGGGGTTTTTGGTGATGGGGAGCTCGCAGCAACAGCAGCATGATGGCATCATTAACGTGATGCTTGTGGCTCAAATGGGAAGTTGACAAAGGCGACTTCGCTCTTGAAGCCCATAGCCACTAAGGGAGGAGAGGGTGCTCGGTGGTGGTGATGATGGGCGAGCGGTGGCGCTAGGGACGGCGAGCAACAACGACACGGGTAATGGGGGACACGGCGGCAAGTGGCGGCAAAGAAAGGCGGTGGCAGCTCCTCCAAGTCCATAGCTCCTTGGGCTCGGTTTAGGTGAAGACGGATGTGGTGGTGGCTTGCGGTGGAGGATAGTGGTGATGAGGAGGTGTGGTGGTGGTGGTGGTGATGGGATGGTGTGACAGTGGTGGATGGTGTGGTGTGGTGGTGGAGATGGGTGCCTTGAGGAGGATAAACAAGGAAGAAGGATAAACAAGGAAGCAGAAGATGGTGAAGAGAGAAAAAAATGGAGGAGGGGAAGAAGAAAGGGGCTGGTCGGCTGAAGAAGGGGAGGGGGAAAAAGAATGTTCCGGGAGGGGGGAGTGGGAGAGTGAGGATTTTGGGAAGATTTTTCCCCCAAAATCATCATTTTCCTCACACCAACTCTCTCTAAATCCCTCCTCACCAAGTCCTTTGTCCCATCTATTTTCTTTTTGTTTCCTTTTCTTTAAAACCAAAATTTTGGTCAACAATTTGCAACTTTGCCACTAGGTCCATTTTTCCTTTCCAACTTTCAATTTTCCATCCGATAATTCATTTTCCAAAAATTTCGAACTCGTTGATAATTCAACGGAAAATGAGACGACGTCTAATAAATTAGTCTTGCGACTCTCGAAAGTTCGATACCCAAAATTGAATTAAATTTCATGGTTAAAAATCGATCGGATGCGACTTTAGTACTATCCAAACTATCGGGTGGATTTTAGGGGTTCTCACCAGGTTGACCCGTGATCGAAAATCTTTGGTTGTCATGTAATCGGAAATGTTCAATTACGTACCCTGAATATAAGATCAATAGAAAAATCGATTTATTGTCATTCAACATGAATATCGTAATCATGCATAATCACCAGCAAATCGACTACGTACGTCCATCAAATTGATTTATATCTGTTTGCTAATTGACTTATAACAGTATAGTATTGACCCATGTCGATCTTATGGTCGAGCGGTCAATCCTTGATCAAATTCTCTGGTCTTTCACGTTTTAAATCTCTACGGCCTTACCCAATAGATTAGTTAACTCGTAAGTAATAAGTTCAAAGTAAAATAACCATAAGTGCGTTGATGAAATAACCATTTCATATATTTCGAAATAGGATCAAATTTCGGGATATCACAATTCATATAAAAAGATTTTCCATCATATCTTGCTCATTTACCTTATCAAGTCCTGTCGAATATATGAGCAATGATGCCTATTTAGTCTAAGAACGGATCTCGGTCAATGTAATTCTAGGAAGAACCAGGTAGGGTCACAAATGTAAAATTGGCCATGACATATCCTATTCTGGTTAAAGTCTATTGATGTTTGTTTTTATTCACTTTGGGTATGTCTGGATTGATTTTCAATGGTCTGGATTGATTTTCAATGTTCACCATTTTACTTTTTACTTTATCAAAATGTGGCAGCTTACATATTGGAAACATTTGGAATTTAGATACTTTGAGCTTTGTTGGCATTGAATCAAGTTTGACTAAGATCTGAGTCAAAATCGACAGATTTGAGTCGACCTCGATAAACATGAGTTGAGCTCGACAGGTCGCGGCTCAAGGGTGGGTGTGTTGCGGTTTTGGGAAAGTGGGTTTTATCGTGGGTGGATTTGAAATAATGAGAGGGGCAAAATTGGGAAAATGGCAAGTTCATAAATAGGATCATATGTTGAATGCAGCTCCGCCTCGTCTCCCGCCTTGAGACCATGACCGCGCGGCTGGACTCTCAGGCCAAGATGACCACAATCATCAAGTCCATGGGCTCCATCATCAAATCCCTCGAGCCCTCCTTGGCTACTGGTAAAAATTCGCTTTCCGTGAAACGATCAATTTTTCGTCGTCGCGTGGCGTGGTGTAGACTTTGCACCATATTTTGCCTGCTTTTGAGATTCGCTCTTTCGTTTGATCTCTGAATTGTATTTGGCTGTCACAATGAGTTTAGTGTTATTAATTAAGCTCGAGTAAGATTATTCTCTTTCCGTTTGTTTTCGTTATTTATCTTGTTAAGTGATCATACTAGTAAGGTTTGATCTTGTTTTTGTGATGTTGAGCAGCTCTTGCTATATCATATGAGAAATAAACCAAGATACACTTTCGGTTTAGTTGATATCAGCGGTTTAAGAATTTGTGATCACAGATGGTGGCGGCCTAGTCCCAATTGAAGATGTTTCTTGTATAATTCTAGCTAACATGGAATTGCTCGTTCACATTAGAATTAGCTGGAGACTATGATGTCTTGCCCTCTGAGAACCTTTAGAGTGACGGCAAGTACCTATATGTTGTCTGGTGACCTTGGGATAGAATAGTCAGGAATGGTTTATATCGGCAAAAGGGAGGCTTTTTGTATTTGCCTTCTTTTATTCTTGTTTCTAGCTTGGTATGTTAATTGTGTTGCAGCTGGTGTCCCTTGCATCATATCCCCAAGTGCAATGAAGATTTGACGAAAAAAGTTTGGGGATGTCATTATGGTTTAACAGGCAAGAAATGCTTTCTTTTACCCCTAGACAAGTGTCATGCTTTTAGGCATTTCTAAAGAGAGATTTTTGTTGGTGAGTGCGGCACACGGTTTCGAAGTCCAAAACAAGACGAAAGGGGGAACCGTTCGCACTGTGGATTCTATTGGTGCTTTGTAAGTGAGGCTAAGAATAACGTCTCCAATGCATACGTAATGAAATTTTATCCTTAGGATGAGCGTGTTATGACCAGCCTCAGTTTGTCTCTAACTCATGTGGCATGGACAAGAGCGCTGGTGGTTGCCCTTCCAAATCTGCTTTTTTTTTTTTTGGGTAGATTCATGCATTGGGTGGTTATTTGAGGTACAAACACCTGGAGTACCAAAACTTGGCACGGAGAGACACTTAAATGCCAAAAGTTTGGAAAGTGACACTTAAGTGCCAAAATCGGAGCAAAATGGATCACTTAAGTGTCACTCCAGCCAAAATGCCGACGTGGCAATTTTCCGGTGAAGGAAGTGAAAAATGACGCCGTTTTGGTACTGACGTGGTAAAAAAACAATATAAAAATTAATTAAATTAAATTTAAAACTAAGTTTATTTAAAAATTAAAAAAAACAAAATATTAAAAAAAACAAATTTTTTTAAAAAAAGGGGTAGGTGGTTGAGGGCGAGCCCTCGCGCCACCGCCGCCGCCTCCTCACCGTCGTCGGAAGGGCCGGTGGCGGAGGGGGGAGGGTTGGTGAGGGCCCGCAAGCCCTCACCCCAAATTTGGGCGAGGATCGCGGCCCTCGCCTGGCTGGGCCAAGGGCCGCCGACCCCTGCCGAAGCTGGGTGAGGGCTGCCGACCCCTACCGAAGCCGGGCGAGGGTTGCGGCCCTCACCCGGTTTCGGTAGGGGTCGGCGGCCCTCACCCAGCTTTCCATAGGGGTCGGCGGCTCTTGCCTAGCTTTAGTAGGGGTCGGCGGCCCTCGCCTAGATCTAGGGCGAGGGCTCGCAGGCCCTCACCACCGGCCCTTGGCCGGGCTCGCGACCCCGGCCGACCCTCCCCCTTTGCCACCGGCCCTTCGGCGGTAGCGGCGAGGGCTTAGCCCTCGCCCGCCTACCCCCTCCTCCCCTTTTTTTAAATATTTTTATTTTATTTTTAAATGTTTGAAATAAATTTAGTTTTAAATTTAATTTAATTAATTTTTATATTAATTTTTTTACCACGTTGACACCAAAACGACGTTATTTTTGTATTGTCTAGCCACATTAGCATGCAAAACAACGTCGTTTTGTATTTCCTTCGCTGGAAATCACCACGTCGACATTTTGGCCGGAATGGCATCCATTTTGCTCTAATTTTGGCACTTGAGTGTCACTTTCTTAACTTTTGGTATTTGAAGTGTCCCTCCGTGCCAAGTTTTGGCACTTGAGATGTACTTTGTCCGTGGTTATTTTGTTAGAATGAGAGATAAAACCTGGCAATTTTTCGTGGACAGTGAAATAGACAAGATGACTAGGGGTCTTAAGATGTGAGGGATTCTCAATTGTTGTGAAATCCATTTTGAGATTCTTTGCCCGTTAAATTGGATTTCACAATTTCTCATCACTCTGACTGTGAAAGGTTAGCCATTTACATTTCAAATCTCTGTTCATGGCTAATTTTCCTTTTCAATTCCCTTGGGTAACTGCAGTATTGACTAGCTTGAATCTGCCCTATACAATTGATATGCTTTCTTTCTGCAGGTAATTTGCAAAAGATGTCAGAGACAATGGATTCATTTGAAAAGCAGTTTGTGAACGTGTAGGTGCAGGCAGAGTTCACGGAGAGTGCAATGGCTGGGTCAACGTCACTTTCCACTCCAGAGTAAGAAGTAAACAGCTTGATGCAGCAAGTAGGGATGATTACGGACTGGAAATCTCTGTCGGTTAACCACAACTAGCTGCACATGCACTTCCAACTAAATCATCAGAGAAGGTTGATGAAGATGATCTTTCAAGACAGCTTGCGGAGCTCAAGGCCAGAGGTTGAGGTGTCTCAGTTATTTGAGAATGGGATGTCATTTAATGTCAAACTAACGTTGGTGGGATGTCATTTGATTTAAAACTTACGTTGGTGTGGGAATCCTGTTAGATGTCTTAAGAAATTTATTATTCCTGTGTAAATGTGACTGGATATGAACCCAGGTTCCTGTGAACCTTGTGGTATCTATTGTCTCCGCTTGTAATTTTACTGTGTGAATTTCTGTGTTTGGATCTACAGTAAGTTGGTTGTATATGCATCGTCTTGTTTATACTTTCAAGAATTTTACTTAGGCAGATTTGATTTGTTTGCGACTTTGGGTTGGACTTAAACCGGTTGATCCGGTTTCGTTATGATTTTAATGGTATAGTTCTCCCAAAAGAGCGCAGATTGGTGTTATATCTCTCAACCATCTTTATAGCCCGCCAGAATCCAGGTAAGGATGAATGTTCTTCTGATACCAGGTGATTATCTATGATCGGGATAAACTAGTGCTTGTCCTCAAGCTTCATCACCATGCTTATCGCCTGTTATTTAACGGACATGCAATTATTTTAGGAATCAGATCGCTACTTCTCTTCGCTTGTAAAAATGATCAGTGATATTACATTTATAAGCCCTACCAAAGGCAAAAGATTCAAGTCAAAACCTCATGAGAACTTTGGCAAATGTCCTTCCCGAAACCTTCATCAATACCCAAAAATGTCCTATGCTAAAGCTGACAGGGAATCTAAAGCGCTAGGAGCAAACTTCCTAGCAAAGAGGAAACAAAGTGAATGAGTTTGATCATTGTAACTGCATGAGGAGTTTTCCTAGATTTTCTTGAAAAATTCCTTTGTGCAGAGTGGGGACCGCCTCTCGACCAGTCCACCACCCAAGTGAGGCTTCTATTTGCCAGCAAATCCGGAGATTGGATGGTCAGCATCCTAGGGAAGTAGTGTTCATCCACATAAAATGTAGGTCTGCAAAACTTCTTGGAGTAGTAGGTCGAATCTTCTGTTATGTTTATGGCGAGTTTACGATTCACTTCAAACCACTGAGAACCTTTATGTCCCTTGGTATGGTTGATCTCTGGTGCCATCTTCTTGTTGTAGCATCCTCTTCCATATAGGGACCGTCCTCATCGAAAGATCCGATTAAGCTGTACTTGGTATAGACAGTGGTGAGGTTCTGGATTGGGATGCGCGATTCAGAGACAAGGAAGAACCATTCATTGGACATATCAAGCAGGGCGTTTACCAAGAGTCTACTTTCTGCATCACACATGCTTATCAACCCCCATTCCACCACCTTATCAGCACAAACAGGGAGAACACCAAAAGTGCTTTATTGCTTGGACTCACAGAAAATTACTTTCAGATAGAATAAGTACTTGTTGAAGGACCAGATGTGGGATTATAAAGTTTCTTGAAGATTGACATGGACTAGAACCTAACAAAAGATTCTAGATGCAATTCTTGAGACAAGGTATTAAAAGAAGCAAATGCAGAGCATTGAGTCGAAGAATTACGTCACACAGCACCATGTGCCTTTTCATCCTTCTCTTTGTTCTGATTACCTACTTACCATTTTTGATAAGGTCATTGGTTCATAGCCTTCTCAGTGAGAAGAGGCAGCAAAGTCTGTCCTAGCTGACCACTCTCAAATTCCTATATAACATGCTTATGTATAGTTTCTGTGTTTGATTAATTCACGTTGTTTCAGAAGAAAATACAGCTTTAATTTTATCGGGTGCATAAATTAATAAATAGCTAACAAGAATTTGGACTAGTGAGCACTCCTCATCTTCCATACTCGAATTTCCAATTGTTAGCTCTCCTTTTGAACCCTGCCCTCGATCATTTTTCTCACTAGGTCCTATAGGTTCTGCCAAAGGCATGGTTAGTTTTCTCACTCCATTTTTCAACAAATGCAGATGAGGGCAGAACAAGGCTGAAGTTACGCCATCGATCTGTTGCTTTTGTTGAGTCCTATTCTTTTCAAGAAGAACGCTCGAAAGCACCGGAGAAAATTCTAAAGCGTTAGCAGACTCGCATGATGTAGGTAGGCTTTGCTCTGGGTGGCTACTGGCAGAAAGAGATGGCACATGCTAGATATGTCATATTACATCTAGCATATGAAGGGGTAGATTCCCAGCAAAGGCTTTGCAA
Source organism: Eucalyptus microcorys (assembly GCA_014182515.1). Taxonomy (NCBI): domain Eukaryota; kingdom Viridiplantae; phylum Streptophyta; class Magnoliopsida; order Myrtales; family Myrtaceae; genus Eucalyptus; species Eucalyptus microcorys. Next base: position 31,243,605 of record CM024571.1, read on the forward strand.
CATTGCCTATTTTTTGTCTGCATCTTTTTGGATTGGGATTGGCAATTTTGTGTATTATTAACGTATATTTTTTCATATACTCAAGTTTCGTCACCATTTCTGAAGAAAGAAGGAATGGAGAGTTATATGAGTAAATGAGGATCATGTGAGAGAATTAGCGGATAGGTAATTTGGTTATAATCACTGTGAGTAATAGACTTCCTCTAGATTCCATATTTTCTCTAGAGAAAGGAAATGACATATACAACGCAAATAATTGGACACGAGGGTTGTCCTTGATTGTTCCCCTGATTCTTTCTCGAGAATATATGGCATTTTCCCTCTAAATTGGGAATAAGATCTAGCCCATTAATAATTCTTTACATCCCTTAATCTTTATCCGTAAACATTGTTTGATCACAAGGAAGGATACCAAGTGACTGATATGTTAACAAATCTGAAATAAAAGACTAGTAATAGAAGGCATCATTATTTCAATATAACATACTGGTTATAAATGATCGATTTCAATCTTTGCAAGATTTCCATTCTTAATTGGATTGACATTCAACACATTCTCCTGTGGCCTCCACAGTACTGCCTGACTCAATGAAGATTGGTGATGATGGAATCAGGGTATGATTATTGAATGCAGCACTATACAAATGTAGGTCGAAGAATTTCATTTATCCTAATTTGATTAGTACTGGCAAATTCAAATCATGGTAAGATTTTTCATGCTTAACTATTTCTATTGGGAGTAATGACAGATATGCCAAGAGACGGGCTTGCGCAAAAAGAGAAGACAGGTTTCGCTAAGCCTAAAGGCACAGTGAAAACCACAGAGGTCATTCTTATACCTATTTGTTGGTGTTTCGGTTATTTCTCTGAGATTCAATCACCTTACTCTACATAAGAATCTAACCCTACGTGAAATGTTGAAATTGAATTGCAATGTTATCCTCCTCCAGTGTCCCGTATAGATGTAACGATCCATTGTCTTGACATCCTCAGGCAACCCTGCTTTAATCATCCACTTCTGAAGAATGACATCCTGGAGGTATTGCTGAATTTAGTTTAATTTGGAACGAATGACGTTCAAATGTTATGGAGACTGGACCAATTTTGATGGTTTTCGGTGATTTTCCTATGTACGATTCTGTTTTTAGCACTTAGTTGGGCTAACAGAAGCCAAATCCATCACCATTATTGTGTGACTTAGAATAAACCAAGCTTAAAACCAAGACAAGATTAACTCAATTTAAGCGTGCATACATGGACGACAGCATGAGATGCTTTCAGGAGTAGTTTCAGTTTCTTAGGAAGATGAGCTAGTTAGAGATCGCTTTTTTCTCTGATGATCAGACGTAAATTGAAACTTTCATCTTCGGTACTTTACAGATAATAACAAGCGAGAATTCAAATGTGGCAGAATTATCCGAAGGCCAGTGCGGTCCGGCTCTGTACAAATGTGGAGAGTGCCCTGAAGGAACAGTCCCCATTATTGCCAGCAAATGTAGGCCTATAGCAAAATCGAGCCCATCCCTTCATTTCAACAAATGAGGAGTGTCAGTCAAAGCCAACTAGTCCCGATCCAAGTTGTTGGTCATGAAGTATCCGCAATCAGAAGAAAAGACATGTTAGATAAGGCGTCACTTTTGAGTTCAATTTCATTACAATGATGCTCTGGCTGCATTAAAGCAGATCTCTTAATGAATAAGATGTAAAATTATGTGGAATGGTACGTCCAAATGTCTTACCGCGGATCACATGCGTAAGTCAATGTGTGGAATCCCACAGCATTGGACAACGAAGTCAGCTTTTCTCAAATGTGGGTTGTGGCGGGGCAAAAGTGAGAATCCGAATGCTATGGACGTTGGATGGACGTTTGCTGAGACCCATCCAAAGGTTACGGGAATGAGTTTAGAAGTGAAAGACGGGCTAAATGGTTCCTTGAAAAGATGACAATCCACGGGGTTTATCGATTAAGAGCACGGCCATCTCAAGTCCGTATCTCACTCAACGTTGGGTTTTCTTTTATGTTCTTTTAGTCATATTGAGGTCAACTAGATATCAATCGAGACTCAGACTAGAGATTTTAGCTTGGAGATTTGATTACACTAATATTTCTGTCAACGCATTGTCTGTACTACTAATACTAACGTGAGATGTTATTGTCTAGATTGTCATGCAATCTTAGTTAATGAAGAATATCTTTATGAGTTAAATCTGGACCACGTTCAATTTCCTGTCTAAAAGACAATTTTTTTTTTCCTTTTTATAAATAATTTCAACATTAAGGCTTAAAAAGCACCAAAAGAGAACCTCACCATGGAGAAAGATCTCAAGACACCAAGCGAATGCTCACTCTTGTCTGCCACCCAGAAACCATGACAAAACCAGAAACTAACGGACAGGGGTTTTTTAGTTACGAAGCCCGATCCGATTCAGTTGGATCGGACCCAGCCGGGTCGGATCGTGACGTGGCTATTTCCGAGCGACGTCGTATCAATCACCTTCTTCTCTTCTCTTCTCTTCTCGTCTCGTCTCGTTCCCGTTGCTCGCTTGGGCAGACAAAAGAAAGCTGAACATCCCCTACGACGCCTCTTCTTCTTCGCCGTCCGACGAGGCCAACCGCGTCAGAATCGCGGCCTAGGCGATGGAGCATGCATCGGAAAATGGAGAAAAGGAATGGAGGTCGGTGGGCGGAAGACATCGAGGACATCGAGGACAGGTTCTTTTTCTCTTTCGGGTTTTTCCATGACCGCCGTCTGATGTCAGCAATGGGCTGTGTGTGTCTAGGTTGCGGGGACATTGCTTTTTGGTTCCCGTCCCAAAAGGGTTTACTTTTGTTTTTCTTTTTGCATTTTTTCTTAGAATTTTCCTGTTCTATTTTTCTTTTCTGTCTCTCTTGCCAAAATTGAACATATCTAAAATATCTTTCTTAAAAATGATTTTTCATATCACTTGAGATAATTAATCAATAAAATTTCTTTCATCATGGATAACGACTGAAATAATTAATTTTTATTTTTATTTTTATAAAGGATAAAATGATAAATTTTTAAAAAATATTTTCAAATTCAATCATTTTCCACGAAACGAATAAAGCTAATGCTAAAAAATTGTTAGCTCATGACTAGTGATCATGGAATCTTTATCGTATAAAGTTGTGATAATGTCAATCTGTATTATTTTCTTTTTAGGTTTTTAATTTCGCAAGAGAGAAATTACTCCTAGCAAGTTTCTTCTAGAAGATAAGATATTCACGCATCACAGTGCTCAAAGCCTAGAAGTTCTCCATGCCTTTTTATTTTGCTATTGCTTGAGAATCTCTCAAGTTAGCACCTTCTAGGGCTCCGTTAATTTCACATCAAATGAATAATTTTAAAAAATAATTTCCTTAAAATAATCATTTATATCTCTTTAAACAATTAATCGATGAAAGACATTTTCCTCATCGACAATAATTTATACCTAAATATTTTCATGGACGATGACGGTATTTTTCATTCATTTATTTTTTTAAGCAATACAAACGATAATTTAAGATAAATATTTTCTAAATCATCCGTTTAGACAAATCTTTTTTTATCGATAACCTCATACCAATCAATCCAATATTGATTAAGAAGTAATTGATCAAAACTACTTGAAAATGACTCTCACAAGCTCGAGTTGCTGGAACCCTTAGTGGAGAAAATTTCATTTTTTCTTGGAGGGGTTTGTTGGCGAACTCTCCTATGCTCATTTTTTTTGGTAATATTTCCTTCGTTGGATTTCTTTTCTTTGAATGGACTGAATTTTCTTTTTCAGTCATGTAAGAAGAAGTTCAAAGAGATCAAATAATTCATGTTATTTAAAATACTTAAGTAGTATGTTAAACTGAATTAGTGGCATAACAGCCTATTGCAAGCGGCAACATTGCTCTGCGTTCTTTCTTTTTCATTGTAAATATTAGGCTAGAACGGCATTCAGCGGCCCTTCTTCTGGCGCCAAGTTTTCAGTTTAATAGTCTTTGCATTTGTGCTGGGAATTCTTTTCAATATGTTTAAGATTATTCTACAAGCCTGTTTATACTTTTAAAATGGCAGGTAAGTGTTGTTAACAATGTGAATACTTCGGTGGGTAATACATCTGCCGGAAAGGAGGAACACACTGTATGGGAAATCTACCATCACAGAGATATCGAGAAGGCTCTGCCAATTCCCTTTTTCAAACAAATGCTCGGCAGGCATCACAACATGATTAAATCAGTGTTTTGCTAAATAGCTTCCATTTCTCTCGATCAATTTTCTGTATTTATTCTCTTGTTCTTTTTAAAAATCGCTGAGCTTGGTGCACTTCGGCCTGAGGTTCTATATAAACTTATTGAGGAGTGTGCGGGTCTTGGAGGAAATGGCTCAGAAATTGGGCTTGACCTATTCTGTGGAACAGGCACCGTTGGTCTGACACTTGCCAGAAGGTACAGATATCTGTCCATTGTGATAATTATGTAAAAGAACTCGACCAATCTGAGACCGTCTTATTCAGGGTTAGACATGTTTATGGTTACGAGGTTGTTGCTTAGGCCATCTCTGACGCTCGTCCAAATGTCAAGCTTGGTGGCATCAGCAATGCAACATTTATCCATGGAGATCTCAATAAAATCGATGAAAATTTTGGCAGCAACTTCCCTAAGCCGGATATTGTCATTTCAGGTATCTCTTCTTAAATTTTACAATCGAGTCTTTCTTGGTTGGCTTGTCGATTGTTCTACATCTACTATTTTTTTTTTCTTTTTCTTTTTGGGGGTGTTTATGTTCTCTGCAAACAAGTAGTATCTTCTTGGATAATTTTTGTAGGTATAAAAACTTAACTAGCTAAGCAGAGTTTCTCCGTAAGTACAAATAATTTCCCACACCGTTTTACTGTGACCAATACTGCAGATCCAAATCGGCGAGGCATGCACCTGAAGTTAATTAAGTTTCTGCTGAAGCTCAAGGCTTAGCGTATTATTTATGTATCTTGTAATCCAGCTACCTGTGCACGCGACCTTAAGTACCTTTGTCATGGGGTGGTATGTATCGTGTCCATCCCACCAGTTCCTATTTTTCTTAGCTGTCTATCACTTAACCCTGCGTGTCTTTGCAGAGACAGCAAAACATAGAAGGGTGTCACTGTGATGCCTCGAACCCCGGGCACGCGAACATCCCACGGCAGTCAATTAATTGTGATTTCCCTAGATTTGTTGCTGATCCATTCTTTTTATCTTTCGATTAAATGCAAGCGGAAGTTCATCAAGGATCCCAAAAGCACACTTTTATTTATTTATGATTAACCTTGGGAAGTTAGTAATTTACAAGCCTATCCCATAAGGCCACTTCCTAATCGACCAACTTATGAAAATGGTCAGTATGGTTAGGGTTAACCTACTCCTCTAACACGAGAGCTATCCAAAAAGATGATTTCCACACTGGCCTTGGTGCGTTATAGTAAACTGTCGATCCTTGGGAAAGGATTGAGGTGATCCCTGTCGAACTTGACGAACCAGGCCACGAAACGGTGGGGAACTAGGTGGTCTCGACTGTCCCGCACCCAAAAGATGGTGGTGTGCTTCATGACAGTCGTTTCGATCCCCTCAATGGCATACTCTGTCACATCCCACTCAAAAGACATGGAGATCCCAAAACAATTAGGGCACTCTATCATTACGGCTTGAAAATAATGATCAATGATGGGGTGAGATAAATCTCAGTGAGTTAACAGCTTAAGCCTCGACTAGGATGCAAATTCATCTCGGAGGTGGCCTAAATACACACGATATGCAAACTTACCTCACTTTGGCACCCCCCACATTAGTACATCACATATGACAAAATCAATGTAACAAGCATGAACAATAATCATACTACATTCCACAATGATCAGGCGCACTATCAACACACGTGTTCCGATTATTAGGATCCCTCGGACATGGCCAACACACAAGAGTCGGCGGTCTTCCGGCATAACCGAGCATTGTCCCGTCCCATCGGGTATAACATCGTCTAGAATCTCCGCCTAGACGGCATCCCATAAGGAGAATTGGTTCAGTCTCAATCACGACTCGGTATCCGAATCCCCGTCGGGCATCTGATAAATATTAGGCATCGTCCCCAAACTCCCATTGAGTGACGGGTTCAATTAGGTGACCATTTAAGCATGCCAACACTCAAGGCAATTTTGTCTATTGTCAATTAGCCCAGTATAAAAGAATTTGTGCTTAAATAACAAATCTTAGAAAAATCTTTACATTTAAAGTTCTGGTAAAATAATTGCATGTGATTATGTACTTAAAATCAACCTACCAAAATTTGCACGCTTTCATTTTAAAACCCCAATGCCCTATTTAGCACATAAAACATGGTGTCCAAACACAACACCTTAAAGTTTGCCATTTTCTTTTCAAGTAAACCTTTTTTGAAAATAGCATTTAACTCATGATTTGGGCAATCCACATTAGGGCATAACAAGCTCAAACAACTAGAATCATGCAAATTTCATCCAGTAAATCAAGCAAAAAATTCTACTTAACGACTAATATGTCATTAATTTTCCCTAATCGTGATTAATTATGATTAAACATGATTAATTAAGACTAATTGACATTAATTAATATAACTATAATTAATTAAGACTAATTGTCATTAATTAGTCTAAATGCAATTAACTAAGATTAACTATAATTAATTAAATTAATTATGATTACTTATACAAATTGTGATTAATTAGGCTAACCGGGCTTAATTAGACTAACCACAATTAATTAAACTAACCATCCTTAATTAAGACTAATCTCTATTAGCCTTAATTTAATTCACCCTTAGTCTTAGTTAGGGCTAAACTATCATTGTAAGCCACTAACTACCCTTAGCCCTAAACTAGTCATATCCCTAAATGCAATTAACTTCCTAGTCAAGGATTAAGAGTTAGTTTACAATTTTTTCGACGGTGACAAGCTCGCCACGATGGCTGTGCGATAGTGTCGAGAATGTGACGTTCTTGGCTTGAATGGAGACTCGGAACGACAGTGGTGGCGGCGACAGCTCAAGCTCACGACTTGAGCTTGCTTGAGGTGATGGTGCTTGGTGGAGATGGTGGTGGTGGTTCGGCAGTGAAGGATGCGGGTGGTGGCTTGCTGCGGTGAGCGGGCAATGGCAAGGATGGTGGTTCGGTGAATGGGCGGTACAGAGGGTGGGTGGCTTGGTGGTGGCGGCGCAAGGAACGGTGATGGCACAGCGGACACTGGAGCAAGCGACGGGGACGGTGGCCGCAACAAAAGGTGGCAACGATGGCGGTGTGGGTGGGTGGTGAAAGGGAGAGGTTGAAGAAGAAGAAGATGAAGAATTTGAGGGGAAATGAAAGTAAAATGGAGAAAAGTGGGGTTGAGTTATTTCAGCCAAGGGGAACGCATAAGGGGGGAAGGGAGGGAGAGAGAGAAGCTAGATTTTTCCCAAAACCTCATGATTTCCTTCACACCAACTATTCCTAAAATTACCGACCAAAAAAAAAAAAAAAAAAATCCCTAAAATTCTCCTCACCAAGTCTCTTGTCCCCTCTATTTCTTTTCATTTTCATTTTCTTAAAAACCAAGTTTTTTGGGCAAGATTTACACTTTTGCCATTAGGCCCGCTTGATTGAATGGGTTTGAAATGGCTTGGCTTGGCCCACTCGGGCCACCTTGGCTAACCCACATAGGCATGAGGCCCAATGGCTTTTGCTTGGCGGCTTCACTTTCCGACGTCCAATTCTTAATCGATTGACCATTTTCCGAAAATTCTAAGCTAGTTGATAATTCGATGAACAATGAGGCGACGTTCAAAGAATTAGTCTTGAAATCCTTGAAAGTTTGATACTCGAAACAGAATTAAGTTTTATTGTTAAAATTGATCAAATGTGTGGTATCCCGAAATTTGACCCTATTTCGAATATATGAAATGGTTATTTCATCGACGCACTTATGGTTATTTTACTTTTAACTGATTGTTTATAAGTTAACTAATCTATTGGGTGAGACCATAAATGGTTAAAACAAGAAAGACCGGAGAATTTGATTAGTGATTAACCACTTGACCATAAGGCTATACTATTATAAGTCAATTAGCAAACAGGTATAAATTGATTTGATGGAAATACGTAGTCAGTTCACGGGTGATTCCACCCGATTACAATATTCATGTCGAGCGACGATAAACCAATTCTCCATTGATCTTATATTCAAGGTACGTAATTGAAACTCCATGATTACATGGTCGTCCACAATTCAATGATGTACAAATGTGGATCGAGGATTATCGATCATGGGTCAACCCCACAAGAACCCCTAAAAGCCACCGGATAGTTTAGGTAGTACTAAAGTCGCGTTCGATCGATTTTTAATCATGAAATTTAATTTGATTTTGAGTATTGAACTTTTGAGGGATTGGAGATTTACTTATTGGACGTCGCCTCATTGTCCGTCTACTTATCGACAAGATGGAAATTTTCATAAAATGAATTATTGGACGGAAAATTGAAAGTCTAAAAGGAAATATCGACCTAGTGGCGAAGTTGTGAATTGTTGGCCAAAATTTTGATTTTAAAGAAAAAGGAAACAAAAAGAAAATAAATGGGACAAGAGGCTTGGTGAGGAGGATTTTAAGGAGAGTTGGTGTGAAGAATTGAGTAGTTTTTGGGGGAAAATCTAAGCAAAATCCCCCTCTCTCCCCCTCACGTCCATCTTCCCCACTTCTACCGAAACCACAGCAGCCCATCTCTCTCCCTCTGGTTTTTTTTTTTTTTACTTAGTCTTCTTCTTCCTCTTCGTGTCCTCCTCCTTCCTCTGATTCTTCTTTCTTTTTTTTTTTTTCCCTTTTATTTCCTTTCATTTGGCTGCCCTCTCACCCCATCATTTTCAGGGCCAATTCCATAAAAAAGCACGAACTTTAGGTGTTGTCCCAAATTTGATCCGAACTTTATTTTGTCTAAAAAAAAAGCATGAACTTTAGGCATTGTCCCAAATCTAGCCCAAACTTTATTTTGTTTAAAAAAACACAAACTTTAGGTGTTGTCTCAAATCTAGCGCGAACTTTATTTGAGACAAAATAAAATAAATCTATTATAAATAGGCTTCACATCTCTATTTAATTACAAGATGCACACGCTTTTAATATCTCGTTTTAAGGCAATGTAATCTTCTGCTTCCAACCCAGCTTCTAACATTGCAAACAGCTTGCCAATTGTTAATTAATCTAATGGCCCTAGCTATGTGCTTGTCCCCTAGAATTGAAGCTGCTGAATTATTTTTCCCATGAGAATCATCTGTAAAGTTCACTTAATTAGAGGACAGACTTAAATTTAACACTTCCTCCAAACACTTGAATGCAGCATCGTTTTGCTGTGTTGGATATTATTGCTGACGTGGAAATGCCACGTCGGATGACTGTGGAATGAGGGTTAACGGAGGGCCAGATTTGGGATACAAGTGAAAGTTTGTGTTTTTTTTTAGACAAAATAAAGTTCGGCCCAGATTTGGGATAACACCTAAAGTCCGTGCTTTTTTATGGAATTAGCCATCATTTTCACCCATCATTATCACCATCATCCACCATCCTCCACTCCATGCCACTTCATCATCTCACCACCACGCCACCATCATCTTCCCCATTTCTCTTTCCCTTCCAAAGCCGAGGCCACCCCTCTCCTTTTTCTTTTTTACCGTCTGCCTACATTACCACCATTTTTGCCGCCCCACTCCCCTTGGCCGCACCACCGTCACCGCCATGTTTTGCCGCCGCCCGTCCGCCATTCCTCACATCGCCGTATCGCCATCCATCACCTTCACCACAAGCCAACAATGAACCACCCTTGCTGGCCATGGGCTTCAAGAGCCAAGTTGCCGCCGTCGAGTTCCCGTTCGAGCTGTGAGCATCACGTTTTTGACGCTATGGTGCGGCCATTGCCGCGAACTTGCTATCGTTGGAAACTAGTGAGTTAACTCATAATCCTTGATTAGGTAGTTAATTACTTTTAGAGGGTAGGTTAGTTTAAGGATGGTTAGATTAAAGTTAAGTGCGGTTAGTTGAAGTAATTATGATTATGTTTAATTAATCAGGGTTAGATTAGTTAATTGAGTTTGTTTAATTAATCATGATTTGGTTAATTTAATCGTAATTAGTTTAATTTATTTAATTAATCGTGATTATTTTAATTAATGGTGATGTGTTTTTAATTAATTATAGTTAGGTTAATTAATCGAATTTAGCCTAATTAATTACAATTAGCTTAATTAATTGTGCTTAGCTAATTAATTGCGCTTAGCTTATTTAATCGTGATTAGTGTAATTAATGATGTATTAGCCATTAAGTAGAATTTTATGCTTGTTTTCCTAGATGAGATTGTGCCTAATTCCGATCGTCTGAGCTTGTGATGCTATGTTATTTATTGTTTAATTATAGATTTTATTTATTATTTCTAAAAGAAAGGTTTTATGGGCAAGAAAATAGAAAATTTTGAGATGTCGGATTTGGACGCCAAATTTTACGCGCTAAATAAAACAATGGAGTTTTAAAATGGAAATGTGCTAAGTTTGATGGATTGATTTCAAATACTTGACCACATACGAATATTTAATTGGGATTTTTAAGTGTAAAAAATTGCCAAAATTGATTATTTGAAAATGAACTCTTTTGTTATGGGCTAATTAATGGCAATAAAATTTGGCTTGATTGTTGGTGTGCTCGAGTCATCATTTAATCGAACCTGTCACCCAACAGGAGTTTGAGGGCGATGCCCGATTTTTATTGGATGCTCGGCGGGGGCCTAAATGTTGAGTTGTGCTTGAGGCCGAACCAATACTCCTTTGTGGAATGCCATCTAGGCAGGAATTTTAGATGATGCCGTGCCCGATAGGGCGGGACGATGTCCAGTCATGCTGGAAGACCGCCGACTCTTGTGTTAGTCGTGGCCCGAGGGGTCGTAATAATTAGAGTACGTGTATTGGCAATGCGCTTGGAATATTTCAAATATGTTCTAATTATTATTTATGAGTGTTGCACTAATATTGCCATGTGAGATTTGTTAATATGCAGGGGCGGGCCAAGGTGAGGTAAATTTGTATATTGTGCATGTTTAGGTTACCTCTGAGACGAATTCGCGCCCTAGTCTAAGTTTAGGCTGTTAACTTGTTGAGATTTTATCGCATCCTATTGTTGTTGAATCTTTTCAGGTCCTTAGTATGGAGCACTGCCCCATATGTTTTGGGGTCCCTATGGAATATGATTTGTATAGGACTGTGTCTCCTAATCCAGGGATCGGTTGCTTCCATGAGTTGGTGGTCATGACCATGTTGGTAGACGAGGGGCTGGCTGCTTGGGTGCCCCACAGGTTCAAGGTGTGGTTTATTAGAGAGGCGAATGGCGATTGGACCGGTCCACTTTATGGTTTTGATGGACCACCCTTTGGGAACGTGGGGAGGTAAGGGTAAGATCCCATGTATATCAACATTCCTGATGGTGTTGTTTCGGACCCAGAGTCCGACCCGGACTATGAGCCCGTGGAGGAGTTCCCTCTGAGTATGAGCTTGATTCTCCTCTTGGATACTAGGGCCAATGCCTGGAGCTAGTGAAGCTAAAGTTAACCTTGACCTTTTTTGCCCATAGATTGTGAGGAGTTATCTTTTGATGTAGGCCTGTATATATTAAACTCATAGGGTTTAGCGAGTTGATAAATAAATCACTGCTTTTGGAAATTGCCTGTTGTGCTTTGCTATCCCTATTGTTGTTAATTGACTGGGTGTTTATTTGAGTTGCTTCCAGTTACGTTTAATGGAAAGATAAAAAGAATGTGACGACGACGCGTCCTAGGACGGCGATGCGTCCTCGGACGTCGCAATTTAATCGACCATTGGGGGATGTTTGCATGCTCGGGATTCGAGGTGTGACAAGATGCAACTTTAGTACGACCTAAACTATTGGGCAGCTTTTAGGGGTTTTCGCACGGTTAACCATGGCCAATAATTTTCAATCCACGTTTGTGCCTCTTCGAATTGTGGATGACCCTCGGTTATCATGTAATTGCAAGGGTTCAATTACATACCATGAGTACAAAATCAATAAAGAATCGGTTTATCATCGTTCGATGCGAGTATCATAATCGTGCGGAATCACCCACGAACCGACTACATACTTCTGTTGAATCGATTTATATTAGTTTACTAATTAACTTACAACAACATAAAATTGACCTTTGTTGATCCTTATGATCGAGCGGCCGATCTTTGATTGAATTTTTTTGGTTTTTCGTGTTTTAACCCTTTATGGTCCTGCCCAATAGATTAGTTAACTCATGGATGATTAGTTCAGAGTAAAATAACCATTAATGCATTAATGGAATAATTTTTTCATATATTTCAAAATTGTCGAATTTCAAGATATCACAATCACAAACTAAAAAGTGTATCGCTAGTAGATATTATGTTGGCCCTCACCCAGATTTGGCTAAGGGCCGCCACTGGTGGGGATCGGTTGCGAGTGGCGGCCTCGACTGGATTTGAGTGAGGGCCAGTGACCCTCGCCCGATCTAAGGGAAAGTCGCAATCCTCGCTATCCCTTGGCCGGCCATCCCCACAACGGCCTGATTTCCTTGTTTGTTTATTTGTTTGTTTAATTAATTTATTTTTGATATAATTTAAATAATATTTAAAATTAAAAAAATATATTTGAGAAAATGCCTTTGGCTAGTTGGAATTATTAGATGGTCGGTGAGTCAGGTCCTTAGTAGAAAGTTTCATGGCTACTTTAAGCTCTTATTTGAAATTATTATAGCCACTTTAGGCCCTTATTCAAAATAACCATTTCAAGTCCTTATTTGAGAAAATGAGGGCAATTTAAGCCTTTACTTTTATGGAAATTAAGCTGTTTTTTCTCTTTATGTTTCCATCTATGAAAGGGAAAGGATAAATCATTGATGCACGTCTCCTTTCAATTACCAAATCTTGAACATTTTCTTCCACGAACAAAATCGGCTAGTGATGTACATCCATATTTGCTAAAAGAAGAATACTTTTTCTAGAATTAGCGGTAGGGTAATTTGATTATAATCACTGTGAGTAATGGACTTCCTCTAGGGTCCATAGTTGCTCTAGAGAAAGGAAATGACATATACAAGGAAAATAATTGGATACGAGAGTTGTCCTTGATTGTTCCCTCGATTCTTTCTCGAGAATCCACGGTAATTTTCCTCTAAATTGGGCATAAATCTAGTTCATTAATAATTCTTTATACATTGTTTGATTACGAGGAAGGAATTCAAGGGACTGATATGTTAACAAATCTCAGATAAAAGACTGGTGATAGAAGTCATCATTACGTCAACACGACATACTGGTTAAAAGTTGATCTATTTCAAGGCGGAAGGTTTCCCTTCCTAATTGGATTGAAATTCGACGCATCCTCCAATGACCTCCACAGTATTGCCCGACCCAATGAAGATTGGTGATGATGGAATCAGGGTATGATTGTTGAATGCAGCACTATACAAATGTAGGTCGAAGAATTTCATTTATCTTAATTTCATTAGTACTGTTTTGAAATGGCAAGTTCTAATCATGTTAAGACTTTATCTGCTTAGCTATTTTTGTTGGGAGTCATGATGGATACGCCGAGAAATGGGCTTGCACAAGAAGAGAATACGGGTTTAGCCAAGCCTAAAGGCACAGTGAAAACCATAGAGGTCATTCTTAGATCTGTCTGTTGGTGTTTCAGTTATATCTCTGAGATTCTACCACTCTAGTCTGCATAATAGTCTACTCGATGTGAAATGTTGAAATTGAATTGCAATGTTATACAACAGTGTCCCGATACAGGTGAAACGATCCATTGGGTTGACATCCTCACGCAACCCGCCTTTGATAATCCGCTCATGAAGAATCACATCATATAGGTATTGCTGAATTCAGTTTAATTTGGACAAATGATGTCGAATTGTTATGGACACCGAACCAGATGAGCAACCTAAATGCGGTTTAACCATTCAACCATACGAGACAACATCCTATTGAAGGTCGGCATGTAACCATTGCAAGAGAAGTCAAATTTTTCAGGGATACAAACCAATTTTGATGGTTTTCGGAGATTTTCCTGTCTACGATTCTGTTTTTAGCACTTAGTTGGGCTAACAGAAGCCGAATCCATCACCACCATCGTGGCTCTTAGAATAAACCAAGACCAAGACAAGATTAACTCAATTTAAGCATACATATGAGGACGGCAGCATGAGATGCTTTTAGGAGGACCAGGCCAACATATAGCCATCCTAAGCAAAAGTAGTTAGGAAGAGCCAGTTAGCGGTGGTTCTTTTCTCTAATTGATCTAACGAAAGCTGAAACTTTCATCTTCGATACTTTGCAGCTGAAACCGAACTCAAGCCAGAAGTCAAATGAGGCAGAATTATCCGAAGGCAGGTTCAGTCTGGTTTGGTGGAAATATGGGGAGTGCCCCGTAGGAACGGTCCCATTGTAGCCAACAAAAGTGCGATTACGTCAAAGAAATCGAGTCCATACACTCATTTCAAGAAAAGAAGAGACTCGAAGCTAAGTTGACCCAATCCAAGCAGCTAGTAATGAAGTATGGGTAATCTGAAGAAAAGAAATGTTCTTAAGACCGTCACCTTTGAGTTCATTTTTCATCACAGAGATGCTCTGATTGAATGAAGCAGAAATCCATATTAATATGATGTAAAAATATATGGAAGAGTACGCCCAAGTGTCTTACCGCGAAGGACATGCATACGTCAATGTGTGGAAGCCCACAGTATCGGACAACGATGTTAGTTTTATCAAATGTGGGTTGTGGTGGAGCAAAACGAGAATCTGAATACTATGGAGGTTGGATGGACGGTTATGCGACCTTCCAACGCGACCCTTCTATGTGTATGAGGTTAGAAGTATTGCTCGAAAAGCAGTCTGAATGGTTCATCAAAAAGATGGTTCTAAAGACCCATCTAATGACAATCCAAGGGGTTCATCCATTAAGATTGCGGGCAAATCAATTTTGAGATTCCAAGTTGAAGGCAAATTTGCCCAATTTCAAGTGCCAATAAGGGGTAAGATCGATTCTTCACGAGTGATGCCAATTAACCTAATTTGAGTCCAATTAAGTCCAAGAAACTCAATTTTAGTATCAATTTTGACAAAACTATAACAATTCAGCTTAGCTTAATTTGCCCAAAATAGCTAATTGGTGATCTATAAGACCAAAAGGGATCAACCCAATTAACCCAATTTGTTTTTAGGCTAAGGTCCAATTTAACCAATTGAACCTCAATTATATATCTTGACCTAACTCATAGTGCAATCTAAAGGAAATTAGGAAAATTTGAGGCGCCACAAGTCAATGCTGGTGAATTGAGTTAACTTGATTCAAACAGGCTTGTTCCAGTTAGATTTAGTTTGACCCAAGTCATTATCAGGTCAATCCTTAATTTAGCCCAATTGAGCAAAATGGTGAGAGCAATTAGGAAAATTAAGGCGAAATTAAGCAATTTGAGAATCCCGAGCCAACTTGGTCAACCAAAGTGGGTCTAGCCACATTCGGCCGACCTAATTGGACCGGCTGACCAATCCGGCTCACCAGCCACTATGGCCAAGCCCCTTTCTCTCACACTCGAGGAAATTACAAAAATGCTGCTGGTGAAATTACAAAAATATCCTTATGCCTAGTCACTTATTCTTGTGAACACCACTCTCTACCAATCATTCAACTATTGATCTCGACCATTCATTGTGAAAGTCACCAATTCTTGTGACTTAATTTCGGCCAGTGGGTGCATACTTAGCCATTAAGGAAACAACATTCATTTGAGCGTATTCAAAAGGAATTCAAATTTCCCTCCAAACGAAGAGCATAAATAGCATTTTTTTCTCCCCTCTTAGAAGCTTAAGCTCATTATATACTTGAAATTCCCTCCAAAATAAAAAATCAATCAATCAACCAATCAATCTCTCTCTCTCTCTCTCTCGGCCATGAGAGATAATACGCACGCAGGTCTTTGGTTCCTTTGGTTTTGCCATTGATCCTGGTTCTGTTCCAGTGATACTTGTTGGAGAAAATTCCTTTATTGTTTTGAAGTTGGCAAAACCTTTCCATAGTCTAGTTTGAAGACTCCATGACTTTAAAGTCAAAGTCTAAAGACCGACAGACTTTAGGATCAAAGTCTGCTTACGCTGACAGATTCCATACTGAACGATACTAAAGATTGAAGACTTATTTAGATGCGAGATTATCTTTATTTCTTCAAGGATTCGATTCGTACAGCTTATGGAAGGCTTTCTGGTTGGATACAACACCTACTTGATTGATTATCTTTATTGAAATCAATTCCGATAATCAAATCTTTTGAAAGGCGAGTAAACTTGAAAAGTTCTATTTATGAAAACCAAGATTCTAATTGTATGGGTGAACAGAATTGATGGGTTTTCATCACAACCTTAAAATGACTCTCGATCTCTTTGATTGATTCTGTCCAATGGGTAGATTGAAAGAATTCCTTTGGAAAATGCCAATGGTCGTGAATGCATGAAGGAGTATTTAAGGCAAACTCTCTAGTTGTTCGGAGATGTGCGTGAAAGAAAAATTTCAAAGTCTAAAACTTCCTAGTTCTTTGCTATTTCATTTCCTAAGCTCAATTTGTACTCAAGAGAGAGCAAACATTTGTGAGACTATGGAAGAGTGTAGTAGAGTTTCTGTACTGTGAAGTCGAGATCATGTGACTGTAAAATCTTTCTTGATTCATAGTGGAATTTAGCCAGTGGGTTGTCAGTGTTAAAGAGTGGACGTAGGCATGATCTAAGCCGAACCACTATAAATCTTATGTTCTTATTCTCTTCTCTAAAATCCTTCACTTATTTGCAATTTTATTTAACTGGTAGAGATTCAAAACTCACTCAAGTTCATTGGCTTTCAGACTCTGTTTCAAAAGAAAAGTATATTACAAACATTTTCACAATTTTTTTTTCTTAACACCTATTCACCCCCTCTAGGTGTTCGTACTAGTTCTTTCAATACTTTGGTGACCAGGAGTTGCAATCACCATCCTTGACTCCTCCATAGTGTTGAGGTGGTGGGCACCAATCTCAAAGCTCATCGGAAGCTCATGAATTGGCCGATCTTATTGAATGGAAGCCATCCTTAATTGAATAAATGATCTGTGTGGATCACTAGTTGATTGTTTACTTCTCAAGGCTAAATGGCCTAATCGTATACTTAATTAGGACTTGCATGTGCTTTTTAGATGCATGATTAGGCTTGTGATGCATGTTGATTGGTAGGTAGATTAGCAGGGATGATTAGAATCAATTAGGAATTTAACGACTTAGCCTACCTCTTGTTCATGCAAGTGGAGGCTAATATCACTAATCTTTATAAATGAACCCTTAGTTGATAAGGAGGTGTCTTGAGACAATCGAAATCCATGAACAATTTTCAAAAGCTGATCCCAAGGCAATTGATTAACGTTTGAATGAATGTCACTAATTGTTCGCTTTGCTTGAGTGCATGCTATGAATGATATGTGGATGAATAAATGAATGATGAAAACCGACAACCATGGAGATCGTGGCCGAAGGCGGTGCTCAAGGAAGGTGATGGCCAAATGAAGCTGACGATGGTTGTCGCGACCAAATTTTCGGGGTGTGAACCACCTAAGGTTTGGCTAATGGATTGTTAAGCCTAGACTTAACTCGGGCTCTCCCAAGCCCATACCAATTTGCGACTTTGGGTTCAAGTTTTTAACATGCAAATATGTTTTTTCTAGGAGTTGCCACTAATCTATTTTTGGTGGGTCGATTAGAAACCCAAGTAAAGTAATGAGAGATTCACTTTACTTCTACAAACCAAAGATTTGGGTACGGGGACTTGATTACGCTAGATTTCTCTAACGCCCTTTCGGTACCATTTCTTTTATTTTGAAAAATGCTTTTGCGGGCAGCTTAAATTGATTTTAAGTCTATTTTCCTAACATGTGAGGTGTTCATGCGGTGCGCAAACCACCAATTTAACACCCAAGAAAGCAATTAAATAATGCGGGACTTACCTCAAAGCAACGAAAGCATTTGCAGTGTTAAATTAAAATCCACATCAACAACCCTAGATATGGTTTCTAATTAACAAGCAATCACTCAATTTTCGCTTTCACTTTTTAACGAGACTATAATCCATATGCAATGCAATGCTTTTAATCTAATATGAAATGATATGGCATGGCAACATGTCCTAAACTATATGAATGAATAGAAATGCAATGATTTTTTAATGAACATGCAATAATTAAATATGCAATCTAAATTAACCATAATGACTTAATTCTAATGACGTGTGATGCAATGCGATGACGTACAAAATTATTTTAACTAAAATGACATGCGACATACGATTTAATATGTAAGTTATATGTCACGCGACATTTATTAAATGACCTAATCTAATGACGGGCAATTTCTAATTAGAAATGAACCTAACAATAATCACTAAAATGACGTGTATTTCATGAACCTAATGCAAATGACATTTTAAAAAAAAAAAAATGCAATCTATCCTAGAAATTGCAACTAATTTATCCTAAGACAAATTTTATGAAATTTGAAATGATCTAGCTAGATTAAGATTCTATCTAATTTAAACTAGGGATTAAGTCATATTAAATCCTAATTTAAACTAAGACATTATCTAAATCTAAAATGCAATTTATCTAAAAAAGATGATCTAAATTTAAAATGAAACATGCAATTCTAATCTAATATGCACAATGATTTTTTTTTGTGTGTTTTTCTTTAAGAAATTCGAAATTAAAACTAACACATAATTAAACATGCAATTCAAATAAAAAACTAACAACCTAAATGAATGCACTTTCTTTTTTGGATTTTTTATTTAAAAATTCGAAATAAGATTGCAATCCTAAATATGCAAGATAATAAAAACAAACCTAATCCTTATTCGGATTTATTTTTTTGATTTTCTTATTTAAAAATTTGAAATAAGATTGCGATTTTAACCCTAAGACTAAGAATATTCTAAAACAAACCTAACCCTAATTCGAATTTTTTGATTCTTTTTTCTCTTATGAAAATAAAATTGATCCAAACATACGACATCAAATCAAGCGAAGACAATATTGATATCTAAAATTGGCGAACCATATCTCGCGCATGAGATCGGGTTGGCCGATTTTAAAATTAAATCGCGAATCGAATCTCGAGCTTGAGATTGGATTGTTGATTTTTGTAAGGGATTGCGAGTCGGACTTCGGGGGCGAAAATCGGACTGTCAATCCCTAATTTCAGAGGCAGTCTCGTGTCAGAATCTCAACCATTCATTCAGGAATAATCCTACTAAAAACAAAGTAAATGAATGAAACTAACATAATAAAATAAAGTAAATAAAAAGAAAAACTACCTAATTGATTTTCTTTTTTTTTTTTTTTTTGTTTTTCTGTCTTCTTTTTCCCTTCCCAAGCGCGGATTGCTCGTGGCAGGTCACCTACGGCAACTGGCGTCGGTCCGGCAGGGCAGCTCCGGCGAAGGGAAGGCACGGTTGGTCGCGGGTCAGGCGGGACAGGGACGACACGGGAGCAACAGCAGCAGTCGTCGGGGGAGGCTCGGCGCCGACGCGGTGCAGGCGGTGGGCAGATCTGGCTCGGGTTTTCGGCTCCGAACAACAGGTGGATCACGGGTCTTTGGCTCCGAGCAGCAGGCGTCGCGATTCAGGCGAGGCCGGGGAGCAGCGTTCGGCTGCTGGGCGACGGGCGGCGCTCGGGCTTGACTGCAGCGGGCTTTGGGTCGCAGCGGCGGCGAAGACGGTCTCCGGCGGCAACGAACAGCAGGATCTTGGGTCGGCGCGGCACGAACGGGAGAGCTCGGGCGGACAACGGCAGGGCTTCGAGTGAGGTGGCCTCGGCTGGCTTCGGCTTCCAGGCGGCGTCGGTGTGGCAAGACTGCAGCGTCTGGCGGGCAACGTCGGTCGCCGATTGGGATGCTGGCGGAGCGGCGGTGGGTGCGGGGGTCTTCGCGGATGGAAGCTGTAGAGGCTGAGGCGCGGCAGGTGAAAAGGTTCGGCGTCCGGCGGGCTTCGTGGCTGCGGGTGGAAGGCAAAACAGAGCCGGCGAGCGTGAGGGAGACGATGAACAGTAAACGTCCCCTCACCTCTGCCTTTTTACTTTTTACCTTTTCCTCTCTCTCTCTCTCTCTGTTGTCACTGTTCTGCTGCTCTCTCCTCCTGTGCTCTGGTGCACTTTTTAGCAAAAGGAGAGGTTTTTCTTCTATTTTTTCCGACGAAGAGAATCCTCGACAAGCCCCCCTTTTTACTTTTTCCGTGCACTCCTTATATAAGAAAAACAAAATGCAATATTTTGTAAATATTTCATCTCTTACGAAGATTGCTTATAATTCCTACGATCACGAAAATCCTTTTTTTTATCTCTCGAATATCTTCTACTGATTTTTAAAGATAAGATTGCAACCCGATTTTTTTAAATTCCAAAATCTTCATTTCAAATCTCATTTCGGAAGACGGTCGGCCAATTTGTATTCTTCACGCTTAGTCAAACTGTTAATTTAAAACCCAAAACCACTAATTCGACCCATCCACCACCGGTCCAAGAAATGCAAATAAAAAATAAGTGCACCTACAACTAAATGCTATGCAATTAATTAATTAATTAATATTTTTTAGGGGTTAAAATTAATCCCTAATTTCTTAATGCGATAAATGACTAAACGGGTAGTCAAAATTTAGGTGTCAACAATGGTGATAGACCAATGTTTATGCCGGGTTTTTACACTTTTTAATGGCTTTAGTCTAGTTTAGTTTAAATTAGCTAATTAGTGAATTTATGTTCTAATTATTTTTGGTCTTTCAAACCAATTAGCCTTAGCCTCACTGCCAATGGAATGGTTAGAATATCTTACTATAGCTAGTCATCATAAAATGATTAGATCTAGACTCACCATAGATAGGATTAGTTCTAAATAACAAGTTATGAGGGATCATGTCTCAAGAATCAATAATAATTCTATATATATCCTTTGCCTAACTCACATTGAGTTTTTCTTTTCCAGCATTTACTAAAATTCTTTTCAGTTACTTTGGTGTTTGCTTACCGCACCACCTTTCAATAGATTGTTTGTTAATTTCCTTTCTATATCAATTAGAACTAGTTTAGGAACATAATGAACCCTACAAAAACATTTGCACACTCATTTAGCGGATTGATACCTTTAGAATCATAGTTGATAAAATTAAGATTATATGACCACTTAGATAACACACTTTTGAGCTAGAGGTATCGAAATGGCATTAATAGATATATTAACGTAAACAAGTCTCTAAACTTATAAACTCTAGTTGCATGGGAATTGAAATGACACTCCTGCGTCTCGTTTGGTGTCTAGCTAACCCCAAATGGTTAGTGGCAACTCCTAGAATATACTTAGGGTGTTAAGGAACCAAAAAATGAAAATCCAATGTTACATGAAGTATGGCTTGGGAGAGCCCAAGCTATTAATCGATGGACTGTTTGGATCCTTGGAACCATCTTTTCAATGAACCATTTGGATTGTCTTTCGAGCGATACCTCTAGACCATTCCAAAAACTTGAGAGCCTTTGTGAGGGTCATGATAAGGTTTTGGACTAAACTGATATAATTAAAATGTTTATGACTGAATTGATAAATTGTCTAAAGGTTTAAGATTAATTCAATACAATTGAAAGATTTAGGTAATTTGCTATCGTATAATAGGTTTATGACTTCTTGGACAATTTTCCCACCTTTGATTACGCATTAATTTAATTTAAACAGAAAGCCTTGTTCCCTAATAAAATGTGCTTTATAATGTTTTTAATAGATTTCTCTTGTAGTATCATTTTCATTGAAAGCAACCTACGACTTCCCATTTCTTGGGTTCACCATCATGCATAACCAAATAAATTTTCTTGGCAGAAGTTTTTCCTTTTCTTTGGTCAAGGATATTGACTAGCCCAGATAAGACCGCGATGACTAATGGAAGCGAACGTGGTCGGTCCGAAACATGGTCAGGTTCGTTAGTACCGGTTCGGTGGTCCTTGCAGATGAGGTAGAGGTGAAAACGAGATTTCAGAGCTAGAAATTCTCGTGAAGCATGAAAACGACGTTGTCGATCAATTATTTCTGGCCATGCCAAATGCTCAAACTATGAGCCATAACTCATCATCCTGTTAATTATTTCCTTCTCATAATTTACTGCATTGGTTCTCATGGCGATGCCTCTATTGGGAAAAAAATAGTTAATTTCATGGTGTATTGTAATTATGATACATGCAATAAAAAAAAAAAAAAACCAGCGCATAACATGATATATTATTTCGAATTTACCAATGGTCAATGCGTCATCAATTAAAAGCTGTTGACGCCTATTTTGGTACAATAGACTTTGATACATTTGCAGATGAAGACCTAGCTGCAATTTTGGTCCTCTCGTATTGTAGCCTATGTAGCACCGACACGGATACGCGACACGCGACACGACACGACACGACACGCCGACACGTCATTTTTTAAAAATAGAGAATTTCGACACGTTCCGACACGTTATATATTAAATATATTTTTATATATAAATACATAAATAAATGATAATAATAATAATAATAGCCTAGAATTAATTTACAAGAAAAATATTAAATAATATCATTCATTATTTTAATTTGTTACAATAATAAATAAAACTTAGAGGAAAAAAACATTGTTTAAAGAAAAATGCTGAAATGATAATTTTAAATTTATTTATTTATCATATATAGCATTTTTTTATTACTTCTTTCATAGTAAAAGACTTTTAAAAAAACTAAAACAATTCTAAAAAAACAAAACTGAAAAAAATAAAATTGATCCCGTGCGTGTATATTTATAGCAATTTTATTACTTCTTTTATTACTTCTTTTGTGTATATTTATATTTTTACCCCTCAAGTATTAGAAATTTTTAAAATTGACCCTGTGTGTGTCGGAATCGCGTGTCGGAATTCTGGACTCGCGTGTCGGAGCGTGTCGGAAAGAGTTGACCACGTGTCGGATTTTTCGACACTCGTTGACCGCGTGTCGGGACGTGTCGGAGCGTGTCGGACACATGTCGAAGTGTCGGACACGACATGAAGGCTTCCGAAGAGTGTCCGTGCTACATAGATTGTAGCTGTTGGAAGTTTGTTTGTAAAACAAATTAAGTGTATGTTTTCTTGTCCCACATAAGAAAAGTGGGAGGAAGTGGGTCCAATTAATAAGTGTGGGGTTTCTTTTGTGTACCTAAAGAAATGATTGGGTGTGGGCTAGACCCCGGCGTGTGCGCGATTATTTGGCTTACTCAGGACTTTGCGTGCTAGCGGTTTAATTAGCATTAATCCCTCTGTTATTTTTTTTTTTTCTTTCATACAGTTATCTTATTTATTTTAATTAATTTAAAGGTTGTTTTTTTTTATTGAGAATTTTCGAAAATTTAAAAAAATTAAAAATTTTATTTACTAAATAATAATAATAATAATAATAATAATAATAATAATAATAATAATAATAATAATAATAATAATAATAATAATAATAATAATAATAATAATAATAATTTTTTTTCCGAATTTTTTGTTTGTGTTTTCAGGACAACCTTTGGAAAGATACTCGTTCAGTTTGCAACTTTTCTCGAAGGGTTGCATTTGTTCATTTTTTCAACTTTTTCTAAATGGACGTCTTTGTTCATTTGGGCAATTTTCGAAATGATATGTTTGTTCATTTTCGCAATTTTTCACGAAGAGTTGCCTATGTTTTTAGACTGTTTTATATATATATACATGTCAGTTTTCAGAAGAACTGCGCGTGATCATTTTTATCTTTTCGAGCCTTCTTTCTGAAAAAAAAAAAAAAAAAAAAAACTACAGCAATCTTTTCAATTGTTTCCTAGAAAGACTCTGGAGAAATACTAGAATTGCTATCTAGTATTCTCATTTGAGACTTTGTTGTATCCTGGAGGAAATTTGTCGATGATCTTTTCCAACATTGTGGGGCAAATAAATCCTTAAAGAAAGTGATATCACGCCTTAAAGTTCGACATGATTACTCTAAAGATCCGACTTTATTGTTCTACCCAATTCGAAGCCATATTTTACCAATAGTAGCCATGACTAAGTCAACTGTAAACTGAAGAAAATTCAAGATGAGAGTGATGCTTGGGAGAACAAGCACCACACGGGGTATGTGTTCCTTCCTATCCTCTTAGTATTTTTGATAAAAAAAAAGAAGCTAATTTTCAACAACTTATCATTTGACTATGAGTTGGTCTCTAATATTTTATGGGATAGCAGCCAACAATTCTAAAAGTTTAAGCTATTAGTTTAAGACATGATTTAGTATTTAGATATTTTAATACTCACTCTCAAGTGTAGGTTGAATTTGGTTTAAAATTAAGTGTGGAAATATGTAATAAGGGAAGCAAATAAAAAGCCTGAAAAGAAATGAATTCAACATTTGATACCCCATCTAAAACTTTTATGAAATTACAATTAACTGTTTTGAAAGTTTAAGCTGCTGTATGGAAGCGTAATTTAATATTTAATTATTTTAACACAAACTTTATAATAATAAAAAGTAGGCAAATAAAAATCAATATACAAAATTGCTAATACTAATGAAAAATACTAGGCTCATAGCCATCAAGATGGTGTCAAATCATTGCATTAGGGGTGAGCACGAATCCCGGTTCTGGGAAGACAGGTTCTGGTTCTCAATTCTATTTTTTTCGGAACCGGCGGTTCCCGATTCCAGTAGGAATTTGAAATCAGAATTGGGACCCTAAGCAATAAGCATAGAAAGAAACCCTAATTTTTTCTTCCATTGTTAGTCTTCTTCACTTTCCCTTTTCTTTAAATTTCCTCTCTGCAACTCTCCATGCCCCTAACGACCCCACGCTACTCGCCACCCTCTATGTCCTCCCTGCTCACCGCCCTCGAAGCTGCCGTCACGACCCATGATGTCGTCGTCGACACTGCCGTTGCTTCGTTTGATAACATTGAAGACTCTCGCTGTTGCGTGTGCCGCCTCCCAACGATGATCTACTATCAGGCTACCATTGCGATGCTTTTGTTGTTCCACCGTCATTGTTTTTCCGTCGATGACGCGGCTGCTGTGCAGACTTTGACGAAGAACGACCTGCATGTCAACGAGCCGTCGCATCTCAGCCTCTTGAGTTGAGCTTGCTCGACTCAACCACTGATTCGAACCGAGTTCAGTTCATCTGAATCACTCACTCACTCACTCACTCATTTGCAGAAAGTCGCCGCCGGAGAAGTGAGTTGGAGAATGGTCTCTCTCTAGGAGCAGAAGGTGTCATCCGTCCTAAACCTAGGTTCGTTTGCTCTATCATCTTCGCTCCTCTCTGTGCTTGTATCTCTTCAATTGAGTGAGGCTAGGATTCAAAGTAGGGTTTCGAATCACATCCTCTACTGTACTTTCGTTCTAGGACGATTCAATTGCTATAATGTTTGCTTGATTCCGTTCAGTAGGTGCTTTATCCGATGAGTTTAATAGATCTTCCCACGATAATTTTTATCTTTCCCAGATCTCTTTGTGGAGTGGTTGTTGTGCTTGAAAAGGATTCATGAAATTTTGATTTCCAGGCGTAGTTCAGTTCTTATGTTGAGTATTGAGAATCGACCAAATTTTTGGGGTCGCCCTCATCTTTTTTTTAGTTCAAAGTCACTATTTTAGTGCATTTTGCTTGTATGAAAGCTTTTCACTCGGTGAGTGACTTTGAAAATGTGAGCAGATCAAAGGCACTTTGATATGCTCACGTTTTAAGGGGGTAAATTTACTGTCTCTCGGAAAGCTGAGATCCCAAAGTCTATTCAGTCATTTTGATTTTGTGCTATAACCGTTCAAGGGATGTTAGGAGATATTTCTTTTAGTGTTTTGTATGTGTCTGTGTGTGTGCCTTTTGGTATGAATAGAAGGGCTAAGTTTAGTTGCTGCTCATTAGGTGATGCCCTTGTGGTGTTGGCCATGGCGGACGAGGAGGAGCCGAGGTTGTTTGCCATGGATGAGGCCCTACGATGAGCCAGAAAAGTTGAGAAGGGGGGAACCTGTGGGGGCAAAAGAGGAGGGGCGGGGGAGGGATGTCGGCTTACAACAATAACGGCCACAGGTACTAGTAATGGTTCAACAATGGTGCCAAGTGAGTGATGACGTGGCTTTTGGTGCCGGAGGCTAACTCGGGTAGGTGGCACGTGAAGTTTTTAGAGGGAGGAGAAAGAAAATGAGGTTTTAAGCTTAAAGTTGGGTTTTTTTTTTCTTGTTGTGACAAATTATATCATGTGATGGGGTGTGCATGTCCTCACTCAAAAGCACCAATTAGTGAATGTCACTTAGCGGGCAGCTACTAATTCGAGCCCTAAATAGAAATTTTTTGCAATGGATGTGAGCTTTGACACACAGCATGCATTATATACTAACGGTTACATAATTTATCAATGTAGGTTTTTTTGCGTGTTAATTGTGAGTTTGTATGGATAGGCTATTGGAGTTTGGAAGGAAGGCTCTATTTTATGTGAGGGTTCTCTCGGATATGAAGAGCGGAGGATAAGATCTTTCAGACTGTAGCTCGAGAAGTGCCTTCAACAGGTTCTTTGCCTCTTGGTTACTATTGATTATCTGCTTGCTCCTAGTTCAACATAAGAAGTTATTTGATTTTAGTTTCCTGAAAATAAACTTTGAAAAATATCTCCTTTAGATTTTATTACTAGTATTGGAGAAAGACGTTGGCTGTTCCAATCATTAATGAAGACCAATATATTTGCATATAATATCAATGGATATTTGATTCATTCGTAGAATGGAACTATCCTTCGCTATTGGAAAAAAGAAAAAAGAAGAACCTGTAAAAACTTGGAACCGACCTGAAACTTGCGATAAGGTAGGTTCCAGGTTTCAAACTTTTACGGGTAGGTTTTAGGTTCCAAAAATGAGGAACCTGTACTCGAGGGCAGGTTCCAGGTTTCCATTGGGAACCTATAAGGAACTTGAAACTACCCAACCCTATATTATATCGAGAGCTCTTGATATCAATATATTGCGTGCATGCATATCTTCCTCACACTTCTCTCTAGGACAATCTCTAGTCTTATTGTTATTCACGATAAAATTTATCTCAGCTAGCCACCACCTTTTGTGTTTACTCGAAATACTTCTTTTAGAGGCTCTATCCACTTAGAACATTCTAACGTTGTGTTTGGAAATGGCCTTGGGAAGGGACTTTGGACAACCAAGGCCCTTTGGACCAAATATCAAGTGTTTGAAAATTTTTTTGCAATCCTCATTAAAGAAAAGTTGGCTTTTTGAAAGCCAAAGCCCAATGTAGTTCTTAAAGTGCCTTGGGCTTTCAACTTTCTTGGCATGCAAGAAGGCTAGGGTTACTAAAAGATTTTCGGCCATCTTCTTCACCATTGAGGTCAGTTGGCATGTTATGTGAGGCTATGAGAGGCCGACAACAAGCTAGATAGAGGCCGACGTGGTCGCAATAGCCTAGGTGACCATTGTCGAGGGGTTGCGTGACCTTCACGCCATCTAGGTCGTAGTGACCTCAGCGAGAGGCTGTGGATCTAAGTCGTTGCAACCTTGATCGGGGTTGAGCAACTTAGCCATAAGGTCACACGACTCTTGTTGGCGATCGCCTGACCCCAACGGCCTTCGTCGAGGTTGTGCAATCTCAAGCGAGGGTCTCGCGACCTCTGCGTGTCGTGGTGACCTCAATGAGGGGTTGCGGATTTGGGTTGCCGCGACCTCAATTGAAGTTGAGCAACTTGGGCATATGGTCATGTGACCCTTGTCGGCTGTTGCCCAACCCCAATGGCCTTCACCGAGGTTGCGTGACCTTAGGCAAGGGTCTTGCCTGGGTCACGGGATCCTTGTCGAGGGTCGCTCGACCCCAAGCAACCCTCATTGATGGTTACCGGGGGCCGCCTAAGTTCTTGCAACCTCAAACAATGGCCATCAACGACAGATTTGGATTGTCGGCGACCACCTGCCTTTGTCGACCAACTATTTTTTTTTTTTAATAACAAAAGTCCTTCATAAATATAATTCTTCCAAACGTTATTTTGTTTAAAGGTAATTCACAATGGACTTTTATGTTATAATTTACTAAACACGATTTATATTTTGGAAAATTTCTTTAACTTAGGCTCCGTTCGTTTCATGAAAAATAATTTCTAGGAAAATGTTTTCCGGATTTTCTAGCATTTGTTTCACCAAAAATGAATTCATTGGAGAAAATGTTTTCCATGAAAGGAAAAAAGTCTTCTATATTAAGGAAAAATGTTTTGTACTTTTGAAAAGTGGAAAACATTTTCCTTACTTGATCTCTCTTATCTCACACCTCTACAAATTCTCACTTCCTCCTCCTCCTTTTTTTTTTTTTTTTCGAATTATTTTTAATTTCCTTTTTCCTTTTTAATTCAAATTATTTTCAATTTCCTTTTTATTTTCTATTTCTTTTATTTTTTTTGTTTTCTTATTCTTTTTGTTTTCTTTGTTTCCCATGTTCTTCTTTCTTAGCTAGTTGTTGGTCGTTGCCAGGCAAACCTCGAGCTCGTCGATCTCAAGCTCACGCTCTACACCCTTGCTTATCCTTTTCTTTATTTATTCTACCCTGCAACTGTACATTGCTCAAGCAAAGGGCTCTACATGCTTTGCTTTTTTTTTTTTTTTTGTTTATTAGAACACAAAAGACACAGGGAGAGAACATGCCACTCAACTGGAAGATTCTCATGAGGGCTGTACATGCTTTACTTCTTTTCTCTTTTGCTTCTTTTTAAAATCCATACGAACATTTTTTAAAGTAGATGAGCGTTTGGCGACAATGAGGAAACAAAGATATGAAGTAAGTTTGCTTGGTAAATGCAAGTTCATATTTGATGGATTTATAGGTCGGTAAATGATACATGCCTAAGTGGTGAAGTTTTAAAAAATATTTTCCTTACTGAACACTGGAAAATATTTTCCGAAATAATTTTCAAGTTTTAACGAACACCAGAAAATATTATCATTTTCAGGAAAATATTTTCTAGAAATGGCCAATTTTCCACTAAATGAATGGACTCTTAAAGTTCTTTGCATTTTCCCAAAAACTTTCTTCAAAGGTTCAATCAAACGCACCTGAAATGGACACAAAAGCCTAGATTTATTTATTTCTTCCTTTTTTTTTTTGAGTAACGTGTGGGGTGACCGACCTTTCGGAAGCGTAGCTATTTCATCTGTGCAAGCTGAAAAAAGTAATATTATCAAAAGGCAGAAACCCACGTAACGAAAATACATAAATTTAGTAATTTAGACAGCTTATATAACAAGATATATATGTGACTAATATCACCTTTCCACAAAACATTAACTATATATAAATGGACAGGCCTATTCACATTACATTATTAAGGTGGGGTAAATTTGCCCACGAGTCCATGATAAAATGTCCTATTTAATGTTTCTAATAGATTTCTGTGGAAATATCATTTTCATTTAGAAGCAACGTATTGACTTATAAATTCCCTGGTTAGCCATGCTTAACCAAATAAATTTTCTTATGAGAAGTACCTTTTTTAAAAAGAATTATATTAAGTAGCACGGATAGCAAAATTAGCCTTTGGAGTGGACATGTGGCAAGCGAAGGTGGTCGGTCTAAACCATGGTGAGCTTTGTAGATATTGACGGCTTGCTCAGAGATGTTGCAAATTATATAGAGGCAGAAATAAAAGTTTGAAGTAAGTTCTTGTCAACCATGGAAACATCTTCCTCCTACAAATTATTCTTCCTTCTTATAATTTACCATATGATTTTTCATGGCTAATGTATATAGCAGGAAAAAATAAGAAGTTAATTTCACGGTGTATTGTAGCAATCACACATGTAAACTAATTAGCACGAAAGACGATATATTGTATCAAGTTTTTCAATGGTCAATATTCATCAGTCAAAAGCCGTCTACTGACAATTATTTTGGTACTTGGACTTTGATACAATTGCGGACGAAGACCTAGCTGCAAGTCTTGGCCTTCTTGTATTGTAGCCATGACTCGGTCATATAACTTTTGGGTCTGACCTTTCTAACATGAGATGCTTCATTATGAGCTCTCTTGCTCCTTGTGGCTGATGTAATTCTGTGATCGAGAATGTCCATCTTGGACACGGCTGGATCGTACAAGTTAAGCTGTGACCGAACAATTCACGATTACACCAGAGACACTGGGAGGATTGAGCCGGTCGTACTGCCATAACTTTATAGTATGTATTGCACTGCTAAAGTGAAGATATTAATGGCCTTCTTGCATGACTTGATAGGAGAATGAAGGGGTTGGTGAGACACAGAGAGACTGGTTAATTTGTAAACCTATCTCCTCATAGTACTGTAAATTGTTGAATTACAAATACAATGAGGAGTCAGTACGATTTAATTCCCATATTGCTGAAGCCTGACAATTACATTACATCTTCACAATGCTGAGGAATTCCTGTCGTTAAAACTACCTTTGTCGAGCATTCGAACTGAATTATTCCTGTAGCGTTCGTTATCAAATCCATTAACAATCTAATGACGATTGGCTGCAATGATTATCTCTCAGATATAAACAAATAGAAGGATTCCATTTGTAAAAGAACAAAAAGAGAGAGAGCTGATTGCAGAGATACTCCTTAACGAAAGTGTCAATTGCAATATCACCCCCACTGTTCTCTTAATTTCGCATTTAAGCCTCGACCTTTTGATGATAGCTTATTGTCCCATAAATTTGCTTTATCCCTCTTTAACTGGAAAAGTATAAAAAAAAGTCATAAACCTATTGTATTGGTATCAATACAGTCTTAAATTTTTTAATTAGATAGCATTAATCTTAAACCTTTTCATATTGGTATTAATTTAGTCCATAGGGCCAATTTAGGCCGGAAATTACTGAAGTAGATATCGACACTCCTACGTGATACGATCAGTGCTGATGTAGACGAATTTTTTAGTTTTGAAATATTTTTCAGAATTTTTTAATTATTTTTTTTTTTTCTCTTCTCTTTTCTTTCCTTCTTTTTGTTTTTGTTTTTGTTTTTTTCTTTTTCTGTACATTGTGGCCGGTAAGGTCATCAGCCGACCATTGTTGGCCATAGATGAGGATCGGCGACCCTCACTTGGTCTGGGCGAAGGCCTCTTTGCCCTCGCTAACCATAGGCAAGGGCCTCTGTTACCTCATTGGCTAAGGCCCTCACCTAGATCCAAGTGAGGGTGGAAACCCTCGTGTGTTGGTCGGTGAGGGCCTCCGTGCCCTCGTCGGCCACAGGCAAGGATGCAAAGGCCCTTGCTTGGATTTAGGGGAGGGCTTCGTGCCCTCCTGCACCATGAGCGAGGGCATCGGGCCCTTGCCCAGATTTAGGCGAGGGTTGCGATGCCCTCGTATGAGGTGCCATGGCCCTTGCTAGCCAAAGGGCGAGGATTTCATCCCTTGCTTGGCCCAGACCAACCTATGGTTGACAATGGTTGGCTGGCGGCCTCACTAGGCAAAGGGTGAAGAAAAGAAAAGAGGAAAAAATAAGAAAAAAGATAAAAAATTCTGAAAAAATATTAAAAATTTCACATTAGCATTGCTCATGCCACGTAAGACTATCAAAGTCCATGTCAATAATTTCTGGCCTAAATTGGTCAGATTGACTAAATTTGTCCAAATGTGAACAAGTTGAGGACTAAATTGATTCAATTGAAAGGTTTATGATTGAATTGATATCAATGCAATAGGTTTAAGACTTTTTTGATACTTTTTCCCTCTTTAACCCAAAATCACTTTTATTCACAACCATGCTTTCCTCTATTTTTTTGTTTTGTTGAATGAGCATTTTTGGGCCTTTTTCCATTAGTGTGAACATGAAACAAATTATATGTGTAAGGTAATAAACCCATGGCAAGCAAAGGTGATCGGTTCAAACCATGGAAATGTTCATTGA
Organism: Eucalyptus microcorys; assembly: GCA_014182515.1. Taxonomy (NCBI): domain Eukaryota; kingdom Viridiplantae; phylum Streptophyta; class Magnoliopsida; order Myrtales; family Myrtaceae; genus Eucalyptus; species Eucalyptus microcorys. The sequence continues at coordinate 31,275,622 of CM024571.1, forward strand.
TACCATTAGTTTGTGCAGTGGTTGTTGCAACTATTATATAGGTAGCAAAGAAACTTTGAAGCTAGAAATTCTTGGGGAAAAATGTCAAAAATGTCCTAAACCTATTGTATTTGTGCTAATTTAATCCTAAACCTTTTATTGGTGCCAATTTGGTCCTAAATATTTTCACTTAGTGCCAATTTAGTCTTAAAACTCTTCACTTAGTGCCATTTTAGTGCTTTCCGGTTAATTTAGCTAGATTTTGCTGACTGAGTGTCGGTCAGCTAACGTGGCACGATTAGTATTGATATTGATAACTTTTAATAATATTTTAATAGTTTATATATATTTTTATATTATATTATATTATTTTTTTCGTTTTCATTTCCGTTTTCTTTTTCTTTTCCTTTTTTTTTTTCAGCAACTGACCGGAGGAAGGAGGACGAGAAGGAAAAAAAGAAAAAGAAAAGAAAAAGAAAAAGAAAAATTCAAAAAAATTAAAATATTATTAAAAGTTGTCAATGTCAATACCGGCTGTGCCACGTCAGCTGATTGGCGCCTAATCAGCAAAATCCGGCCAAAATTAGTAGGAAAGACTGAATTAACACCAAATCAAAAGATTTAGGACTAAATTGGCACCAATAAAAGGTTTAGAACTAAATTGGTATAACTACAAAATATTTATGACTTTTTTGACACTTTTCTCGAAATTCTTGCCAACCATGAAAATATTATTCCCAATCCATTGTTTCTAGCCAGGCCAAATGCGGAAAATATGAGCCAAAACTCAAGCCTTATGCTAGATTTTCATGGCGGATGCCTCTAGCAGGAAAAAAAAAATGATTTGTGTAAATGATGTCGTTTTCGAATTTACCCACGATCCATGTGTCATCAATTAAATGCTGTTTATTGACATTGATGGTAGTACATAGACTTGGATGCATATGCGGACGAAGAAAATTCAAGGTGAGACCAATGTGCCGTGTTGACTTGGATACATATGTGGACGAAGAAAATTCAAGGTGAGACCAACGTGCGGTATAGGTGAGACCAATGTGCCGTGTTGACTTGGATACATATGTCGTGTAAAATTCACCGTGAGTCTACTGTGGGGGCGACCAAGCACCACATGGAATCGTGTGTCATTTTTCCTCTTAGAATTTTCAATAAAAGAAGAAACTAATTTTTGACAATTGTCATTTGTTAAACAAAATTATATGATATGAGAGGTAAATAAGATGTCTTGAAAAATTGAATTTGGGATCTCTTATTTTAAAATCATCTAAAATTTTGTGAAATTACGGTTAATTGCTCTAAAAATTTAAGTAGTTATGTGAATGTATAATTTAATATTTAAATATTTTAACACAATCTTATAACAGTGCACGAAAGGAATATCAGGATGCAAAATAACTTTACCAATGAAATATACTCGACCATAGCTATTAAGACGAAGTAAAATCTTCGTATGAGAGCTAATGCCATAAATATGAGGTGTGCATATGTAGGATCTGCTGGTAGGCCCAAAAAGAATTAAAAAAGAAGAAGAGAGAAGTGTTGAAAAGTCAAAAGAAAAGAGGATAAAGGGAGAGCTTCAGCTTTATGAAAGAGAGAGAAAGAGAGATCTCGGGAGAAACAGAAAGGGGAAATAAGGAAGAAAAAGAGAGGAGAGGAAAGACGGGAAGGCTTCAGCTTTTGCGTGCTTGCGATCCGGATGCCTCGCCAGGCTAGCTCAACTCTGTTTTGCAGTGTCAGTAAGTATTGGTGCCCTTTGTTCATTCAATCAACCTAATTTCGAACTTAAGGCTTAAAATTCGAAATTATTGAAAATTTGCGTGGCGAAGTCTGATTTTTGAGTTGTTGAGCTGTGTATTTTTGCGGAAATAATAGTTTAGGATGTTTTGAAGGTATAACATTTTACGGATCTTGATTTGAGTTTACAGTTTGTCCGGAACAGAATTTTCAATTTTGGAGCACGGTAGCTTTGGCCCTGAATTTTAGCCATTTTTAGTGCGATTTTTGGGGTGGCTAAGTTGGAGTTGTTGTATTACATCAAGAGATCTTTCTAAGGACTATAAGATGGCTCAAAATGGAATTTTGTGAAGGAAGTTATGGCGCAACGAAGTTTAGTGTGCGAGCTGCGCTTAGCAGACAACAATAAGTTTTCGCTAGAAGCGAGTTTTTCATTGGTGCGTAGGTGTCTTTTTGTCGATAAATAGGCATAGCATAGTCAAGTCATTATTAGAATATCATTTACTTGGTCTTTTAATATTGTTTTTTGGTTAATTATTAGGAATTCGAGTGCGTTGGCTCGAGTAGGCGCTGAAGTTGGTTTTTGGTTTTCCCAGGTGAGTGACATTATTATTATTTTTTTTAAACTCATGTTTTGAAAAACATTATAGTTTACATACACTATGAATTGATAAATAATATTTTTTAGTGTATAAAACAAGATTGAGCTTTTACTACCATTTTGTTGTTTGAAAGATGGAGTTATTCTTTGACTTCAATTTGAATGATTGCTTGGAAATGGTTTGTAAAGCTCTTTATGAAAGAATTTTGAAATGTTTGTGGTTCCTAAAGAATGCTTTGATATTTATATATCAAATGTCTAAGTTGTGAGATAATTCTCATTCTAATGGTGGATTATTGGATATTCGTGATTGATGGTTAATGCTCAATATCTCTATGAACCCTGAGGGGCGTATGTGTATGCGCATACTAGTCGAGAATATTATTATGGGTTGAACTACCGGCTAATAATAGGTGGAGACCTAACTAAAGGGGAATCTTAGTCGTCTTGTCATGAACATTATGTGTGACTATGAATAGACATTTGAGCATGAATTGCTCAATAGAGTAGACCATTGGCATATGATTCGAGTTTGTGAATGGAATGGATCATTGACGTATGGTTTGATGAGAGTAATCAATGGAATAGACAATTGACACATGCTTTAATAAGATTGACCAATGAATTGGACCATTGGTGTTTTAAGTAGTTGTTTTATGAATATATTATGTTAAAGCGAGTTATGGTTATGTTTTAAATGTACATAGTGATTTCTTGATCCGTTTAAAAGAAATTTGTTACTCACTAAGCCATGGTAGGTCGCTCTTCTCATCTACTTGTTTTTCAGGTTCTTTGGTTAATAGCTAGTAAAGCGAGAGTGCTATTAATGGGAACTTTTGGAAGTGAACTTTGGATATGGTTTGAAACTGCATCTTTCGAGTGGAAGGACGGTCGTGTCATCCCGATTCTTGATGGTTTCGCATTGTGACAGCGTACATATATCTTCCTCACACTTCTCTCTTAAAAAATCTCAACTACTCGATGACAATGGCGAGATCGATTACAACTTTCTCGTTTGCGTTGCTTGCTTCTTTAGCTTCAGCACTAGTTCTTCTGGTTCAAGCCCAACAAAATCCAGGTCTCTCTCTCTCTCTCTCTCGGACGCGTGCACTTCATCCATGACTTTTGACCTTTTAATGAAACAAAATGATCTCTTCTTTACATTTGTTCTCACTTGATCCGGCGTCAAATCTCTGGTATGCTAGATAGTGTAGTATGGAATTGTGTGAATGATCGAGATTCATCGAACTCGTTCCAATGATTTGACAAAAAAACCGCGGTTCCATTTGATTTACCTTTTCTTTTCCCTAAATTTACAAGGTTTTATCAGCATCGATTGTGGGGCAACTCTTGCATACACGGACGAGAGAACTGGTATAACATACAAATCGGATGAAGGACTGATAGACTCTGGGAAGATCGTGCAGACATCTAGGGTGCTCACATATCAAAATGATCGACAGTTATTGAAGAATATAAGGATTTTCCCTAATGGAACAAGGAATTGTTACACTTTAAGACCAGATCAAGGCAAGAATAGAACCTACTTGATTAGGGCAACATTTTGGTATGGGAACTATGATGGGAAGAATCAGGATCCTTCATTTGATTTATACATTGATATTAATTATTGGACCACGGTGGACTACTCCTATTATCGTTTCGAGGAAATCATGTATGTGCCCAAGGCAGATAATATACAAGTGTGTCTTGTGAACACCGGCAATGGAGTGCCCTTCATTTCGGCGTTGGAATTAAGAGCTTTGGATGATGGCATCTATCGATTAGAATCTGGATTCTTGCAACTCCATTGGCGGCACGACATCGGACGAAGCTTGGAGTATGATGATGTCAGGTGATTGATCAATTTTTGAAATATAAATGTATAGTAATCATAGTAAAGTGAAAGATTCAACTTTTTTCTTATCGAATTTTGGCATTTTGCAAACTATTGAAGGCACAGGTAAGCAAAGACCAAAAAGATATGCCTTGGAAAATCAACAAAACTTACAGAAGAAAGCATTTAAAGATAATCAGTTAAGATAGTTGAAGAAAATGATAACAGATGTCAAAGATTAAAAGAAAAATCATTACATGACTAAAAAAATTTAATTAGAGAAACAGAAAAGTCATTATGTCCAAACAAAGAATAATATAAAACTACATGAAATCTTCCAATTATATGCAAATCAAACTTTGAATTTCACGTATGTATCAAAAACGTTTAGGTTACTCAATCATAACAAGATAAATCTTTGATAATTTTTTTTGAAAAAAAATCAACGCCTTTGCAACTATATTAGTATAGAATCATAATTAGTTTAGCCTTGCTAATAAAAATTTATTAAAGTAATTATAGTAATATACTAAATTAAAATTTGCAATGAATATTTAAAAAAAAAATTAGACATTCCTAGACAAATGTTGTATTGGCTACTATATGGAGACTTCTTATCTCAATCTTTTTAAATTATTAGCTCTATTTGTAATGCTGGGGATGGTCCAAGCTATTGTTCTTCATCTGCTCTATAATACTTATATTTCCAACCAAAAATAATTAAAATGCAAAGTATTTGCTATGTAACATTAGATTTATAATACAAAGCTTTTTTGTATATTGAAGTTATTCGTATCGAATAGATATAAGATCATGTAATGATTTTAAGTTGGACATAGTTTTTTTAATAGAATTCACCGTCAGATGACGTGGTTGAGGAATAATTTTTAAAGGAAATACATAAATTTTAATCCAAAACTTTAATAATATAGTGAAATTATAATTTTTTTTATATGAGGAAATTACTCATTATCGGTAGATTGTCATGCCATCAAATGTAATTAGGGAGAATTACCAAAAAAATCATAAACCTATTGCAATTGTGCCAATTCAATCCTAAACGTTTTTTTTTTGGACAATTTAGTCCTAAACCTTTTACAATTGTGCCAATTCAGTCCATCTGGCCAAAATTGGCCGGCCGGCGCTAATGTGGACGCCGGCCATCCGGCGAACGCTAACGTGGCATTTTTTAAATAATTTTTTTATTTTTTTTTCGAATTTTTAATATTTTTAATATTTTTTTTTGAATTTTTGAATTTTTTTTTTTTTTTTTCCCATCATCTTCTTCGCTTCCTAGCCGGCCGGTGCCGGCCAGAGGCGAGGGCTAGCGAGGTCAGCCTCATCGGCCAATGGCGAGGCTCGCCCCCTCCGACTAGAGGCGAGGGCCGGCGAGGGCAAGGCCTCGCTAGATCTGGCAAGCTCGGCCCTCGCCAGATTCGGCAGGGCCTCGCCCAGCCAAGGTGAGGGTCAACTTTGCCAGTGGTCGGCGAAGCTCCTTGCTCGCCGTCCACAATGTGGTGGCGATTGGAAGTTGTGAGCTCGCTCGCACTACGGAGGCGCAATCGCAAGGCACAGATTGAGGTAGAGAGAGAGAACGGTTCCGAGCGAGCGCTCGCAACTTCAAACGAGAGAGAGAGAGAGGGATAGCCACCCGTAGATCCTCTGGTTGAGGAGGTCGCCTCGTCGGCCACTGACGAGGTCGACCCTCGCTTTGGTTGGGTGAGGCCCTGTCGGATCTGGCAAGGGCCGAGCTCGCCGGATTTGGCGGGGCCTTGCCCTCGTTAGTGGCCGGTGAGGTTGACCTCGCACCAGATCTGGTGGGGCCTCGCCCTTGTCGGCCCTCCCCTCCGACCGGCCGGAGGTGAGGAAGATGATGGGGAAAAAATGAAAAAAAAAAAAAATTCAAAAATTCAAAAAAATATTACAAATTCGAAAAAAATAAAAAAAAAAAGCCACGTTAGCGTTTGCCGGACGGCTGGCATCCACGTTAGCGCCGGCCGGCCAATTTTGGCCTGATGGATTGAATTGGTACAATTGTAAAAGGGTTAGGATTAAATTGGCCAAAAAAAAAAAAGTTTATGATTGAAATGACACAATTCAATAGGTTTAGGACTTTTTGGTAATTCTCCCAATGTAATTACGTTCCCTACCTACGTACTGCCAGGCATGCATGATTTTAAATTTTTCTTACTTGCTCACATACTAATATAATAGAGCAATATTTGCTTAATAAAACATTTTTTTTTGGCTTTAGGGAAATCGTATTACATGTATTATCTATTAAATTCAAAAGATCTTTTTTTTTTTTCCCGGTGAAGAATTTGCATGCCAGATTTGCCGACTACTAGTTTTCGTACTGTTTTGCTTCCTCAATCAGCGAACATATGATTAATATATTCTATAATTTCATATAATCTATGTCTATATTGTATAAACTAAAGAATACTTGCTCCTTTTAAGAGATCACGGTCCTTTTTTTCTTTTCAAGATTTTGTAAAAATTCTTTAAATAGACGAATCTGTAAATAAATAATTTTATTTTATCTCCCACTTATTTCAAATATGAAATCTAAATCATTTCTATCTTATAAAAAATCTCATACATTTCTCTTTCCTTATGTTTGTGATCAATTCCTTTAAATGGTGTCAATAATTTCTTTCCACTAATAATTAAAAATTCTAATATTTCATATGGATGATTTTGCAAAATCTTACAAATGACAATTTTTCTTATGCACGCGACGCATGTGTACTTTTGCTAGTAAATATATGATAACAGTGTCTTCCCTAAAGGTTGACATGTAAGATTTAAATGGAAGGAGATTGATCATGCTTGGAGTACTTTTCTGGCATTCTCCGCTCATTCTGCTGCCTATGTTATTACTTTTCTTGTCCCTCCCTCTTCCTCTCTCTTCTTTATTTCGTTATTCTAATCGTGCCTCTTAGTCAAAGAAGTTTCCTCTTATAATCTACACATAATATTCAATATTAGTACACAAGTATTTTTACTAAATAAAGTTACATAATTTACGTGTGCTTGAGACATAGTAAGAACAAACGAAATATAATAGGTCAAAATATCAAGTTGACTATTTCATTAAATAAGTTTCTCAAAATGATCAATGCTATGTTAACATTGGAATCTCTTATCACTAATATGTTAATGCGATATATATTTATGCTTAAATGGTTATATACATTTTTATTATTATTTATAAATATGTACAACAATTCGCACAAAGTGCATACTATGTCTAGTTTATAATAGAACTCAATGACTACCCATGAAGTGCTCCGTGGACACCTGTTAATAATGACGCAACACACGCACCAGTTTTTTCGCTAGTAATATGAATATGGTAGCTTCAATATTTCTGTTGCATATCCATATGAATTGGCATTTGCTAGTCATTTAGTCAATTGCTTAATTGTTTGCTATTAAATTGTTTGTGGAAATTCCTCACACAGGCACCCTATTGATGTTTACGATCGGATTTGGACACCTCAAAACTATAATTTCGGGTTAATAATAAACACCACATCTGCCATTGATGTATCTGACAATAATGATGCAAATAAGTATAAGGTTCCCGGAGAAGTTCTTCGGACTGCTCAAAGAACGATGAGTGCCAGTTCTCGCTTGGATATACAGTGGTCACCTTCAAAATCTGGAAAGAAATGGATTGTGTACTTTCATTTCGTTGAGATTGAGAGACTGACAAGTGGCCTGAAAAGGGTGGTCACAGTTTCCATGATTGATAATAATTTCACAAAGACGGTGAGCCTTGAATACTTAAAGCCAGTGGTTGTAGTTTCCCCTCAAGTCGAGGGGTTCAACTTCACCTTCTTCATTGAGTCGACAAATAAGTCTGGAAATCCACCGATCCTCAATGCCGTGGAGTTCTATACCGTCGGAGATCTTCCACTCGTACCCACAGCACAAGATGATGGTACGCTTTTATTCTTCAAATTGTTGTTATTGTCTACATACAAGTTGTATAGTTCCACTCCAACTGACATCAACAATAATTAGACGGATATTCCAATGTTATTAAGTAAGATTTCGGCAATCCTATGCTAAATATATTAGTCTCACTGTCGGTTGTATTTTATTCGTGAAGTCTGAGGTAATCAACAGATGTGGCTAAGTATTATTCTGCTACGTGCTTGATTCCCTTCTTTGGCTACTTTTTGCTTGTTAATTGCTGGAAAGTCTCTTCAAATTGAGGCCCTGAAATGTTACAAGTCTTTGAAAAACTGAAAGTCTGTATAACTTATATGTGATTGCAACCACTTTTCACATCTCTATCCTTCTCTCTAAATTGATCTTTTTGTGATTTAAACCACAGTGAAAGCGATTACTGACATCAAAGCAACGTATCACATTAAGAGAGAAAGTTGGCAGGGTGATCCGTGCGTACCAAGCAATAACACATGGGATGGTCTAAATTGTAGTTATGGAAATCCTCCAAGGATTATATCACTGTGAGTCCCTGGCACTTTCTCAGATAATACTGGCTTTCTTGGTGAAACTTAAGAAAAATTCTCATTCGTTGTGAAAAACGAAAGTTTTTTGCAGCCGCAAGAAAGAACATTTAGGATAAATGCAACCTTCCGAGGGAATCTCAGATAGACTGAGAACTTTGTCATGCTTTTGTCATGTTCTAGGGGGCATGATGGGAACTTCAATGCATTAAAATAGGGAGCTTTTGACACCGTAAGCCTCACATGATGTTAGAGAGAGTTGATAAACTAATCCCTAAGTTGACACCCACCCCAAAATGTCACCATCTTGATAATATTTTTGGGGGTTGCTCCATCTGTATCGGGTGGGTAATGACAAGTTATATACTCTCATCGATCGTCAATACGTGCTCCCTCCTTCTCCGATGTGTAGTTAAGTTGTTTGCGCAACTTCTTTCACCAATAGCCTACTTTTCCAATTTCTTATGTCCGAATGACATCTTCATGAGCAAGTATTAGGTCCTCCAAAAATAATTCTTTAGGTACTCTAGGACCAATCATAACCATAAAATATAGAACAAGGAGGTAGGGAGACCCATGCAAGGAATGAGATGGACGACTGCGAATGGTCTTCTAGTACTTCAACATTTACACCAGGAGAACCTATAATATTTTCGTTTTGAATCATTGATTGTACAAACTTTTCTTTGTTGTACTAAAAAATTCTGCCATCATAGAGATATCAACGACAAGATTCTCTACTTTGATCTATTTTGGTCAGGAAATTGAGCTCAAGCAATTTGATGGGTAGGATGGTCTCAGCACTTTCACATCTATCAAGATTGGAATACTTGTAAGTGTCACCGTGATTGAATTAGTTGTGTCTGCACGTCACGCTTGATTAAGAACCCCCTGGGATCAACTCATGATTGACTGACTAAGGTTGTGCTTTAGGAGACATAGACTGTTAATGTGTGGAAACATCCTGCTTTTGGCTGTGAAGCTGGTAAACTTGATATTAGGTGTTCTAAACTTGGTCTTTTTGTCAGAGATTTGTCCAACAATCAGCTTACAGGAACAATACCAGAAACTCTGGCAGGATTACAAAATCTTACATTTCTGTAAGTTAATGTGTCTAAGTGAAGCAGCAAAGGATTTCAAGCGGACAAACTGCTAATTATGGCTATATTTGCAGAAATTTAAGTGGAAACAACCTGATTAAATCAGTTCCTGAAGCTCTCAAGAAAAGGATTTTGGACAAAACTTTAAACATGAGGTTCTCCCTCTCTCCCTCCCTCGCTCCCTCCCTCTCTCTCATGGGATATTTATAGGTGGAAAGATTATCAGCACGTTTTGCTTATTGTGATTAAAAGCAAATAAGAAAGCCATCTTGTGACAGAATTTGGCCAATCAATCTAGACTTTCGTATATAGGAATTTGAGTTCAGCACCTTCATCTTTGTGGCAGTTTAGATAATGCGAATCTGTGCCTAGCTGATCATTGCCAGCAGAAGAAGAAACAAAAAACCATCATCATTGCAGTTGTAACATCAGTTTCTGGCTTCTTTGTGGTTCTCTTTGGTGCTTTGTCTATTATTTGGTTGATTAAACCGAAACAAATAGCAGGTAAGTTTTCTTACTTGTCATGTTCACACAATTTACACTACATTTGACGACTATCTTGACTATCTTGACTTTGATATTCCTTTGGTACAGTTCTATCTGCAACAATGTATTTTCTAGGATAATTTAGTTGAGAATACACAACTCAGCAACTTTCTTCTCTTCTCACCCACCCTAGGACTATCACTTTACAATCTCATCAACATTGCAATCAGGAATGAATGAAAGTTGGCTTTAATCAAAATTTTCTAATGCAATCAGTAGTAAGAGTTCATAGTGATCACAAGAAAATGAAGAGAAGAGAGACACAGGGATCACCACAGCACGGTCGCATTAGCATCACAAACAGAATGTGTGTTATTCAGCTTAACTTATAGACAATAAAGTCTCTGTTTTTTTCCTTCAAAAGTAATCTTACTATGTAGGAGGGCTTATAACAACTTGAGAGTACAACTTTGTCCTTAATATTCTGATGCTCCCTGAAAGAAAGTTTGATTGTGTAATCGCAAACTTATCTATATGTACTGAGCAAAGAAAACTTGTCTATATGTAAGCATATCAGAAGCAGGTGACAGAGAATGCCTGCCCAGATCTTTTAATTTTTGTCCTCTTCTCCACCAATTTAGCTCATAAAATGGTATTAGAAAAACCTTTCCTATGCCTTTTGATTGTTGAAACGCAATTGGAGTTATTTGCGTTGAAAGTCCATTATCCAAAGTGGTAGTCACAATACTCATAGGAACCTTGTTGGTACAGAATCTAGTCAAAGGACATTGAGGTCAAAGAATCGACCTTTTAAGTACAGAGAGGTTTCAAAAATCACTGGGAACTTTGGACGAGTGATTGGTGAAGGTGGATTTGGAAAGGTATATCTTGGTACACTAGATAACGGCACCATAGTTGCTGTGAAGATGCTCTCTGAATCATCAAGGCAAGGGTACAAGGAATTTCAAGCCGAGGTTAGATACGATGATGCAATCATGTTTCCTATTAAAATCGACTTATGCTGACACTTACACAGATGTTTGTTCAGAAACTTCATCTTAGACTCTTCTCCATATTGGTTATAATAATGTGCACTCTTCATGCTGCAGGCACAGCTCTTAATGATTCTTCACCACAAAAACTTGGTTTCCCTGTTTGGATATTGCAATGAGTCCAAGCACATGACATTAATATATGAATACATGGCTAATGGAAATTTAAGGGAACATTTATCAGGTGCTTTTTTATGTTCTGTTATACTATTTCTTCTCTAAAATGATTTTATAAAACTCTATTTCTTGCTCACAGGTGAAGTTAAAATCCATCCAACAGAGGGCCATCCGCAAGTCTTGACATGGAGTAACAGACTACAAATAGCTATGGATGTAGCACAAGGTACATGAATGAGATATCCTAAATTGTAGGCTTTTTCCATCATTGCTTTGGCATTGTTTACATGTTTTTTTGCGAGGATTTCAGGTTTGGATTATTTGCATAATGGTTGCAAGCCATCCATCATCCATAGAGACATGAAGACTACTAACATCTTGTTGAACGAAGATTTCCAAGCCAAAGTAGCTGATTTTGGCTTGTCTAGAGCTTTTGCGACTGAAAAGGACTCTCATGTATCAACTTGTCCTGCGGGCACTCCTGGCTATCTTGACCCTGAGTAATTGCGAAAATTAAATATTAATGTTCTGGTTCAGTTCAAGATCTCAATTTGCATGTACATAATGACATAGCCTAGGGTTTCATCTTTGATATAAAGATCCGTATTTTTTTTCACTACAGGGTTCATTCTTCTGGAAATTTTCACAAGAAGAGTGATGTCTATAGTTTTGGAGTTGTACTATTTGAGTTGATCACGGGTCAACCGGTGATAACGAGAAGTCGGGATGGCAGTGCTAGCATACACATACTTCAATGGTTGATTCCTATTGTTGAAAGTGGTGATATACAGAGGATTATGGATCCAAGGTTAAAAGGAAAATTCGACGTCAACTCAGCTTGGAAAATAGTGGAGATTGCCATGTCTTGTACACGACCAACGTCAATTCAAAGGCCGGATATCCATCAAGTATTGGCAGAGTTGGAGTCTTTGGTGAGCAAATCCAGTGGTTCCATTGAAATGACCTCCGTGGTGCTCCCATCTGACAATGCCCCCATGGCAAGGTAGCAGAACTTTTCCAATCTAGAAGGCTCACTTCTTTTTACAGTTAGAGATTAATTTTCGCACTTCAATTGCATCGCCTATTTCACTTTTCTCTGTCATTGAATCTTCCAAACTCGCGGTGTAGCAATGATATCCTTTTGTTCATCGTGGCTCCTTTCTCTATTTATTTTGTCAGTTCATGGCATTCCTAATACCGTGAAATTCGGAACTCCAAGTTGAGTTTTTGGGGGAGGTGGTTGGGAGGTTGGGGCTATCCATGAGTGGGCTAATCGGCATTAGCAGGCCCTCACGGCACGTTCTTGGAGTTCAGCTGAGAATTCAGTTTCAGTCAACACCATTGGGTAATTAGCAAAAAATTTGCAATTTTGAGGGGGGACTATCTTTCTTGGGGTAAGCTCAAAATATAAATGGATTATTGGTGGTCCTTATGCACTAATTTCGCAAGCAACCTGGGATCTACACACACGCATCTTTAAGAAATTGTGGACGCAAGGCTCGAATTTGATTACATCTGGAACATGCTTATGCAGATAAAAGGCAATCCCAATCTCATTTATTCTTAGAATGCAGAGTAGGCTTTCTGTCTTGGGGTTGCAATGCAACAACCAGTATCATTAACTAGACAAGAGCTAAGTGGTCGGAGAAGATATGCACTACCAGTATAACATTGCCCGATTCGTTAAAAAAGAATCCACCGACGGCGGTGATTTAGAAAAGGTGAGGACTCATCCTAGCAAGCAAACCTGAAGAAAGAACGTCTTCATGATCTTAGACCAATGGGAATTTTCGCAAACCATGGCAGAATTCTAAAAATTTAAGTTGATAGATGAAAATGTGATTTAATATTATCTATTAAGACTCCCTCTCATGCTTGGGCTGGACTTTGACCTAAACTTAAAGCATGTAGATATATAATTGGAGAGCCAAATGGAGGCCTAGAAGGTTTAAATTTAGGAATTCATGCTCTAATATCATGTGAGATTTTGTGGGATCAACGTCATTGTTTTAAAAATATAAGCTAATATATGAAATTATGATTTAATATTAAATATTCTAATTCTGACTTTCATGAAACACCACATGCACCAACAGAATTACAAAGTCAAACACTAAAGTCCCATTTGTTGTGAATAACAATAAACAGTGACCCCTTCTTCTCCAGATGGCCTCCAGAAAAACAATAAAGCCTTTTTCTCTCAATCTTCAAGCAAAAGTCCCATTTGTTGTGAATACATAATGTAATTGGTTGGTCCAATGCTTTTCTTGCTCAAACCTTCAATAGAAGCACTTGGGAATTTTTTTGGTCTTACAAGAATTTTGAAAAATGTACGTGAATCGTTTGGCCAACTTTTTGCTTACATAATTATGCTCTGAAAAGTGTTATGAACTCTTGGCATTGTCTTATTTTTATTTCTTATTTTTTATGAAATTAGACAGAACAAATTATCATGGCACGGACAAGGTGGGAGAGAGACTAGAGAGCCCATATTTTGTAAAAACAAATATTAGGTCTAGTTTAATTTTTTTTACCCAAAAAGAGTTTCTGACCAATATCCAAAGAATGATTGGTTGCAAAGACCGTACATGTTAACCATTCTATTTATGTTCCAGAACTATATATATATATATATATATTTTTTTTTTTTTTTCGGACTTGTTTTTGGTCAAAAATCCATTTGATCAAATAAATTCAATTTTGTATTTCTGCAACCAATTTTTATTCTAGAAATAGGTTTGGAACAAAAATAAGAAATAATTTTCTTTAATTTTTCTATTTCTAGAATATAATTGAGAAATAAAAACTCTAATTATTACTCATTCTTACTACTAGCTGGTTGCTCACTCACCATCACCCGTCGCCCAATCGCTATCGCCTATTGCTATCACCTACCGTTAGTTGGCCACCCACTGGCCATCGACCACCACCGCCGCACCATCGGACTCCACCGGTTGCCAGTTGCCGATACTAGCCCCCTGTCGCTCGCCCCTTGCCTTTTGTTGTTGCCTGGGAGGGAGTAATTTTGTGTTGATATCAAATGTATATTTTTATTAAGAAACTCATCTAGGAATAGAAATAGAAAAATCTATTTCTGTTCCAGAAATTAATTTCTGATCAGAACGGTTATTATTCGAACCTAAAAAGTCATACATTGTGATCATGAAAGGTCTCTCCACAGTGAAGTACACTATCTATGGGGTACTATCACGCCCCAAATCTTGAGCGTGCGCACATCACTTGATGGTCGATAAAATTGCGATGTTCTAGGACTCGTCGTGCACCGATTCGATTATCTTGCACATGCGGAAGCAAAATAAAACAATCCATAGACAATAGAAACATGGGATAGAAAAGCAAGACAACAATTTCACACACTTTTATAAACAACCAAGGTCAGCCTACAGAGTTATATACACAAAAGTTGAGGTCTCAAAAAGGGACTACTTAGCCAACCTACCTCGGATCCTATCTACTTGGGATCCGAGTTTACCACGACACCGTTAGGTGGGTCAGCTACCCCCTCATCCATAGCGGCGTTGGCCGCAACAGCGGGGATGTCAAAACCCTGTAGGGGACCTTCTCGTACCCCATTAGGCCCATGGCAAAACCATGCCCTGAATCGATGAAGCACCGACTGTGGTAGGCCATCATCGACCAAGATAGTGGTCACGATGAGCTCATGGAGCCAAGGACTCCCGGGGACAGGAACATCAGTACTCTACTCAGTATACCCCCACGGCTGTCCAAAATGAACCGGTCTCGCCTCCATCTAGGGACCTGAAAAAAATTAAGCCCATAACGGGGTGAGACAATGTCTCAGCGAGTTCACACCTTAAACCCCGTTTAGGAAGGAAATACGCCTAAAGGAAGTCTAACCACACATCATAAAAGACTCACCTCACCTCAGTTCCTTCATACACGTCAGTACAATTTATATCACAGATGCATATAATAAATGCACACATCAATTGGAACGTCTCGCTCATATCTCAATCAATCACAGGGCTCCCAATTATAAGGCCAACTCGTTATAACATGTCACATTCCGTGCCACACAATTTTGTCCCATAATTAGGCACGTTTATCTCAATCAATCACGCATTCCAATTGATTACTGCCCGCACAGCACGATCTACTCGACGCACATCGGTCTTCCGGTGTAGCCGGGCATTGTCTCATCCCTTGAGCATGGCAACGTCTACCTCTAGACGGCATTCCCGAAGGAGCTTCGGTCCGGCCTCTACCACATTCCGGCATTCGTTGTTAAGGGTATCCTATATAGGGGTAACGTCCACCCGACACACATCAAGGACAGGTTCTCATAACCAACACACGATCCTGGCCAAGGATATTGTGCTTTGCACTAAAATGCCTCAATTAAGATAATGTACTTGACCTGTTTTCTTCATATTAAAAACACTTGGTAAAATAATCATGTGTGGATACGCGGTCAAATTGAACTATAAAAATTGATATCATTCTTTTTAAAATCCCACTATTTGATATAGTATTTAAAAATATTTTCGGTGTCAAAACCCGATACTTGGTATTTTCTAATTAAATACCAGAATTTCACAATTTTGAAATAATAAACCAATTACACAAATTAGCACTCAATTGCATAAATTAATCACACCACGACAATCAGCATGAAATTTCGTCTACCGGCTATCCCGATATAATTTTCGGAAAATATTAAATAATTAAATAAATTACAAAAGTAATTAAATAAATGCAAATTAATTACAAAAATGCATAATTAAGCTAAATATGCTAATCTAACCACCTATTTGGACCTAGAAAAATAACGCACTATACTAATTAAATAGTACAATCTAATTAACCTTTAACTAGTCTAACCTAACCACCTAATAAGCCTAATTAAGCAACTAAACCACTAATTAATCTAAACTAACCACCTAATCTAATCTTAGTCTAAGCTAATTATCCACTAAGCATAATTAATCCTCTAAGCGAGGTTTAGCAAGTAAACTCATTGGATTAGCGAGTTGGTGAGTTCAAAGCAACGGCGACGTGACGGCGAGCGAGACTCAAGTCAACGGCAACGCTAAGAGAGGTCTGGAAGGGGCCGAAAACGGGCCACGAAGTCTCAGTTGTGGGCTGAGATTTCGGTTTTGTTGAGGGCTGGAAAGGCTCAGTTGAAGGGGCTAGGACGGCTTTCGGGCGGAGCTAGGCTGGCAGGTGGCGACGGCTGGCTTAGACGATGGTGGAGACGGCTCAGGCAAAGCTGCGATGGCGGCTAGGGTGCGGGCGATGAGTTGGATGACATTCGGGCTTGGGCGTGGGAGACGGCACCCGAGTAGGACGATAGGTGGAGCTCGAGTGGCTTGGGCAGTTCGGTGACAACTCGGATGGCCGGTGATGCTACTCGATGATGGTTGGCTCAACTGCAGGGGTCTCTTTAGCTTGCTGGCTGCTTCTTGGGCTAAAAAACAACAACAATGGAGACAAGAGGGCCGAGGAAGAAGAAGACGAAGAGAGGGCTGCAGTTGGAGTGGGACCACAAAGCTTCAAAAGTCTTTTAAAAATATCCTAATTCTTCATTTGATGGCCTCCAAAGTCCATGGTCTCAATCCTCGGCCATTTCTTTCACCAATCTTCCCCCATAAGCCACCCTAAGTGGTCCAAATGTTGCTACCCCCCAAGGCTACGAATTTGGAGACATTTCCCTCCAATTTCAACCCAAATTCTCTCTAATTTGCTCAATTAAATGGCCAAATTGTCATGGAGGAAGCCCACACCACTTTCCACATTTTTCCTTGCCAAATAATCCAACTTGATGGCCAAAAGTGTGCTAAAAAATGGGCCTCAGAATTTACCAGTCCAATTCGTCCAATTTTGATTTTTCGCTGAAGATCCGGACTCGCCGAAAATTTTTCGGAGGATGAGTCGACGTTCCTAAAATAAATCGTGATATGACAGAACTTTCAATTTATGAAATCGGGTTCAATTTCTTGGTTAATTTCAATTGGACGCGATTTTAGTATGGCCTAACCTACCAAGTAGCTTTTAGGAATTTTTAGCGCAATTGACCCGTGGTCGATTATTTTCGATACACATTATACATCTTCGACTCATTGGCGACTCTTGGTTGTCGTGAAAATCGCGAGGTTTCAAATACGAGCACAAAGTACAAAAACGACAGAAAAATCGTTTAGTGCCATTCGACGAGAATTTTGCAATTAGGTGGAATCACCAACACTTTAATCACATGCCTCTGTTGAAAAGACCTATCTCCGGTCTCTGATCAATTTTGATGGTGCCGTATTGACCCATGTAGACTAGCACGATTGAGCAATCGATTTCTTGTCAAATTCTCAAGTCAGTCGCGTTTAGATTCCTTCACGGCTTCACTTGATAGATTAGCTATCTCGTGAGTGATCAGCTCAGAGAAAAAGCCTATAGGTGCATTGATGAAAAGCCTAATCCATTCAATCGAAAACACACTCGAAAATCAAGCTGTCACAACTCTTCCTCTTTTATAAAATTTTCGTCCTCGCAATTTAAACCATTACAAGTCTTAAACAAAAAGGTGAGGATATTGTCGTCTCATCGAATCTTCGCTTTCCTAGGTTGTTTCTTCTGTCCCATAGTGTTGCTAGGCCACTTTGATTAACGAGATTGTCTTGGTGCGCAAAACCAACTGCATCATGACCGTTGAAGTAATTCTAGGCCTGTAATCTTCCATTATTCGACTTTATCCCAACAAACTGGAGTTTTGCACGCTTTGCCATACAACACTTCAAACGGTGCCATTAGAATACTCTACCGATAGCCATTGTTGTAGGCAAACTCGATGAGATGAAGCTGTTCCTTCCAGCTTCCTTTGAAGTCTAGCACACAAGCTCTCAGCATGTCTTCGAGGGTTTGAATTGTCTTCTCAGATTGGCCATCTGTTTGCGGATGATAGGTTGTACTGTATTGCTGCTTCATTCCCAAGGCAATCTGTAAACTTTTCCAGAAGGCTGCTGTGAACTTCGGGTTTCGGTTAGATGTAATCGTCACTGGCATTCCATGTAGACGAACAATCTGACGCGCGTACAACTCAGCATATCTGTCCAGTGCATATTCCTTTCGTATGGCAATGAAGTGAACAGACTTCGTCAATCTGTCAACCATAACCCAAATGGAATCATTACCCCTTTGACTCCTCGGTAAGCTCATTACAAAGTCCATTGTGATGTGTTCCTATTTTCACTCGGGAATCTCGAGAGGTTGTAGAAGTCTTCCCGGCTTATAGTGCTATGCCTTCACTTGCTGACACGTCAAACACTTGGTGACATGCTTGGCGATATTCGCCTTCATACCGGTCCACCAATAGTATTGACGCAGATTCTGATATATCTTCGTACTTCGTATTGCCTTGATGAATGCTGTAACTGCTACGATGAGCTTCTGACAAAATCTCCTTCTTAAGCTCTACATCGTCAAGTACACACCATCGTCCATGAAACTTTAGTGTTCCGTCCTCAGAAATATGAAAGTCAACCTTTCTCTTGTCTACATCTTCTTGCACAATCTTCTGGATCTATAGGTCTATCAACTACAGCGTCTTGATCCATATCTGCACTTCCGGTTCAATTCTGAGGGTGGCCATAAGATTTGAAAGGTGGCCTACCTCAAATTTGAAAACCGAATCTCGAGCTCCTTCGAGTAAGACCCACTCCTTAATCACCATATGTACTATCGAAGACTTTTGATTCAATGCATCTGCGACCTTATTAGCTTTTCCAGGATGATACAAGATGTCGCAATCATAGTCCTTGAGAAGCTCCATCTAGCAATGATGTCTCATATTCAACTCATTCTGAGAGAATAAATACTTGAGACTTTAATGATCTGTAAAGATCTGGAATCTTTCTCCGCACAGGTAGTGTCTCCAAATCTTTAAAGCGAAGATGATTGTTGCGAGTTCTAAGTTATGCGTTGGGTAGTTCAGTTCATGAGGTCTCAACTGACGGGACGTGGATGCAACGACTCTGCCATGCTGCATTAACACGCAACCCAGTCTTCTAAACGACGCATCACTGTAGATCTCGTATCCTCCATGACCAGATGGTATTGTTAATACTGGTGTGGTAGTCAACTTTTGCTTAAGCTCTTGGATGCTATGCTCGCACTTATCTGTCCATGCAAATTTCTCTTCCTTCTTCAGCAGTCGAGTCAATGGTGAGGTTAATGCTGAAAATCCTTCCATGAACCTTCTGTAATACCCTGCCAAACCCAAGAAACTTCTCATCTCTGTCACTATTGTAGGTCTTGGCCAATTGATAACTGCTTCGATCTTGGTTAGGTCAATGGAGATTCATTCGCTTGAAATCACGTAACCTAGGAACGCCACACGAGTCAAGCAAAACTCGCACTTATTGAACTTAGCATACAATCCATGATCTCGTAGAGTTTGAAGTACTGTCCTTAACTATCTTTTGTGCTCCTCAAGACTTCTCGAGTACACTAGGATATCATTGATAAAAACGATCACAAACTGATCCAGATACTCCTTAAACACTTGGTTCATCAGATCCATGAAAGCGGTTGGGGTATTTGTCAAACCAAACGGCATTACAGTGAATTCATAATGGCCGTATCGCGTATGAAACGCTGTCTTCGGTATGTCTTCCTTTCTAATCCTCAATTGATGGTATCCTATTCTCAAGTTGATTTTAGAAAATATCAATGCTCCCTGTAATTGGTCAAACAAGTCATCGATCCTTGGCAGTGGATACTTGTTCTTGATCATCATCTGATTGAGTTGTCGATAGTTGATGCAAAGACGCAACGAATCATCTTTCTTCTTCACAAATAGAATTGGTGCTCTCCAAGGGGATGCATTGGGACGTATGAATCCCTTATCCAACAACTCTTGCATCTGCACATTTAGGCTCTAATAGCACCATGCGGTAAGAAGCCTTAGAGATTAGTTCCGTCCTGGGGGCTAACTCAATTACAAACTCAATCTCCCTTTCTGGGGGTAGACCAAGTAACTCTTTCGAAAATACGTCTGGAAACTCTTGAACTACTGCAATATCCTCGATCTTTAGCTCCTCAGTTGTCGTATCTACGACAGTCGCTGAGTAACCTTAACAACCCCCGTCTAACAAACGAGTTGCCTCAAGCAACAAGATTAAGGAAATCGATGGTCCTCCTCGACTCCTAATAAACTAAAAACTTTCACCCGCTAACGAGTTAAACTGAATCGTTTTATGATAGCAGTCCATCTTAGCTCTTTGCTTGGTGAGCTAGTCCATGCCAATTATCACATCAAAATCATATATGGCTAGAACTATCAAATCTATCTCTCCCTCTTGCACACCAATAACCGACTTGCAACTAGGATAGCCTACCATAGACAACACCTTATCCTTTAATGGTGTAGATATACTAACCATTGACTCAAACAATTCAAGACTCAACCTTACCAACTTAACAAATTGCTCAGCTATAAACGAATGAGTAGTGCCAGAGTCAAATAAAGTATAAGCAGCATGGTCATTTAATGAGACCGTACCTGTGATTACATCAGGTGAGTCATCTGCCTGTCATCTGGTGATGGTATACACTCTTCCTTGAGCTGGAGGTTTGTTCATCACACCCTGCGGTGCGTTCTGCTGCGCGAATCCCCTGTTTTGACCCATCGGTGGCGGTGGTGGCAACTGTTGTGGTCCCATTGGCTTTCTGGGACAGTTTCTGGCTTGGTGACCCTATTGACCACACTCATAACAAGCACCCATCCTAAAATGGCACGGGGCTAATCTATGTCACCTTATGCAGAAGCGACACACGCCATTATAGCTTGGCGCTGACTTTCCTATCCCACACTTCCTGTTAGGTGGAGCAAGGTACCTTTCTCCAGTCATAAGTTTCTTCCCAAACTTATTACCATCTCTATTTGAATCGAACCGCGACCCAGATGCGGCGGCTCGTTCGCTTAGATTGCTTTCTATCAGTTGGGTCCGCTCATACAACTCATTGTAGTCCTTTAGGTTGAGTGGTACCAGCGGGTCCTTCAGCTCTAATCTGAGGCCATTCTTGAACCTCCTAGCTCTGTCTGCCGGATGTTCAATCAGTCTCGGGGCGTACTGAGACAACTCTGCAAATTTTGCCTCATACTGATCCACAAATATCATTCCTTGATGGAGGCGCTAGAATTCCTCCATCTTCTGCTCCTTGGCACTATCGGAGAAGTACTTGCCATTGAAGGTTTCAACAAAGGCGTTCCACTCCGAAACCACGCCCTCAGGAAATACTCTGCCTTTGGTGGCTCTCCACTAGGTACTCGCGTTTCCCTATAGCTAATATACCTCAATTACAACCTTCTCTTCTTTGCTGTACCTCAGCAATGCAAACGCTTTTTCCAACTCTTGGATCTAGAGGGTTGCAGCCTTGGGATTCCCTGCACTTGTGAACCTTGGTGGGCTCAACTTCAGAAATTGCTCGACGAGCTTGTGCATCAGCCTCTCCCCGATCACAACTCCCGGTTGAACTTCAGTAGATACGGCAGTAGTAATGGCATCAACAACAGTAGTGGCGGCTATAGCGACGGCGGCGGTAGCTTGATTTTGGGCCTGCTACCCTACCACGGTTCCCAACGTCTCAAGCGCATGCACGATCCCTTCAATTCTCGGATCACCAAGGGCTATTACACTAGCACCGACCTGCGGTGGTGCCAATCCACTTGTGCTGGCTTGAGCCCGCGCTCTTCCTCGGGCGCCGACCCTTGTTGGCATCCTACCCTGAGTAACGGATCCTATGGTTCTCTTTCTAGGCATCCTCTGCTTTTGGTCACTCATCTCGCAGACTCTCTACAGAACCTGCTTTCCAATTCCATATAAAATTAGAAACCGAGTGACCACACAAACAAGCTACCAATCAGTTACCAATCAGCTATTAATCATATGCATAAGCATAATAAAAAGGTATTTCCTACTAATTATCCCAAAAATCCATCGCACCTTATCACTCCATACACTGACCAGCTCTGATACAACTTTGGGCAAGGATGTCACGCCCCAACCTCGAGCGCGCGCATATCTCTCGGTGGTCGATAAAATCGCGACCTCCCAAGACGCGTCGCTGACCCATTAGATTATCTTGCACATGCGGAAGCGAAATAAAACAATCCTCAGACAGCACAAACATGGAATAGAAAAGCAGGACAACAATTTCACAAACACACTTTTATAAACAATTAAGGTTAGCCTATAGAGTTATATACACAAAAGTCGAGGTCTCAAAAAAGGACTACCTAGCCAACCTACCTCGGATCTTATCTACTTGGGATCCGAATCTACCACGACACCATCAGGTGGGTCAGCTACCCCCTCGCCCGTAGTGGCATTGACCGCAACGGCGGGGATGTCGAAACCCTGCAGGGGACCTTCTCGTACCCCATTAGGCCCATGACAAAACTACGCCCTGAATTGATGAGACACCAACTGTGGTAGGCCCTCATTGACCAAGATAGTGGTCATGATGAGCTCATGGAGCCAAGGACTCCTAGGGACAGGGACGTCGGTACTTTGCTTAGTATATCCCCGCGGTTGTCCAAAACGAACCGGCCTCGCCTCCATCTAAGGACCTGAAAAAGATTAAGCCCACGACAGGGTGAGACAATCTCTCAGTGATTTCACGCCCTAAACCCCGATTAGGAAGGAAATACTTCTAGAGGCAATCTAACCACACATCATAGAAGACTCACCTCATCTCAGTTCCTTCCTACACGTCAGTACAATTCATATCATAGATACATATAATAAATGAACACATCAATTGGAATGTCTCATTCATATCTCAATCAATCACTGGGGTCCCGATTATAATGCCAAATTGTTATGACACGTCACATTCCGTGCCACACAATTTTGTCCCATAATTAGGCGTCTTTATCTCAATCAATCATGCGTTCCAATTGATTATATCCCGCACAAGCACGATCTACCTAACGCACATCGGTTTTCTGGCGTAGCCGGGCATTGTCTCATCCCTTGAGCACAGCAATGTTTACCTCTAGATGGCGTTCCCGAAGGAGCTTCAGTTCGGCGTTTACCGCGATCCGGCATCTGTTATTAGGGGCATCTCATATAGGGGTAACGTCCACCCAGCGCACATCAGGGACGGGTTCTCATAATCAACACACGATCATCCAATCCCGGCCAAGGATATTGTGCTTTGCACTAAAATGCCTCAATTAAGATAATGTGCTTGGCTTGTTTTCTTCATATTAAAAACACTTGGTAAAATAATCGTGTGTGAGTATACGGTCAGATTGAACCATAAAAATTGATATCATTCCTTTTAAAATCCCACAATTTGATATAGTATTTAAAAATATTTTCGGTGTAAAAAACCGACACCCGGTATTTTCTAATTAAATACCAGAATTTCACAATTTTGAAATAATAAACCAATTGCACAAATTAGCACTCAATTGCATAAATTAATCACACCACGACAATCAGCACAAAATTCCGGCTACCGGTTATCCCGGTATAATTTTTGAAAAATATTAAATAATTAAATAAATTACAAAAGTAATTAAATAAATGCAAATTAATTACAAAAATGCATAATTAAGCTAAATATGCTAATCTAACCACCTATTTGGACTTAGAAAAATAATGCACTATACTAATTAAATAATACAATCTAATTAACCCTTAACTAATCTAATTTAACCACCTAATAAGCCTAATTAAGCAACTAAACCACTAATGAATCTAAACTAACCACCTAATCTAATCTTAGGCTAAGCTAATTACCCACTAAGCATAATTAACCTCCTAAGCGAGGTTTAGTAAGTAAACTCACCTGATTAGTGAGCTAATGAGTTCACAACGACGGTGGCGCGACGGCAAGCGAGACTCGAGTCAACGGCGACGCCAAGGGAGGTCCGGAAGGGGTCGAAAATGGGTCATGAAGTCTCGGCTGTGGGTTGAGATTTTGGTTCTGTTGAGGGTTGGAAAGGCTCGGTCGAAGGGGCTAGGATGGCTTGCGAGCGGAGCTGGGCTAGCAGGCGGCGACGGCTGGCTTGGACAGCGGCGGAGACAGCTTAGGCAGAGCTGCGATGGCGGCCAAGCCGCGGGCGATGAGCTAGACAATGTGCGGGCTCGAGCACGGGAGACAGCATGCGGGCGGGACGACGGGCGGAGCTCGAGCGGCTCGGGCGGTTCGGCGGCAACTCGGATGGCTGGTGAGTCTGCTCGGCTGTGGCTGGCTCAACTGCAGTGGTCTCTCTGATTTGCTGGCTACTTCTTGGGCTAAGAAACAACAACAATGGAGACAAGAGGGCCAAGGAAGACGAAGAAGAGAGGGCTAAAGCTAGAGGGGGACCACAAAGTTTCAAAAGTCTTCCAAAAATATCTTAATTCATCATTTGATGGCCCCCAAAGTCCATGGCCTCAATCCTCAGCCATTTCCTTCACCAATCTTCCCCCACAAGCCACCCTAGGTGGTCCAAATGTTGCTAGCCCCCAAGGCTACGAATTTGGAGACATTTCCCTCCAATTTCAACCCAAATTTTTTCTAATTTGACTCAATTAAATGGCCAAATTGTCATGGAGGAAGCCCACATCACTTTCCACATTTTTCCTTGCCAAATGATCCAACTTGACGGCCAAAAGTGCGCTAAAAAATGGGCCTCCGAATTTACCGGTCCAATTCGTCCAATTTTGATTTTTCACCAAAAATCCAAACTCACCAAAAATTCTTTGGAGGATGAGTTGACATTCCTAAAATAAATCTTGAGATGATGGAACTTTCAATTTATGAAATCGACTTCGATTTCATTGTTAATTTCAACCGAATACGATTTTAGCATGACCTAACCTACTGGGTAACTTTTAGGAATTTTTAATGCAATTGACCCATGGTCAATTATTTTCGATCCACATTGTACATCTTCGACTCATCGATGACTCTCGGTTGTCGTGAAAATTGTAAGATTTCAAATACAGGCATAGGGTACAGAAACGATATAAAAATCGGTTTAGTGCCGTTCGACGAGAATTTTGTAATTAGGTGGAATCACCCACACTTTAATTACATGCCTATGTCAAAACGACCTATCTCCGGTCTCTGATCTATTTTGACGGTGCCGTATTGACCTTTGCAGACTAGCACGGTCGAGCAGTCGATTTCTGGTCGAATTCTCAAGTCGGTCACGTTTAGGTTCCTTAATGGCTTCACCTGATAAATTAGCTATCTCTTGAGTGATTAGCTCAAAGAAAAAGACTATAGGCGCGTCGATGAAAAGGCCAATCCATTCAATTGAAAATAGACTCGAAAATCAAGCTGTCACATGTATTATGTGTGCATACATTATATAGGCTTTCTAACCAATATCCAAAGAATGATCGGTCACAAAAAGTCGCGCATTGTGATCGTGAGAAGTCTTCTCCACAGTGAAGTACCCTATCTATGGGTTACCGTGTGTGTTACCGATTCCTCATACATAGGAAAATTGACCATTATTGGTGATGCTCATAGATAGGAAATTTGTAGGATGCGTGGGAAGAAATATGTATATATGCGTATCAATGACAAAGAATTTAAATTTTCTCTTCTCTTTACGTTTTGTTAGAATCCCATAGGATATAAATTACGCATACTTGGTGCAAATGGATAATGAATGAATTACTCTCATCGAGGACCATTTGGAAATAATCCTACGAGCGTATGAAGTTTCAAATGCACTCCAAAATATGTCATTCGTTAATTTTTAAGATAAGTACTCGTTTCACTCCGCTAATTAGACCTAATTTCACTCAAGGACTTGAGTTAATGATATGTTGGGTAAATGAGTGAACATCGACCGACAACTTAATTTTGATTCTAATAATGTGGGAATACTGCATATAAAAAGTTTTGCGGAATCAATGCTAATCATTGCAAAACCTTCAACTATTGCGTGCAGACAGTGTTTAATAGTCGAATGTTGTAACAGGAATCATGGTATATGTGGAGCTAGTGTAACAAAAAGAGATAGCCCAGGTCAAAAGCTATCGTTTATACTTAACCAGAGCAAATTTAACTGAATGGCTAACTTTAATTAATTAGTGTATATCCAATGTGGATTTCTCCTTTTTCCACCGCCTCATTGCTGGGTACCAATATAGAGCTCATATTAACACGGGTTGCACCTAATATCTTCATTTATACATATATATTGGCAAGAGACTTTCTCTCTTTTTTGACCCAGAGAAACGGGAATGCTCATAACAGTTTCCGACTTCTAATGTGTATTACTAGTAAATTATCGATGTATTTTAATAGTCCTGGTCAATATTGTGGGATTTATTAACGTTAAATAAGTAGAAAGTCGTGATTTTATATTTTAAGATATCAATAATCTATGTGTAACTTTTAAGGTTATGGTAAATGCTCTTGAGGAAGGGCAAATCGAAAGAAAAGAAAATAATGGGGAAGAAGAAAAATGGGAAAAAAAAAAAAGATATGGGCCATTTAAATACATATGTGATGAGATGTCGACATTCTGAGGGACTTTTTATTTACTTTTGTCAGGATATCCATATGAGTTGTGTTAAAAAAAATCCCACATTGAAAAATTGGTGTAGTGTGGTATAGTTAACTTATCTAATTGGCTCATAACTTATTGATTTAAGTTTTGGAGTGAATGTGAGTCCAATTAATATGTTGACAAGTTTAGACTTAGGGAGATTGTTAAGATGCATATGTGAGTTATATTAAAGAAATTCCACATTGGAAAATTACTTTGATTAGGGCGGTTAATATATATCTTGCTCCATGTGTAGGGATGGAGCCCTTTCTGGTACCAGTGGTTAGAGGTGCTAGTTACATGTGACTTTGAAATTTAACGAGAAGTGGACGTAGTTGTTGGAGAAAACTCATTTGCTGTTTTGAAGTTGACAAAACCTTTCCAAAGTCTAAGTTTGAAGATTTCCAGACTCTTTTGTCAAAGTCTAAAGACCGCCAGACTTTAGTTTCAAAGTTTGCCATCACTAACAGATTCCAAACCAAAGAATGAAGACTTATCTAGATGCGGGATTATCTTCAAGGTTTTGATTCATATGGTTTATGGATGACTTTATGGCTGGATATAGCACCTACTTGATTGATTATCTTTATCAAAATCAATTCTGATTTAAAGATCTTTTGAAAGGTGAAGTAAACTTGGAAAGTTTTACTTATCGAAACCAAGATCCTGATTATATGGGCGAACATGATTAACGGGCTTTCATCTCAATCATCTAACGACTCGAGATCTCCTTGATTGATTCTATCCAATGGGTTGATTGGAAGAATTCTTTCAGAAAGTGGCAATGGTCGTGAAGGATTGAAGGAGTATATAAGGAGGACTTGCTAGTTGTTAGAGGTATGTGTGAAAGAAAAATTTCAAAGTCTAAATTTTTCTAGTTCCTTACTATTTCATTTACTGAGCTCAAAGTTGTAAACAAATGAGAGAAACTCTTGTGAGACTTAGTGAGAGATCAGTAGAGACTCTTCACTATGAAGTCGAGATCTCATCACTGTAAAATCTCTTTTGATTCATAGTGGAATTCAGCTAATAGGCTATCAATACGGGAGAGTGGTAAGAAAGAATACAATATGTGGAAAAACAAGATGAAAGCATTCATGAGATTGAAAGATCCCCTAGAATGGGATGTGGTAGAAAAAAGGGATCATTCCCAAAGCTACATCAACCTTAGAAAGAGGAAAGGAAAGTGTAGATGCTGGTGAAATGACACAAGCAGAAATAACCAAACGACAAGCTTTTGATGCTAAAGTCATCTATTTGTTATACTGTGCTTTATCTCCTATTGAGTATAACAGAATTTCATCTTGTGAAACAGCAAAAGAAGTCTGGGACAGGTTGCATGTTACCTATGAAGGAACTGATCGTCAAAGAAACAAAAATCAATATCCTACTCGGACAGTATGAAGCCTTCAAGATGAAGCCAGGAGAATCCATCACTAACATGTCCAGTTGTTTCACAGAAATTGTAAACGGACTAGCATATCAAGGACAGCCAATCTCAAGACCAATGAAGGTCAATAAATTGCTGCGTGGACTCTCCAAAGACTGGAATCATGTAAAGACTTCAATAAGAGAAACCCAAAGAATCGTGCCTCTTTTAGTAGACAAAGTAGTTGGCACACTTCAATCTTATGAAGTGGAACAAATTAAAAAGAACAAGATCCCAAAGGTAAGAAATCAATTGCTTTAAAATCTAACGATGATTCTGATGATACGGGTTCAGAAGATGATTTGGATGATGAAGAGCTAGCACTCATGATAAGGAAGCTCAGGAGGTTGAACAGGAAAGGAAGAAGGTTTAACTGGAAGAAGCAGAGCACTCAAAAATTTCAGAAGAAATCAACTAAGAACAATGAGACCAACAAAGATGTGATTTGTTTCGAATGCAAGAAAAATGTGCATATCAGACTCAACTGCCTTATGTTGAAAAAGAAAGGAAAAACAGAGAAATTCAAAAAGGCTCTCAAAGCAAAGACATGGAGTGATACTGAATGCAAACAAAGTGATGAAGAATATGCCAACATATGTTTAATGGCAAATTCAGAATCAGACTCAGACTTTGAAACAGATTCAGACTCAGACTCAAACAAAGAAGTCGAGGTTAGTAATTTAAAGATTCCTGCTAAAGTCTTAAAGTATAGATGAACTCTATCTTAGTCTCAAAATATCTCTTCAAAGGATTTCGATATGAAGATGGATAATTTTAAACTGAAACAATAGGAAACTTATTGGAAAGAAAAGTTTGAAAATCTAGACAAAAGTTTTGTTGATTTGAAAGAAAATGCAAATTCTCTTTCGAAGGAAAATATTTTTTTGAAAGAGGACATTTCAAATATCACAATTTTTTTTTCAAAAGGAGATGAGAAATTGGAAAAGATTCTTTCAATACAAATACCTTATTTCAACAAATTTGGTTTGGGAATAACACCAGAAATCATTTCTTTAATTGATTTTCCAAAAGTGAAGGAAATAATCAAACAAAGACCTACAAAAACATTTTACAAAAACCATTTTCAAAAAGCTTTTGAAAAATTTGTTGGCCAAAGTGTTCTCAAATGTTCAAAGTGTAACAGATCAGAACATTTTGAGAAGGAATATCCTAAGATTTGGAGACTTGTTAAGAGTGATTAGGCAAAAACTATTTTTAATACTAACTCTCCTAGACCCAAGAAAATGTGGGTACCAAAGAAAGCTTGAGTTCTTTTATGATTGCAGGTCACTATCAAGAAAAAGATCAAATGATATTTGGATAGTGGTTGTTCGAGACACATGACAGGAAACTCAAGTTTTTTTTTTTTTTTTTTTTTTTTTTTTAGTAAAAAGGAAACTCAAGTTGTTTTATAAAGCTTGTACAAATAAATGGTGGAAATGTTTCTTTTGGTGGAAATAGCAAAGGAATAATTGTTGGTTGTGGAACTGTGAAGATTGGAAGTCTTACAATCAATAATGTTTCCTTGGTGGAAGGTCTGAATTACAATCTACTCAGCATAAGTCAACTGTGTGATACTGGATTCAAAATTAATTTCCAAGAAGGCATATGTTTGGGAACTAGTAAAGATCTCTCTCAATCTTTTATTGGACAAAGACATGTGAATATTTATCTTCTTGATATAAAACCAGATTGTTCTCAGTGTTTAATTTCGATTCAAGATGAAGCAAATCTTTGGCATCCAAAGCTTGGTCATGTTAACATGAACCAGATTACTAATATTTCCTCCAAAAGCTTGTTTGTGAACTGCCCAATTTGGCTTATCAAAAGTATGAATTATGCACGCCATGTGTTTTGGGAAAACATGTTAAAAGTTTATTTAAACTTATATATCAAGTTTCTACTAATCGAGTTTTGTAATTTCTGCATATGGACCTCTTTGAACTAACCATAACTCAAAGCATTAGTGGAAAGAGATACTGCCTAGTAATCGTGGATGATTACTCTCGCTTTACTTGGGTATTCTTCCTGGCAAGTAAGTTTGAAGCATTCTCTTACTTTTCAAAATTTGCCAAGAAGGTTCAGAATGAAAAAGGATATGCTATTTCAAGCATACGAACAAACCATGGATGTGAGTTTGAAAATCAAGATTTTGCGAAATTCTGTGATGAATCTGGTTTCTAACATGTTTTTTCTTCTACATATACTCCAGAATAAAATGGGGTTGTGGAAAGAAAGAATATATCCTTGCAGGAGATGGCAAAAACCCTCTTAATTGAGAGTAATATTTCCTCTCATTTTTGGGCTGAAGTAATTTCTACAGCTTACTACATAATCAACAGAGTATTCTTGAGGCCTATCTTAGAGAAAACTTCTTATGAAGTGTTTAAAGGGAATAAGCCAAATGTTTCTTATTTTCATGTGTTTGGTTGTAAGTGTTTTGTCTTAAAAAATGCAAATGATCGAACTAGTAAGTTTGAAGTTAAATTAGATAAATGAATTTTTCTTGGCTACTCAACCTCAAGCGAAGCCTATAGAGTATTCAACAAAAAGACTCATTCTATGGAAGAATCTATGAACGTGAAGTTTCAAGACTCTATGCAAAATCAAGTGGACCAGACTCAACTTGAAGAATCTGAATCTGCTTTAGACTTTATAAAGTCTACTTTCCTTGAAGTGGTTCAGACTTCTGAAGATCAATAACAAGAAGAACCAGAAGATTCAATTGAAGTAGAAGATCAGCAGACTCTCAGACCAACCAGCAACTGGAAGCATAAGTCAAGTCATCCCAAAGAACTCATCATTGGTAACATTGATGAAGGAATTCGTACCAGATCCAAAAGGCGAGAAGAGTTTAGTGCCTTGGCACTCATTTATGAAGTTGCACCCAAAAGTATTGAAGAAACCTTGGTTGACAAAAGCTGGATTGAAGTTATGCAAGAAGAGCTTAGACAGTTCAACATCAACGATGTTTGGGAACTAATTCCTAAACCTAAAGGTAAGACTATTATTGGAACTAAATGGGTTTTCAGGAACAAAGTGGACGAGAAAGGAAAAGTAGTTAGGAACAACGCCAGACTCGTGGCTAAAGGATATACACAAGAAGAATGGATAGATGATGATGAGACCTATGCACCAATAGCGAGGTTAGAAGCAATTAGATTATTACTTGCTTTTACTTGCTATAAAAATTTCAGGTTATTCCAAATGAATGTAAAAAGTGCATTCATAAATGGATTCATCCAAGAAGAAATCTATGTGGAACAACCACCTAGATTTGAAGATCCAAGAAAGCCAGACTCAGTCTATAGACTTAAAAAGGCCTTATATGGACTGAAGCAAGTACCTCGAGCCTGGTATGAAAGGTTAAGTAATTTCCTAACTCAAAATGGTTTTTTAAAGGTAAAGTAGATACTACTTTATTTATAAAAAGAGAAGGTAAAGATTTTTTACTTGTTCAAATTTATGTTGATGATATTATCTTTGGATCACCTAATGAAAATTTATGCAAGAAGTTTTCTAGATGCATGCAAGATGAATTCGAGATGAGTATGATGGGTGAGTTAACTTTTTTTTTGGGATTACAAGTTAAACAATCAAAGAAAGGTATTTTTATTCACCAAGAGAAGTATGTGAAATATCTCATCAAGAAGTTTGGATTAAAGAATTGCAAAAAGACAGAGACACCAATGTCGAAGTTCTTCAAAGCTGGATAAAGATGAAGGAGGAAATAGTGTAGACCAAAAGCTTTACAGGAGCATTATTGGTTTGTTTCTTTACCTTACCGCATCTAAACCTGATTTTTTGTTTAGTGTTTGCATTTGTGCTAGATTCCAATAAGATCCCAAAGAATCTCACTTAATTGCTGCTAAATGCATAATCAAATACGTTGTAACAACACCAAAGCTAGGTCTGTGGTATTCCAAAAAATGAGACTTTACTCTCCTTGGATATTTAGATGTAGATTTAGCAGGATGCAAAATGGATAGAAAAAGTACTTTTGGTACTTGTCAATTGCTAGGCAACAAGCTAGTGTCTTTGTTCTCAAGAAAGCAAAGTACCGTAGCTCTTTCAA
Source organism: Eucalyptus microcorys (assembly GCA_014182515.1). NCBI lineage: Eukaryota > Viridiplantae > Streptophyta > Magnoliopsida > Myrtales > Myrtaceae > Eucalyptus > Eucalyptus microcorys. The sequence goes on from CM024571.1 coordinate 31,308,072, forward strand.
TAGCTGAAGCTGAATATGTGGCTCTTGGGAGTTGTTGTCTTCAAATCTTATGGATAAGGCAACAGCTAAGAGACTTTAGAATTGAAGAATCGAGTACTAAGATCAAATGTGACAATATCAGTGCCATCAATCTAACGAAGAATCTAATTCTTCATTCAAGGGCAAAACATATAGAGATTCGACATCCTTTCATTAGAGATCATGTTCAGAATGGAGAAGTTATGATTCAATTCATCGACTCAAAGAATCAGCCGGCTGATATATTTACAAAGCCACTTGAGAAAAACCCATTTGAGTCTATTCGCATCAGACTGAATATTATATCTCCTACTTGGTAAAGTCTGAAGGTGTTCGGACTTAGAATGGCCAAATGCTATATCTGTAAGTTAATGCTTTCTAAATGAGTGTGATTTTATTTTAGGATGAAATGATGAAAAGGTACGTTGATTTTTGAATCACTATTTTTCTATTTTATTTTTCGAAATTATTCTTTTCAAATTTTTGAATTTTTGGCAATTTTTCATTTTCAAAAAAGGCAGTTTTTACTTTTTCCTTTGTGACGTTTTGTATACCCCGTTTCGCCTGCTTTATATACCGTCGAAATTCTTCTTCTCCATTTACACTTACTCAAACCTTAGAGTACAAAGATCCCACTTTCTCTCATTTTCTCGAGTTTGATTCAAAAAGTTTTCATCTTTTTCAACGAGCGAGTACAAGAAATCCTCCAAGACTGTGACAATGTCTTTCTAGAGGAAATCTTCTAGAATTGCGAGCAGGGGACCACAACACATGCGAGAGGTTCCTATGCACTTTGATTTAACTAAAGAAGAAGATTCCCCTAAGTAGCAACAACAACAACAACAACATTCTCAATAGTGTCACTCCGCACAGCAAGCGACTCAAGATCCTCCACAGCAACAAGCAGAAGAAGAGATCATTGAAGATGTTGAACCAATAAGAATGCAGAAACCCCAATTTCTCTTTAAAATCTACTCTAACTTAAAGGAGGGTGGTTCTGCAATAACTTTGATCGATGAATTTTTGCAAGCAAATGGTTATAAGAACGAAACTTTGTTCTTAAATACTATGGAAAAGTTGGGTGTTGCGCCTAAAGGTTTGGCAGCAAGAACTTTTGCCAACTTTCCTAGTGATCCGCGGTTTGGTGGTTTTAATCAGCCAAAAGGAAAGGATAATGATGAGAGGATGTATACGCATTTTCAGCCTAGGATGGGTATTGCTGCAATGTTCGTGGAGAGGGAACGAGTTTATTTCGTTCTAAGGACCACAGGAAAATCTATTCGAATCTTTTGAAGAGAGGGGTGATGAACCCTCGAACTGTAGACTTTGATTTTTTGGATTCTTTGAAAGTGAACCTAAGAGAGAAATTTGTTCTCCTTCAACTCGAAAAATTTTGCTCAGAAACTGCAGTCGCTCACCCTGAATTGATTGCATATTTCTATTCGAATCTATCCTTCCTAGATGCGAATAGATTTTTCTTTACAGTAAGGGACAAAGAGTTTATGGTGGATGTGGACACTTTGGCGGATGTAATTGGTGTGGAAAAAGGGAATTTCCAACCAATCAGTGTGTCTGTTGGTCAAGCAACATTGGCTCTTGTTCGGGACAAATTTGCTTAAGGTAGGATTTCTTATTCGAGAATGACTGCTTCCAATATCTTACTTCACAAGATTGTGATCAACTACATTAGACCAAAATCCACTTCAAAGACTAATGTTTCTCACTCTAAAGCAAAGCTGATGTACGCAATCAACATTGGGTTTAAGTTCTCTCTGCCTCACACTATCTTAATGCACATGTATAGGACCGTAGTGAAGGACAAGGGGCAATTACCTTACTCTGCACTTGTCACTCGACTATTTAGACATTTTCATATTCAGATTCCTACCCCTTTGTGTGTTCGAACATTGCTCCAATGGTGATTGGATTGAAGATGGTTTCAAAAATGAGGCTGAAGGAACTGAATAAGGCATTGGAGCGCCTAAAGGAGAAGTCCCTTGTCAAGGAAAAACAAGACTCTGCAGCAAAGAAGAGAAAAGGCAAGGAGCCTATGAGCGCACCAATTAAGAATAGGAAAAACCTTATCTTGTAGGACGAAGAAGATAAGGACGACATTACTCTCTCCGCCTTTGCCTTAAGAAATTTACGGAGTTTTGTTAGCTTCAAAGAGACAGAGGGCAAAGAGAATCGAGAAAGAGAAGAGACAGAGAAGAGAGGTAAAGAAAGAGAACAAAGAGAACAAAGAAGAATAGAGGAAGAAGAGAGTCAAGATGACTCTTTTGAGCCAACAAATGTTGTATCATTGTCAGAGGATTCGGAAAAAACTCGGAGTGGAACTGTAGAAGAAGAAAGAGAAAAACATCACTTAGATGCTGAAACAGAGCAAGAACAGGAAGAGGAATTCTTTTCTCCACCTGAAGACACAGAAACAGGGGGAGCTACTGACAAAAGAGGTACTTTTTCACCTACTTTCACTAGTGATGCTAGTAGATCTCCAGCAGATCCAGAGGATGTCTATGCCTCTCAATATCCTAAAGCAAATGTGGAAGAATCCACTCCCAGTTTTGGTGATTGTACTGCTGATGTTCCCTCACATCTCAATACTCCTGGAATTGATTTGGCTGGACCTAGTGCTACAACAGAACCAACAGCATACTTTCAAAGGCTGCAGGAAATCCTTTTGGATTTAAAGGCTTAGTAATATGGAATGGAGTGTGAGATCAAGTATCTCAAAATAGCTTTTTAGTCCATTTCAGACTCTCTATAAGAGCATATACAAGCCCTGAAGCTTCAAGTGCAAGAAACTACAAAGGGTGAGGATATTCAACAGTTGAAGGAGACTCTGAAAAAGCTAAAGGAGACTGTCAAGTCCATAGGGGATTTCCAGATCGTTCGCATCCCCAAACAGCCTTGATTTTACCCAACTCTTTTTAAAAAAATTCTCCATTTTTTGCTGTTGACAAAAAAAGGGAGAGTTTGTGCAGATTTGCTTAGTTTGGGTACTTTTTGCTTGGTTTGACTTAGTTTTATTTTGATGACTTTTTGCTTGGTATTTTGGTTTTGTTTTGAACTGACTGGTATACTTTGGACTTTTGACTACAGTTTGACTTTGAATCTTTTTGACGCTTGTAGTAACTAAGTTTGTGATATTGATTGTGACTAGGATTGTTATTTATCCTTCAAGATAACATGTTTTCTGTGGTTGCAGAATCGATGCTTTCCAAGTCCTAATCAACTTATTTTTATAAGATATCATATATTGCTTAAGTGCTATTTTGCAGGATAAAAGTTTTCGAATCTACAGGAAAGTTTTGTCACCATCAAAAAGGGAAAGATCGTTGGAGAAAACTCCTTTGCTGTTTTGAAGTTGACAAAACCTTTCCAAAGTCTAAGTTTGAAGATTTCTAGACTCTTTTGTTAAAGTCTAAAGACCGCCAGACTTTAATTTCAAAGTCTGCCCTCATTGACATATTCCAGACCGAAGAATGAAGACTTATCTAGATGCGGGATTATCTTCAAGGTTTTGATTCATATGGTTTATGGATGACCTTATGGCTAGATATAGCACCTACTTGATTGATTATCTTTATCGAAATCAATTCGGATTTGAAGATCTTTTGAAAGGTGAAGTAAACTTGGAAAGTTCTACTTATCAAAACCAAGATCTTGATTGTATGGGTGAACATGATTGATAGGCTTTCATCTCAATCATCTAACGACTGGAGATCTCCTTGATCGATTCTATCCAACGGGTTGATTGGAAGAATTCCTTCAGAAAATGGCAACAGTCGTGAAGGCTTGAAGGAGTATATAAGGAGGACTTGCTAGTTGTTAGAGGTGTGTGTGAAAGAAAAATTTCAAAGTCTGAATCTTTCTAGTTCCTTGCTATTTCATTTACTGAGCTCGAATTTGTAAACAAAGGAGAAAAACTCTTGTGAGACTTAGTGAGAGACCAGTAAAGGCTCTTCACTGTGAAGTCGAGATCTCACCATTGTAAAATCTCTTTTGATTCATAGTGGAATCCAGCCAATAGGCTATCAGTGCGAGAGAGTGGACATAGGCTTGGTTTAAGCAAAACCACTATAAACCTTGTGTTCTAATTCTCTTTTCTTGAACTCCTTACTCTTATTCGTAGATTTATATAATTAGTTAAAGTTGATTACATCCTTAGTCCATTATCTTCTAAAGGCAAATTACTTCTACAAAGTGTGACATCCTAAATTTTCGATCATGTTTTCTATTGAATAAATCGGGCATTTAATTGACGTGCCTATAGGGTTGGTCTCAAAGATCATCACTCTCAAGATAACTAGACTATTTGGGAAAGCCATTAAGGATTTTAAGGCAAACAAACTTGAGAATTCGACCAGGAATCGGCTTCTCAACTGTGCTCATCTTTAGAGGCCATTATGGCATAGTTAAAAATTGATTTGAGATCAGAGATAGGTCAGTTCGACGAAGATGTGTGGCTAATCGTGGGTGACACCACTAAATTAGAAAATTCTCATCGGTCGGTACTAGACTGATTTTTTCTTATTGTTTTGGTACCCTATGTCCGTAATTGAATCCTTGAGATTTTTACGACAACCTTTCGGATCACAAGGTTTCCTCACGTGAAGTTTGTCTATTTATTTATTTTTTCTTATGAATGATATTTGTTAGTGCAGATAACAAAATTAGCCTTTGGTGATGACCCATGGCAAGTGAAGGTGGTCGGTTTGAATCATGATAAGGTTCTTTGATAGCGGTCATTCATTTCATGCTCGTTGTAGATGATACAAAGGTAGCAAGAGAACTTCGAGCTATAAATCCTTGTCAATCATGGAAACATTGTTTGTGATTCTGTAAAATATGGGTTTTGACCCAGTCAAAAAAAAAAAGAAAAAAAAAGAAAAAGGTGGAAGCTTCAGCAAAGAGAGAGAGGAATCGAGAGTTTTTGGGAGAGGGAAAAGAGAAGAGAGAGAGAGAGAGAGAGAGAGAGAGAGAGAAGAAAAAAGAAAAAAAAAAAAAAAAAAAAGAAAAGAAAAAGGAAGAGACAAAAGGGAAAGAGAGAAAGAAAAAGGAGGAGAGAGAGAAACGGAGAGTAGAGAGCTCTCGCTCAAAGAAAGGAAGAGGCAAAGGAGAAGAAGAAGAAGAAAGAGGGTTTTGTGCATTCTCGTCATGGGAGCCTCGCCAAGCCGCATTAACTATGTAACGCAACGCCCGGTAAGCGCTTGTGCCGCGCATTCGTTCATTTGGAGTAATTTCGGACCTAGGGCTTGAAATTCGGATTTTTGGGAAAATCGAGCGGCGAAGTATGATTTTTGAGTCGTTGAGCTACATATTTTTATAGAAATGGTACTTTGGGATGTTTTGAAGCTATAACATCTTACAGATCGTGATTTGAGCTTGCGGTTTGTCCGTAACAGAATTTTGAAGTTGGGGGCGCATTTTGGTACTGTAGCGAGCAGTAGCTTCGAGCTTTTTTTTTTTGTTGTTGTTTTCGGTACTGTTTTGGGGTGGCTGAGTTAGGGTTGTTGTTGTACGTTAAGAGAGCTTTCTAAAGACTGTAAGACGGCTTGAAACGGAATTTTGTGGAGGAAGTTATGGCATGACAAAGTTGGCGCATGGGCTGCGCCTAGCGGGAAATCGTTGGGTTTTCGATAAATGTGAGCTTTCGTGGCGCATAGGTGTCATTTTATCGACAAATAGGCCTAGTATAGACGAGTTGTTATGCGAATATCCTTTTTACTTGGCCTTTTGATTATTTTTTTTCGTTAATTGTTAGGGATCCGAGTGCGTTGGTTCGAGTGAGCGTCGTAGTTGATTTTCGACTTTCCCAGGTGAGTGATGCTATCTCTTCTAAGAATTTATAAGCTCATGTCTTCAAAATGATAAAGATTTGATATTTGATGAGTTATGAATAAGCATGTTTATTGCATAAAAGTTGGATCCATTTACTAAGTTTTGATATTTGAAAATAGTGTGAGAACTTTTTATGAATATATATTCTGTTTGATGAACGAAGTTGAGAAATATTACATGTTTTGGGTTTGTGAAATCATTTCACGAAAAGCTCGACTTTGAGATGATTTATGGAAGGTTATATAGATATTGATTTGTGATAAGCTTTTTGAAATGGATTTGATTTGAAATTGATTTATGAGACGAGTCTTGAAATTATTTGAGAATGTTTTATGAAAAGTATTTCTGGCGGATAAGTTTAGTTGCGAAATCTTTTTGTGATATATGAAATGTTTTATGGATTTGGTTTGAGAATTAAGGATGGTGTTGTTCTGGATTGATGTTGATGCTCAATATCGCTATGAGCCTAGCGAGGGGCTTGTGGGTATATGCATACTATTCTAGGATATCCTTGTGGGCCGAGCCACCGGCTAATAATAGGTGGAGACCTTGCCAAGGGGGGAATCTTGGTCGCCTCGTCACCAGGCGTTGTATCGTGACCATGGTTTGATATTGAGCAATGGATTAGTCAATGGAGTGGACCATTGTCATGTGATATGAGTTGAGTCGATGGAATGGACCATGATGTGTAATTTGAGATTAATCGATGGAATGGACCATCGACGTGTAATTTCATTTGATTATTGATATGTGGTTTGATAAGATTAATCAATAGAATAGACCATTGATACATGTTTTATGAGATTGACCAATGGATTAGACCATTGGCATTTGCCTATTATTATCTTGAATATTTTTTGCTTTGACCGTATTGTGTTAAAGTAAGAAAGGTTCTATTTGGCCTTGAAGGTTTGTTAAATTTATGGGTTTGGTGTAGTATGAGATTAACCAATGGAATTGACCATTGGCGTGTGAATTAATGAGATTGATCAGTGGATTAGACCATTGATATTTATTTCGATGTTATTATGAAATGATTATTTTTGCTGTAAATATAGCTATGTTGAAGTGTATGTAACTTATTCTTTTTACTGTATGGTTGTTATATCCTAGATTTGAGTTAAAAGAGTTGTAGTTTGGTTTTGTAAATATGCATAGTGGGTGCTCGATCCGCTTAGAAGAGATGCACTACTCACTGAGCCGCTCACCCCTCTATTTTCCAATCTTTTTCAGGTTCCTCAACTAACGATGAGTAGATACGAGAGCAATATGGATGTGGGGACTTTTAACAGTTGGATTTTGGGAGCTCTGAGGCTACGTCCTTTGAGTGGAAGGACGGCCGTGTCATCCCCCTTTCTTGTTGGTTTTGGGGTGTGACAGATTCAGTTACTTCAGGTCTTGCCAAATGCTGAAAAGGTCAGCCAAACACACATCCTTCTATTAATCATATTATCAAGCATACTTGAAGAGTGCAGCACAAGGGAGAGTTGTATATCAAGATACAAAATAATCACTACCAATTAAATATACTGGCCAATAGCCATTAAGATGATGTCAAGTTGTTGTATCGAGAGCTCATTATATAAGGCGTGCATGATATCTTCCTCGCCCTCCTCTCTTTGACAATCAATAGCCCTTTGGGTTCAAGCCCAACAAAATCCAGGTCTCTTTCTCTCTCTCTCGTTAAGCAAAGTTTCTAAGTTTTCATGGGATTTTCATGGGATGCTAGGTTATCTAAGAGTACATTTTTGTGCTTGTCATTGCTTCAAAATATTGTGGAATGTATTTTTAGTGTTGTGATAAGAACGTTACAAGATTGAATTCTGGCAAAATGTATCGACTCACTCGATATATTGGATATCAAACCTAGGATTCACAGTCCAAAAAATACGTAACAGTTCACCTTATTTGCATCATATATATAATTACTCTTTCTTCCCATAATTTACCCTATGGATTTTCATGGTGAATGCCTGTAGCGGGAAAAAGAACAGTTAACTCCACTGTCTATTGTAATAATGATACACGTAAAAATAATTAGGGGCACACCAATGGTCAATATGTCATCAATCAAAAGCTGTCAATTGACATTTATTTTGGTACCTAGACGTTGATACATTTGTTGACGAAGACCTAGCTGCAAGTCTTGGTCTTCTTTTATTGTTGCCACGACTCAGTCAATATAAATTGTAGACAATTCAGTGGGGGAACTCCAATTAATCACTCCTCCTCCTCAGAATTTACCGTATGGTTTTTCATGACAGATACCTTTAGCGGTAAAAAAAATAGTTGGTTTCATGGTGTATCGTAATAATAATACATGTAAACAATTAGTGCACAGCATGGGATATTGCTTCAAACTTTCCAATGGATGATATGTCTAATCAAAAGCTGTCTATTGACATTTATTTTGGTAGTTAGACTATGATGCATTTAGCAGATGATGACCTAGCTGCAACTCTTGGTCTTCTTGCATTGTAGCCATGACTCAGTCAATTATAAACTGGAAAAAAAAAAATTCAAGATGAGAGTAATGCGTGGGCGAACAGCCACCTCATGGGGTCGTGTGTTGCTTCCTATAACAATATAAATTGCACATAAGGAAAATTACGATACAAAACAACAATGAAATATACTGGGCCATAGCCATTAAGATGGTGTCGGTCGGTCATGATATAAATATAAGCCGTTCATGCATGTCTTCCTGATGTAGAACAAAATGCAAATACTTTTATGGAAACATTGGAGCGTCATAAGAGCGGTCAATCCTACAAATCAAAGAGGATTGTGTAATCTTCGAAGTTACAAATGTGCTACAATATTTGGTTTCAAATTCATGTGTTTTTCTTGATTTTTGAGACGTCGAAGATTTAAAATGTATTTTATAGATTTTCTAGTTGCGTTTTGATAACTTTCCCTTTTATCAATATCTTTTCCTTGACTTTGTTATTCGGTTTTAGTTATTTGGTCATTTCTTAGATGATGACCTCCCTATAACTAGGCGCCTAAGATATTATAATCGGCACTTCATTATTCAAATGAATACTATCTATGGGAATCCTTTCTGGGCATATCTTCCTAGGCATCATTTGGTATCAGAGCAGGTTTCTCTTGTGATGATGGCTAATAACATTAATGACAATCTCCCCGTAGCTAAAGGCTGTAGGAACGAGCCTATTACACAGGTTGAGTTCAACCAATTTGTAGAGCAAACCGAACGGAGGTTTCAAGAGCCATCTGTCGTTTGTCTACCAACCTCATACCTAGTGATCTTCTAGTCAAATGTGCTCAAGCCGCTCGAGACTCGGAAGTAGCTATGGAACGTGAGGCAAATCTCTACAAAGGTGACAAGCCTATGTCGAGGACTCTGTAGAAGAAGAAGAGTTCTTGGACTAGCTTGTTTTTGGAGAATATTGAAATGGGGGATACTCACAAGACCCCGAGCAATATCAACTTAAGGTTGACCTTCCGACCTTCAATGGCAATTTGAATAGTGAAGATATTCTGGATTGGCTTTAGGAAGTTGAGAAATTCTTTGATGCCATGGAGATTGAAGAATATTGCCAAGTAAAATTGGTGTCGTACAAATTAAAGGGCAGTGCCTCAATGTGGTGGGAGCAAACACAACTAACTCGACATCGATACGGAAAAGCTCCCATCTGAACATGAAATTGGATGAAGAAAATGTTAAAGGTTCGGTTCCTCCGAAATGATTATGAACAATTATTATTTCAACAATTCCAAAATTGTAAGCAACTAAGCCGATCAATCCAAGCCTACACAAAGGAGTTTCTCCAACTTTCCATTGGTAACAACCTAGCTAAGTTGGAGGCACAACAGACCACCAGCTCCATTAATGGCTTGCGACTTAATATTCAAGATTGTGTTTCACTACATTGTTAGTTCTCTGTTAAGGATACTCAAGAGATGGCTTGAAAAGTTGAGATGCAATTGGAGAGAATGAGCCCCATTAATCACGGTAACAATTATTTTGCTCGAGGATCATTTGGAAGGGGGAGACAACTCAAAATCCTCCAACTAGCAAACTAGCATTATGAATCGAACTCCAGGAAATACTATTGGCGGGCCTAGGGAACCAGTCACTGCAAACAACCTAGAACCCATATGTTAAGCAACCACCAATCAAATGCTACAAGTGTAACGAATTGGGACATCATTCTAGTGATTGCCCACAACAGAAGATGACCAATGTTGTCGAGCGCGATGATGTATACGAAGATGACTGGGTTGATGAAGAAGAAGTGGAGGATGAAGAGGGAGAGCATGTCAATCATGTCGTTAGGCGACTATTGCTTGTTCCACGAAGAAAGGACACACAACATAATAGTCTTTTTCGTGCCTGTTGTACCATTAACGGCAAAGTCTGTGATGTGATCATCGATAGTGGAAGTTGTGAGAGCATAGTGTTCAAGGCCTTGGTTTACAACCAAAGGACCATTTACACAATCAATAATATTAGGCATCTTGCCGGGAAAGGCTACATCCCTGATTTGAGAGATACCCTTTATACAATCATGTGTTCGATTCAATTCAATAAGAAATGGACCGAACTCCAACCGTGATTTTGTTTACTTATTCATATTCAATTTCAACGCAATTCTCAAGTTCATGTCATTTACCTATTTCAATTGGAAAGTCTTATAAGGACATCATTATTTGTGATGTAGTGGAGATGGATGCATGCTATGTCCTGCTAGGACGACCATAACAATACGATGTTGATATCACCCACAAGGCTCGAGAGAACACCCACTTTTTTGTGTGGAAAAAGACAAAGATTACTTTGAAGCCGATGAGTAACACTCTCTAGACCCCAAAGAAGCAAAGTGTTGGAATTATGCTAAACGTCCGTAAACATGAGGGCATGTACATGATTATGGAGAAAGGCAACCAACAAGCTATTATTACCATTCCTGAGGCTCTTTAGCCCTTGTTGAAAGCATTTACCGATGTTATCTCGGAGGATCCACCTATTGGATTACCCCCCTTGAGGGATATCAAACATGAGATTGACTTTCTTCCAGAAGTGAGCCTTCCTAATTTGCCATAGTACTAGATGAATCTAAAGGAGAACAAGATTTTGCAAGACCAAGTAGGTAAACTCCTTCAAAAAGACTTCATGTGCAAAAGCATGAGTCCTTGGGGACTCCTCACTCCGAAGAAAGATGGAAGCATGCGTATATGTGTTGATAGCCGGGCAATTACTTGGATTACTGTCAATTACTGATTCCCAATCCCTCGACTCGAAGACATGCTCGATTGGCTTGCAGGATTAAATGTCTTTATAAAGATCGACCTATGTAGCAAATACCACCAAGTATGCATCTGCCTTGACAATGAATGGAAAACAACATTTAAAGCAAGTGAAGGTTTGTACGAATGGCTTGCATGCCATTTAGCCTTACCAATGCACCTAGTACCTTCATGTGTTTGATGACTCAAGACCTCAAACCTTTCATTGGTAAGTTTGTGGTGGTCTATTTCAATGACATTCTCATATATAGTCCAGATGACCAGTACCATATGGAGCATCTAAGGGACGTCATCGGCCTTGCTATGAACCAATTGTATATTAATTTGAAGAAATGTAGATTCATGATCAATTGACTCCGCTTCTTGGGGTATATTGTTGGAGTAAAAGGCCTTTTAGATGATGTAATCATCAGGCACTCAAGTATATTAAGAGCCAAAGGTATCTAAATCGAATGCATGGACATTGGGTCTCCTTTTTGGAGCAATTCAATTTCGTGCTTCAACACAAGGCGGGCCACTTGAACAAAGTTGTTGATGCACTTAACCGTTGTGCTGCAACACTCGTCACCGTGTGCACAGACGTCATGGACTTTGACCACCTCTGTGCCCTTTATGTCGATGATGAAGATTTTCATGACATTCGGGAGAAGTGTTTTGTGACAGGCTCTCATGGCTACATGATCGTTCAAGAAAAATTCTTGTTCTTAGGCAATAGGTTGTGCATTCCTCAGAGCTCTTTGCAGGAACAACTTATTCGAGAGCTCCATGGTGGCTTCCTTGGAGGGTATTATGGGCGAGACAAAACTATTGCCTTAGTTGAGGAGTAGTACTATTGGCCTAAATTGAAACAGGATGTTGGGTGATTTGTGAAAAAGTGCTGCATCTATCAGACTGCTAAAGGCGACTATTAGAATTGGTCTTTACACTCCTCTACCTATTCCCTCTGGACCTTGGATAGACATTTCAATGGATTTCATGTCGGGGCTTCCCCGAACCCAACGAGGTATGGATTCTTTTTTTGTGGTAGTGGACAGGTTTACAAAGATGACACACTTTATCTTTTGCAAAAAGACTTCTGATGCTTCCCACATAATGAGTTCTTTTTTTCTTTTTTTCTTTTTTCCGAGAAGTAGTTTCCTTGCATGATGTGCCCAAAACTATCACCTTTGATCATGACACCAATTTCTTCGGTCATTTTTAGAGGGATTTATGGTGCTTATTTAGGACGGATTTATAGTATAGTAGCTCATTTCATCCTCAAATTGATGGTTAAACTGAAGTTGTCAATCATACTATGGTGGATATTATTTGTTACCTTTGTAATGATATGCCAAAGCAATAGGACCAGTGCTCCTGCTGAGTTCGCTTTTAACAACATCGTCAACCGCTCCACGGGCAAGTATCCGTTTGAGGTCATCTACGGGTGAACGCCACAACATACACTGGATCTTGTGCCTTTGCCCAAAGTCCTAGGATATAGTGTTGCGGTTGAGAACTTAGTAACAAAATTACAGGAAATACAAGAGGGTGTAAAGCAACAGTTGGAAGTTTCCACTACTGTCTACAAAGCTGCTGCAAATAAACATCGTTGCCTGAAAGTATTTGCTAAGGGTGATGAAGTGATGGTCTACCTCCGCAAGGAACGCTTTCCTGTTGGTACATATAACAAGTTGAAACACAAGAAAGTTGGTCCCTGTCGAATCGTGAAGAAAATCAATGACTATGCCTATGTTATTGATCTTCCTAATGACCTCAACATCTCCCTGACATTCAATGTAACGGACCTATTTGAGTATCATCCTCCAGATACACCCCTTTCTCTTGACCATAACTCGAGGTCGAGTTCTTCTGAAGTTGAGGAGACTAATGTAGAACAAAATGCAAACACTTTAATGGAAACATTGGAATTTGGTCCCAAGGTAAGGAATAACCAATTACACCTCTTAGCACGTGCCCATCCCTCTATGATTAATTAAATAGCGACGTCTCAGGAAGCATCGCCGATCCATTTTTTTTTTTTTTAAATGCACATGGAAAAGCAATTTGAAAACCACAATACACCTTTATACATATCAGATTAATTTATATACATTACTAACCGATATTTACAAGGTTTACAAAAAGGTTGATTCTCAAAACTAGTTGTCCTATGACCAACTATTTAGAGTTGTGTACTGATCCATCAATGTCCATGGGATCCGAGTGAGACTACACCATCAAGAGGTCAGCTAGATCCTCATCCAGAGTGGCATCAATCACCTTAATAGGGATATCAAAACCCCTAAGGGGACCTAGCCTAACACCATAGGGAGTGGTGCGGAACCAAGCTTTGAATCGATTAAGTATCTCCAGGTGTGGAACCTCTTCAATCCAGACTGTGGTCACAACTAGCTCATAAATCCAAACACCTCTGGGATTGGGAAAAACAGAGACATGCTCAGTCACCCTCATGGGACGACCATGATGCCCCTGGGGAATCGACATAACAGGGTGAGATGACGTCTCGGTAAGTTCAACCCCCTAAGACCCGACTAGGAAGAAAATACGCCTTGAGGGCTGTCTAGGCACAATCACTAGTCAGAGGACTTACCTTAGCCTCCACTTCTTCCTGCAAGTCAGTACAATTCGCAGATGCATCAAATCACATCAACCAATCAATTCATAACATCATATCAAGTTATTGATCAATCGACTCGTTCGATTACATGTCATCACGACCTTCCCTTGGTCGGTATACTTAATACTATTTATAAGATCCCATCAAATCAGGACTGCTCATCTTAAGTTGAAGATAGATAGTATAACTCACCCAAAGTTGATAATATAGTATATTGCTCGCCCAAAGCTGATATATTAAGGCCCTAGGCCGATATAGTATACTAATAATGCTCACCCAAAGCTGATAAATTATTGCTTGCCCAAAGCTGATAATATAGTATACTACTCACCCAAAGTGACATATCACCTGTAGGCTGATATAGTATACCGATATACTGTTCACCCTAAGCTGACATATCAGAGCCCATAAGTTGATATTGTATACCATCCTAACCATCCAACATTTCCACCATTTTTATCATACCCGATAGAATATCTTATGTGGGTAGAATATCTTATGTGGGTACACGGTCGGCCTTAGACAAAATATAATAATTTTTTTTCCATAAATCCCACTATTTTATATGGTCCACCAAAATATTTTTGACATTGTAAACTGACGCTTGGTTATTTTCCAATCAATTACTGAAATTAAATGAATTTAAGAATAAATTCTTAAAATACAATTCATGCCCAATCAGCACAAATTTGAGCCCTCAATTAAATAAATGGATCACACTACAGTAATCAGCATAAAATTCCGGTCACTAGCTATCCTGATCTAATTTCTGGAAAATAAATTATTAATTAAATATTTACAAAAATTAATTAATAAATACTAAAATTGCAAACTTAGGCCTTTAAAGCCTAATTAGAAGCCGAGATGGACCCAGAAAATTTCCAATCACTCTAGATAAATACTAGAGCTTGTCTAGGCCCTAATTGTACTAACTATCCACCTAACATGCATCGATAATTAATTAAATTCACTAATCAAATCTAACTAACCATTTAATCCATATTTAACTTAAACTAATCAACCCTTAAGCGTCATTAACCTACTAAGTGAGGAATAGTGAGTTAAACTCACTTGTTAAATAATCCGCTCGGATTAAAATGATAGGGTTGCGGCGAAGGAACGACAACCTCTAAAGCGGGACCGCCAAGCGGGGCCAAGACGAGCCCGAAAATGGCCTCGCAAAGCCCACAACCCTTGCTAAAAACAGCTTCAGAAAGTGGGTCCAAAGAGCTGCAACGGTGGCTAGTCCGGGCACGGTTCGAGGCTAGGTTCAGCAGCTGCGGGTGGTGGTGCGAACCACGACTGAAACGGCCATGAACCGGGCCAAGTTGAGGCGACTGAACTTGCTGAAATGGAGCTGCTGTTTGGGCTTCTGCCCGAACAAAAAGGCCAGAATGAAGCTGCGGCCGTTGACGTCGATTTGTTGGAAGAAAAGGGTCGAATTGGTGGGCTCGATGGAGAAGCGGTGAGCGAACTGCACGTGGGATGGTACGTTGGTGGTGTTGGCGAAGAAGAAATGGACGTAGGTGGGGGCGTCGGTGGGATAGAATATGCGAGGGAAATGAACAGCGAAAAAGAACAAAAGGAGAGACGGCCGTCGGTCTTCGTGGGGCAGCAAACCAGCAAAAGAGGAAAAGAACACCTGCAGGGGAAAAAGAATAAAAGAAGGAGAGAGAGAATGATAGGGACGGCATTGATAGATAAGGGGAGATAAAGTCAAAGAAAGAAAAATGAAATGGAAGACTGCAGAAGGGAGGAACGTCAGCCGAAGGGGGAAGACGTGGGCATCGAGCAGCCCAACGTGTGAGAGAGACAGATGGAATAAAAGGCCGAAATAGGAGGGGGAAAATTGAAAATGGAACATCCTATTTTTATCCAAATTGGTCCTACAAATTTTCATGTAAAATGCTTGGTCCTCACTTGCTTCCTTGTACCATAATTCTCTCAAAGTACCATAATTCTCTCAAAATAACTAGTCTTGGGTAGCAAAAATAGCCATTTCCTTCAATTCCGAATTCTAGTTCATTTTTCTCGAAATCCGATTTCTGAACAAACTTTTCCAATTGAAGTCCGATTCGATGTAGAAAAAGCCCACGAAATTACCTTTCACCAAGTAGCTTATGCCAAAGGCTAGAAATCCCTTCAAATTGGTCAATCCGAATTTCCGCTCGTTTTTCGAATCGTCCGAATCGATTTTTCATAAAAATCCCGAACTCGCTAAAAAGTCCTTGAAAGGTGTGTCAACGTTCCTAAAATGATTCATGACATGACAGAACTTCCGATTTCTAAAATTGAATTCAAATTCGCAGTTAATTTCAATCAGACGCTATTTTAGCGTGACCTAACCTACCGGGTAGCTTTTAGAGATTTTTGTTGCAATTGATCCATGGTCGATTTTCTTTGAGCCACACGTACCTCTTCGACACATTGGCAACTCTCGGTAGTCGTGACAATCTCGAGGTTTTAAATACGGACATAGGGTACCCAAAACGAAAGAAAATCGGTCTAGTGCCGATTTACAAGAATTTTGCAATCAGGTAGAATCACCCAACCTTTGATCACACATCTCAGTTGAATCAACTTATCTCCGGTCTCCGATCGATTTTTAATTGTGCCGTAATAACCCTTGTAGACTAGCATAGTCGAGCAGTCGATTCCTGGTCAAATTCTCAAGTCTATTGCGTTTAAAATCCCTTAACGGCTTAACCGGATAGGCCAGTTATCTCATGAGTGGTCATTTTACAGAAAAGCACTATAGGCGCGTCGATAAAAGGCCCAACTTATCCAATCGAAATCAAAACCTAAAAATCAGGATGTCATAATATTGTAATTGGCACTTCATTATTTAAATAACCACTATCTTTCGGAATCCCTTCCTTTGCATCACTTCCTCACACTTGTTTCTTCGGCAATCTCCACTACTCGATGACCATGGAAAGATCAATTATGGCTTTCTCGTTTACGTTGCTTGCTGCTTTTGCTTCAGCACTAGTCCTTGTAGTTCAACCCCAACAAAATCGAGGTGCCTCTCTCTCTCTCTCTCTCTCCATGTCTGTAGAGAAAAGTTTTTGAGTTTTGCAAGAGGCGCTAATTTATCTCGGAGAAATGTTTCGTGCTTCTCATTACTTCAAAATAATGTGGAATGCTAGGCAAAATGCATCGATTCATTCCATATATCAGATATCAAACCTGGGACTCACAGTCCACAGTCCAAGAGTTAATAAGTTCGGACAAGCTCGCATAACATCAATAACTTTTTACATGATTGGTTACTAAATTTGTAAATCGTCTGTCATGTTAGCATGCTTTGCTTATAAATGACCATCATTAATGAAACGAAATGGTCTTTTCTTTATATTCATTCTTATTTGATCTTAATATCAAATCATGGGTACGCTAGATCCAATAGTGTGGATTTTTGTGAATGATCAAGATTCATTGAGCTTCTTCCAATAGTCCCACAGAAAAGTTGTCGTTCCATTTTATCAAGTTTTTCTTTTCTTTAAACTTACAAGGTTTTATCAACATGGATTGTGGAGCACCTAATGGATACACTGACGAAGAAACCAAAGTGACATATGAAACGCATGAATGGTTCATAGGCTCCGGAATAAACATGCAGATATCCACAGTAGTCATAAATGCAAAAACACGACAATATTCAAAGAACTGAAGGAGTTTTCCTAACGGAATGAGGAATTGTTTTTCCTAACGGAATGAGGAATTGTTACACTTTGAGACCAGAGCAGGGCAAGAACAACAACTACTTGACTAGGGCATCACTTTGGTATGGGAACTATGACGGGAAGAATCAGGCTCCTACATTCGACCTATACATTGATGTTAATTATTAGCACATGGTGGACTACCCCAACTTGGTGTTTGTAGAGATCATATACGTGTCTAAGGCAGATGATATACAAGTGTCTTGCAAACATTGGCAAAGGAGTGCCCTTCGTTTCAGCATTGGAGCTAAGAGCTTTGAATAGTAACATCCATCGATTGGAAACTGGATTCTTGCAACCCAGATGGCGGATCGACGCCGGACTACGCTTGGAGACCGAAATCAGGTGATCAGTAATTAATTTTTGAAATACAAATATGTAGAGTATATAGTGAGTAGAATGTACCAGGTGAGTTAATTTTGAAATACAAATGTCAAGTAATCACAGGTAGCAAAACTGTGAAAAAGACCGCAAAGGGCCACTGCAGAAATAATATGTGCGCGAGAGAGAATCAAGCAGAATAATAAAAAAAAAAAGGCCACGAAAAATCAACAATTTAACGAAACAAAAACAATAAAAACAATCAGTAAAGATAAATTGAAGAAAAAAAATTCTTTTAGATGTCAAAGATTATAACAAAAATTATTTAATGACTAAAAAAATATGATAAGAGATACAGAAAGGCCATTAGGTCCACGAAAAACATAAATTAAAATTATTTGTGATATTGAAATTATAGTCCAAATCAGAATTCCACAATATGAATAAAAAAAGAACCTAAGTCACTCGATCATGATAGGCGAACTCATATTTTGCGGAAAAATTCAACGCCTTTGCATAAATATTGGTGTGTAATAGTAATATAAATTGTTTTTAGCCTCGTTATTTAAATACAAGTTTACTAAACTAATACAAACTACATAATATAATGAAATCTCAAATGAGTATTGACAAGAATATTGCATTTTACTTACTCGCAACCATTAGTGCTATAAAATAAAGTCCATTTTTACATGTAAGTTACCGGGAAAAAGGACATCAATAGTTCTACAACTTTCAGATGGCACTCATTTTAGTGCTATAACTTTTGAAGTGATCATTCAAGTACTACAACTTCTAAAATCGATCATTTAAGTGACAAAGGGTCATTTGCGTCGCCAAAAAATCACATACCATATAATATATTTATGAAAATTTTAAGGAAAAATTATCAAATTAGTCATAAACCTTTTGTGCAAGTGCCGATTCAATCACAAATTTGTGCTGCATATTTCAGATTAGATAGGAGCCTTGGAGCCCCCACCTCTACGAGAGATTTTAGGTTTTTTTAATCAGTTTTTATGCTTTTATTTCTTTGGTGGAATTAGCGCATGTCAAGGAGAGAAGGAAGAGGCAAATGTGAACATATTTGTGACTCAATTTGGTGAAATTGTTTTAATTTAGCATTATATTCTCTTTAATTTTTTATTGTTAGTTTAGCTTTAACTATATTCTGAATTTCTTTTGTTAGAGCTATAATAGATTTTAATCATGATTGATTGATTTTCAAGACTTGCTCATGCAATATAATTATTTTGATTGTGGCATTCTCTATCATGATCTTAATACTTTTAGAAGCTTGACCAACTTTTAAATGATTTTTGATGTATGGATGATACCGGGTGGAGATTGCATGCATGAGTACTAGTGATATTGAGTCATAAATTAAATCTAGATCAAGGTACACTAGATTGTTTGTGTGTTGTGGTAACAAATCTAGAATGGGACTTAAATTAAATCCAGGAATTTCCACAAAAACTTAATGCTTTTAAGTAGTTTAAATTCACCTAATGTTCGTATAGATTAACATACCTAATTAGGAATTATTAAATCGAGGTTGGTTTGTAATCTGACTTAGGGAAATTTCACCAACACAATTGGGAATTAATTCGTTGCATGACAAGTTAAGAGAATTGTTTATGAGTGGTTATGCTTTAACACTTTGTGATCCTAGTTAAAATATTAAAATTTGCCTTGTTACTTTTCAGTTTGCTTTAGATTAGGTTAAATTTGCGATTTTAATTAGCTTTTGAATCCTTTAAGTTTCGGCTCTTTTATATTTCAGTCCTTTAATTGGTTTAGTTCACTTTTTCACTTGCCTTTTCGACTTGGTAAGCTAAATCTTTGGATTGATCACCTTCTGTAAGTAATTGGATAATTAGAGACAATCATGGTAGAAGCAATACTCACTCATCACTTTATTACTTGTAGACATTGTGCACTTGCAATTCCCTGGATAGTCCTAGGTCATGTACTCAATCACTCCCATGTCAAATAGATCTAGATATCCGCTGATCCTTAAAGCCATCGAGTACCATGGCATTCCTGGACTCCCCAATGTACCGACAGCCAAAGATGATGTTATTGCTCGTACTTCAACATGTGTTTCTAACATCAATTCAAACATTGTGCTACCATAAGTCTTCTAAAGTCGACATGGAAAACAAAATGACTAAAAAGCGACATATTACGAGAAAATATTGGCTACATGAGATGTGCTAGCACAATTGGAAGAGCACTAAGGTTGCGACACATATCGCAAGTGGGGCCAAATGTTAGGGAAAAAGTTTCTCTCTCTCTCTCTTTCTCTCCCCATCGCCTCCTTTCTCTCCCACTGAGCCCTCGTCATACTAACAAACGATCGAGCCTAACTGACAAACTTCGATAATAGCGGAGGCAACCTTTTGAGGCAGAGGCGAAGGCTACACGGTGGTTTGTCGGATGAGGGGAGACCTCCTTTCTCTCCCACTGGGCCCTCATCATACTAACAAACGATCGAGCCTAACTGACAAACTTCGATAATAGCGGAGGCAACCTTTTGAGGCAGAGGCGAAGGCTACACGGTGGTTTGTCGGATGAGGGCTAGGTTGTGACTTGGAGAGAGAGAGAGAGAGAGAGAGAGAGCAGTTGGGAGAGGGCAACGATTCAGTGACGATGGAGGCAACAGATGAAACAAAGCCAAAGCTAGTGGGGTAGCGTGGTGGCTCGTCTGTCGAACGAGGGCTCGGTGGTTCATTGGAGGGAGAGAGATGGGGTAAAGTTGAGAGAGAGAGAGAGAGAGAGTAGTCGGGAGAGGGCAACGATTCAATGACAATGGAGGCAACAGATGAAACAGAGCCGAAGCTAAAGGGGTAGTGTGGTGGCTCGTTCATCGAACGAGGGCTCAGTGGTTCGTTGGAGGGAGAGAGATGGGGCAAAGTTGAGAGAGAGAGAGAGAGAGAGAGAGAGAGAGAGAGAGAGTAGTCGAGAGAGGGCAACGATTCAGTGACGATGGAGGCAACAGATGAAACAAAGCCGAAGCTAGAGGGGTAGCGTGGTGGCTCGTCCGTCAAACGAGGGCTCGGTGGTTCGTTCGAGGAAGAGAGATGGGGCAAAGTTGAGAGAGAGAGAGAGAGAGATTCTTCGGTCGAACACAATGGTTCATTGATCGGACGAGGGATCAATGGAAGAGAGGAGACGACAAAGAGAGAGAGAGAGAGAGCGTGCAAGGGAGAGAAAAGAGAGAGAGAGTGTGTAGGGGAGAGAAATTTTTCCCTGACATTTAGCCCCACTTATGGCACGCATCATAATCTCAATGCCCTTCCAATTTGTTATGCTAGCACATCTCATGTAGCCAATATTTTCTCAACATATTACACATCAAATCATATAGGTTGAAATTAGGAAACATTATCGCCACATAATCGTTGCATTGGTTTCCGTTCTTCTCAAACTTATCTTTGAAAGATGCTTCTCGCATAAGCTAACATGACTAGCCTCGTATTTGTGCATTTATGCACGGCTAATCGAAA
The DNA here is from genome assembly GCA_014182515.1 of Eucalyptus microcorys. NCBI lineage: Eukaryota > Viridiplantae > Streptophyta > Magnoliopsida > Myrtales > Myrtaceae > Eucalyptus > Eucalyptus microcorys. The sequence goes on from CM024571.1 coordinate 31,329,380, forward strand.
GTAAAGCAAGGCGAAGGAATAAGGATTTGCTGATAAGATTGATGTCTCCACTTGATAAAGAGTACCCTCTCGGTATTCTAGGACATCTTAAAGCTCGCTCCTCTTAAAATGCCCCACAAGCTCTTAGAAGGTAATTGCTTAGATTCACTTGCATTGGTTGCTCCATCGGAAGGGGAGTGATGTTAGATTGGATGAGTAATTATTGGTGGCGAGAAATTTGGTAGGTAAAGATTGTGGAGACCAAAAGGTTACGAGCTAAGTTTTATAAAATCTAACGTAAAAATTGAGCTTTAAGAAACTTGTTGTTAATTTAGGGATGATGACACAAATGACATATTTAAATGTTGGCTCAATGTGTAATATAGTTTGTGAACTTTTAATTTGTTTAATATATTCTATGAATTTAAGGCCAATATTCCATGATAAATCCTTAGATTATATGAAAGTATCAAATATTATCCTTCTATCAATTTAAATTCAGGAACAATATTGAATATTTTCACATAGTCTAGAGATTAGTTTGAACATATACCAAATATTTTTGTATAGTCTAGGATAACATTGAACATTTTTAGTAAATTTCTAACCCACTACTTATCAAATATGTAAATTCAGAGCATATCAATCTCTGTTAACAATCAATGTGGCATTGCATGCTTTGTCGCCACTCTAGATAATTGACCAAAGAGCATATATTCATAAATGTAACTCTAATGGAATCACTTTCCGAAAACTACAGACATGGAAAATACAATTTGGACTCCTTATAATACAATGTTAGTAAACCAATTAGAATTTCCCCTTGGAACATTAATCGCATTCAAATTCCTACATATTGATTAATGTAGGAATTTTCTAGATGTCACATAAGATTTTGAATTTCTTTGTGAGATTGTTGTGACCTACCCCTCATTAGGAAGGAAAATGGGATTGGGAGTATTGTCTAAAAGGCAAGCCTACAACCCTCGATTAGATGCGAATCTCTCAAACCCACACCCTGCACTAAGTTAGGTATTTAAATTGATTCCGTAATAATTTTCCACCTCTAGCCTATTGGGGTCAGCTAGAAACCAAGTAAGGCATGAGATTATATTTCACTTTCTATACAACTGGAGAATCTATGGTCGGGGACTTGATTACATTAATTAATCAATTAGTGCATTTTTTTATATTTAATCTTATTTATTTCAAAAAGATTTTTGTCAAGCGTTCTAGTTTGATTTTAGACTTTGGGGTGACTATATGGGTGCGCAATCATTTGACAACCAAGGTGCCGTTAAGTAAATTGCATTGAGAGAGCAAGAACCTAACATTACCAAATAAGGGGCACGTCATCTCTAACTAAGCTAAAGTGAAACCATAATCAACATATTAAAAGTGTGTAATCAAAGACCTTCGTTTTTAAGAACAATCGGAATCCAATGGTAAAGCCATAAGTGCTTGTTCAATTTTTTAGCACAACTTCTTCTCAATGATTTCCCCATAATTTAAGAGAAAACTGCCCAAAAAAAAAACTATTTTTTTAAAGCTTTTTCTGACTTTAGGAAAAAAAAACTTCCGGAATTTTAAACTAATTTTTAAACAAATATTTTGTTTTACTCAATTAATTAGTAGTCCGAAAATAGGGACCTGTCAAGAACATGGATGAACTTGGACTCACGGTTTAGACTAGAGGGCATAAATAATTGATCTTATGCTCAAGCCCACTCCATTTCTACCATTTCTAAGCCCAATTTGGAAAAACTCACACGTAAGCCAGCCCACTTTTCCACCAAAGCTACACCAAGTCCACTTCTTTGTAACTGAATACACTAAGCCTATCTTACTAAAAAGAACTCAGCCCAAGCACTTCTAAAAATGAAGCCAGCCCGAATATGTTAAAACCACTCAAGCCCAAACTTACTCAATTAATTAGATAAGCCCAGATTCAACAAAATGCAACTTAAGCCCTTATTGTCGTCTCCCTCTCCTTTTTGTCTTCTTTCTTTCTTTCTTTTTTATTCTTTATTTACTGGTTCGTTCCCTCCCTTTACCGAGCATGAGTCGTCTTCCCCATGATGCCTCCTTCAGCGAAGCAGCCATCCCCCCAGCCGAACTCTCACCGGAAAGTTCTTTCGCCTCAACAGCAACCGCCAACGCCGACCTGCGTGGCCGCGAACAAGCAGTGCGGTCGCTCCACCACCCCCAAACTCCGATGACCCCACTGACCCAATTAGATTTGGAGATGTAATAGACCCGAACCCACCATCGGTTGAAGTAGGCGACAATGATATGCTGACTAAGGGGCTGTTTGTTTATGTTCTTTGTTTCTGTTTATGAACACAATTTGTGTTTTTTTGTTTCGAGGAACAAAAAAAGAACAGAAACGCATTTGTTTGCGTTTTTGTTCCAAATTTATATTTTTGTTCTTAGGAACAAATTTGGAACAGAAATAAAAAACAAGAAAAACTTATTTCTTGTTTTTATAACACTTTTAAAAAATAATTTTTCTCTCTCCTATTTTTCTCTTTTCTTTCTTTTTTTCTTCTTTTCTTCTTCTTTTTTCTTTGGCCAGTCGTCGGCAACCGGCCGTCAAGAGTTAGCAACCTTGCTGGAGAGTCGCTGGCCCCCAGCGAGGCCGAGCTCACCCAACCAAGGTGAGGCCGAGCCTCGCCCAACCATAGAGAGGCTTGGCCTCGCTGGGGCCGGCGAGCCTCGCCGTGGCTGGGTGAGACTGCCGACCCTCGTCGGCCGGTCGCCGGCCATGGCCAAGGCCGACGACGGCTAAAAGGAAGAAAAAGAAAAAAGAAAGAAAAAAAAGGAAAAATAAAATAAAAATATAAAAAAAAAACTAAGAGAAACAAAAAAAAAGAACACAAATTTACCAAACATATTTCTGTTCTTTTTTATTCCAGGAACAAGTTTACCAAATGCGTTCTTCTAGTAAAAAATTGTTCCCCGGAACAGAAATAGTTTTTTCTATTTCTGCTCCATGGAATAATTTTTAAACAGAAATGTTACCAAACACACCATAAGTAGCCACGAACGAAGGAAACATGGAATCACAACCGGCATTCTAAAAGCAAAGCGAAAATTGAAGTGTTCATGGATCTAACTGAGACATTTTCACAAACAGTTGACGTGCGCTACCGAATCTTAAGGTTTCCGGATCCATCGGGACTCGAACTACGCCGGCAACCTCGATGTACGACGTATGGGGACTGTGGAAACAAAATATAGAGACAGTGAGGGTCAGAGCTCGCGTGAGCCGAACGGCCGTGATCTCCGACGCGGCGCACCCAAAACAGAACGCGAGCAAAGCCAAGCCTACCTGTTATGCTCGAGGACATCGCCGGGAAGGTTGTCGGACGAGTTTGCGAGCGGCCGAGGCACCTTCTCTTGCTCTCTCAATTGCTCGGACCTTTCACTATTTGTTCGCCATCTATCCCCCCATCTCGGTCTCTCTCCCTCTCTTGCTTTTAAGCGCTGGCGTGCATGGCCTCCTGCCGTGCCAGCTGGCGCAGCCGGCCTGCCCCTGACCGAACGTCTTGCGCGATGTTCGCCCTGTCCTCTCTGTCTCTATATCTTCTGTCCTCTCTCCCCTTTCTGCAAAATGCGGGAGAGCATAAGGGAGAGGGAACGCATGAGAGAGAAGATGGAGGAAGAGGCCGGGCTTGGGGAAAAGAAAAAGGTGGGCCTGCCCGTGAAGAGGAAAGAAGAAAAGACAGAAAAAGGAAGCAAGGGCCGGGCTGGCCCGGCCTTGGCCCAGCCCTCTTCCCTTATTTTAATTTTAATTTTTTTTAATTTTTAATATAAGTAATGCAAATGTTCCTGATGTCTATATGCGATGCAATTTAACAAAAATTATTTTTGCTAATAGTGAATGATTAAACTGATCGTTAAAATTTAGGTGTCAATAGAAATTAAGAGATTATTTTGTGAGGAATTGTAAGGGTTGAGTTATTGGATATAATTGGGAACTGAGAAACACTAAGAGTGTTTGAGTAACTCGAGAATGATTATAATCTTCATTATATCACCTGGTCTATAGTAATTTTCTTTGTTGCTCTTTCCATGATTGTAGGCCACAATGACCGAACTATATAAATTTCATATCTGATATTTTTTCTCGTTTGTCTAATTTTCTACTCAATCGCTTGTTTGCTTAACTGATTCATTTGAAGCTCAAGAACATGTTTGACTCGCTTTTGGATGAGGTTCCAAGATTTGAGCTCACCATAGCAATAGTATAGTTTGCTCAGCTTAGTAAATCTCTCTCTCATCCAGTGTACTTTATAGACAAAGAGGCCGCGGAAAAAAAAAGTCAAGAGAAAATAATGGATTAGTTACAGGAAAAACAATCAACCCTCAGCGTTTTCTTGATAACATTTCTGACTATATTATTGTTGGAAAGTCTGAGAACGCGCTTTTTGGAATTTTGACGCTCTCCCTAATCCCTCGTAGTAGGCCAAGGGACAAAAGAATCTGACGGAAATCCATCCTTTACCCAAACACGACGCCTTTTTGTCACTTTCTTTGACCACCTTCCTTGCCAGACTGAGCTACCTCTCTGTTAGTTGTCATCAAATAGGATTCCATCTCCTTAATTCTGTCTCTCTTTCTTTCTTTATGTGATGGCGAAGAACATTAGTCGACACGCGGTGTATATTTTGTCATCAACTTGTTCTTTTTCACCTTGAAAAGAAATGTGAGGTTGGTAGCAGAATGCACTGTACCCGCCGTGAAGTTGAAGTTTTGGGCTCTTCATATAGTTGACAAATCCTATCCTGTCCCCAAAGAAATCATATTTCACGCGGTTGAGGTACTTAACGGATCTACACCGTAAATCAATGCAATGCATCGCGGCCCTTAAATCACGGGATGAAACGCATCCCTTTTGTCCTTTTATCTTTCGAGAGTCAAAGTACACACCGCTTGTCGTGAACGAGATCTACGATCCAATTTAGTGCACAATGCCCCATGCATCCATCAAGACCTGTCCTGTCCCCGAAGGATCATATTTCACTGGGTTAAAGTAATTGACGGATTCCTATCCTGTCCCCGAAGAAATCATATTTCACTCGGTTAATGTAATTGACTGGGACCCGTCAATCAATGCCTCTCGGCCTTTATATCATGGGGCAAAATGCATCTTTTTGTCCTTTTATCACTTGTGGGTCAAAACACGTGACACGAAATGAGGTTTATGATCAAATTTTGTGAACATTACCTCATGCATCCGTCCGGTACCCAAAGATGTCTATGATTGAATTTGGACAGGTGAAGTAGCCAATCCCAGGGATACAAGGAATTTCATGCAAAGCTCTTGCGATAATCACATCTCATACTTTTATTTGGCCTAGAATTCATTATATTATGTGTCGTGAACACATGCTTACATGATTCAAACAACTGAATAAAGCCATTCTATGTTGTTTACAAAAGCAAATCTTTGATATTTGTCGGCACAACTCTCGATGATTGTTCACCATTTCCACTTATTTTCTCTTGTCGAATATTATGATGACTTTGATAATATGGATTTACTTTTCGGATATATGGCTAATGATAATTAACAGCAACCCCTATCAGTAACACGTAACTACTTCCTCAGCTTTAATGGTTTTTGTAGTGATATGACTAGACTTTTGGTCTTTTGCATCGATAAGGCCATAATAAGAGTATGAAATATACAACATTCTCATAGTCAAGATATAAGAGGATTTGCTGAACGTATCCATTTGATAGGAAGGTAAACCATCAATATCTACTCAAATTTATCTCTATGTATAAGAAAAACTTAATTATGTGTTCCTATGGTGATCTTAACTAATGTAAAGAAAAATCATTTAGCAGAAACAGGATTTTTCCAATTAGAATAATGATACCACAAGTGTCATAACTTTGATATAATGCTCATTTGAGGGTTATAACTTTTTTAAATCACTTGAATGCCATGACCTTATAAAAAATATTTACTTGAGTACCATAACTTTCAACGATCACTTAAGCATCATAAGCTTTTAAAAATGTTCTCCCAAGTTCCAAGAATTCGATGTGGTGCAGCAATTGTGGTAAACGTTTTTAAAAAAGGTATGGTATTGAAGTGATTGATTTTTATTTTATTTTTTGGTCAAAAGGAAGAAATTTTATTTATATCAAAAGTAATTGATTGAAAAGTCATAATACTCAAATAATCGAAAAGAAAAAAAAGTTATGGCATTCAAGTAAGCACTGTACTAAAATTATGATACTTGTGATGTCGTTTTCCGGTTTAAACTAAGTACTTTAGGAATGGTGAGACAAATTTAAACTAAGTACTTTATTTTAGTTCAACTTCATATTGGGAAAAGAGTGAGAAAAATCTTGACGTGGTATGAGAGGTTACAAATCGCAGCGGACGCAGCAAGTAAAGTCAGTCTATCTTCCTTTTCTTTTTTGGCTTGTAATCATTGCTTCGACGACTTATATAATTTTATAAGCCACCTATTATCCAAGGAAAGTTTATTGAACGTTTTTTTGGGCTGTCAAAAGATTTTGCAGCTGAAAATGACTCGAACAATCAATCCTGTTAATGCTGGCACACCTGGCTACCTCAATCCCGAGTACAGATTGAACATTAAACTTTTCTGCAGAGGCTTGAAATGTTGTTCTCAATTGGCTTTGAAACATCCTGCCGCCTTTACCCTTCACTTCAGAAAATATTTCTCTGAATTTATCATAGAAACGTTTATATCTACGTTGTCCACGACAGATTTCATTCTTCTGGCAACTTCAACAAGAAAAGTGACATTTACAGCTTGTCAGTTCAAGCTGATGACCAGTCCTCCTGCAGTAATAAGAGCCCAAGAGGGTAACATCCCCATACTTCAATGAGTGACTCTAATCATCAAAGAGGAGACATAGACAGCATTGTAGACCCGCAGACAGTTCAACAAAAGCTCAGCTTGGAAAGCTGTGGAGATAGCAATATCATGTGTGCCACCATCTGCAATTCGGTAGGCAGACATAAATCACGTATTGGCTGAACTGAAGTAATGTTTGGCCATTGACATGGCAAGGCAGAGAGTGGAAAATGGTGAGATGGAATCAGGCGGCGTCATTAAAATGGCCACTCTGGGTCTTGACTGTGATATTGTTCCCCTTGCAAGGCAGATGTGGAAATTCAACACTTGGCCCGTGACAGCTCAAGTCCCACATCGAAAAGGTGAGGTCTTGTGATTCATAAGTAAGATTTACCAAAACAGTCACCATATTGTATATTACTTAAAGTATAGCGTCCCGTTACCAAACCCATTAAAAGTCTGATGAAAGTTGCTTGGAATGGTTATCTCTTCAATCTAAAGAAATAGAAGTATTCCAAATGTAAGGGCACAAAAGGAGGAGCTGATTGCAATACACAATAGTGTCAGTGCAATGTCACCCCCATTTTCCTCTTAATTTCGCATAGAGGAGCTGAGTGCAACACACAATAGTGTCAGTTGCAATGTCACCCCCATTTTCCTCTTAATTTTGCATTTAAGGCCCGACCATCCAAAAGGATCAGTTTTTTTTTTGGTAAAGATCCAAAAGGATCAGTTTATCCCTCTATAACCCGAAATTACTTTGATTTAATAACTATGTCTCACCTTTATGTTGAATGAGCATTTTCGGGCTTTTACATTAGTGCGAACATGAAATAATGATATGTGTAAGGATGAAGCATGGCAAGCAAAGGCTGTTGGTCCGAATCATGGTGAGTTTTGTTGATACCGACGGTTTATTTGGTGGTCGTTGCAATTGATATAGAGGTACCAAAGAAATTATGAATTGAATTTTTTTAACCATAAAAATATCACGGTCGATCAATTATTCTGCCCACGCCAAATGCTGAAAATGTGAGTGAAAACTCATCCTCCCATTAATTACTCTTTTTTCTCATAATTTACCATACTTTTTTCATGATGGATGCCTCTAACTGAAAAAAATAGTAATCAATTTCACGGTGTATTGTGATAATAATTCGGGCAGATAAACAAGGCATGCCATGATGTACTGTTTTGAATTTACAAATGGTCGATATGTCATCAATCAAAAGCTGTCTATTGAAATTGATTGTGAGACTTTGATACATTTGCGGACAAAGACCTAGCTGCCAGTCCTGGTCTTCTTGTATTGTAGCCATGACTCAGTCAATTCTAGTTTGATGGGGTGGGGTGTCACTTCCTGTCCTCTTGGTGTTTCCAATAGAAGAAGAGACTGACGATAATAATCGTCTGAAATCCGAGTCAACTCTATAACAACGTGAAGTGCACAAAAAAAAAATCAGGATACAAAATGCTGATACCAATGGAAATAAACTAGCCCATAGCCATTAGGATGAAGCCAGCTCGTTGTGTCGACTATCGAGAGCTCTTGATATAATATAAGGCGTGCTTACATATCTTCCTCACACTTCTCTATTCGATAGTCTCCACTGCTCCATGACAATGCAAAGATCCATTACAGCTTTCTCGTTTGTATTGCTTGCTTCTTTAGCTTCAGGAATTTCCATCGTGGTTCAAGCCCAACAAAATCCAGGTCTCTCTCTCTCTCTCTCTCTCTGCCCCCCCCCCCCTTTCCCTCCCTCCCTCTCTCCCCTTCATGTTGAGAAAAGTTTTCGAGTTTGCATGAGACGCTGATTTATAATCTTAGAGTAAAGTTTCATGCTTGTCATTACTTCGGAGTATCGTGGAATGCGTTTTACGTGTGATAAAAACATTACAAGATTAAATGCTGGCAAAATGTATTGACTCATTTGATATACGAGATATCAAACCTGGGATTCGCAGCCCGAAAAATAGTGACTAAGTTCAGACAAGCGCGCATGATGTCAATCGCTTTCTGCATGATTGGTTACTAAATCTGCAAATCGTCTATTATTTTAACATGCTTTGCTTGGAAAAGGAGACAAAATGGAGGGGGAAGAAATTCCGAGTGACAAATCGAGAAAAATTAAATTATTTACAAGATGGGATGGGAGGAAAAATGTAATATTGTGGAGATCCTCGAATTTTTCTGTCCCCTTTCGCCCAAACATGGCACGATATTTTCCTGTCTCGTGGTTTAAGCTTCGTAAGATATTATTGTCCGCTCTCTGATGCAAAGAAATGTTGGCCACTTTATTATCTACGGCCGTCCGTTAGTTATGACCTTTTAATCAAACAAAAGTATCGCTTCTTTGAATTCATTCTCATTTTACGTACGCTAAATGCAATAGCATGGAATTGTTTGAATGATCAAGACTCATTGAAATTGTTCTAACGGTCCAACAAAAAACTGGCGATCTATTTCTTTGATTTTTTTCCCTTCTAAACTTACAAGGTTTTATCAGCATCGACTGTGGGGCACCTAGTGAATATACCGAAGAGAAAATCAACATAAAATATGAAACGGATGAAGGGTTCATAAAATCTGGAGAGAACATGCAAGTATCCTCAGAGGTCATATATACAAATTATCAACAGTATGCGAAGAATTTAAGGAGTTTCCCCAAGGGAAATAGGAACTGTTACACTTTAAGACCAGACCGAGGCAAGAACAGTACCTATCTGATTAGGGCAATATTTTGGTATGGGAACTATGATGGGAAGACTCAGACTCCTTCATTCGACCTATACATCGACGTTAATTATTGGGCCACAGTGAGCTCTTCAAATTATTCCTTTGAAGAAATCATGTACGTGTCCCAGGCAAATGACATACAAGTGTGTCTTGTGAACACTGGCAATGGAGTGCCCTTCATTTCGGCATTGGAGCTAAGACCTCTTGATGGTGACATCTATCGATTGGGGTATGGATTCTTGCGACTCAGTATGCGGTATGACATCGGACTAAGCTCGAAGCTTGCTATCAGGTGATTAATTAATATCTGAGATACAGATGTATAGATATCATAGTAAATAAAACGAGCAATAAAGATAATTGAAAAAATTGAAGGTAGATGCCAAAGATTGCCACAAAAATCATTATATGATAATAATAAAAAAATGAAGAGGGAAACAGAAAAACCAATGGATTCCAAGCAAAAAATAAACTAAAATAATCTGAGATATTGAAGTTATAATCCAAATCAATCTTAGAATTTCAGAAATGTGTAAAAACACCCTAACGTACTCCTTCATAACAAGCGAACTCGTTGATCTACTCTGCATTTAAATTCAACAAGATTGCAAAACTATTAGTATATAATTGTAATTATTTTTAGCCTCACTACGTATATAAAAATTTAGCTACACTTATATGAATCTTACACTACAGTAAACATTTGAAATGGGTATTGACAATAATATTACAAATTATTTACTAAATAAAATTAGTGTCGTAAAAGAAAGTTCATCTTTATACATAAATTGTTGACATCAAATAAATTTAAGAGTGATTTTGATCTGCATATAGTTTTTGAAGAAAACTCACAATCAGATGATGTGGTTGAAGAACAAAGGCAACATTGATGATAAACTTTAATTCAAAACTTTACTAACATCATATAATGAAATTTTTGTAATATGAGGAAATTCACTTACTATTGTTAGACTGTCATGTCAACAAATGTAATTATGTCCTTACCTACGCACTATCAGGCATGCATGATACTAATTTTTCAGGGTAATTTTTGTACATGTATTATATACTAAATCCAAAAGAACTTTTTTTCGCATGTGGAATTTGCATACCATGGTGTTTTCCTGCTATTAGTTTTTGTAATTTTTAGCTTCTATCAATCAGCAAATATATGACAAATGTATTGAATAAGTTCAAAAGCATTGTCTAGATCTCTATTATCAATAAAGAGTATCTCATACTTACAAGGGATCAAAATCCTTTTTTCCTTCTCCTAAATTTTATAAATATTCTTTCATGTATTTCAAGAAAATTTAAAATATTGAAATGATTTTCTCCTTCTATATATGTATATGTATATGTATGTATGTACATGCATGCATGCATGCATGTATGTTCAATTCCTTTAAATTGTGTCAATAATTTCATTTTATTAATAATTAATAATTCAAATTTTTTATAATAAGATGATTTTCCAAAATCTTGTAGATGTCTTTTTTTTTTTTTTTTTTTTTTTTGCATATACCCAATACATGTGCACTTTTACAAGTAAATATATGATGGCAGTATCTTCTCTAGAATCGCCTCTGAGGTTGACACATATGATTTCAATTTGTAGGGGATTGATCATTCTTCTTGGACGGGATTGATCTTTTTTCTTGGAATGAGTATTTTTTTAGCACTCTCCACTCATTTTGCAGCCTAATTATAAGCCTTGTCCCTCTCCCTTCCTCTTTTTCGTTATTTCTTTATTCTAATCGTTCCTCTTTCATATCAAATGAGTTTTTAATGTTAACATAATATATTAATTAGCATGCAAGTATGTTTATTAAATAAGAATACATAGTTACGTGTATCTGAGACATTGTAAGAATTCCAATTTGCAAGGTTGATCATTCTTCTTCTTCTTTTTAGTCGAAGATCATTCTTCTTGAAAGGAGTACTTTCCATGCACTTTCCACTCATTTTGCTACCTATTTACTACTCTTATCCAGCTTCCTTTCTCTCTCTACGATCTTTCTTTATTCTGGCTGTACCTCTTTTGTATCAAGGAAGTTTCCTACCTTAATTTTAGCATAATATTTATATTAGTATATAAGTACATAAGCAAAATAAAATAAATAAATAAATTACGTGTACTTGAGACATAGTAAGAACAAACGAAATGTAATAGGTCAAAACATCATTTGACTGTTTCCTTATATAAATTCATCAACAGCTATGTTGACATTAGAATCTCATATTACTAATATATTAATACGATTTTTTTATGCTTAAATGTCTATATATGTTCTTATTATAAGTATGTACAAAAATCTGTGGAAAGCATGGATTACATCTGGTACATATTAGAATTCAATGTCTACTTAAGAAAAGGGAACTTTATATATATATATGTATGTAAATTTTAAAAAGTGCCTGCGAGGCACTTGTTAAGGGTTATTAATTGTACTTTGAAAATATGAATATTTCTATTTAAAATACTCTACTTTGTCGAAATATGTTGATTTTCAATTTGCAAAACATATAGGTATACGTTTTTACTAATTATAGCGGGCTTAACTAGGGCTCAAGGGATACTTGTTGACATTATATATCTTTCTGAAGTTATCTGATGATACTCATTTGACGTAAAATACATTACTAAAAATAAATGCTATTTTGAAGCTTTTAATTTTCATTAGGAAACATTCTAATAATGGATAAGGTAGGTCCCGACTCCGTCCTAACTCCTTTTTGGCTTGCAAAAGGAAAAAACAAAACAAAACAAAACATTTCGTCTATTAAAATTCTTCAAACAAATAAAATTTAGTTTAATTACGTAGATCAAACTATATGAAACTGATGTATGGTATATACATTGACTTTTGTTGAATATAGTAGCTAGTAATGTGTTGAAAATAGTAGCTTCAATATTCCGGTTGCACATCATATGAGTAGGCATTTGCTAGTCACTCAGTCAATTGCTTGATTGTTTGCTCTTAACTGTTTATCAAAATGCCTCGCACAGGTACCCTGATGATGTTTACGATCGGCTCTGGACACCTCGAAACTATACTAACTGGTTCCCACTGAACACCACATCTACCATCGATTTATCTGACAAAAATGATGCATACAAGTATAAGGTTCCTAAGGAAGTACTTCAGACTGCTGAAAGATCAATGAATGCCAGTTCTCCCTTGTCCTTTTGGTGGGCAACTTCGAGCTCCGCACTCAAATGGATTGTGTATTTTCATTTCGCGGAGATTCAGAGACTAACGAGTGGCCTGACACAATTGCCATGAATGGTAATCAATTCACGGAAACAGTGAGCCTTGAATATTTAAAGCCAGTGGTCGTAGTTTCCACTCCAGTTAGCGGGTCGTTTATCACCTTCTCAATTGATTCAAAGAATAAGTCTGGAAATCCACCGATCCTCAATGCCATGGAATCCTATATGGTTGTTGATCTTTTAAATGTACCCACAGCACAAGATGATGGTATGCTTTTATTCTTCCACATGTTTTTATTGCCTACATACACTTATTGTAGTTGTGCTACAATTGACATCAATATTAGAATGAACGGATGTGGCTAACCATTATTCTGCTATCTCCTTAATTCCCTGCTTGGGCCACTTTCTGCTTGGTAATTGCAGGAAACTCTCTTCAAGTTGAAGACCTGAAATGTTAATAGTCTTTTGAAAGCTGAAAGTCTATACAACTCATATCTGATCGCAACCACGTTTTTCATCTCTATTCTTCTCTTTAAATAATATATCTTTTATTTGATTTCAACCACAGTAAAAGCTATCAATGACATCAAAACAAGGTATCACATTGAGAGAGAAAGTTGGCAAGGCGATCCGTGCATGCCAAGAAAATACACATGGGATGGTCTAACTTGCAGTAATGGAAATCCTCCGAGAATTATATTACTGTAAGTCCCCTGGCATTGTTACTTAGATGGTATTGGTTTTGTAGGTGAAATTTAAGAAGAATTATCATTCGTCATGAAAATTGAAAGTTTTATATATCAGGGCAAAAGACATTTGAGATATATGCAATCTTTCAATGTGAATTCTCAGATCGATCAAGAAACTTTGTCATGCTTTTGTCAAGTCTCACATGAAGTGGGACTAAGCAAGTGAAGTGACTCAAAATTTGACACTTGCCCCCCAAAAATCACTATCCTGAGTAGCCATTTTGGGCGTCGTCCAAATAGATTTGACTAGGATATTACAAAACATTATTAGAGTATGACACCCTCCGATGCTCATTTTTGGGCTATTAAAGGGTAATAGAGTACTCGTCTTGAGCATCCGTTCTCAGATATAATAGTAGATATTGCAACTTGGCTCGAGGAGAGCGCAAAGTAATTACTAGGGCACTCGCAGGGCTACGAAGATTGCCAAGAGAGTAACACTAGACCAACTAACACGTCGAAAGGTGTGAGAGTGCTGCCAGACTATGGGGGCATGACGGGAACTTCAGTGTTTTAAAAGAGGAAGTTTTTGACACCCAAGCCTCACATGGTATATGAGAGAGCTCATAAAAGTTTGACACCCACCTAAAAAAGTCACCATCTTGAGTACTTTTGTTGGATTTGCTCAATATGGATGGGCTGGGTCATGACAATTTACATACTCATTGGCAATAAACGCTCTCTTCTTCTCCGACACTTTATATTGTTTGTGCAACTTTTTGCACCAATAACCTATCTTTCCAATTTTTGACATTAAGTGTTCCAAATTGCATTGTGTATGAGCCAATACTATCTCCTCCTAAAATAATATTTAGGTACTCTAGGTCCAATAGTAACCATAAGAAATAGAACAAGGAGGTAGGAAAACCCCTGCAAAGAATGAGATTGACAAGCATGAATGGTCTTTTAATACCTAGAACTTTTACACCTGGAGGACCTAAAATATTTTCATTCTCGATAATTGATTGCACAAAATTTTCTTTATTGTAGCCAAAAATGTAGCCCCTATGGAGATGGCAATGACATGATCCTCTATTTTGATCTATTGTGGTCAGGGAATTGAACTCAAGCAATTTGATGGGCGACATAGTTCCATCACTTTCAGATCTATCAACAATGATATATTTGTAAGTTTGACCATGGTTGACTTGGTTGTGTCTGCATGTCAGTCATGATTATGCAATCCTAGGGAGTCAACTCGCAATAAAATGTTTAAGGTTGAGCATTAGCAAACATAGACTATTGAAATATTACCCTACTGTGCGGAAACATCTTGCTTTTGGCTATGGAGATGGTCAACTTGATACTAGGTGTTTCAAACTTGCTCTTTTACAGAGATTTGTCCAACAATCAACTTACAGAGCAATCCCAGAAACTCTGGCAGAATTACAAAATCTTAGATTTCTGTAAGTTATGTTTCTAAGTGAAGCAACAAAGGTAAAGTGGACAAATCTCTAATCATGGCTATATTTGCAGAAATTTAAGTGGAAACAACTTGATTGGATCAATTCCTAAAGCTCTTAAGAAAAGGGTTAAGGACAACACTTTAATCATGAGGTGCTCTCTCTCTCTCTCTCTCTCTCTCTCTCTCTCATATATATATATGCAACTTTTACAGAGTGGAAAGGCTACCGGCATTTTTCATTTATTGTGATTAAAAGCAAACAAGAAGGCCAACTCATGATCAGCATTTGGCAAATCAATCTAGACATATTTGGATAGGAATTTAAGATTAGCTCCTTCATTTTTTTGTGGCAGTTTGACAGGAAACCCAAATCTTTGCCATGATGATCCTTGCCCGCAGAAGAAGAGACAAAATACCATCCTTGTTCCTGCTGTTACATCAGTTTCAAGCTTCTTTGTAATTTTCTTTGGTGCTTTGGCAATTATTTGGTTAATTAAACAGAAACGAACAGCACGTAAGTTTTCTTAATTGTCTTGTTCACACAATCACATGACATTTAATGACAATCTTGACTTTGCTTTTCCTTTGGTACAATTCTATCTCTACAACAATGTCTTTTCTTGGATTTGAGAAAACAAAACTCAGCAATTACTATCTCTTCTCAACCATTCTAAGAGTATCATTTTGCATTCTCAATGACATTGCAATCAGGAATAAACGAAAGTTGGCTTTAATCAAAATTTCACAATGCTAGTAATCTGAGTTACATACTGATCACAATAAAATGGAGACTAGAGAGAGACGGATCACCATAGGATGCTCACATCAAAATCACTAAGAGCGTGTCCATTCATTAGCTTAACTTATCAAAATAAAATTTCTGAGTTTTTATTTTTTGAAAGTAACCATGCTATGCATTAAGCTAAGAAAGATTGTCTATTTTTTAGCATATGTGAAGGTAGGTGACAGAGAATTTCTGCCTAGATCTTTTGATTGTTGTCCTCTTCTTCATTAATATAGCTCCTCAAATAGGATGAGACAAACCCTCCATACATCTTTTAATTGTTAAGATGCAATTGGAGTCATTTGCCTCAAATGTCAACTATCCAAAGGGGTAGTCATACTACTCATAGGAATCTTTTTGCTTTAGAATCTAGTGAAAGGACGCTGAGATCAAAGAATCGACCTTTTAAGTATGGAGAGGTTTCAAGAATCACTGGGCACTTTGCACGAGTGATTGGTGAAGGTGGATTTGGAAAGGTATATCTTGGTACACTAGATAATGGCACTGTAGTTGCGGTGAAGATGCTCTCTGAATCATCAAAGCAAGGATACAAGGAATTTCAAGCTGAGGTTAGATAGATGATGGAATTACTCTTTTTAAAATCAGCTTATGCTCAATTACACAAATGTGCATTCAGAAACTTCCTCTTAGATTTTTGTTTGTATCCGCAATTCCGATGCAAACTTGTCATACTACAGGCTCAACTCTTAATGATTGTTCACCATGGAAACTTGGTTTCTCTGTTGGGATATTGCGATGATTCAAAACACATGGCATTAATATACGAATACATGGCCAATGGAAATTTAAGGCAACACTTATCAGGTGCGTGTTTATGTTATGTTATAATGTTTTTTCTACAAAATAATCCTGAATCACTCTATTTCTTGCTCATTTGTGAAGTTAAGATGCAATCAATAGAGGACCATCCGAAGGTCTTGATATGGAGTAAGAGACTACAAATAGCTATGGATGCAGCACAAGGTACATGAATAATATATCCATAGTTACAAGTTTTTTCTCATCATTGCTTTCACATTGTTGACACAATTTTTGCAAGGATATCAGGTTTAGATTACTTGCATAATGGTTGCAAGCCACCTGTCATCCATAAAGACTTGAAGACTACAAATATCTTGTTAAACGAAGACTTCCGAGCAAAAATAGCCGATTTTGGCTTGTCTAGAGCTTTTGCAACAGAAAATGACTCTTATGTGTCAACTTGTCCTGCAGGCACTCCTGGCTACCTTGACCCTGAGTAATGGATAAAACTCAATATTATTAATCTAGTTCAGTTCAGGATCTCTATTTGCATAGAAATATGGACATTGCCTAGGATTTATCTTTGATTTAAAGATTTATTATTTGTTTTGTTTTCCTCATAGGTTTCAAACTTCTGGAAACTTAAACAAGAAGAGTAACGTTTATAGTTTCGGAATCATACTCTTTGAGTTGATCACAGGCCGACCTGCAATAATGAGAAGCGGAGATGGCAGTGCCAACATGCACATACTAGAATGGTTGATTCCTATCGTTGAAAGAGGTGATATACAAAGCATTATGGATCCAAGGTTGCAAGGAGAATTTGACGTCAACTCGGCTTGGAAAGTAGTGGAGATTGCTATGTCTTGTACACGACCACCAGCAATCCAAAGGCCGGACATACATCACCTATTGGCAGAGCTGAGGGAATCTTTGGTGAGCAAATCAAGTGGTTCTTTCAAAATGACCTCCCTGGAGCTCCATTGTAACAATGCCCCTGTGGTGAGGTAGTAGAACTTTTCCAATACAGAGAGGCTAGTTTCTTCTTAAGTAAAAGATTAACTTTTGTCGGCAAATTTCCACTGTGTTTTTTGGATTGCGTCATCCATTGACCTTTTCTTTTATGTGATTGAATCTTCGAATCTCGCTTTTATAACAATGATGTCCTTTCATCCTTTGTTGCTTCTTTCTCAAATAATAATGTCATTTCAAGGCATTCCTAATATTGCGAAATTAGGAATTCCACATTGAGTTTGGGGGCAGGTGATTCAGAGGTTGGGATTATCCATGGATGTGGTGATCCGTTACCAAGCACTCCCAGCACGTTCTTGGGATTTACCTGACAATTTAGTTGAAATCAACACCATTGATTATGTAGCAACAATTAGTAATGGTGAGCGGGTAGACTGAGAAAATTTAAAAATAATGAACTAAAGTACCTGATAAGCTCAAATTATATGTACCATTAATGGTCCTAATGTAGTACTTCTCACAAGCAAGTAGGGATATACTGATAAGCATCTTTTAACAAATTACGGACACCAGACTTGAGCTTGTCTTTTGATAATGTACACATTCATAAAATGTTTATATACAAATATATGGCAATCCCCATCTCATCTATTTCTTAGAATTCAGGATAGGCCTGCTGTCTTGGGGTTCCAATGCAACAACTAGTACCATTAATTGTACTTGGCCAAAGAAGATGGGCACCGCCGTTATAACATTGCCATTGCCTAATTCGTCAAAAAAGGATTCACCAATGTGCCACAAAATATTCCAGTTCGCGGCAATCAATGGCGGGATTTAAAAAAAAAAAAAAAAATGAGGGCACATTCGTAGCGAGCAAACTCGACATATTAGACCGGTAGGTATTTTCGCTAACACAGGTATGTGATGTCCCTCTTGAGTTCGGGGAACTTTGATCAAGCATGAGATGCAACAATAATAGAACCACAAAGTCAAAACATTTGTGATGTAGAAAGTGTGTCTTGAACTCAAGTGCCTCATCGTCAATTCTCTTGTGACTTTGTTGGTCTACCATGACGGAAGCTTTCCTGATCTAGTTGAAAGACAAGGGGAGAGGGAAGTCACTTTTGATGACTATGGATTCATCACTCGTGACAGAATAATTGAGACCGTAAAAGAGAGAAGACAAGGAGAACAGAGTTTGAATAGCGTCATCTAGTTCATGCACATAGAATATTCGCTAAGTTATCTACTTCTGCCGCTAGCTATATAAAGAGAACTAAATCAAAGCTGACATTATTCTAATAATTAGAATAATAACATGAGTGTATAAACTTTCAAATACATTCCAAAGTATGTCATTTCATAATTTCAAAGTGGGTACTAATTTCACCTAATTAATCATATTTTAATTTCTTTCAAAGACTAAGTTAACGATGTCTTGAATAAATGAGAATATCGACAGATGATTTAATTTTGATTCTATTAATGTGGGACTATCGTGTATATAAAGTTTGGAATCAATGTTCATTGTTTTAAAAACATTGACTATCTTATGAAGACATTGATTAATTTTAAAATGTCATTTTAAAATATGTCACATTGCTTGTTTATGGGGAATTCATATGCCCTTTATTTATATATGGTCCCCCTCTATCTAAAAGTTTGGTTTTTTTGGATTGGACATTCTACATGGTATTAAAGGCAAGTTCTACCCCAATTCATTTCCCATATGCAACGTGTTTGTGGAAGTTCATGTGATCTCCCCATGTTATAATACAAATAATGGCACGAAGTAGATGGAATAACAAGGGGGAGCCCAATCTCTAAATCTTTAATTTATACTTGACCTGACCAAAGTTAACTGAATAGTCAAATTGAATGATTTATTATATCCAATGTGAACAACTCCTATTCCTACCACCTCAGATTCTGGGTACTAGTATAATGCTAATTTAATATGGGTTGCATGTAAAATCTTCAATTATGTGTATTGGCAAGAGACCTTTCTCTGTCTTCTGGAAAGGGAAGAGCAACGCTGCTTATCATAAACATAAAACCAAACTTATAGTTCAATTCTAGCAAGTTTGTATGGTTGAGATTGATGAGAGAGGATTGATTTTTTTTTTTTTAAAATTACATTAATCACACCTAATTGATCCTAATAGTCAAGGCCCAATAAAAGATTACCGTAGCAACCTACCCTTTCCATTTGAAGGGGAAAGGACTGTATAGATTTAGGGGTATAGCCTAAATGATGAGCCTAAGGCACTTAATTAGGTGTGGGCTCTCCCAAGTCCCTTAATCCACTCGACATTGGGATATTTGATATTAAATAAAATTGACATCATGAGAATTTCAAATGGAAGAGTCACCACAAGTTTATTATGGTCGGCTAAAAACTAAATGAGGCATGGAAGCATGCATTATGTCCAACACAACTAGAGCACCTATGGTTGATGACTTGATTATATTGATTAATCAACTAGTGCCATTTTGGTATTTAATTTTGTTCAAATACAAGAATGATGTTTGTCAAGCAGTTTGGATTGATTTTTGAGCTTATCCACTAATACGACAAATGATCATACGGGTATGCAATCATTAAAATAACAATCAACAACTAATGAAGAATTAAATAAATTGCAAGAAGAAGAAGAATCTAACACTAAGAAATAAGAAAAAAAATGACATTCTTAATTAAGCTAAAGGTAAACAACAATAATCATATTTAAAGTGTGCAATCCAATGATAAACCAAGTAGAAATGCAAAAACAACGACCTAACCTCTGTTTTTAAGGACATTCAAACCCTATTGCAAAGCTCCAAGAACTTTTTCAATTTGGAGCACATCCTTCTTTCAATTATAGACTTTCACACATTTGAAGAGAATACTTCTTGAAAACTAATTTTAACGCTTTTTCCTAATTTTTAGAATAAAATAGCTTTTTTTGAATTTTTTATATGTAAATACAATAATTTCTTTTACAGGATTTTAAACTTTTCTTTTGTAAAAAAATTCAGAAAATTCTTTTTAATCCAAAAATAGGGACACCGGGCTGGGCCCAGGGGCCTTGTCCCAATATAGGCTGCGCTGGCTCGGGCTAAGGACACAAAAATTGGGCCAGATTCCAGTACATCAGGTCCTTCTCAAATGAAACAAACCCGCTAGCCCAACCCGAAACTACCTAAGCCGAGCGAAGCCCAAGCTTTATAAAACTAAATCAACCCCAACCTCAACGCTCAAGCCCACTTACGCTGAACCCAATTTATTGAAAGACCTAATAGAACCCTAAGTTCCCTAAACCTGCCCAAGCCTACCGTCCACAAACGAGAGCCGCTTCCCTGCCCGCTCCTCACCAGGCCATCACTGTTGTCCATCATCAACCATTCAAGATCTTGCCAAAAATACGGCCACAACGTAGCTGGAGAAAACAGGGCATTAGGAACTCGATAGACAAAATGATAAGGGCTCATTCAGGAACCGTCACAAGGCCTTTGCTTCACCGACACACCTCACCGTTTTAGCCTCTAGCATGCGTGCGGTTCACCAAAAAAGAACAGGAGAATGTGGGCAGAAATTCAGGGTAGCACGAATCATACTAAACGTCGACACACCAGCTCACCAGCCAAGCACTAATATGCAGAACAGAACAGAAGGGCTATCTCGATCTCTCATCAGAAGCATTTCATCGAGCGAGTCTTTGTGTCCGATTGAAAGCGGTGAGGCACACCAATGAACTGACGTTTGTGGTGTCGAGTTCATCCTTACATCGATCAGAGGACATCTCTAGTCGACGAAAATACTTCGAACGAATCCAAGGCACGCTTTCACCGAAACAAACTAAGCCTCGGCCTCATTTTAGATTGACACTAACTGAGGCATTATATCAAACGCTTGGGGAGCATCAAATGAAAGGCAGCCACGGACAAGAAACAAGACTCAAAACCGGATCAAAGCTCAACAGGCATCGGCAGGGAATGCTCAACGTCAACGAAGGACAGCATAAGCGAACCCAAAACGCACGCCCCCGCTCAGTATCTCGTGCAAAAACATGAAAGAACAAGGCAAAAGCAGGGCACAAAATGGGGAAAATAGGGGAAGTCGATGGAGGTCCCTACCCAGCTCGGCAGCGGCGAATGAGGGCGAGCTCGATAGATCGGATTACGCCGGCGCGCCTCCGAGCCAAGATCCTTGGAAAATCGACACAACCTGAAAGAAATCACTCTCTCCCTTTTAAGCTCCCCGGCGAGCATGGCTTCCTGCCTCGCCAGCTGCCACCTGCCGGCTTGCCCTCGACCAGACATCATCGCGCGACGTTCCCTGCGGCGGTCCTGTTCCCCGTCGCGCTGCAGAGGGAAAGAAGAGGGCCGGGCCGGTGGAAAGATCAAAACGGGAAAGAAAAGGGCCGGGCCCGAGTGGGGGAAGGAAAAAGGAAAGGAAGGGCCGGGTCGGAAGAGAAGTGATATTTGGTAGATGAAGATTATGGTGACGAAAAGGTTATGAGCTAAGTTTTCTAAAATCTACGATGAAAATTGAGCTTCGAGAAGCTTGAGAAAAATATAATAAGAGTTTTGTCCAATGAGGTCTAGAAGATCCAATTTTCTTGGTTAATAGGCTATTCTTCGCTTGGTTTATCCCCAAAAAGTATAAGGCTACACATTACTTGGCATACTTCATCGCTGGAAATCATTTCATGTTGAACATACAAAACTAATATTGTTATGGTGTAAATTAAGTGAAATATATCAATGATACCGAGGCAACATATCGCCTGAATAAAGAGAGCTGGCAAGGTGTTCCATGTATCCCAAGCAACTATATATGGAGTAATTTGAATTGTAGTTATGTGAAGACAAGCAACAACTTAGTTGTAACAACTCAGATTGACAAGAGTGAGAAGTGGTCACTAACTAAGTAGCACCGACATTGACACGCAACACGCGACACGACACGTTACGATACGCTGACACGTCGTTTCTCAAAAAACAAATAATTCCGATACGTTGGAATACGTTGTATATTAAATATATATTTTTTATATATGGATAATAAATTATCGGTTTTATGATTATTTCAATCATATTAATTTGAATCAAATTCATAAATAAATAAATAATTAAAAAAGCCTTGAATGAATATACACTAAAAACATTAATCCGCCATATATTAATATCATTCATTCTTTTAATTTGACAAATTTAACTCTATTTCAATAATTCATAAAATTTTGAGAAAAAACAAGTGATCCATATTCTAAACTCGCATATTAGATATATTGGAAGAGGAGAAAAAAAACTTAATAGAAGAATTGTGTGTCATGGGAAGTAAAAGTCAAAAGAGAAAAAAAATACTAATTTTTTTTTTCTTTCTCCATTTATTATTTTTATTATTGTGTTTTGTATATTTTGACTGCTTCTTTATTGAATTTTTAAAATTGATCTCGATATCGGAATCACGTGTCAAAAACTTGTATGTCAGAATTCCAACTCGAGTGTCGAGAAAGTTGACCAAGTGTTAGATTTTCCGACACGTGTTGACCGAGTGTCGAAGATTGTCTGAGAGTGTCGGACACGTGTTGAAGTGTCCGATATGACACGAAGGCTCTTGGAGAGTGTTGGTGCTTCATAGGTCACTAAGGCAAAATGGCTCGAATAAGGTACAACTCTAGCAGGCTTCTAGGATGGAGAAGGGGATAGGAATCCAAATCGCATATTGAGCAAGAAGAGAGCGTGCTTAAGATATATATGTGAAAAATGGAATTACTTCATAGAGGTGCCTTTTAATGTGATGAAAGTTTTGCTTTGGAACTCTAAAGTTAAGCTCTAGTTCATGCTAGAACATTACTAGGATGGGTAACCTCATCGGAAAGTACCTACCTGTACACCAAAAGACAAACCATGAGGTTTGGTATGTGATGGATTAAAGTGAACAATACCTAAGTAAGTTAATTCAAAGAAGTCACATTAGTGATCAAAAACTTCAAAGTGAAGTTATCCAATTTTGAGTTGTCTATAAATTTGGTGGTGGAAGACAGGATGCACTTGATGTAGCAAACACATAGATTAATTTCTCATCTATCTTTTACTAAATAGTAAGTATCTTAAGCATAAAAATTCATATTGCATAAGCATGACTGTGGAGGGCAAAAACCAAAAAAAAATTCATAAACCTATTATGTTGGTACTAATTTAGTCATTAATTTTTTTAATTGATCCAATTTAATTGTAAACCATTTACATTTGTGCTAATTGAGTCTATTCGGCCAATTTTAGTCAGAACTCGCTGATGTGGATGCTAGCCATCCAACGTTACATGATTGGTGTTGACGTAGATAAATTTGACCAATTTTACTATTTTTTTTTCTAAATTTTTTATTATATTACATTTTCTTTTTCTTTTTTAATTGTGGTTGCATGAGGGTCATTGACGACCCTTGTTGGCCATTGGACTAGAACATGTAAGCCATTATCGGTTGCTAGCAAGGGTCATGGCCCTCGCTAAGCCCTTATCGGTTGCTAGCAAGGGTCATGGCCCTTGCCTAGGCAATCGCCAGCCACGAGAGTTGAGTCCTTGATAGAGGTCGCGAGAGTAGCCCTCGTTCAAGCCATGAGGGTTGAGCCCTCGCTAGAAGGAAAATAGATGCAAGTGTCTAGTACGAACTTTGGCATGAAATACGACATGAGGTTGAAGAATGTGAGGAGTTTCCTAAATGGAACGAGAAACTGCACCAAGGCAAGGGCAATAAGAACTTGACTGGGGCCTCCTTTGGAAAGGAAACTGCGATAGCACAACCAAGCCTAAATATTCGACTTGCACGTTGGGGTCAATTTCCGTGCCCAAGTCTGTCCCGTGAACGTTGGTTCTGGAGTTCCTTTCATCTCACTCGACAACGCCATCTACCCAATCGATTTTGGATCACATTTTCTCCTCGAAAAGAAATGTGGGGTAGGTAGCACAATGCACTGCCCCGTGAAGTTGAAATTTTGGGCTCTTCATAATGTTAGACAAATCTAGTCATATCCTGTCTCAATCCCAAAAAATTCAAATTTCACGCGGTCTGACCCATCAATCAATGTATCTCGATGTTTAGATTATGGGATGAAACACATCCTTTTTGTCCTTTTTATCTCTCGAGAGTCAAAATACATGCCACATGTGTCATGAACGAGACCTATTATAAAATTTAGTGAACATTGCCTCATGCATCCATCTGGTACCAAAAGGATGTCTATGATTGAATTTGTACAGGTGGAGCAGCCAATCTCAGGGATACATGGAATTTCACTCGGAGGTTATATGCGAAGATCACATCTCATACTATTATTTGGTCTAGTCTTGTATTGTTATTCACGAGTAAAATTCATCTCAGATGGCCACCACCTTTTGTGTTTACTTGAACTACTTCTTTTGGAGGCTCTGGCCTCTTAGAACATTCTAAGAGGGAAAAATAAGCCTAGACTTTTGTTTTTCCTTTTTGTTTTAGTAACGCATGGGGTGACCGACCTTTCTGAAGCATGGCTATTTCCTCTGTGCAAGATGAAAAAAGTAAAATTTATCAAAAGGCAGCAACCCACATAACGAAAATAAATAAATTTAGTAATTTAGACAGCTTATATAACAAGATAGAGATGTGACTAATATCACCTTTCCACAAAACATCAACTATATATAAATGGACAGGCCTATTAACATTAAATTATTAAGGTGCGGTAAATTTGCCCACAAATCCATGATAAAAGGTCCTTTTTAATGTTTCTAATAGATTTCCTTGGAAATATCATTTTCTCCTAAAAGCAACGTACTAACCTACAAATTCCCTGGTTAGCCATGCTTAACCAAATAAATTTTCTTATTCAAATTACCTTTTCTCAAAAGAATTATATTAAGTAGCACAGATAGCAAAATTAGCCTTTGGAGTATACATATGCAAGCGAAGGTGGTCGGTCTAAACCATGGTGAGCTTTGTTGATATTGATGGCTCGTTCAGAGATGTTGCAAATGATAAAGAGGCAGCAATAAAAGTTCGAAGTAAGACATCGTCCTCCTACAAATTATTCTTCCTTCTTATAATTTACTGTATGATTTTTCATGGTGGATGTCTATAGCTGGGAAAAAAATTAAATTTCACGGTGTATTGTAGCAATCATGCATTTAAACTAATTAGCATTAAACATGATATATTGTGTCAATTTATCAATGGTCAATATTCATCAGTCAAAAGCTGTCTGTTGACACTTATTTTGGTACTTGGACTTTGATTCATTTGTGGACGAAGACCTAGCTGCAAGTCTTGGTCTTCTTGTATTGTAGCCATGACTCGGTCGATATAGACTCGGTCGATATAACTTTTGGGTCTGACCTTTCCAACATGAGATGCTTCATTAAGAGCTCTCTTGCTCCTTGTGGCTGATGTAATTCTGTGATAGAAAATGTCCATCTTGAACACGGTTGGATCGTACAAGTTAAGCAGTGGCCGAACAATCCACGATTACACCAGACACTTGGAGGTTTGAGCCGGTCGTACTGCCATAACTTTATAGTATGTATTGCACTGTCAAAGTGAAGATATTAATGGCCTTCTTGCATATTCTTATAGGAGAATGAAGGGTTGGTGAAACAAAGAGAGAGTGGTTAATTTGTAAAGCTATGTCCTCATATTACCTAAATTGTTGAATTACAAATACAATGAGGAGTCAGTACGATTTAATTCCCATATTTCTGAAACCTAACAATTACATTATATCTTCACAATTCTGAAGAACTCATGTCGTTAAAACTATTTTTGTCGAGCTTTCGAACTAAATTATTTATGTTACAAGGGTAGCTACGTTACCAAATCCATTAACAGCCTTATGAAAGTGGGCTGCAATGATTATGTCTAAGATATAAAGAAATAGAAGGATTCCAATTGTAAAAGAACAAAAAAAGAGGGAGCTGATCGCAGATACATTCGTTTACTAAAGTCTCAGTTGCAATGTCACCCCATTGTTCTCTTAATTTCGCATTTCAGCCTTGACCTTTCGATGGTAACCTATTGTTACATAGGATCGCCTTATCCCTCTTAAACCCGAAATCACTTTTATTGCACAACCATGATTACCTCTATGTTGAATGTGAAAGGGCTAGTAAAGACACTTAGAGGGGGGTGAGTAGGTGTAAATAAAATTTTCTTGCAAGACTTGATAAAATTAAATTGTCTATTGAATATAATTGACTAAGGACGTAATCAGCTTTGGACAATTAAATAAAGCTACGATTAAAAGTAAAGAGTTCAAGGAAAGGGAATTGGAACACAGGGTTTATAGTAGTTCGGCTTAGACCAAGCCTACGTCCACTCTCCCTTGCTGACAGCCCACTGGCTAGATTCTACTATGAATCAAAAGAGATTATACAGCTTGTGATCTTCGACTTTCTTAGCAGAGAGTCTCTACTGGTCTTTTACAAAGTCTCACTATGTATTTCTCTCTTTTGTATACAATTTAAGCTCGATGAATGAAAGAGCAAGAAACTATAGAGATTTAGACTTTGAAATTCTTCTTTCACGCACTACTTCAAACAACTGGAGAGTCCGTCTTAAATACTTCTTCATGCATTCACAACCGTTAGCACTTTTCAAAGGCATTATTCCAATTTACCCGTTGGACATAATCAATTGAGGTGATCTCAAGTCGTTGGATGATTGGTGATGAAAGCCCGTTGTTGACACCTAAATTTTTGGGGTTGATTTTTGCTAAAAAAAATAGAAAATCACATGGCATATAGTTTAGAGAAAATTTTATTTTTGTTATATTCCATTAAGATTTTTTTTACATATACTATCTTGCGCAAAACAGGAATTTTTTGGATAGAATATGTGAAAAATAAAAAAGGGAAGATTGCGCGAGATGGGTATATTTCAGCAATATATTTAGGGGTATCACGCGCGAACAAAAAAGGAAAAAATGTATTCCGCAAAGATACATTTTTTAGACCTATATAATACCTCGCGTGCAATTTGTTTGAGGGAGGCCAGACATTGAATACACGGCCGCACAAAGGGGGCTTTTCTTTTCATCACTTCGTAGGGGTTTTATTTTCTTTGGGGGACTTCTTTTTTATCACTTCGTAAGAGGGAGAACCACACGGTGGGGATACACGACCGTGTATTGGGTTGCATCTCACGTTGCCGGCCTGGGCGCCTTCATCAGAACGTTCTTGATTGGCGCGCGCCTTCACTTTGCAAGAGACAATCCAAAGAGAAAAGGAGGGCATGAAGCATTGAGACGCCATGAGTGAGTGGAGGAATAAAAAATAAGGAATTAAAGAGGAATTGTGAGTGGTGATTTGTCGAGATTAACTCGCGTAATTCTCACATCTCGGACGCCGCTTTTCCGAGACCAACATCAACGAAGCCAATCCTCGCCCACTCCACAGCTTTCCGGTGTTTCATCCAGCGATTCCAGCGGCCGCCGCATCGATTCCAGCATCACTACTGCGAGCCTCGGCAGCTTGCTGCACTTCCACTGAGACAACACGGTCGTTGTTTCCTTGACGTGGTGCTCGCCTCGCTGCAGCGACAACATTGTTGCTCTGTTCCGGTGACACCGACGCTGCTGCACTGAGACCACGCGTCGATCTGATCGTCCAGTTGTTGCCTCGTTGACGCCGTCCCTGCCTTGCTGATCTGTTCCGAACCGAGAAGGCCCTGCACCGTTTACTAGCCCCGACTTGCCATGACCGAGCACCACCGTTCGATCCAATGTCCTTCAATCACGAGCCACCGCCATGATCCCATGAATCGCTTCAGATTCATGCCTCCAATTTGAGTTTTTATTATTATTTATTTTCTCTCGACTACCCACTAACCAGGAATAAAACTTTTAGGGGGAAGGCCACGTTGAGGGGGGCTTCATAGAATACACATACGGCCACATTGAGAGACACGTGAAAAATAGAGAGAGAAGCAAGAAGGAGAGGTCACGGCCAAATCTCGTCGACCCCCTTGCACCCTCTCTTTGCGTGGCCGAGAATCCCCTTGGTGAGACGTGATCCTCGAAGGCACAGCGGCCATCCTCTCCGTTTTTTGCATGCAGGGCCGAGTCATCACCTGTAATCCGTGAACGCTGCCGCGATCATTGGTCATCCCCATCATCATCCAAGCTCGTTGTTCGCTGATTCCGATTTGGAAATCCTTATCCGCACGATATCGAGAGCTAGGTAAGATTCTTGATTAATTCAATTTTCTCACATTTTATTGCCTAATTCATGGGATCGCAACCTTGTTCGAATATTTGTTCATTATTGTCATACCCAAAAAAAATCTTTTTAATCCCCATGAATTAGGAAATCTTCCTAATTTCACAACGTGCATACAATTGACAGTCCGATTTTCACGCCCGAAATCCGACTCGCAATCGCACGAAAAATCGTCAATCCAATCTCACGCCCGAGATTCGATTCGCGATTTATTTAAAAATTGGCCAACCCGATCTCATGCGCGAGATATGGTTCGCCAATTTGTGGATATCGATCCTATCTTATCTGATTTGCCGTCATGTTGGTTGAGTCAATTTTAATTTTGTAAAAGGAAAAATCCAAAAAAAAATATTTGAATTAGGATTGAGTTGGTTTTAGAATATCTCTTGTCATCTTGCATATTTAGAATAGGGATTTTATTTCGAATTTGTTAAAAAGAAAAAAACACACATTCATTTAGGATGTTAGTTTTAAATTTGAATTGCATGTTTAATTATTTGGCAATTATTAATTTCGAAATTAATAATAATAATAAAAACAACAAAAATCATCATGCATATGTCACGTAGAATTAAGACAAACAACATCTTAGGTTAGAGATTGCTAGGTTAAGATAATATCCTGATTTAAATTAGGTTTTAGTCTGACCTAATCCTTAATATAAGTTGGATAAAATCTTAATTTAGCTAGATAATTTTCATATTTTTCTAATTTCGAATTTCACATTAAAAATGCAAAAAATGACATAGGATAAATTAGTTTCAAGTCCCTAGGATAGATTGCATTCTTTTTTAAATAAAATAAAATAAAAAATGTCATTGCATGTCATATAGAATTAGATTTGGTAATTGTTGCTAGGCCTATTTAATTAGAAATCGCGTGTCATTAGAATTAGCTCATTTGGTTATATTGCATTACATAAAGCATGATCCTCATTAATTAAGTAAAAATAAAAAGAAATTGCGTGTTAATTAGAAATCATATCTAGGGTTGTTGATGTGAATTCTGATCTAACAATGCAGATGCTTTCGTTGCTTTGAGGTAAGTTCATGCAATTTATTCATTGCTTTCATTGGATGTTAAGTTGGTGGTTTGCGCTACCGCATGATCATCTTACATGTTAGGGAGATAAATTAAAATCAATTCAAGCTGCC
The DNA here is from genome assembly GCA_014182515.1 of Eucalyptus microcorys. Classification (NCBI taxonomy): domain Eukaryota; kingdom Viridiplantae; phylum Streptophyta; class Magnoliopsida; order Myrtales; family Myrtaceae; genus Eucalyptus; species Eucalyptus microcorys. Next base: position 31,359,220 of record CM024571.1, read on the forward strand.
TGCAAAAATATTTTTCAAAATAAAAGAAATGGTACCGAAAGGGCATTAGAAAAGTCTAGTGTAACCAAGTCTCCGTACCCAAATCTCTGGTTCGTAGAAGTAAAGTAAATCTCCCGTTACTTTACTTGGGTTTCTAATTGACCCACCAAAAATAGATTAGTGGCGACTCCTAATTGAAAATCAATTGCATGTTAAAAACTTGAACCTAAGTCGCGAATTGGTATGGGCTTGGGAGAGCCCGAGTTAAGTCTAGGCTTAACAATCCATTAGCCAAACCTTAGGTGGTTCACACCCGAAAAATTGGTCGCGACACCCGTCAATCCTGTTTGCCCATATAATCAGGATCTTTGGTTTCCATAAGTAGAACTTTCCAAGTTTGCTCGCCTTTCAAAAAAATTTCATATCGGAGTAGATTCCAATAAGAATAATCAATCAAGTAAATGCTATATCCAGCCATAAGGTCTTCCAAAAACCATACGAAACAAATCCTTGAAGATAATCCGTCATCTGGATAAGTCTTCATTCTTCATCTGGAAACTATTAGTTTGGGCAGACTTTAAATCTTGAGTCTGGTAGTCTTCAGATTTTGATGGTAGAGTCTGAAGTTTTTAAGATTTTAACACTTGAGTTTGGGAGTCTTCAGACTAGACTGATGGAAATGTTTTGTCAACTTCAAAATAATAAAGGAGTTTTCTCCAACAGAATGAGCATTTTCGGGGCTTTTTCCATTACTATGAACATAAAACAATGATGTGTAAGGTAATTGACGTATGGCAAGCAAAGTGATCGGTCTAAACCATAATAATGTTCGTTGATATTGATAGTTTGTGCAGTGATCATTGCAACTGGTATTGAGGTAGCAACCATATTTGGAAGCTAGAAATTCTTGCCAACCATGAAAATATCATCGCCGATCAATTGTTTCTGGCCAGGCCAAATGTTGAAAATATGAGCCACAACTCATCCTTCTCATAATTTACCGGATTGATTTTCACGGCGGATGCCTCTAGCAGGAAAAAAAAAAAAAAGAAGAAAATTTCACGACGTGTTGTAATAATGATTTGTCTAAAATATGTCGTTTTCGAACTTACCGACAGTCCATATGTCGTTAATCAAAAGTTGTCTATTGACATTGACTGTGGTCCTTAGACTTGGAGACGAAGACTCAGCTGCAAGTCTTGGTCTTCTTGTATTGTTGCCATGACTCAGTCCACTATGAACAGAAGATGGGGTCGAGTATTTTCTTAGTATTTCCTATAGAAGAAGAGAACAATTTCAAATAATTATCGTCTGAATACAGGTCAACCATGAATATGCCTTCTAAAGTCGATATAATTTCGTTAGGATTTTTGTTGGGTTGGATTCAAATTTATGAAAGTTAGGATCATGTTGTCCAGATTTATCAAACTCTTGAATTACCGTCATTTGTGGCAACTGTTTTTCCTATATGAATATAAAGGGCTTAAAAGAAAATTGAGGATACAAAATACTTAGTAGCAATGAAAAATGCCGGGCCATAGCGGATGACATACTAGTGAACGCTGTTTCCTGAAAAATGCCGATCTCCTCGCGCGCCTCCGAGCCAAGATCCTCAGGAAATCAACACAACCTAAAAAAAAATAAAAAATAAACTCGCACCGAGGCCTATTGTGGGGAAAGGGACACGTCGGCGAGGGTCTGCGGTCGAGATCTAGGCGTGGTGGCTACCAGAGGAGGCCTTCCACTCTCGGCCTCGCTCTCCTCTCGGTCTCTCAATCTCTCTCTCTCTCGAAATCGCTCCATCTCTGAACGAAACACCCCCCCAACCCCTCTCTCCTTTTTAAGCTCCTCGGCGCGCATGTTTTCTTGCCTTGCTAGCTGCTAGCTGTCGGCTTGCCCTTGACCAGACATCATCGTGCAACGTTCCTTGCGACTGTCTTGTTCCCCGTCGTAACAGTGTCCCCGTCGTGCTGCAAAGGGTGTGAGTTGTGAAGGAAAGAAATAGGGATAAACGATTTTAGGTTCTTTATAGGTTCCGCCTAGAACCTGGAACCTACTCTCAAGTAAAGGTTCCTCACTTTTTGGAACCTAGAACCTACCTGTCGGAACCTGGAACTTGGAACTTACCCTATCACAAGTTCCAGGGTTGGTTCCAGGGTCCAACATATTCTTTTTTTTTAGTTAAACAAAACGAAAATGAAAGCAATAATAATAAATAAGCTTGTCATTCATAAAAGAGAATACAAACTAAACAAAACTATCAACAGAAGAAAATGAATTCTTGGCGAGGAATTCAACTAGATAAAGATAGAGGTGAGCGATTCTAAGTTCCGTACAGATTCTATCTGGAACTTAGAACCTACCTATTGAAACAGGTTCCTCATTTTTGGAACCTGAAACCTACTTTGCATACCCTAGAATTGAAACCTATCCTTTTATAGATTCCAAGATCTACCTAGGTCCCACTTATGTTTTTATTTGAAAGACTACAATTCACTAATCATAACTTATATTTGATATACAAAAAATATGAACATTAATAAAATAAAAATCTTAGCTATAAAATGGAAATTAAACTAGTGCTTCCAGATTATACATTGATCATCAAATAACATGGAATATCGGAAGATCGCACTGAGACATGGATCAAGAAAAATATTAAAACTTGTTTTAGGTTCTATGTTACCAGTTCCAGGTTCCTCTAACTAAGATTTTGGAACTTACCTGTTGACATAGGTTCCTCATTTTTTGGAACCTAGAACCTACCTTGCATACCTTGTGTGAAAGCTAGAATGAACACCTAGTGGGGGTAAATAGGTGCGAAAACAAATTTTGCAATGTAAAGACAATAATTTTTCTTTTGAACCGACTATATTCAGCAATAGAATATGAAAAGGAAATTAGATTTTAATAAACAAGTATTGTTACCTTCAAAGTAAAGAGCTTAGGGAAGAGAATAAGAACACAAGGTTTATAGTGATTCGGCTTAATCCAAGCCTACATCCACTCTCCCGCACTAACAGCCCACCGGCTGGATTTCACTAAGAATCAAAAAGATGTTACAGTATAGCTCTTCCTTAATTCCACAGTGTAGAGACTCTGCTATACTTCCTCAATGTCACACAAAAGTATAAAATCTCTTTTGAGTACAAGTTTTCGCTCAACAATTGAATTGACTAAGAATAAGGAGCTTCAGACTTTGGAATTCTTCTATCGCGCACACACTCAAACAACTGGAATATCTTCCTTATATACTCCTTCATGCCATCACACCCGTTGGCACTTACCAAAGGAGTTCTTCCAATCTACCCATTGGACAGAATCAATTAGGGAGATTTCGAGTTATTTAAGGAACATGATGATAGCCTACCAATCATGTTCGCCCATACAATCAGGATCTAGGTTTCCATAAGTAGAACCTTCCAAGTATACTTCGCCAAACAACGGATCCAATCCCTGAATTAATCTTTAATTTGAATAACGGATTCCGTCATGATATTTCCAGCCAAGTGATCTTCTTCAGTCAATAGAATCAAATCCTTAACGAAAAGCTCAGATCTGGACAAGTCTTCTTTGACAGTCTAGATACTGTCAATAAGGATAGACTCTGAATCTTGAGTCTGGCAATCCGGCGGTCTTCAAACTTTGATAACAGAGTCTGCAAGTCTTCAGACTAGACTGATGGAAACGTTTTGTCAGCTTCAAAACACACAAGGAAGTTTTCTCCAACAATCTCCTCCTTTTTGATGGTGACAAAACTTTCCTGCAGATTTGGATAATTTTGACTTGCAAAATAGAACTCAAGCACACATGGATATCTCATAAAGATAATTGACTTAGTAAAGACAACATTGAATTTGCATCCACAGGAAAAGGTTAGTCCTGTAAATAAACAACTATCTTTGTCATGAAATATCAATAGTACTTAGAATAACCAAACAATCCAAATCCAGTCACAACCGCACAACAAAGTCAAACAAAAAGTAAAGTCAAGTCAAATATGCATAAACATCTCCCCCTTTTTGTCAACAACAAAAAGTGGAGACCGGAAAAAGATTGAAAAGAGTATGAGTTAAGGCTGCTTGGGAAGGCGAACAAGCTCAAATTCCCTCATTGAGTGCATTGTCTGTTCAAGCTTGTGGAAACTCTGCTTTAACTCCTGAAATTCTTCACCCTCCACAGAAGACTTAACTTGATTTCTGAGCGAGTCCAGCTGTTCATGAAGAGATGCTGAAGTGGCCTTAACAACATTCTTGAGATCCAGCATCTCAAAACTCATAGCATATTGCTGACTTCACACATCCAAAAGAACTTCCAGTAGTCTTGAAAAGTCTGTTGTTTGAGCAATTGAATCGCTTGGACAGGCAGAATGAAACTCAGGAAAGTTGAGAAAAGATGGAGTCTCAGCGGGAGGTCGATCTTCTGGATAATGAGAGGCATGCACTTCTTCAGGGTTTGCTGCAGATCGACTTACATCACTAGCAAGTAAAGGTAAAGAAGTACCTTTTTGACTATCAGCTCTCCCTGTTTTGATGCCCTCAGGAGAAGTAGGTAAAGCTTCCTCAGCCTCAGAATGATGCACTCCAAGAGACTCTTCTTCTCTTATCTCGGAATGACTCGACGGAGACAGCCAAGGTTGGCTCGATAGAGTCTTGAGTACCCTAATCTCCTTCATTCTCTGCTTCTTATCCTTCTTCTTCCCTTTCTTCTCTAGCTTCTTCCATCTCTTTCTCTGCTTCCTCTTCTTCTTCTTCTTCTTCTTCTTCTTCCTCTTCTTCTCTTCCTTCATCTTCTTCTCCTTCCTCTGTTTCCCTCTGTTCTTCTTCATTCTCTGATTCTTTTCTCTCTCTTTCCTCTTCTGACTCTTCTCTTCTCTCAGGAAAGCTGACAAAGGTCTTCAGATTTTCCAAAGCAAAAATGGTAAGCTCATCCTCATTTTCTTCATCTTTTAGAACAAGAGCTCTTTTCTTCTTTACAGGAGCAATCATGGGCTCCTTGCCTTTCCTTTTAGCCGCAACAGAGTCTTGCTTTGCCTTGAGAGGAGATTTCTCTTTCATTCATTCCAGCACTTTGTTCAGCTCTTTTAAGCGCATTTTTGACACCATTTTGAACCCAATTACCATCGAGTGATGGCTTTCGACTCAATGGTGCGAGATATGAATTTTGAAGTGCCTAAAGAGTCGAGTGATAAGAGCAGAATAAGGGAGCTATCCCTTATCTTTAGTCACAGTGCGGAACATGTGAAACAAAATAGTGTGAGGCAGAGAGAATCTAAAACCAGTATTAATTGCACACATCAATTTAGCTTCTGAACGAAAAAACATCAGTCTTGGATGTTGATTTGGGCGAATGCAATTTATCACGATTTTGTGCAAGAGAACATTCGAAGCACTCATCCTCAAATAAGAAAGCTTTCCTTCAATATCCATGTCTCTTACCAAAGACAGAATAGCATGAGCAATGGACACACTAATCGGTTGAAAACTCGTTCTTTCCACCCCGATTATGTCAACCAAAATGTCTGTGTTCACCAAAATTCCCTATCCTTCACAAAGTGAAGATAAAAACTGTGTGCATCCAAAAATGATAGATTCTAATAAAAATAAGCGAACTCGGAAATCCAGCGGTAGAATCGAATGTAACTTCTCTAATTGCAAAAGTGCAAACTTTTCTCTCGATTGATTTTAATCGAATCCGAAATTAAAATCGACAGTCCTAGGATTCATCACCCCTCTCTTCAAAAAACTTACATAAACCTTTTTATGATCCTTTGATCTAAAAAGATTTGAACCAGCAGTAATGTTTACAGCCACCCCAGACCTAGGTTGAAAATGAGAGTACAACCGTTCATCATCATCTAGAGATTGTGGTTGATTCGCAGTGCTATAGTGTGGGTCACTGGGAATGTTCTGAAATGCTTTCTCAGCCGATCATTTTTCCACAACTCCTAGCCTCTCCAAATCTCTCAAAAACAAGGTTTCATTCCTAAATCCCCTATAGGATTAACTCCTTCTATTACTTATTCGGCTGCTTGATCCGAGGTAGGTTGTCGCTGCTGACTTGGACGCAAGGGAGATTCCTCTTCTTCAATTAAGTCAAAGTGGGTAGGACCCTCAGACATGCGGCATGGTCCCTGGCTTGCAATCCTTGACGACTTTCTTGAAGACATTGCCACTCCAATGAAGAGAATCACAAGCTTGTTTGAAAAGATGAAAACTTTCGAACAAATCGAGAGTAAAAGTGAAAGAGAGTAGGAATAATGTATTCTAGGGTTTCAGAGTAAAAATGAGGAAGACGACACAGAGGTATATAAAGTGAGTGAAGCGGGGTAAACGAAGCATCGTAAAAGGAAAATAAAAAGATGACTTTTTGAATAAAAACTTCCCTTTATGGTTTTAATTGAATTCCTTTTTAAAATCGATAACTGCCTTTTTGAAATAAAGGGTATTTTAAGATAAGTCAATCAACCAATCAGATAAAAGATGATCGTACCGTTTCAAATTTGAAAAATTATAATAACTTACAGACGAGGCTTGAGGTTTTCTGAGTCTTAGCATTGAAAGACTTTTAACTTTGAGTCTTGAGAGTGTCCAGACTTTACTGAGCAAGAGATATGATATTAAGTCTGGTACGAATAGACTCTAACTGATTTTTCTCCAGAGCCTTTGTAAATATATCTGCGAGTTGATTCTTAGAGTCAATGAACCGGATCTTCACATCTCCATTCTGAACGTGATTTCTAATAAAATGATGTCGAATCTCAATGTGCTTTGCTCTTGAGTGGAGAATAGGATTCTTGGAGAGATTTATTGCGCTGGTGTTGTCACATTTTATCTCAGTGCATGAATCTTCAATTCCAAAGTCTCTTAGTTGTTGTTTTATCCACGGAATTTGTGAACAACAACTTCCAAGAGCCATATATTCTACTTCTGCTGTAGATAGAGCTACGGTACTTTGCTTCCTTGAAAACCAAGTTACCGTCTTGTTCCTAAGCAATTGACACTTGCCAGAAGTGCTCTTTCTATCAACTCTGCATCATGCTAGGTCTGCGTCTGAATATCCAAGAAAAGTAAAGTCTCATTCTTTAGGATACCAGAGACCTAAATTTGACGTAGATGCAACATATTTGATGATGCGTTTTGCAGCACTTAAATGAGATTCTTTGGGATTTGATTGAAATCTGGCACAAATACAAACACTAAACAAAATATCAGGTCTAGAGGCAGTGAGATAAAGAAGTGAATTGATAATACTCCTGTAAAGTTTCTGGTCAACTTTCTTTCCTCCTTCATCTTTATCCAGTTTCAAAGAACTAAACATTGGAACTTCAACCTTTTTGCAATTTTCTAAACCGAACTTTTTAACAAGTTCTTTAGCATATTTCTCTTGGTGAATGAATATTCCTTCCTTCAATTGTTTCACTTGTAGTCCGAGAAAGAAGGATAATTCACCCATCATGCTCATTTCAAATTCGTCCTACATAGCCTTAGAAAATTTCTTGCAAAGACTTTCGTTAAAAGAGCCAAAAATTATATCATCAACATAAATTTGAACAAGCAAAAAATTATTACCTTCTCTTCTAATAAACAAGGTTGTATCTACTTTTCCTTTAGTAAAGCCGTTTTGAATTAGGAAATTACTTAACCTGTCGTACCAAGCTCAAGGTGCTTGCTTCAAACCGTACAGCGCCTTTTTCGGTCCCGAATACGAGTCCGGTCTCCTTGGGTCTTCAAAACCGGGAGGTTGTTCAACATAGACTCCCTCTTGGATAAATTCATTTAGGAATGCACTTTTGACGTCCATTTGGAATAACCTGAAATTCTTATAACAACCAAAAGCAAGTAATAGTCTAATTGCTTCTAACCTTGCTACTTTGGGTGCGTAGGTCTCATCATAGTCTATCCATTCTTCTTGCATGTATCCTTTGGCCACGAGTCTTGCTTTGTTTCTTACAACTTTTCCTTTTTTCGTTCATCTTGTTCCTGAAAACCCATTTAGCTCCAATAATGGACTTACCTTTTGGTTTAGGAGTTAATTCCCAGACATCATTGATACTGAATTGCTTGAGTTCTTCTTGCATGGCTTCAATCCAGCTTTCATCGCTTAAAGCTTCTTCGCTCTTGGGTTCTATTTCGAAATAAGAGCCACAAAGACTAGACTCTTCACGCCTTTTGGATCTTGTACGAATTCCCTCATTAATGTCACCAATAATGAGATCTTTAGGATGATTAGACTTATGCTTCCAGTTGCTGGTTGATTTGTTAGACTGTTGATCATTTTCTTCATTTGATTCTTCAACGATCATTTGTTACTTGGTTTTCAAGTCCGAGCTCTACGTAGATTTAGACTTTGTAGAGTCTGGAGCAAGTTCAGGTTTTTCAGGTTGAGTCTGAATCGATTGATTTTGCATAAAGTCTTGAAATTCGACATTCATCGATTCCTCCACTGATTGAGTCTTTTTGTTGTATACTCTGTAAGTTTTGCTTGTGGTTAAATATCTAAGGAAAATACCTTCATCTAATTTTTCTTCAAACTTACCGATTCGATCATTTGCATTTTTTGATATAAAACATTTGCATCCAAACACATGAAAATAAGAAACAATTGACTTTTTTCCTTTGAATAACTCATAGGGAGTTTTCTCCAGAATAGGCCTTAAGAAGACTTTATTAATAATATAGCATGCTGTATAAACTACTTTAGCCCAAAAACAAGAAGAAACGTTACTTTTTATTAGAAGAGTTCTAGCAATTTCTTGCAAATATCTATTTTTCCTTTCTACAACTCCATTCTGCTCTGGAGTATAAGGAGAGGAGAATACATGCTAAAAACCAGATTCATCACAGAATTTAGCAAAATCTTGATTTTCAAACTTACCTCCATGATCTGTCCGTATACTAGAAATAACATACCATTTCTCATTTTGAACTTTCTTAACAAATTTCATAAAATATGAAAAGGTTTCAAACTTACTTGCTAGAAAATATACTCAAGTGAATCGTGAATAATCATCCACAATTACTAAGTAGTATTTCTTACCTCCAATGCTTTGAGTTCTGATTGGTTCAAAGAGATCCATGTGTAATAGCTGCAGTACACGATTAATGGACACTTGATTTATTGGTTTGAATGAATTTCTTACCTGTTTTCCCAATACGCATGGTGTACATAGGTCAGACTTTTGGTATGTCAAATTGGGTAGTCCTCGAACAAGCTTCTTTGTAGAGATCTTGGCTATTTGCTTCATGTTGATGTGTCCAAGCTTTCTGTGCCATAGATTTGCTTCCTCTTGAATTGAGATTAGACATTGGGATTTATCTAGTTTAATATCCAAGAGATAGATATTCTCATGTCTTCGCCCTGTAAAAGTTTGAGAGGAGTTTTTACTGGTTCCTGAACATATTCTTTCTTGAAAGTTGATTTTGAAACCGGTGTCGCACAGCTGACTAATACTCAGCAAGTTGTAGTTGAGTCCTTTTACTAAGGAAACGTTACTGATAGTGAGACTTCCAATCTTTACAGTTCCGTATCCCACAATTTTTCCTTTGCTATTTCCTCCAAAAGAAACTTTTCCACCATTAACTTGCGCAAGCTTTATAAAATAGTTTGAGTTTCCTGTCATATGTCTTGAGCATCCACTATCTAAGTACCATTTCACATTTTTCTTGATAGTGACATGCATTTAAAAAGAAAACTCAAGCTTTCTTTGGTACCCATATTTTCTTGGGTCCAGCAGAGTTAGTTGTATAAGCAATCTTTACCCAATCCTTCTTAACAGGCTTCCAAACCATAGGACATTCTTTCTCAAAATGTTTCGAGCTGTTACACTTAGAACATTTAAGAGCGCTGTGGCTACAGGTTTTACAAAAACTTTTGGAAATGGCTTTTGTAAGAATCTTTTGTAGGTCTTTGTTTAATTCTTTCCTTTACCTTAGGAAAATCAATTAAAGAAATGGTTTCAGCAGTCATTCCCAAACCTGATTTGTTGAAGTAAGGTCTTTGTGCAGAAAGAATTTTCTCCAGTTTCTCAGATCCTATAGAAAACCTTTTAGAAATGCTTGAGATATCATTTTTTAAGAATGCATTTTCTTTTGAAAGATTATCTTCATTTTCTTTTAAAGTAGTAACACTTTTGTCTAAACTTTCGACCTTTTCTTTCCAAACAATTTCTTGTTGCTTTAGTGCAGAATTTTCCCTTTTAAGTTCAGAAATCCTTTTCGAGAGGTTTTGAGACTAAGACACAATTCATCAATATATTTAGAAACTTTAGTAGGAATTTTTAAATTACTTACCTCGATTTCACTGTCTGAGTCTGAGTTTGAGTCTGAGTCTAAGTCTCGATTGTGCCATGAGACAGATATTGGCATAATCATCATCATTTTCCTCACATTTAGTGTCACTCCAAGTTTCTGCTTTAAGTGCTTATCAAAATTTCTCAATTTTTCCTCTCTTTCTCTTCAGTAGGGAACAGTTGGGTCTGATGTGTCCTTTTTTCTTGCATTCAAAGCAAACTACATCCTTGTTGGATTCATCATCCTCAATTGATTTATTTTGTAGCTTTTGAGAACTTTGTTTCCTTAGATTGAATCTTCTCCCCTTTCTGTTCAGTTTTCTGAACCTTCTTATCATGAGAGCAAGCTCTTCATCGTTCATATCGTCTTCAAAATCTGTGACATCAGAATCATCATTAGATTTTAAAGCAATGGATTTCTTACCTTTAGGATCTTCATCTTCATTGATTTGCTCCACTTCATAAGACTGAAGAGTCCCAACCAATTTGTCAACAGAGAGTGGTATGATTCTTTGTGTCTCTCTTATCGAGGTCTTTACGTGATTCCAATCTTTGGATAGTCCACGTAGTAACTTGTAAACCTTCATGGGTCCAGAGATTGGTTGACATTGATACTCAAGACCATTCACAATTTCTGTAAAACGACTAAACACGTCAGTAATAGATTCTCCTAGTTTCATCTTAAATGCTTCATATTGACCGAGCAGAATGTTGATTCTGGTTTCTTTCACTCGATCAGTTCCTTCATAGGTGATATGTAATCTATCCCAGACTTCTTTAGCTGTTTCACAAGAAGATATTCCGTTATATTCAGTAGAAGATAATGCACAATATAAGGAATAAATTGCTTTTGCATCAAGAGCTTGTCTCTTGGTTATCTATTCTTGAGTCATTTCACTAGACTTAACAGCTTCTTTTCCTCTTTCTGAGACTGTTGCAGCTTTAGGAATGATTCCTTTGTCTACCACGTCCCATTCCAGAGGATCCTTTGATCTTAGGAATGCCTTCATCTTGTTTTTCCATATGTTGTATTCCTTTCCATCAAAATAAGGTGGTTTGGTATTGCTTTGCCCTTCAACCAGACTTGGAGCCAACATACTAGCCATGGATCTTTAACTCTGAAGTAAAAACACTTCAACTTAAGTGAGTACACAAGCTCTGATACCAATTGTGAAAGCTAGAATGAGCACTTAGAGGGGGTGAATAGGTGCGAAAACAAATTTTGCAATGTAAAGACAATAATTTTTCTTTTGAACCGACTCTGTTTAGCAATAGAATATGAAAAGGAAATTAGACTTTAATAAACAAGTATTGTTACGATCAAAGTAAAGAACTTAGGAAAGAGAATAAGAACACAAGGTTTATAGTGGTTTAGCTTAATCCAAGCCTACGTCCACTCTCCCACACTGACAGCCCACCGGCTGGATTTCATAATAATCAAACAGATGTTACAGTATAGCTCTTCCTTGATTCGACAGTGTAAAGACTCTGCTACACTTCCTCAAGGTCACACAAAAGTATAAAATCTCTTTTGAGTACAAGTTTTCGCTCAACAATTGAATTAACTAAGAACAACGAGCTTCAGACTTTGGAATTCTTCTATCGCGCACACACTCAAACAACTGGAACATCTTCCTTATATACTCCTTCATGCCATCACACCCATTGGCACTTACCAAAGGAGTTCTTCCAATCTACCCGTTGGACAGAATCAATTAGGGAGATTTCGAGTTATTTAAGGAACATGACGATAGCCCACCAATCCTGTTCGCCCATACAATTAGGATCTATGTTTCCATAAGTGAAACCTTCCAAGTATACTTCGCCAAACAACGGATCCAATATCCCTAAATTAATCTTTAATTTGAATAACGGATTCCGTCATGATATTTCCAGCCAAGTGATCTTCTTCAGTCGATAGAATCAAATCCTTAACGAAAAGCTCGGATCTGGATAAGTCTTCTTCGACGGTCTAGATACTCACAATGAGGATAGACTCGAATCTTGAGTCTCGGCAATCCGGCGGTCTTCGGACTTTGATGACAGAGTCTGCAAGTCTTCGACTAGACTCGATGGAAACGTTTTGTCAGCTTCAAAACACACAAGGAAGTTTTCTCCAACACCTTGGACCCTGGAACCTATAGGTTCCTACCGATCTGGTTCTCAGGTTTCGGGTTCTACCCTGGAACCATGCTCACCCCTAGAAAGAGAGGGGAAAAAGAGGAAAGGGCCGGGTCGGAAGAGAAGTGATATTTGGTAGATAAAGACTATGGTGACGAAAAGGTTATGAGCTAAGTTTTCTAAAATCTACGATTAAAATTGAGCTTTGGGAAGCTTGAGAGGAATATAATAAGAGTTTTCTCCAATGAGGTCTAGAAGATCCAATTTTCTTGGTTAATAGGCTACTCTTCGCTTAGTTTATCCCCAAAAAGTACAAGGCTACACACTACTTGGCATACTTCATTTATGGGAATCATTTCAAGTTGATCATATAAATTGTTTTGTCTATTTTCACAACTTTACAATTCTTGAAAACAAAACTGATATTGTGGTGGTATAAATTAAGTGAAATATATCAATGATACCAAGGCAACATATCGCTTGAATAAAGAGCACCGGCAAGGTGATCCATCTGTCCCAAGCAACTATACATGGAGTGCTCTGAATTGTAGTTATGTGAAGACAAGCAACATCTTAGTTGTGACAACTTGGTTTCACAAGAGTGGGAAGTGGTCATTAGGGCCAAAGGGCTTGGATAAGGTATAAATCTGGTAGCCTTCTAGGATGGAGAAGAAGATAGGAATCCAAATTTCACATTGAATAGGGGGATCATGCTTAAGATATATATGTGAAAAATGAAATTAATCTATAGAGGCGCCTTTTGATATGATGAAAGCTTTGCTTTGAAACTCCAAAGTTAAGCCCTAGTTCAAGCTAGAACATTACCATGATGGATAACCTCATAAGAAAAGTGCCTACATCTACGTCAAATGACCAAACCAAGAGGTTCGGTATGAGATGGGTTAAGGAGGACAATACCTAAGTGAGTTAATTCAAAATCGTCACATTAGTGATCAAGACTTCATAGCGAAGATATCTGATTTTGTGTTGTCTAGAGATTTGGTCGTGGAAGATAGGATGCACTTGATGTAGCGGATACATAGCATCTATGTTTTACTAAATAGTAAGTATCTTAAGCATAAAATTCATATTGCATAAGCATTGACTGTGGAAGGCAAAAAAGCTAAAAATGTCTTAAATCTATTGCATTGGTATTAATTCTATCATAAACCATTTAATTGGACCAATTTAATCATGAATATTTTACATTTGTGCCAATTGAGTCAATTCGACTAATTTTAATTGGAAATTGCTAACATAGATGCCAGCCGTCCTACGTAGCAGACCGACGTTGACATAAACAAATTTTGCAATTTTTAATATTTTTTCTAAATTTTTTAATTATATAACTTTTTTTTATTATGGCTACACGAGGGTCATCAGCGACCCTCGCTAACCATTGGACAAGAACTTGTAAGCCCTTGCCAGTTGTTGGTGAGTGTCGCGTCACAACCCTCGCCTAGGCAATAGTTGGCCGCGAAGGTCGAGTACTTGATAGAGGATGCCCTCACCCAGTTCGTGAGGTCGAGCCATCATTAGATCAAGCGAGAGCAACCTTCCCCTAGGCGAGGGTGGCCTTTGCCCAAGCCTCAATAATGGCCTAACCTGCATGGAAGGGCTTGGTAGCCCTCACCCGTGGCCGGCGATGGCTTGGGCGAGACTGCAACCCTCGCCAACCACAATGAAAAAAAATAAAAAAATCAGAAAAATCATTAAAGATTGTAAAAAATTTTCATGTCAACGTTAGTTGTGCCACGCAAAATGACCATGTTCATATTATCGATTTTAAGCTAAAATTGGACAGATGGACTCAATTGGAACAAGTACAAAATGTTTATGACTAAATTGGTTCAATTAAAAAGTTTAGGACTGAATTGATACAAATACAATATGTTTGTGACTTTTTGCGACACTTTCCCCATTATGGAGCCACTGACATCTATCTTGATCATGACATGAAACACGACATGAGGTCAAAGGAACATGCAAGTGTCTAACACTTAGGTGCGTTTGTTTTGTGGAAAATTAATTAATTTTTTTTTAAATCATCTCTTCTATGTTTAAAATAATTTGTCAATGAAACAAATTTTGTTTATAGACAATTATCACGGGGTGGACGATGCAATTCATTAATTTCAGAAGGAAGATAGATGCAAGTGTCCAGTGAGAACTTTGGCATGAAATACGACATGAGGTCGAAGAATTTGAGGAGTTTCCCGAACGGAACGAGGAACTGCACCAAGGCAAGGGCAATAAGAACTAGATTAGGGCCTCCTTTGGTATGGAAACTATGATAGCACAACAAAGCCTGAATATTCGACTTGCACATTGTGGTCAATTTCTGTGCCCAAGTCTGTCCCGTGAACGTTGGTTCTGAGAGTTCCTTTCATCTCACTCGACCAGCTGCCTGATCGATTTCGGATCACATTTTTCTCCTCGAAAAGAAATGTGGGGCAGGTAGCACAATGCACTGCCCACGTGAAGTTGAATTTTGGGCTCTTCATAATGTTAGACAAATCCAGTCATATCTTATCCTATTCCCAAAAATTCATATTTCACGTGGTTTACCCTATCAATCAATGTATCTCGATCTTTAGATCACAGGACGGAACACATCCTTTTTGTCCTTTTTATCTCTCGAGAGTCAAAACAGATGCCGCATGTGTCATAAACGAGATCTATGATCAAATTTAGTGAACATTGCCTCATGCATCCATTTGGTACGAGAAGGATGTCTATAATTGAATTTGGACAGGTGGCGTAGCCGATCTCAGGGATACAAGGCATTTCATTTCAGGGGTCACATGCGAAGATCACATCTCATACTATTATTTGGTCTAGTCTTGTATTGTCATTCACAAGTAAAATTCATCTCTTATGGCTACCACTTTTGTGTTTTTGTGTTTACTCGAACTAGTTCTTTTGGAGGCTCTATCCAATTAAAATTGTTGATATTTAGAGTTAGAAAATAATGACAGAGTGTTTATGGTGGCCCAATCCCAATTCATAAGATACACATTAATAAGAACATTCTAAGAGGGACAAATAAGCTTAGATTTTTTTTTTCCTGTTTTTTTGGGCAACGCATGGGTGACCGACCTTTCTGAAGCATAGCTATTTCCTCTGTGCAAGCTGAAAAAAGTAATATTATTAAAAGGCAGCAACCCACGTAATGAGAATAAATAAATTTATAATTTAGACAACTTATATAACAAGATAGAGATGTGAATAATATCAACTTTCCACAACACATCAACTATATATAAATGGACAGGCTTATTCACATTCAATTAGTAAGGTGGGGGTAAATTTGCCCACAAGTCCATGATATAAGGTCCTTTTAAATCTTTATAATAGATTTTTTGGAAACATCATTTTCATTTAAAAGCAATGTACTGACTTATTGATTCCTTGGTTAGCCATGCTTAATGTTGGCATGATTGGTGCAAACCCTTCTATTTGAGAAGAAATTATTTAGATTTGTTTGATTTAGGAAGAAATTATGTAGATTTGTTTTGATCTCTGTAATTTTGGGGATTGCCTTATTTTCTCATTGTCTTCATTTCTTGTACTTCATCAATAAAATGACAGTCCCTCTCTCAAAGACGATATAACAAAAAGAAAACTTTGAGAGAGGATTACATGAGGACGTAGGCACATTGGTGAACCTCGTTAAATTGTGTCTTCTTGTTCAATTTCTTCATGGTATCAGAGCAGGTACATACTTGTTTATATGTTTGATCCATTCGTGTCCTTCTTCTTGGTGTATACACGGTTGTTGTTCAAATCATGACTGATTCGAGTTTGGCCAATCCTGAACCTGGCTCCACCACCACCGGTCAGTGACTCGCCAACATATTGCTGAATGAGAAGAACTTTCTTCCATGGTCTCGTGCTAGTACTGTGCCCTTCGGGGGCATATCGAAGCTTGGTCACATCAATGGCCAAATAAAAGCGCCTCCTAAGAGGGATGCGAAATTTGATGAAATGCGAACCAACGTCGGTTTGGTTATGTCTTGGATTTTTAACTCTATGGAATCTCAAGCGTATGAGATTTTTTTCCTATTCCCCTACGGCTCGAATCTTGTGGGAATCGTTGAATAAGATGTGTGGACAAGCTCATAATGCATCTCGAGTATTTGAATTGTAGCAAGAGATTGCTAACTCTAAGGAAGAACCCTCTCAATTCTTCACCAACCATCTTGGAAATATGAAAAGAAGGTGGGATGAACTTCGTCTGTATAGGCTAGCAACCCAAAATGTGTCTGATTACATTCAACGGGAAGAGCAAGATCGTATCTTCCAGTTATTGGCTAGCATTGGGCCTGAGTACAAAGACGTGAGAAGACAAATTTTGATGAGTCCAAAGTTGCCTGCATTTGATGAAGTCTGTGGCTTGATTCAAGGAGAAGAGACGAGGCGTCGAGTGATGAGTGTCTCGCCTAGTCTTGATAAACCAATCTCTGAAAGTTCAAAACTCATAAGACTGTGATGAACAACCAACGTGATGAATCTGTGGTGAAATTGGCAAAGGGAAAAAAAAATAAAAGGCCCGTTTGATTCCATTGTGATTATTTTGATAGAGATGGTCACTCCAAAGATAGGTGTTGGTTACTCTATTCTCATCTTTGTGCCAACAAAGATAATGTTCAAGAGGCAAAACTTGCTGCTCTAAGAAACTCTATAGAGTTTCAATCGAAACTAGAGTTCTTGGCACAACAATTTCAACTATTACTTCAAATGCAAGGGCAAGGGATGATTGGTTCGAGATCTTCGGGTCCTTCATCAGATTCGACCAACATGGTTAAGACATCAGGTAACGCTCTTTTAACCCAATCTAGTACTCAATTCGTCATAGATTCAGGAGCTATCGATCACATGTGCAGCTCGAGAGATTTATTTTTAATGTCTCCTCAAGTGCCTCATATCCACCCATTACTATGGCTAACGGACGCAAGTTCCAATGCAAGGAGCAGGACAGCTTAAGTTGTTCTCACAAAAATATGATGTTTTGGTTATGCCTGATTTGTCTTCTAATTTACTTTTTGTGAGCAAGTGCACTAAAGAATTAAATTGCAATGTTATCTTCTCTCATTCAAAGGTGCCGTTTCAAGATTGCAGTACCAAGACGATGATTGGTGAAGGATAGCTACAAAATGGCCTTTACGTCCTTAAATATCATACAAATGCCTTGGTGGCAAGGAAGAATGCGATGGAGGCTTCAAGACTTTGGCACATACGCATGGGTCATCCTTCTGACCATGTGTTGCAAGCTATTGATAGAACTTTATTTCATAATTGCAATACTTGTGACTCTTGTCATTATGCTAAACAACACAAATTACCTTTTCCTCAAGGCTCTAATTTAGCTTCTGAGGTGTTTGATCTAGTACATTCGGACGTTTGGAGTGCTCCAATTGATTCAAGAGATGGTTTTAAGTATTTTGTTCTTTTATATATATTGATGACAAATCGCAAGCTACTTGGTTATACCTTCTCAAAGCTAAAAGTGATGTAGTCACTGTTTTTCAGGAATTTTGTAGCACGATTCAGAATCGATTCAAAACATGCATAAAGGTTTTATGCACTGATAACAGTACAGAATATTTCAATAAGACCTTCCAATCGTTTTTGAGTAGCTTGGGCATTATTAATCAAACTTCATGTGTAGATACACCTCAGCAGAATGGGGTGGCCAAATGAAAGAATCGACACCTTCTTGAGGTGACTCAAGCATTATTATTTTCTAGAGGCACGCCGAAGACTTATTAGAGCGATGCTATTTTAACTAGTTGTTATCTTATTAATCGACTTCCTAGTCGTGTTCTGGGTTATAAGGCGCCTATGGAAATTCTTTATGGGCATAAACTTAATATCTTGCATTTAAGAGTTTTTGGGTGTGTGTGTTATGTGCACTCTTGGAGCGGTGGTAAGCTTGACCCTTGTGCTAAGAAGTGTGTGTCATCAACAAAAAAGGGATACAAGTGCTGTGATCCAACCACTAGGTGGATGTATATATCGTGTGATGTTACATTTGATGAATCTACTATGTTTTTTCATTTCGGGACTCCAATTCAAGGGGAGTACAATGAGTTGACAGTTGAATTAGTTCCTATTCCTATGGTGAATGAGTTGAACAATGGCCCTGGAAATGAAAGTAACCCATGGAATGACCTCGAAGGAATAGATGAGACTGAAGAAATAATCAGCAATGATTGTCACGCCCCGTTCCTCGAGCGTGTGCCCATCTCTCGCTGGTTGATAAAATTTTGCGACTTCCCTGGATGAGTCGCCAACCCTTTCATTTTATTGCATATGCGAAAGTGAATAAAAAATCCCCTGACAGTAACCATATTGGGATAGAAAAGCAGGAAAACATATTTTTGAACAAAACATGTTTTTAAATACACACCGAGTCAAATACAAAATTTTACAGTCACAAGACTTCAAATGATTGACTCTCAAAAAGAAACTTGTCCTATCTGACCTACACTTTAGATCACCTCGGCTCGGCTCTAGATTCGCCACTCTACGATCTTGAAAAAAAAATTAAGCCCACAATGGAGTGAGATATAAATCTCAGCAAGTTTACGCTTTAAACCCCAATTAGAAGGGTAATACGGCTAAGACATCGTAATCACACAATCATACAATCACAAAGGCTTACCTTGTCTCAGATCCTCCTTGCAAGTTAGCACAGTTCATATCACAATCATGTGTATATAGCCAATTCACACACCAATTTGGAATGTCCAAACCAATCATTACTCACATGAGCAAGAATCACAATTTAATCACTGCTCACATGAGCAAGAATTACCGATACACATCAAAGCAAGAATTATAACTAAATCACTGCTCACACGAGCAAGAACTACTAATACACATCAAAGCAAGAATTATAATTAAATCACTGCTCACATGAGTAAAAACTACCAATACACATCAAAGCAAGAATTACCAACACACGTCAATCCATCAATTCAACTTAACATGCGTTTCAATTAATTAACTATTACTACCCACACGAGCAGTTTCATCTGACACACGCCGAGGAAGAATAATAACTATAGACACACACTGGGAAAGAATAATAACTACCAACACACGTTGGGAAAGAATAATAACTACCGACACACGTCGGGAAAAAATAATAAGTACCGACACATGCTGGGAAAGAATAATAACTACTGACACACGCCGGGATTAGGTAATATCCACCGACACACACCGGGGTTAAGTAATATCCACCGATACACGCCGGGATTAGATAATCTTAACTTTTAACGTCCACCGACACACACTAGGGGACAATTTCTCTTAAATTTCACACAATTATCAAGCATAAACTCTAGGCATATCACAAATGTGCAATTTCTAGCAATCAAAGCCTCAAGAACCATCACAAACTCATAACCGACCACAATTTAGCAAAATAGGCCCACTCACACGTCTCCAAGTTTAAATCCAGAAATCTAATTAAACGAGTTTGGAAAATTCCCAAATTTGAATATGTTGTAATAGACACATAAAAGAACATTTTTCATGAGAAACCTTAACCCATATCCTTCTAGATTCGGCCCAATAAATCGCTCAATCCAATACCAAAAACTGGGTCTATTTCCAAAAAATATGTTTATGGAAATCAATTTGGTTCGAGGTCTAAAACATGTCCGTTTGATCTTAAATTTGAGTATGTTAAACTAGAAGATGTGACAAACAACTTTTGTGAAGAAACCATTTTGAAATTCGAACCTTAAGAGTTGATAAACCCCTATAATCTTAAAAGGTCACCAGTTCCAGAGAAAACTAAGGTTCTCTTTCTTTTAGATCCCTAAAAATCTTGAGAAAAATATATGTTGTAGCTGAGGATGTCTAAAACATTTCTCAAAATGAAATCAACCTCAAATTCGCAACTCATTTCGATCTACAAAAATGGCAAATGGCGAGGGTCCAAAAATCCGAACTACAAAAAGTCCACCGAATTGAACTAATCTATCATCAACGGTGCAAATCTCACTAATTAGCTTAACACTAATCCATTATAAGGTTAATCTAATCATTCTAGCTTATCACTAATCCATACTTATGCTAATCTAAACAACCCTTAAGCATAATTAACCTACTAAGTAAGGCTTAGTGAGCAAACTCACCGGATTTGCACGACGATGAGTTCACCATGACGAGGACGTGAAGGCGAGTGATAAACTAGCCCATGGTGACACCAAGTGAGATCCGGAAGGGCCTAGAAATGCTCCACAAAGCCTCACGGTTTGCTGGTTATTCGACTTCTATTCTAGAACTGCAGAGGTTGAATTGGAGGCTCGGCTTGCTGGAAACGGAGAGACATAGCTAGGTGAGTGGCTCTAGGACTCGGCAACGGTGGACGACAGCTAAACGGCGACCAAGGGAGCTTCTACAATGGCGGGGAGGTGAGCTCGAGTGGAGACGATGGCTGGAGGCCCGCGGGGACGTGCAAACAGCGCGCGACGGTGATGGCGAGCGGATTGTCTCCGACTGGCTTGCAACGGTCAGATGGGTAAGGGGGAGCTTCAGCTGGCATGTTGGCTGATCTCCGCTGGTTTTCCAAGTTCTCTAGACTTCTCAACAATGGAGAAAGCCACACATTAAGGAAGAAGAAGCTTCAGCTGAAGAGGGCCCACCAAATGGCCTCCAAAGTCTTCAACCTTAGCTTTATTCACTCAATGCTTGCCCCCACCATGTTAGCCCTATCCTCAGCCTCTTTTCCCTCACAAAACTTCCCCAACAAGCCTTAGTTAAGTCCTCAAATGTTGCACCCCATCCTTGGCTACGAATTTGTACACATTCCCCTCCAATTCCATCAATTCTCCTTCAATCTAATTCAATTTCTCATCCAATCAATCCCAATTAAAGCCCATAATTTTATCCAATGTGTCCACACTTAAATCCACATTTTTCCTTGCCCATAGATCCCACTTGACAACCAAAGATGCGACAAAAAACGGTCCCTCGAAGTTCTCGGTCCAAAACAGCCTAACTTTGATTTTTCGCAGAAAATCTTGGTTTGCAGAAAAATCTTTGAAGACTAAGTCGACGTTCCTAAAATGACTTGTGACATGACAAAACTTTCAATTTCTGAAATCGGATTCAAATTCACGGTTAATTTCAATCTGGCGCGATTTTAGCGTGACCTAAGCTACCGGGTAGTTTTTAGAAATTTGTAGTGCAATGACTTCGTGGTCAATTTTCTTCGAGCCACAATGAACCCCTTCAACACATTGGCGACTCTTAGTGGTCATGAAAATCTCGAGATTTCAAATACAGACATAGGATACCAAAACGACAGAAAAATCAGTCTAATGCCGATTGACAAGAATTTTGCAATTTAGTAAAATCACCCACGTTTAATCACACATTTCAGTCGAACCGACCTATCTTTGATTTCTAATCGATCTTACTCTGCCGAAATGATCTCTGCAGATAAGCACGGTTGAGTAGCCGATTCTTGGTCGAATCATCAAGTCTACTGCATTAAAATCTTTTAATGACTTCCCCAGATAGTCTAGTTATCTCACGAGTGATCGGCTCTGAGAATAGGATTATAGGCGCGTTGATGAAAGGCTCGATTTATTCATTTGAAAACAGGGCTGAAAATCCAAGTTGTCACAATGATAGCCTTGAATCAATGCCCGCACCAAGGATAGCTTTAGATCGGACTATGACATCCTGAATTTTCGACCCCGTCATGATAATATGAAATTGGCATTTGGTTGACGCGTTTATGGTCCTTTTTCTCTGAGTTAGCCACTCACAAGTTAATTAATCTATCAGGTGAAGCCATTAAAGGATACAAACGCAACAGACTTGAGAATTCAATCAGAAATCGATTACTCGACTGTAATAATCGGTAAGGGTTAATACGACACCGTTACAATCGATTAGTGATCGGATATAGGTCGATTCGACGGAAACATGTAATTAAATTGTGGGTGATTCTACATAATTGCGAAATTCGCGTCGAACGGCACTAACCCAATTTTTCTATCGATTCTATACTCGGTACCTATAATTGAAATCTCGAGATTTTTTATGATAATTAAGAGTCGCCGATGAGTCAAAGATGCACAAACGTGATCGAAAATTATCAACCACGGGTCAAAAGTGCTAAAATCCCTCAAAGCTACCCGGTAGATTGGGTCACGCAAAAATTGTGTCCGGTAAATTTTAACCATGAAATTGAATTCGGTTTCGGGAATCGAACATTCGAGTGTGTCACGATTATTTTTAGGATCTCGTCTCATCTTTTAGGAAATTTCTATCGAGCTCGGAAAATTATGGATAATCAATTTCGGCAAATTAAATAGGAGGAAATTCGGATGGGCAGCTTTGCTTGGTTATTTGGCCACCTAAATGAATTGTTATGTGAAGAGTGGAAGGGAAATTCGTATGGGTTGCTACCATGGGAATATTGGCCACCAAAATGACTTGATTTGGTGAGGAATTGAAGGAAAATAAGAAGAAATTCGTAGGGGCTGTTAAAGAGGGATTTTTGGGTTGCCAAATTGGTTTGTTTTGTGAAGAAATGTGAAGAAAATGCCCATTGGAGGCTGCCTTGACATTGTGGGCTGAGGACTTTTGGGGTTAAGCACTCAAGTGCTTGGATTTTTCCCTTGAAACCTTAGTGGCTGCTGCCTTGACTTCCTTGGCTCTTTGTTCCCCCTTGTTCCCTCTTCCTCTTCCTCTCCCTTTGGTGCGTGCTTGACCTGTCACACCCCGAACCTCGAGCGCACCAACATCCCGCATGGTCATGCAAATGCGACATCCCCAGGTAGTGTCGCCGACCCCATTCATTTATTATTGCGCAAGTGGAACGTATTATAAAACTCCTGACAAAAACTCACGGGATAGGAAAGCAGGAAACCAACTCATTCACAAACAAACATGCTTTCAAAGGTAACCACACTAAGGTTTACACATATACCAAAAATGGGCAGTCTACAAAAGGGATCAGTCCTATGACCACTAGTCGGACTCGTTCTTCGATCCCACTTCTGATTGATCAGCCTCCGGGGGTTCCACCATCTACGGTCCTAAAATTTTGGCCCACAACGAGGTGAGACATTGTCTCAGTAAGTTCAACCCCCTAAACCCCTATTAAAAAGAAAATACGCCCAAGGGTGGCCTAGTCACACCACATAGAGAACTTACCTCGCATCAATTCCTTCCTGCAAGTTAGCACGATTCAAATCACTCAATCATAAATAATAATAGAAACTTAAACCACTGGAACGCCAACAATATCATTTCGAATGACCATAGGAGTCCAGATTATAAGACCAAATCATTATGACATGTTCCATATCATGCCACACGATTCCGTCCCATAGTCCGACCCGTCAATAACACTCAGTATGCGATCTAATTGTTATTCACTGCCACACAAGGGCATAGCCTACTCACAGTTCGGCTATCTACTGACATTAATGCCAGGCATCGCCTCCCCCTTGGAGCGCGACTTCGTCACTATGTCGACAGCATTCTCGAAGGAGCATGGGCCTAGAATCTATTACGACCCGCATTCGTTGTAAGGGGCAAGTCCAGCTAAATAGCCCAAGACGATCTCCTCTTAATTATCACACAACAATTCATATTCGGCCCGGGACACGTTGCATTTCACTCAATGCTTCCACTTAAAATAGTGATCCCGGCTATTTTTCTTCATATTAAAAATATTCCAAAAATTATTCACATGTGTCGGGGCACGTTAATTTCGAACTAGAAAGCCAATATCTCACTTTTTCAAACCCCACTATTTAATATAATCAATAAAGTCCAAATTTTGGTATCAAAACCCGACACTTGGGATTTTTTGAATAAAATCCATATTTTTTTCACAATCAATACTCAATTTGCAATATCCACTCATCAAATTCAAAATTTGAATACACAGCAAATGATCGATCGGCGCAAAATTCTAAGAAAATAAGGTCTCGAAATCATTTTCGAAATTTAATAAATAATTAATTTTATTTCGAAATTAATTAAATAATAATATTTTAATAATTTCGAATGATACAAGATTATTAAATTATTAAACAATTTCGAAATATTTATTTAATCCAAAAGTAATTCATTTATGTCAAATCACCATTATACTAATAAAACCTCAATTTAACCTTAACTAAACATACTTTAAATTAAACCAACCTCTTAATCTAATTCACAATTAAATAAACTAAACTAACCACCTAAGCTTACTTAGCTTAAATTAAGAACACACTAAGCATAATTAACTCGCTAATCAAAGTTTAGTGAGCTAAACTTACCCGATTAACGAACCGAATGAACCAAAATGACGGGGTCGACGAGGGGATCGACTTTTCTAGAGGCGGGCCAAGCATCCGGGTCGGGAAGCCGGCCAAAACGGGCCAAAACCAGGCTGAGATACCCATTTTTTTCAGCTGCTGTCCACTGCTGGTTGAGGCCGAGAAAGGGCAGATCCGGTGGCTAGTTGAGGCAAGCAAGGGTGGCAAGGCCAGGCGGAGCTCTGGCGGACTGAGGTGGGGGCGTGCAGTGGTCGGAGGTGGCTAAATTGAGGCTCGTGCTAGCTGAATAGCACCCTGGAAGCAAGGACGAGCTGGGACGACGGCTGAGGGGAGCGGAGACGCACGGCAGCAACGGCGTGCAAGGCGGTGGACGGCACGCAAGCGGCGACGGCGGTCCGGCTGGACTACGCAGCCAGCTTCGGCATTCTCAGATCTGCTGGTGGGTTTTGAATAACAACTAGAGAAGAAGAAGAAGAACTCGACGCCAGCAGGAAGGAAGGAGGCGGAGGTCTGCGCGGGCAGGATGACGGCGTGCAGCGGCGACGACCGGTGACGGGCGGAGCTGCTGGCTGCTGCTTCAGCTTCTTCGGCTTGCTCTGGTCTTCGAACAACAAGGGCACGAGCAGCAAGAAGAGAGATGGAGAGGAGCTCGACTGAAGATGGAGATGGGGAGAACCGATTTCTCCCTCTCTCTCTCTCTCTCTCTCTCTCTCTCTCTCTTAGGTCACTCAAACACATGGTCCATCATGACCTCACTTGATGATGTCACACTCCACTATCTCCCACAACCTTATTCCAATGGTTGCAATTTCATTTTCCGCCGTCGCATAAAATCTTATACAACAACTTCTTCAATTCCATTCGATTCTCTTCCAATCGAATCAAATTAAAGTCCATAAAATTAATCCAAGGTCACCACACTTTAATTCACATCTTCACTCGTCCATAGAACCAACTTAAGTCCCAAAAGTACAACCAAAGACGGGCCTACTAATTTCTTGAGCCAAATTAGCCATTCTCTGATTTAATCGCTGAAAAATTCTGATTACATGAAAAATCTTCCGAAGATGAGTCAATATTCCTAAAATGATTTGTGACACACCATGACTTCCAATTTCTGAATTCGATCTCAATTTCACGGTTAATTTCATTTTAGTACGATACTAGCGTGTCCTGATCTACCGGGTAGCTTTTAGAAATTTTCATACATTTGACCCGTGGTTGATCAATTCAAGCCACAACGTACATCTCTGACACATTGGTGACTTACGGTTGTCGGGGTAATCTCAAGGTTTCAAATACGGATACAGGGTACCCAATTGACAGAAAAGTCGGTCTAGTACCGATCGGCAAGAATTGTGCGATCTGGTGGAATCACCCACACCTGATCACATGCGTCTGTCGAGTCAACCTATCTCCGATCTCTAATCGATTTTTAATTGTGCCGTAATGACCCTTGCATATTAGCTCGGTTGAAAGGTCGCTTCCTGGTCAAATTCTCGAGTATGATACATTAGAATCTCTTAACGGCTTTACCTGATAAACTAATTTTCACATGAATGGTCGACTCAAGGAAAAGAACTATATGCGTGCCAACAAAATGCCCGTCTCAATTTATTAAAAATAGAATTGGAAAATCGGGATGTCACATAACCCTCCAGTAGAACCACAGCTGCAGCTTCCTCTTCTTCCTCATTCCTTCTTCTTCATCCATTGTTGTTGTTGCCCCAGCCACCATCCCCCACAACCCCTCAATCCCTCACCTCACCGTTTGCTCATTAGCCCCGCTGTCCTCGAGCCTGACTAGCCACCTCAACCCCTCAATCTAGCTCAACTTAGAACCAGTTTTCCAGCTCAAGCCGTGGGCTTGCAAGGCTGTTTTCAACCTCGTCTGGCCCTCCACTGGAGACGCCATAGGCTCAAGTCCTCACTGCCTTCGCGCCGCCATCACCATGAACCTATCACCATCCTAATCCGGTGAGTTAACTCCCTAATCCTTGATTAAGTTGTTAATTGCACTTAGGGAGTTAGATTAATGCTAATTAGCTTAGTTAAATTAGTATTAAGTGAGATTAATCTTAAGATGGATTAGTGTTAATCTAATTTGGTTAGATTAGCCTTAAGATAGATTAATTTTAATCTAATTGATTAGATTAGCACTAATGAGGGTGGTTTAGTCTAATTTAGTGGATTTCCCTCGGATCTAGTTATTGGACCCTTGTTGTTTGCTATTTTTGTGGAGAAAAATATATTACGATTTTGAGGTTGCTTCCTTCTTGAGGAATATTTTATACATCTTCAGCTATGACATATATATTACTCAAGATTTTAAGGATTTAAAAGAATGAGATTTCAGCTTCATTATTTACAAAATAGAATCTCGGATTGTGCTGAAACCAAGTGACCTTTCAGTGTTTAATAGATTTTTATCAACTGTTAGGATTCGATTTTTGAAATGGTTAATTCATATTTGTTCATCACATCTTTTAGTCATAGTCAAATTTCAGATCAAATGAACACGTTTTGGATCTCGAACAAAGCTGGTTTTGGAAAACGTGATTTCTGGAAACGAACACAGTTTTGGTAATGGATTGAGCGATTTACTTCTCTTAATCTAGAAAGATCCGGGCTAAGGTGTCTTCATGAAAAGTGTTCTTTTATGTGTCATTTACAACATATTCAAATTTGAGAATTTTTCGAACTCGTTTGATTAGGTTTCTGGAATTAAACTTAGAGACGTGTGAGTGGTCTCGGTTTCTGCTAGTTAGGGCCGATTGTAGTTTTGTTGTTGTTCTTGGTATCTAGCTTACTAGATAATGTATAATTGGTGATATGGTTGACTTTTGGCATGCTTAGAGCTTGTACTTGATAATAAGTGAAATTGATTGTTTAATTGTGCAATTGGGTGCTTGATTGCTGTTGTGAAGTACTATCGCAAAAATTGAATTTATGGTATTTAATTAGAGAAATACTGGATGTCGGATTTTAAAGCCAAAAATATTTTATGTACTATATAAAATTGCGGGACTTTGAAATGAGAGCATACCGTGTTTAAAAATGTGTCCATGCACAATTATTTTACTGAGATGATTTTTAATACAAAGAAAATTGGCCAAGTCCATTATTTGAAATTAAGGTATATAAGTGCAAAGCACAGTGTTCTTGGGCAAGTATGTGTTAGTGTATGATCACTTAAGTACCTTGATGCATTTACGCGGGGTGGTGAACCTGTCTTGATGCGTTCACGCGAGACAATGCCTAATTAGATTCAGATGCCCTTAACAACGGATGCCAGTCGCAGTAGAGGCTGGGCCAATGCTCCTTTATGGAATGCCGTCCTGATGTGTTTACGCGAGACGTTGCCATGCCCAACGGAGCGAGACGATACCCGGTTATGTCAAATGACTACCGACTGTTGAGTTGGACATGGCCGATGGGTCGTAATAACTAGGACATGTGTGAGTGATTGAGATAGCCGCGCCTGATTATGGGACAAAATTATGTGGCACGGAATGTGACGTGTCATAACGGTTTAGCCTTATAATCAAGACCCATGTGATCATTTGAGAATGAAATGAAGTCTCTTGATTATTGAATACATTTGCTGTGTGTATATGATATATGAGATGTACTAATGTGTAGGGAGGTGCTAAGGCGAGATAAGTCCTATATGGTGCATGCTTAGGCTGCCTTTGAGTGAATTCTTATCCTAATCAGGGTTTAGGGTCTAGACTTGTTGAGATTTTATTTTACCCCGTCGTGGTTAAACATTTTCAGGTCCCTAGTATAGAGAACCTGGTGTGACATCCTGATTTTCAAGTTCTGTTTTCGATTGAATAAGTTAGGCTTTTCATCGACGCGCCTATAGTTCTATTCTCTGAGCTAATCACTCACGAGATAACTAACCTATCCGGTGAAGCCGTTAAGGGATTTTAACGCAATATACTTGAGAATTTGACTAGAAATCGACTCATTGACCGTGCTAATCTGCAAGGGTCAATACAGCACTGTCAAAATCAATCAGAGATCGGAGATAGGTCGGTTTGATTGAGGGATGTGATTAGAGTATGAGTGATTTCACCTAATTGCAAAATTCTTGTCAAACGGTACTAAACCGATTTTTCTGTCATTTCTGTACCCTGTGTCCGCATTTGAAACATTGAGATTTTCACGACAACCGAGAGTCGCCAATGAGTCAAAGATGCACATTGTGGCTCGAAAATAATCAACCACTGGTCAATTGCATCAAAAATTCCTAAAAGCTACCCAATAGGCTAAGTCACGCTAAAATTACGCCAGATTGAAATTAACTGTGAATTTAAACCCGAGTTCTATCATGTCACGATTCATTTTAGGAATGTCGACTCATCTTCCGAAAATTTTTCTGCAAACTGAGATTTTTTGTGGAAATTCAAAGTAGGGCCGTTTTTTACTGGGAAAATCAGATAACCGTTTTTTATCGCGTTTTTGGGATGCAAGTTGATTCAATTGACAAGGAAAAATATGAATTCAAGTGAGGGGATCTTGGTTGAATTTATGGGCATCAAATTAGGTTCAATTGAGAGAGAATTGAAGAGGTATTGAAGTGGATTGGGAGGAAATGGGTCCAAAATTCGTAGGCCATGGGAGACTCAACATTTTGGATCAGTTGGGAAGTGTGTGGGGAAAGATTGAGGGCTGCAAATTGGTTGAGAAAGATAGCCAAGCATGGTAGGGCCAAGAACTTGAGTAGAGAAGAGATATTTTGGCCATTGGGACCCTCCTCTATCTTCAGCTGTCTTCTTCTTCTTCAAGGGCTTACTTTATCCATTGTTGAAGCTTTTTTGAAGCTCAAAGAACTAGAGAAACCAGCCCTAACATCTCTCTCTTTTCCCCTCTTCAGCCCTAAGAAATTGCAGCCCTTTTCTCCCCTGTTTTTCTTCTCTGCTTGTTTCTGCTCCAGCTGACTTTTCTTCAAAAAATTGAGTTAATAGTTGTCTTCCCGTGCGAATTAGCCTTCGTGCCACCCACCATCGCGCTCAAAAGACCCAAACCGTTCAGGAGGACCCAGCCGCTCGCCAAACAGAGCCTCTAGCCGACCCGTCCGCTGGCCAGAAGTTGCCACTCACCAAACAAAGCCTCCGGCCGACTTGTCCGCCGGTCGGAAGTCGCCACTCGCCGAACCGCCTAGAGTGCACTATTTCGCGTTTTCAGCCCGTTTTCTCCCATTTCGACCAAGCTTTCACCCAGCTCAGCTACTAGCCACTCCCCCTCGACCCCTAGGAGCCGCCGGTCATCGGCCAACCCCTCATTGGAGCTCCAATCAAGCCCGTTTAGCTCCGTTTCTCCCCTGACAGTCCAGTTTTCAGTGTTTCAGTGGGAGTTCGAGTTTGTGGCTGCTGTTTTGAGCTTGGGACTACCTTGGATCATCATGGTTGAGGTCCCCAAGCGCAGCCTCCATCGTCGCCGTCGCGTCAGTGTCTTCGGCCCGTTTAACGGGTGAGTTTAGCTCACAATCCTTTGATTAATGCCTAAATTTGCTTAGGAGGTTTATTTATGCTTAATGATTGTTTAGATTAGTTTAAGAATAGTTTAGTGATAATCTAGAATAGTTAGATTAGCCTTAGAATAGATTAGTGTTAATCTAATTAGTGAAATTAGCACCATTGAAGTCGGATTAGTCCAATTCAGTGGACTTTCTGCAGTTCTGATCTCTGAACCCTTGCCATTTGCCATTTTTGTATATCGAAATGGGTTTCGAATTTAAAGTTGATTACTTCTTGAGAAATATTTTAGACATCTTATTCTACAACATATATTTTACTCAAGATTTTTAGAGATTTAAAAGTATAATATTTCAGCTCTGTCATTTACAAACAGAATCTCGAACTGTGCTGGAATTTGTGACCTTTTGGGATTCTAGGGGTTTTTATCAACTCTTAAGGTTCGAATTTCAAAATGGTTTTTTCACAAAAGTTATTTTTCACCTTTTGTGATTTAACATAGTCAAATTTCAGATCAAATTGACAAATTTTGGATCTCGAACAAAACTGATTTCGGAAAACAAACTTTCTAGAAACGGACCCAGTTTTTGTACTTGGATTGAGCGATTTACTGGGCTTAATCTAGAAGGATCTAGGTTAAGGTGTCTGCATAAAAATGTTTTTTTATGTGTCATTTACAACATATTCAAATTTGAAAATTTTATGAACTTAGTTGATTGAATTTCTGAATTTAAACTCGGAGACGCACGAGTGGACCGTTTCTGTCGGTTAGGACCGATAGTAGTTCGTGATTGTTCTTGATGCTTTGCTTGCTTTAATTAGTGTTTTTAATGAATTTTGAATTTAATTTATTAGTTATTAAATTCTGAAAATTTACTGTCACGCGACACTGTTCACAAGTTACTATTCACGAGGTATTGTTCACGAACACTGTTCATGCGCACTGTTCACGTGCACTATTCACCCAAGAATGAAAATTTGTCTAATTTCATGTGTTTTGATCTTATGAGGTGATTTGAGTGTATAAATGCATGGGCATCCACATGAATTGAGTGATCTTCACAAAAAGGGAAATATGCTTTGTCCGAGGGGAAAATGATTTGAAATTATATTTGTAAACATCATGCATTGGTTAAATGCTCAAAGATAAGAAGAGTCTTAATGGTGTGCTTGCATGATTAAGAAGTGGAATTCGTCACCCAACGGAAGTTTGGGGGTGATACTTGACGGGAGTTGGAAGCCGATCGCAGTAGATTCTGGACCGATGTCCCTCTTTGGGATACCGTCTAAACGGAAGTTCTAAACGAAGCCGTGCTCGACGGGGCGGGATGAAGTCCGATATTTATCAGTAGCTCGGCGGAAGTCGAATGATCGCTGACTGGAAAGTTAGTTATGGCCGGTAGATCATTAATAACAAGAGCACGCATGAGTGTTGAGGTGGATGAGTATTAACTGGAAAGTTAGCTATAGCCGGGAGGTCATAAATAAGTAGGACACGCGTGAGGGTTGAGATGGTTGGGCATTATTGTGAGGTAAAATTGAGTGGCACGGTATGGGACGTGTCATAACGATTTTACCTTAAAATCGGGACTTGTGTGATTGATCGATTACTACATGAGTTGAGCATTTTGTTTCTTGAAATCTCTCTTATGATTCAAAATCATGGTGTAACGTGTATCCCCCCTTGTTCCAATTTTATGACACGTACGCATGAATCGATAATGTGCAAGGGTGGCAATGGCCAGGTGAGATCGCTTGTGACACGACTCGTATGTGATTGATGAACTATATCCTCTAATGGCCATGTGCATTTCATATATTGTGTTGAGATTCAACGTGCAGGGTATGGCATACCGGGTAAGGTTGTATGCGAATCGATCTATTGATTGTTCGTTGTTAGTCTTTGCTTTGTTGTGGGGTGGTTCTGGAGAGATACCTCGAGTTGAATTGGTGTTCTAATTGGAGGCTTAAGGGAAGATTCGCTAAGATTTTAATCTCACCGGTTATTGTATAACAATTTTCAGGTCCCTAGTGTGAAGAACCAGGAGCTTGAAATGGAAGGGTTAGGAGTATAGGTGGCTCAGTAGTTCCTTTTGAAATAAACCTTCTGCATAAGAACCTGAGGTATTTATGAAAGTTTGTTTTGTGAAAAAAAGATATCCTGCTTTTCTATCACATATTTGTGTTGTTTGGGGATTTTATTATATGCTTCCGCATGTGCAATTAAAATGAAGTGTCGGCGATGAGTCTTGGGACATCGCTTTCTATTGACCAAGGAAGGGGTTGTTGCGTGCCCGGGGTTCGGGGCATGACACCTGGAGCTCGAGGCGGAAGGGTCCGATGCATAAATGGCCTGGTAGTTTCTTTTTGAAACAAGGCTTATGTGTATAGAC
The DNA here is from genome assembly GCA_014182515.1 of Eucalyptus microcorys. NCBI lineage: Eukaryota > Viridiplantae > Streptophyta > Magnoliopsida > Myrtales > Myrtaceae > Eucalyptus > Eucalyptus microcorys. Next base: position 31,391,795 of record CM024571.1, read on the forward strand.
TGGTAGGACCAACTTGATATGTATATAAAGTTTGGTTTGTCAAAAATGGTTGTCCTGCTTTTACTATCCCATGCTTGATTGTTGTTTGAGAATTATTAGTTCGCTTCCGCATATGCATAAAATGAAAGGGTCGGCGACAGTCTTGGGAATGTCGCAATTTTAGTCGACCACTGAGGGATGTACTCGTGCCCGGGATTCAGGGCGTGACACGGACAGCTGCCGAATTGGTTCCCACTGCTTCCGAACCTATTCCTACAACTCTAGCTCCTATTTGGAGATCTACCTGTGTGTCTAGACCCTCAACACGACTTCGGGATTTCGACAGTTATCACACGGTATAGTATCTCATCCAAAATCACATTGGCTATGAGAAGTTAACTTCTAGTTTTGTTGGTTTTTTATCTGTTCTTGAAGAGACCACATAACCTAATAGTTTTGAGGAAGCTAGCAAGCGGCCTATCTGGGTTGAAACCATGAAAGATGAGCTACAGGCACTTGACAGGAATAATACTTGGGATGTAGTTCGCCTACCTGATGGAAAGCGCATTGTTGGGTGTCGCTGGATTTATAAAGTTAAATATAATAGTGATGGCTCGATAGAGAGGTACAAAGCCAGGTTGGTTGCTAAGGGATACACCTAAACTTATGGTATTGACTATAAGGAAAGTTTTGCTCCTGTTGTAAAAATGAATACTATCAAGGTTCTTATGTCGGTTGCAGTCAATTGCGGGTGGCCTCTATTTCAAATGGACATGAAGAATGCATTCCTTCATGGTGATCTCGAAGAGGAAGTTTACATGGATCTTTCGCCTAGGCACCGCTTATAAAGAGAAGAAGGGATGGTGTGTAGACTTAAGAAGTCTATATATGGACTCAAATAGTCCCCTTGAGCTTGGTATGGAAAACTTAGTACCTCTCTTCTTAAGTTTGGATATAATCAAGGAGTAGCAGATTCATCTATGTTTACCAAGGCTGATGAAAATGGTCTTGTGGTACTACTTATATATGTCGACGATATTGTCATCACTCAGAGTAATTAGTCATGGATTGATGCACTCAAAACTCAGTTGCGCCAGGAGTTCGATATTAAAGATCTTGGATAGCTGAAATATGTCTTCGGTATTGAGGTGGCAAATTCTAGCAAAGGCTTGTTCCTTTCATAGCAAAAATATGTTTTGGATCTATTGAAGGAGACTGGCAAGATAGGTGCAAAACTAGCTAGTGTTTCTATGGACTATAGCAAGAAAATGGTTTCAGATGACTTTCCTTTGCAAGATGAGGGTCAATTTTAGTGTCTTGCCAGCAAACTAATCTACTTAACTATTATTAGACCTGATATTATTTATGCCGTTAGTTTCGTGAGTCAATTCATGCAAAATCCTACACAAGGACATATGTGTTTAGTTGATTATCTACTGAGGTACTTAAAGGCCACACCAGGGAGAGGTTTATTGATGAAGAACAATGGTCATACAAAAATAGTTGGATATACGAATGCAGACTAGGTTGGAAGCCCTCATGACCAAAAGTCCACCTCTAAATTATGTATGTTCGTAGGAGGTAACATTGTCACATGGAAAAGTAAGAAACAATCCGTGGTTGCCCGGTCAAGTGCTGAAGCGGAATATCGAGCAATGGCATCTGCTACTAGTGAAATCGTTTGGCTACAATCGCTACTTCAGGAATTGGGTTGTAGGCCTTCAGATTCACCTACGAAATTAATTTGTGACAACCAAGCTACTACTCACATTGCCTCAAACCCTGTGTTTCATGAAAGGACTAAAAACATTGACATGGACTACCATTTCGTATGGAAAAAGGTTCAAGACAAAACCATTGAGACAACTTATATTCGGAGTGGAGAACAATTGGCGGATTTGTTCACCAAAGCTCTTCCGAAAGGGCTATTTCAAGAGATAGTGAGCAAGCTGAACTCGGATGATATATTCGGTCCAACTTGAGGGGGAGTGTTGGCGTGATTGGTGCTGGCCCTTCTATTTGGGAATAAATTATTTAGATTTTTTTGATTTGGGAAGAAATTATTTAGATTTTTTTTGATCTTTGTAATTTTGGGAATTGCCTTATTTTCTCATTGTCTTCCTTTCCTGTACTTCATCAATAAAATGGCAGTCCCTCTCTCAAAGACGATATGACAAAAAGAAAACTTTGAGAGAGGATTACCTGAGGACGTAGGCACATTACTAAACCTTGTTAAATCGTGTCTTCTTGTTTAATTTCTTCACTTAACCAATTAAACTTTCTTATGCAAAGTACCTTTTTTTGAAAGAATTATAATGAGTAGCATAGATAGCAAAATTAGCCTTGGGAGTTGAAGAAGGTAGCCGGTTTGAACCATGGTAAGCTTCATTGATAATGATGGTTCATTCAGAGATGCTGCAAATGATATAAAGGTAACAACGAAAGTTCGAAGTAAGTTCTTGTCAACCATGAAAACACAATCCTCCTAGAAATTACTCTTCCTTCTCATAATTTACCATATGGTTTTTCATGGCAGATGCTTGTAGAGGTAGCAACTAAAGTTCGAAGTAAGTTCTTGTCAACCATGAAAACACCGTCCTCCTAGAAATTACTCTTCCTTCTCATAATTTACTATATGGTTTTTCATGGCAGATGCTTGTAGAGGGGAAAAAGAAGAAGTCAATTTCACGGTGTCATGTAACAATGATGCATGTAAACTAATTAGCGCAAAACACGATTTATTGTCTCGAATTTATCAATTGTCAATATGTCATCGGTCAAAAGCTGTGTACTGACGTTTATTTTAGTACTTGGACTTTGATACATTTGCGGACGAAGACCTAGCTGCAAGTCTTGGTCTTCTTGTATTGTAGCCACGATCAGGCGGCTTCATTAATATGGCCCCACTGGGGCTTGGCTGTGATAGGCTCCCCTTGCAAGTCAAATGTGGAACACCTCAATCCCACATCTAACATGTGAGATCCCGTGATGTTATTCATATGTAAGATCCACCCAATTACTCACCACCTCATGTGTTGACTGAGGACATTTTTTTTGGGAGTCTCAGTTAACGTAGAACAGGTCGTAAGACATGGTATATGCTAAGAGGGACAAATAAGCCTAGCTTTCTTTTTCTCTTTTTCCCCGGAGCAGTGTGTGGGGTGACCGGACCTTCCGTAAGCCAAGCCTTCTATCTTTGTAGTTTCTCTTTCATACTTCCGTGTCCTCCAAACTTTGTGGCTGAAGACATAAATCGCCGACGTTGTTACTGTATCATCTGCCGATAAGTGAACCGCCGCCATGCTAAATAAGTAGTGTCAGAGATGAACTCCCAATCACGATGATCCAATTCAACTTGTGATTTCCTCATCACATGTTTGATAGCAGCATTCCCAGCAAGCTTAAGAAGATATATATTTCCGTGTTTGATTGTGTGATGACTATCCCTTCATGCTCCCTATTCTACCTTAATCTCTTGCTTGTCGGTCTATGGTAGAGACCTTTCAGGCAAGATATTCCAATCGTCACATAACTTTTGGATCTAAACTTTCTTATGCGAGATGCTTCATTAAGAGCTTTCTTGTTCCTTGTGACTGATGTAATTCTATGATACAAAATGTCGGATCTAGAGCCACGGCTGGCTTGTAAAAATTCAGCAGTGACCAAACAATCCCCAATTACATCACAGACACATGGGGGATCGAGCCGCTTGTACCGCCATAACTTTGGTAGTATGTGTTGCACTGTTAAAGTCGAGAGCTTAATGACCTTCTTGCATAATGCCACTCTAATAGGAGAATGAAGGTGTTCGTGGAACAAAGAGAGAATGGTTAATTCGTAAAGCTAAGTCCTCATATCACCGTATATTGTTGAATTAAAAATACAACCTGGAGTCAGTACGATTTACTACCATATTGCTTGAGCCTGACAATTACACTATATTACACTATATCTTCACGGTTCTAGGGAACTCCTGTCGTTTAAACTGCATTTGTGGAGCTTTCGAACTGAATCATTCCAGTTAAAAGTGTAGCGCTACTTTACCAAGTCCATTAACAGTCTAATAAAAGTTGGCTGGAATGATCATCTTTCCCATGTAAAGAAACAAAAGGATTGCAATTGTAAAAGAACAAAAAGAGGAGCTGATTGCAAATACACTCCTTAACTAAAGTGTTAGTTGCCTAAGTAGCACCGACATCGGTATGCGACATTCAACCCGACACGATATGACACGTTGACATGTTGATTTTCGAAAAATAAAAAATTCCGACATGTTAGGACACGTTGTATATTAAATGTATATTTTTATATATACGTGATAAATTATCATTTTTATAAATTAATTTTTTCGACAAAAAAAAATTAATTTGATTCCAATTCACAAATAAATAAATAATAAAAAAAGCATAGATTGAATTTATATTGACAATTGTGAGTCATGGGAAGTGAGAGTCATAAAAAGAAAAAAAAAAATTAGGTTTTTTCCCGCTTTATTATTTTTATTATTTTTATTTTATTCACATATCTACATTTAGACCCCTTGTTTATTGAAAATTTTTAAAATTGACCCGTGTGTGTCGGAATCGCATGCCAAAATTCTAGACTCACGTGTTGGAGTGTATCAAAAGAGTTGACCATGTGTCAGATTTTTCAACACTTGCTGACCGCGTGTTGGAGCATGTCAAAGTATGTCAGAGTGTCAGGCATGACATGAAGGCTCCCGAAGAGTGTTTGTATTTCCTAATTAGTTGCAATGTCAGCTCCATTGTCCTCTTAATTTCACATTTAAGGACGATCTTTCAACGATAGCCTATTGTCCTTGTGAAATTTGTGGTTTAAGTTGTTAGACAAAGGCGCATTATATCACTCCCTCTTATGTGTAGGCTGAACTTTGGCCCTAGTTTAAGGTATGGAAATATGTGATTGGGGAGGCTAGTAGAAGCCTTGAAGATCGAACTCAAGACCTTCTAGCTTTGATATCACGTGAGATTTTGTTTGACCACTCCAACTATTTTAAAAACTTAAGTTATTAAATGAGAACATGGCTTAATATTTAAATATTCTACCAGTCTCATAGGATTACTTTTATCCCTCTCTAACCTAAAATCACTTTTATTGCATAAATATGCCTCACCTCTATGTTGAATGAGCATTTTCAGGGCTATTTCCAATAATGTGAACATGAACCATTGTATGTGTAAGGTGATGGACGCATGGCAAGTGAAGGTGATCGGTCCAAATCATGATAATGTCCGATGATACCAATAATATGTGTGGTGGGTCGTTGAAATGGTGTAGAGGTAGCAACGAAATTTGAAGCTAGAAATTCTTGCCAATCATGAAAATATCATCGTCGATTAATGGTTTCTGGGCATATCAGATGCTGAAAATATGCGCCAAAACTCATCTTCTAAATTACCGGATTGACTTTCGTGGCGGATGCCTCTAGCCGATAAAAATAAGATAATTTCACGAAGTAACGTAATAATGGTATGCGTCAAAGAAATTAGCGCGTGACGTGATATATCTTTTCGAATTTTCCAATGGTCAATATGTCATCAATCAAAAGCTGTCTTTTGCCTGTGGTCCTTAGACTTGGCCACATACGCCGACGAAGACCCAGCTGCAAGTCTTGGTCTTCTCGTAATGTTGCCGTGACTCAGTCAACTGTGAACTGAAAATGGGGTCGGTGTCCTCTAGAAGAAGAGACTAATTTCCAATAATTATCGTCTGAATACTAGTCAATCCTGTATATGCCTTCCAAAATCGAGATAATCACGTTAGGATTTATGATGACTTGAATTCAAATTTGTGGAAGTTATGATCATGTTGTCCAGATATATCAAACTCTTGAATTACCGTGATTTGTGGAAACTGTTTTTCCTAAATGAATATAGAGGGCATAAAAGGAAACTGAGGATACAAAATACTTAGTAGCAATGGAAAATACTGGGCCATAGCCACTAAGATGTATGGAGAGCTCGTGATATTAATATACTGCGAGGAGGCTTCTATTCCTTGCACTTCTCTCTTCAACCATCTCCACTGCTCTCCATCACAATGGGAAGATCAACTTCAGCTTTTTCGTTTTCTTTGCTTGCTTCTTTAGCTTTGAGATTCGTCCTTGTGGTTCAAGCCCAAGAAAATCCAGGTCTCTCTCTCTCTCTCTCTCTCTCTCTCTCTCTCTCTCTCGCTTGCGTATTGAGCAAAGTTTGTGTTTTATGTGTGATAAGAACATTACAAGATTGAATGCTGGCAAAAAATCGACTAGCTCGATATATCAGATGTCAGACCCGGGATCCGCAGTCTGCACAATAGTTAATAAGTTCAGAAAAGCGTGCATGCATTAAGGACTTTTGGCATGAGTATTTACTAAATCTGTTAATGTTCTGCTATGTCAGCATGCAGTGCTTGGAAGAAGGGAGAGAAAATGGAGGGGCAAGTAAATTTACTGTCTCGCCCCAATTTTCTTCTGCCCTTTATCCCAAACGCAGCATGATAATTTCCTGTCTCGTGGTTTAAGCTTCGTACAATGTTTTTGTCCCCATCCATGACGTCAAGAAATCTTGGCAATTCTATTGTCTATAGCCATCCATTAGTCATGAGCTTTTAATGAAACAAAATGGTGTCTTCTTTATATTCATTCTCATTTGATCTTGCATCATATCGTCTGTACCTTAGCAAACTTGTTTCAATGGTCCAACAAGAAAAACCGTGTATTCATTCCATTGAGGTTTTTTTCTTTCTCAAAATTTACAAGGTTTTATTAGCATCGATTGTGGGGCAACTAATGCATATTTCGAAGAGGAAAACAACATAACATACGAAACGGACGAAGGGTTCATAGATTCCGGAAAGAGCATGCAGATATCCACAAAGCTCATGGATCAAAAAACTCTACAGTTGGCGAAAAATTTAAGGAGTTTTCCCATCGGAACGAGGAACTGTTACACTTTAAAACCGGATCAAGGCAAGAACAACACCTATTTGATAAGGGCATCATTTTGGTATGGGAACTATGATGGGAAGAATCAGACTCCTTCATTCGACCTATACATTGACGTTAATTATTGGGCAAGGGTGAGCTACTCGACTTATATCTATGAAGAAATTATGTATGTGTCCCAAGCAGATGATATCCAAGTGTGTCTTGTGAACACTGGTAATGGAGTGCCCTTCATTTCGGCATTGGAACTCAGAACCCTTTATGATGATATCTATCGATTGGGATCTGGAGCCTTGCGACTCAATTGGCGGCACGATATCGGATTAAGCTTGAAGAATGAAATCAGGTAATCAATTGATTTTGAAATACAAATGTAAGCTGACCATAGTAAATAGAAAGATTAAGTTTCTTTTAGCGATTTTACCATTTTGCAAACTATTGGAGGCACGAGTATCAAGTTCAATCAACAAAATAAGGCCAATTAAATTGTTAACAAGTCAAAAGTGTGAAGAATAACAAAAGGGCCTTTAAATTAGCATAAATTACACGTACACAAGACAAAAATGGAAAAGGCAAAAAGGGCCATGAAAAATCAACAAATTACAAAACAAAAAGCAGTTAAAATAATCAAGAAAAATAATTGAAAAATAATAGATATCAAAAAGTACAAAAAAAAAAATGATTAAAAAAACAAAAAGAGAAACAGAATGGTCATTAGATCCAGGAAAATAACTAGAAAACAATTATTTGAAATATTGAAATATAATCCAAGTCACTTGTAATTTCACATATATATAAATAAATAAAAACACCAAAGTTAATCCATTGAGAGATAAAATTATAATTCAGAACTTTACTAAAACTGCATAAAATTGAAATTTCTGTAATATGAGGAAATTCACTCTTATAGGTAGATTGTCATGTCAACGATTGTAATTATATTCCGTTCTATGTTCTACTAGGCATGCGTGATTCTAATATTTCTTATTTATTCACATACTGATCTAATAAAGTGAGTTAGGGTAATTCATACACGTGTTATGTCTAAATTCAAATGATTTGTTTTTCATAGCATGGGGTTTGCCAGTTACTAGTTTTTGTATTGTTTGGCTTCTTTCAATCAGCGATCACAAGTATAATCTATATCTATAAAATTATATAAAATAAAGAAAGCCTCATAATTTAAAGCGATCGCAATCCTTTTCTTTTCTTCTCCAAAATTATATGTGGTATTTTCTATATATAAACAGATTTTGGACTTGAACAGGTCCTTAAAAAACTTAAGGGAGAAAAAATAGGTGGAGATCTGCTTTTATGTTGGAGACCTCACAATATCACCTCCCATATTCCCTCCTCCTCGAGAAGAAAAACATCGAGGAAGAATTGGGGGATGTTGGGCGTGCGGGTACTAACACATTAAATTAAAGAAAGTAGTCTTATCAGTCCTCCTGGATTACTAGGCGGGCTTCTCCAAAGTTATATATAGTATTATATATATATATATATATATATAGACAGGACTATAAATTAACAATTTTATCTTATCTCTTGCATTTTTCAAATTTCAAATTTAAATCTTCTCTGTCTTATAAAAAACATAGAAATGTTCAAATATTGAAACATTACAATTTCATATTATTTATACGTTAACGCAATATTTTTTCAAGCTTAAACGTCTATATAACTTTTATTATAAAGACGTACAATAAACCGTGGAAAGCGTTAATCATGTCTATTATAATAAAACTCAATGTCTACTTATGAAGATAGAGCTCGATGTCTATATATAGGGAGTGTGTGTGTTTCCGGCATAATTTGAAAAAATAACTATTTCTATTTAAACTATTCTACTTTATTGAAGTATGTTCTTATTCAAGCTTCAAAACATGTCGGTATGCGTTTTTACTAATTTTAGCGGTTTTACCTAGTGTCTATAGGATACTTGTTAACAAATTTTATATATATATCTTTGAAGTTTGGTGGTAATGCTCATTTGACATAAAATACATGATTAATAATATTGCTAAGTTGAAGTTCCCTCTAGGAAATATTCCAACACTAGATAAGGTACGTCCCAATTCCGTTCAAACCTCCTTGACTTGAAAAAGAAAAAAGAACATAACAAACCGAAAGATTCCATATTCAGACCGATAATTTTTTTGTTAAATTACGTAAATTGAACTATATGAAACTGATGTATTGTATATACGGACAACGTGTTCCAAGTCCGTGGCACTTGCATATCCATATGAATTAACATTTGCTAGCCACTCGCTCAATTGCTTAATTGTTTGCTCTCAAACTGTTGTCGAAATGCCGCAAACAGGCACCCTGTCGATGTTTACGATAGGATTTGGCAAGCTCGAAACTATAATTTGTGGTTCATGCTGAACACCACATCCGCCATTGATTTATCTGAGGATAATGATGCATATAAGTACAAGATTCCTGGGGAAGTTCTTCGGACAGCTCAAAGATCAATGAATGCCAGTTCTCCCATGTATTTACAGTGGACACCTTCGATCTCGTTTTCCACAAGGAAATGGATTGTGTACTTTTATTTCGTGGAGATTAAAAGACTGACGGATGGCCTACAGAGGGAGTTCACAATTTCCATAAATGATAATGAATTTAAGACGACAGTGAGCCTTGAATACTTAAAACAAGTGGTTGTAGTTTCCACTGCTGTTACCGGGTCGCTCATCTCCTTCTCAATTGAATCGACAAATAAATCTGGACATCCACCGATCCTCAATGCTGTGGAGTACTATACAATTAGTGATCTTCCAAATGTGCCCACAGTACAAGACGATGGTATGCTTTTAATCTTCTACATATTTTGTTGTCTACATACACTTTCCACAGTTGTGCTACAATTGACATCAGTAATAATTAGACAGATGTTCGATTGCCAATAAGTAAGATTTAGGGAATCCTATGCTAATTATACTAGTCTCCATGGTGGGTCTTATGTTATCCATGAACTCTGAGCAATAGGTAATTCGCTGGAATAAATAGATGTGGCTAATTATTACTCTGCTATCTGCTTAATTCCCTCCGCTGGCTTCTTTTTGCTTGGTAATTGCTGGAATGTCTCTTCAAGCTGATGCGTCGAAATGTTAAGTCCTTTGAAAGCTGAAAGTCAGTATAATTCATATGTGATCGCAACCACATTTTACGTCTCTATCCTTCTCTTTAATTAATAGATCTTTTTGTGATTTTGACCACAGTGAAAGCTATCAATGACATCAAAGCAACATATCATATTGAGAGAGAAAGCTGGCAAGGTGATCCATGCTTACCAAGCCACTACAAATGGGATGGTCTAAATTGTAGCTATGGAAACCCTTCAAGAATTATTTCACTGTGAGTCCACTGGCACTATTTCTTTGATAATTCTGGTTTTCTAGGTGAAACCAGAGAAGAATTGTCATTCTTCATGAAAACCAGAAGTTTTATGCATCAACGTTTAGGATGAATACAGCCTTCCAATGCGAATTCTCAGATGGATCGAGAAACTTTGCGATGCTTCTGTGAAGTTCTTAGACTAGGAGATTTTACAAGATTGTAATTATAATACTCCCAAAGTCTCACATTAAGTGGGAAATAACACACGAAACGACTCAAAATTTGATACTCGCCCCCAAAAGTTACAATCTTAAGTAGCCATTTTGGGCTTTCTCCCCATGGATTTGACTAGGAAATAAAACCAAACATGATCAGAGTATGACCCCGTCGGTACTTATTTTTGGGCTATCACAAGAGGGTAATAGAGTATTCGCTTTTCGGATGTAGTTTTATATATTGCAACTTGGCTTGAAGAGGGCAGAGAGGAATTGCTAAGGCACTTTTTTTTTTCTTTTTGGGGGGGTGGGGGGTGTGCAGACATGGACCAATTCACGCGTCGATGACTCCTAAGTTGACACCCACTCCCACAAATGTCACCATCTTAGTATTTTTTTGGGTGCTTGTTCCAGAAGGATGGGGTGGGTCATGACAAGTTATATACTTATCGATCGAAAGTAAATGCTCCCTTCTTCTCCAATGTATAGTTATCATGCTTGTGCAGCATTTTTCACCAATATCCTACTTTTCCAATTTGTAACATTAAGTGTTTCAAATTGCATTGTGTATGAGCAAGTACTCGGTCCTCCAAAAATAATTTTATGTACTCTAGGGCCAACAGGGAGTTAGTGAGACCCATGCAAGGAATGAGACTGATGATAATGATTGGTCTCTAGTACCTAAATATTTACATCTGGGAGACCTACAATATTTTCATTCCGAAGAATTGATTGCATGAAATTTTATTTATAGCACCAAAAAATGTTGCCTTCATGAAGACGGCAATGACGGATTCTTCTATTTTGATCTATAATGGTCAGGAAATTGAGCTCAAGCAATTTGAGGGGCAACATAGTCTCATCACTTTCACATCTATCAACAATCGAATATCTGTAAGTATTACCGTGGTTAACTTAGTTGTGTCCGCACGTCACTCATGAATTATGATCTCCTTGGGCGTCAACTCATGATGAAATGATTAAGGTTGAGCTTTGGGAGATATAGGCTACTGAAATATTGCTCTACGGTGTGGAAATTCCTGCTTTTGGCTATGGAGTTGGTAAACTTGACATTAGGTGTTCTAAACTTGCTCTTTTCCAGAGATTTGTCCGACAATCAGCTTACAGGAGCAATACCAGAAACTCTGGCAGAATTACAAAATCTTAGATTTCTGTAAGTTGCTGCGTCTAAGTGAAGCAACAAAGGACTTAAAGTGGACAAATTTCTAATCATGGCTGTATTTGCAGAAATTTAAGTGGAAACAATCTGATTGGATCAGTTCCTGATGCTCTTAAGAAAAGGGTTGTGGACAATTCTTTAACCATGAGGTCCTCTCTCTCTCTCTCTATGCAACTTTTACGGAGTGGAAAGGCAATCAACATGTTTTGTTTATTGTGATTAAAAGCAAATAAGAAGCCCAACTCATGATCAGCATTTGTCAAATCAATCTGACATATTTTGATAGGAATTTAAGATCAGCCCCTTCATTGTTTGTCACAGTTTGACGGGAAACCCGAATCTTTGCCTAGCTGATCCTTGCCCGCAGAAGAAGAGACAAAATACCATCCTCATTCCTGTTGTTACATCAGTTTCAGGCTTCTTTGTAGTTCTCTTTGGTGCTTTGACAATTATTTGGTTTATTAAACCGAAACGAACAGCTCGTAAGTTTTCTTACTTGTCCTGTTCACGCAATCGCATGACATTTGACGACAATCTTGACTTTGCTTTTACTTTGGTATAGCTATTTTTGCAACAATATCTTTTCTAAGGATTTGAGAAAACAAAAATCAGCAATTACCATCTCTTCTCACCCACCCTAAGAGTATCATTTTACATTCTCATCGACATTGCAATCAGGAATAAAGGAAAGTTGGCTTTAATCAAATTTCACAATGCTAGCAATCCGAGTTACATACTGACCACAATAAAATGGAGAGAAGATGCGGAGATCACCACAGCATGCTTGCATCAGAATCACAAAGAGAATGTTCATTAGTCAGCTTAACATATCGACAATAAAATTTCTGAGTCTCTATTTTTCAAAACAACCGCTCTATGCATTCAGCTAAGAAAGATTATCTATTTCTTAGCATATTGAAGGCAGGTGACAGAGAATCATTTGCCTTGACTGTCTACTATCCAAAGGGGTAGTTGCACTACTCATAGGTACCTCTTTGCTGCAGAATCTAGTGAAAGGACACTGACATTAAAGAATCGACCTTTTAAGTATAAAGAGGTTTCAAGAATTACTGGGAAATTTGGACAAGTGATTGGTGAAGGTGGATTTGGAAAGGTATATCTTGGTACACTAGATAATGGCAAGGCAGTTGCGGTGAAGATGCTCTCTGAATCATCAAAGCAAGGCTATAAGGAATTTCAAGCCGAGGTTAGATAGGATGATGGAATCACTCCTTTTAAAATCTACTTATGCTCAGTTATGCAAATGTGCATTTAGAAACTTCCCGTTAGACTATTGTCCGTATTCGTTATGACGGTGTAAAATCATGATATTGTAGGCTCAACTATTAATGATTGTTCACCACGGAAACTTGGTTTCCCTATTGGGATATTGCAATGATTTGAGGCACATGGCATTAATATACGAATACATGGCTAATGGAAATTTAAGGCAACATTTATCAGGTGCGTGTTCATGTTTTATTGTATTGTTTCTTCTGCAAATTGATCCTGAAAAGCTCTATTTCTTGCTCATATGTAAAGTTAAGATGCAACCAATAGAGGACCATTCAAAGGTCTTGACTTGGGGCCAGAGACTACAAATAGCTGTGGATGCAGCACAAGGTATAGTAATGATATATCCAAAGTTGTAGGTTTTTTCTGTTAGTGCTTTGGCATTGTTGACATAGTTTTTGTGAGGATATCAGGTTTGGATTATTTGCATAACGGTTGTAAGCCAGCCATCATCCACAGAGACTTGAAGACTACAAATATCTTGTTAAACGAAGACTTCCGAGCCAAAATAGCTGATTTTGGCCTATCAAGAGCTTTTGTGACTGAAAACGACTCCTACGTGTCAACTTGTCCTGCGGGCACTCCCGGCTACCTTGATCCTGAGTAATGGCTAAAACTCAATATTATTGATTTGGTTCAGTTCAGGATCTCTATTTGCATAGAAATTATGACATCACCTAGGATTCATCTTTGATTTAAAGATCCGTTATTTGTTTTGTTTTCTTCCCAGGTTTCAAACTTCTGGAAACATAAACAAGAAGAGTGATGTTTATAGTTTTGGAATCGTACTCTTTGAGTTGATCACGGGCCGACCCACAATAATGAGAAGCCGAGATGGTAGTGCTAGCATGCACATACTTGAATGGTTGATTCCAATCGTTGAAAGTGGCGATATGCAGAGCATTATGGATCCAAGGTTGCAAGGAGAATTCGACGTCAACTCGGCTTGGAGAGTAGTGGAGATTGCTATGTCTTGTACACGACCAACAGCAATTCAAAGGCCGGACATAAATCACGTATTGGCAGAGTTGAAGGAGTCTTCGGTGAGCACTTCAAGTGGTTCTTTTAAAATGACCTCCCTAAAGCTCCATTCTGACAATGCCCCTGTGGCAAGGTAGCGGAACTTTTCCAATCCAAAAAGACTATTTTCTTCTTAGGTAAAAGATTAACTTTTGTCGGCAAATTTGTACTATGTTTTTTGGATTGCGTCCACTATTTCTCTTTTCTATTATGTGATTGAATCTTCGAATCTCACTTTATAACAATGATATCCTTTCATCCTTTGTCACTTCTTTCTCCATTAATAATGTCAATCGCATTCCTAATACCGTGAAATTAGGAATTCCACGTTGGGTTTTAGGGGAGATGATTCAGAGGTTGAGGTTATCCATGGATGGGGTAATTGGTTTTAGCAGGCCCTCTTAGCATTTTCTTGGGATTCAGTTGACGTTTTAGTTGGAATCAACACCATTGATTAAGTAGCAACAATTACGTAATGTTGAGCGGGTAGACTGAGAAAATCTAAAAATGAGGGACTAATGGGCTTTATAAGCTCAAATTATATGTAGCATTGGTGGTCCTAATGTAGGTACTTCTCACAAGCAAGCAGGGATATAGCCATAAGCATCTTTTAATGAATTATGGACACTAGACTTAAGCTTGTCTTTTGACAATGCACATTCGTAAAATGTTTATATACAGATAAAAGGCGATCCCATCTCATCTAATTCTTAGAATATTTAGGATAGGTCTGTTATCTTGGGGTTGTAATGCAACAACCAATACTATTGACTAGACAAGAGCTACTTGGTCAAAGAAGATGTGCACCACCGGTATAACGTTGCCATCGCCTGATTCGTCAAAACAGGATTTACCAACGTGCCACAAAATAGTACTATCTGTGGTAATCAACGGTAGGATTAAAAAAAAAATGAGGGCTCATCCTTAGCAACCAAACTTGAAAAATGAACCTGTTAATGATCTTAGACCGGCAGGAATTTTTGCCGATATAAGTATGTGACGTCCCTCATGAGTTCGGGGAACTTTGATCAAGCACGAGATGCAACAACAAAACCACAAAGTCAAAACACTTGTGATGTAGAAAGTGTGTCTTGAACTCGAGTGCCTCATCGTTAATTCTCTTGTGCCTTTGTGGGTTTGCCATGAGAATCGACAGAAGCTTTCCTGATCTAGTTGAAAGACATGGGGACAATGAAGTCACTTTTGATGACTATGGATTCATCACTTGTGACATATTAATAGACCTTAAAGAAGAGAGAAGACAAGGAGATCAGAGTCTAAATAGCGTCGTCTATTTCATACAAATAGAATGTTCAGAGTCTAAATAGCGTCGTCTATTTCATACAAATAGAATGTTCACCAAGTTATCGACTCTTGCCGCCAGCTATATAAAGAGAACCTAAATCAAAGCTGACATTATTATGATAATTAGAATAATAACATGAGTGTACAAATTTTCAAATACATTCCAAAGTACGTCATTTCACAATTTCAAAGTGAGTACTAATTTCACCAAATTAATCAAATTTAATTTCGCTCAAAGACCTAAGCTAACAATATCTCGAATAAATGAGTATATATCGACAGATGATTCAATTTGATTCTACTTATACATTGTGAATAGAAAGTTTGAAATCAATGCTGATTGTTTTGAAAACATTGACTGGTGTACGAAGACTGATCAATATTAAAATGTCATGTTAAAATATCTCACATCGCTTGTTTATGGAAGATTTATATGCTCTTTATGTACATATGGTCCCCCTCTATCTAAAAGTTTGATTTTTGGATTGGACATTTTAACACGATTTAAAGTTGGTTTCTACCAAAATTCAATCCCCATATGCGGCCTGTTTGTCAATTTTCATGTGATCTCCCTTCATGTTATAATATAAATAACGGCACGAAGCAAGTGGAATAACAAGAGAGAGCCCAAATTCTAAATCTATAATTTATACATGACCAGACCAAAGTTAACTGAATAGTCAAATTGAATGAATTATCATATCCAACGTGAACTTCTCCTGTTCCTACCACCTCAGATCCTGGGCACCGGTATGATGCTAATTTAATATGGGTTGCATGCAATATCTTCAAATATGTATATTGGCAAGAGACCTTTTTCTGTCTTCTGGAAGGGGTAGAGCAACGCTGGTTATGATAAACATGAAACCAAACTTCTACTTCAGTCCTAGCGAGTTAGTATAGTCGAGATTGATGAGAGAGGATTAATTTTTTTGTTAAATTACATTAATCACACCCAATTGAACCTAACAGTCAAGGCCCAATAAGAGAATACTATCGCAACCTACCATTTCCATCCGAAGGGAAAATGACAGTATAGATTTAGGAATATTGCCTAAATAATGAGCTTAAGGCACATGATTATGTGTGGGCTCTCCCAAGCCCTTACTCCACGCGATGTTGGGATTTTCAATGTTAAATAAAATTGACACTATGATAATTTCAAATAGGAAGCCGTCATTAGTCTATTGGAGTCGACTAAAAATCAAGTAAAGCATAAGAGAATACCTTACTTCCTACGTAACCAAAGTATCTAAGGTTGATAACTTGATTACACTAATGAATCAACTTGTGTTCTTTTGTTTATATAGGCATTTTGGATTGATTTTGAGCTTATCCACTAACATGTGAGGTGACTATGTCGGTGCGCAATCATTAAAATAATAATCAACAACTAAGAGAGCATTAAATAAATTGCGAGGAGAAGCAAGAATCTAACAATAAGAAAAAAGAAAAATAACATTCTTAATTAAGCTAAAGATAAACAACAATAAACATATTTAAAGTGTGCAATCCAATGAAAAATGAAGTAGAAATGTGAAAACAGCTACTTAGCCTTTATTTTTAAGGACATTCAAACTCTAGTATAAAGCCCTAAGAGCTTTTTCAAATTTGAGTACATCTTTCTTTGATCATGGATTTTCACAAATTTTAAAAGAACACTACTCGAAAACTAATTTTAAAGCTTTTTTCCTAATTTTTAGAAGAAATCAGAATTTTTCGGCATCTTTTAAAATAAAATAAATAAATTTTTTTACGGGATTTTTAGACTTTTCTCTTCTTTAAATTTTCAGAATATTCCTTTTAAAAATGGAAAATTTTAATGCGAAAATAGGGACACCGGGCTGGGCCCAGGGGCCCTGTCCGAATATAGGCTGACACGAAAATTGGGCCAGTACATCAGGCCTTCCTCAAATGAAACAAACCCACTAAAGAATAGCCCAATCCAAAACTATCTAAGCTAAGCCGAGCCCGAGCTTTATAAAACTAAACCAACCCCAGCCTCAACGCTCAATCCCGCACCTTCGGTGAACAAGAGCCGCTTCTACGCTCACTCGTCACCAGGCCGTTACTGTTGTCCATCATCAACCATTCAAGATCTTGCAAAAATATGGTCACAACGTAGCTAGAGCAAACAGGGCATTAGGAACTCAATACACAAACCGATGAGCGCTAATTCAGGAACCGTCACAAAGCCTTTGCTTCACCGACACACCTCACCGTTTTAGCCTCTAGCATGCAAGTGTCACGGGCCGAAAGATGGACGACCCGAGAGGTTCCCCAGGGTCGACCCCAACTCGCCCGTGGACCTCCTGCTCTCACTCGGATTCCCACCGAGCCTTCTCCCCGAATCTTCCAAGGGCGGGCGAAACCGTCATTGAGTCACATTCTAGATTTATGTTCCGTTATTTATGTCGGTAGACGGTAGTTGACATTATGTCGGTAGTTGAGGCGGTGCGATCTTGCCCGTCGGATGAAAAGTAGATCAACGGATGTAATCCGAGGCCCTCAACTATAAAAGGGGTGTCCTCCTTCAGTTGTAATCATCCAATCCATTTCAGTTATATCGAAGCTTCCCTTTCCTTTGAGAGCTCCTCTCTCTAACTTTCTCTCTCAACGATCCGGGTAAGCGAGCGGGTAAGCGTTCGATCGAGCAGGGCTTGGCTTGGGTGATCTAAAGTTGCCCGAGTCACCACGCGGTCACGATCCCAATCGATCGGCCCGTGACAAGTGGTATCAGAGCTAAAGAGAGATCCGTTCGAGAGATCAAGGAGCGCCAACTGTTCGAAGGAATGTCTAGCCAAGAAGCTGTCATGGATGGAGAGGCCGCGCAAGTCAAGGAGACTCGTGGCCGAGCAAAGAAAAAGAGACGCCTCGATGGACGTCGTAGCTGCGTTCGATGAGAAGATCGGGAAGGTTCGGAGCGCCGTGCTCGAACTCATGGAAGGTCTTGACGATGTGCGAGACCGAATCATGGAGGTTGAGAGTTCACTCCGTGAAGACTTCACGACCTGCCTCAACGAAGCCACCGCGCCATTACACGACAAGGACGAAGCCCTTGAAACATCAATCGATGTGTTGAAGGAGCGTGTCCAAGTGGTCGAAGAAGAAGCTCCGCGTAGGGACGAGGTCGAAGCCATGAAGGCTGAGATCCAAGAGCTCAAGACCGAGCTCGCCCTGTGCAAGCTGAGCATCACCAATGGTGCTGTGCCTACCCAAGCGGTGCCCAAACTTGAGGTGCCAAAGCCAAAGGAGTTCAAAGGCGAACGATCCGCCAAGGAGGTGGACAACTTCGTCTGGAGCATGGAGCAATACTTTGGCGCTGTCAACATACACGACGAGTCGACCAAGGTACGAACCGCTTCCATGTTCCTGTCTGATACGGCAATGCTTTGGTGGCGCAATAGGTGTGATGAGGTTAAACGCGGCGCCGATCCCGTGTGCACATGGGACGACTTCGTGAGTGAGTTCCGGGACTACTTTTTCCCCGAGTTCGCTCAACAGGAAGCCCGTAGCAAGCTCCATCGCCTCGAGCAAAGAGGTGCGATCCGAGAGTACGTGAAGGAGTTCACGGAACTCAAACTCCAGATTCGCAATCTGAGCGAAGAGGAGGCTCTCGGAGCATTCATGGATGGACTCAAGCCATGGGCACAGCTCGAGTTGAAGCGGCGGGACGTGAGTAGTCTTGCGCGAGCGCTAAGCGTGGCCGAGTCGCTCGTCGACCTCACCAAGACCGAACCAAGGAGTCGATCAAGGGATTGGAGGTCGGATCGACCTTGCGAGGATGAAGCACGAAGCACTCCCCGAGGCGCGCATGATCAAGGCGGCCGAGCCAAAACATGGGGAGAAGGAACTTCCAAGCCATCCTTCCAAAGGGGTCGACCACCGACGGACTACACAAGTAGGTTCGATCAACCTTCGCCTTCTCCTTGCTTCATTTGCCAAGGTCCGCACTGGACCCAAAAGTGCCCGAAGAAGGGTCAAATCAACGCCCTCCTTGCCATCGAGGAAGAAAAGGAGGAGTCCAAAGAAGACAAGCGACAGATCCGGATTGGAGCTGTGAGGATGATCAACTCGGTCCAAGCCCGATCACCGACCAAAGAAGAAGGAATCGCACCGAACACGTACATGTTCTTCGTGGAGGTCGAAGTGTGCAGCCGAACGCTTTATGCTTTGGTCGACACCGGCGCATCCAATATGTTCATGTCAACCGAGGTTGCAAAGGCCTTGGGACTTCACGTGGAGCCATCTGGGAAGTCGTACAAACCCATCAATTCGGGCGACTTTCATGGCGTGGGAGCAACTCCCGACGTGGACGTCAAGATCGGCGGATGGAGGGGCAAGATGGCATTCGAGGTAATCCCTCTTGACGATTACGATCTCATTCTTGGCATGCAATTCTTCGAGAGTGTGGGAGCCATGATCGACATGAGGACCAAGTGTATGATGATCCTCGATCAAAAATGCCCGTCGATGATCCCCATGATCAAAGGGGTGGTCGACACCAAGACCATCGCGTCGATCCGACGCCTCGACAAGAGCTTAAAGACCGTCATGCGCATCAACAAGCTATCCGAGGTGAAGCCGAAGGTCAAGTTGGATCCTACTCCAACAAATGCCATGCCCATCCAAGCGCTCTTCCCCGAGGTTGAGTGCGCACCGCGTGCTCCATCCAAGTCGAAGATTGAGCCGCGTGCCAAGTCTGACTTTATCATAGAAGGTTGCGGCCCTTCATTCATGAGCGTGCGAGCGAAGCAGAACAAGAACAAGAGCGCTCGTGCCAAAGCCTGCAAGGCTGCCCGTCAAGCTGAGAGCGACGAGGACGTCGCTCGATTGAGTGGGGGAGAATGTCACGGGCCGAAAGATGGACGACCCGAGAGGTTCCCCAGGGTCGACCCCAACTCGCCCGTGGACCTCCTGCTCTCACTCGGATTCCCACCGAGCCTTCTCCCCGAATCTTCCAAGGGCGGGCGAAACCGTCATTGAGTCACATTCTAGATTTATGTTCCGTTATTTATGTCGGTAGACGGTAGTTGACATTATGTCGGTAGTTGAGGCGGTGCGATCTTGCCCGTCGGATGAAAAGTAGATCAACGGATGTAATCCGAGGCCCTCAACTATAAAAGGGGTGTCCTCCTTCGCTTGTAATCATCCAATCCATTTCAGTTATATCGAAGCTTCCCTTTCCTTTGAGAGCTCCTCTCTCTAACTTTCTCTCTCAACGATCCGGGTAAGCGAGCGGGTAAGCGTTCGATCGAGCAGGGCTTGGCTTGGGTGATCTAAAGTTGCCCGAGTCGCCGCGCGGTCACGATCCCAATCGATCGGCCCGTGACACATGCGGATCACCAAAAAAGAACAGGATAATGTGGGCAGAAATTCAGGGTAGCACGAATCATACTAAACTTCAACCCACCAGCTCACCAGACGAGAACTAGTATGCAGAACAGAACAGGAAGGCACGTCTGGAGTTGAACAGAAATAGCAAATATTTCTCGATCACTTATCAGAAGCATTTCATCGAGCGAGTCTTGCGTGTTCGACTAAAAGCGGTGAGGCATACCAAGGAACTGACGTTTGTGGTGTCGAGTTCATCCTTACATCAATCAGAGGACATCTCTAGTCGACGAAAATACTTCATACGAACCCAAAGCGCGCTTTGACAGAAACAGACGAAGCCTCGGTCTCATTTTAGATATACAGTAACTGACGCATTATATCAAACACTTGGGGAGCGTCAAATGAAAGGCGGCCACGGACAATAAACAGGACTCAAAATCGGATCAATGCTCAACATCAACGAAGGACGGCATAAGCGAACCCGAAACGCACGCCCCGGCTCAGTAGGTCGTGCAAAAACATGAGAGAACAAAACAAAAGCAGGGCGCAAAATGGGGAAAATAGGGGACGGCCGATGGAGGTCCCTACCCGTGCGGGCGGCGGCGAATGAGGGCGAGCTCCATAGATCGCATTACGTCCGGTCGCCTCGCGCGCCTCCGAGCCGTGATCCTCGAGAAATCGACACAACGAGAAGGAAATCGGGAAAAAAGAAAAAAAGAAAAAATCGCACCGAGACCTTCCACTCTCGGCCTCGCTCTTCCTCTCGGTCTCTCAATCTCTCTCTCGGAATCGCTCCATCTCCGAACGAACCCCACCTCGACTCACACCCCTCTCTCCCTTTTAAGTTCCCCGGGCGCATGGCTTCCTGCCTTGCCGGCCACCGCTACCGCCGGCCTGTCTTCGACCAGAGAACTCTGCGGCTGTCCTGTTCCCTGTCGTACCAGTGTCCTCGTCGTGCTGCAGAGGGGCGGAGGAAAGAGAGGGGAAGAAGAGGAAAGGGCCGGGCCGGTGAAAAGAAAAAAAAAAAAAAAGGAAAGAAGAGGGCCGGGCCCGAGCGGGGGAAGAAAAAAGGAAAGAAAGGGCCGGGTCGGAAGAGAAGTGACATTTGGTAGGTAAAGATTATGACGACGAAAAGGTTATGAGGTAAGTTTTCTAAAATCTATGGTGAAAATTGAGCTTCGAGAAGCTTGTTGTGAAAAATCTAAGAGGAATATAATGAGAATTTTCTCCAATGAGGTCTAGAAGATCCAATTTTATTGGTTAATAGGCTACTCTTTGGTTGGTTTATCCTCAAAAAGTATAAGGCAACACATTGCTTGGCATACTTCATTTCTGGAAATCATTTGAAAGTTGAACATATAAATTGTTTTGTCTATTTTCACAACATTACAGTTCTTGAAAACAAAACTGATATTGTTGTGGCACAAATTAAGTGAAACCTATCAATGATACCAAGGCAACATATCGCTTGAGGAAAGAGAGCCAGCAAGGTGATCTTATTGGAGATAAATATGATTTTATCCTTGACCTTGATATGAATTGATTCAATCAAAGATACTCGGAGATAAAGTAGGAAATTGTAATCGTACTGTAATCTTATTTATTATTTCCGTTATTCTTATCTTTTGTATTTTAAATTTATACATGTACAAGGATGAAAAAAAGAAGAAAAATTTTTTTCCCTAGAAATACATCTTCATCGTTCTCATTTTTCTTTTCGTTTTCTTCTTCCATCTTGTTCTTAGTTTTTTAACATGGTATCAGAGCAGAGTCGAATCAGGTGCTCTAAAATTGAACCCAAACCAGATTTAATCAGATCAACTAGATTAGAATAGACTAGACCTAACAACTAGGGTTTCGTTGTTGTTACCACCGCCATTGCGTTGTTCTGATTATCGCGGTGTTACCACTCCATTACTGACTAGACTCACCACACTTACTTCCAAATTGCACTCAGAAGAGTGATCCGAAGCTATGTCAGACCAAGGTGATGTGGTGCCTCATCAAGGATAGGGAGAGAACTCCAATCTTGCAACTGCTATATTGGAGGATTTGATAAATCAGATGAAGGAGATTTTGAGCCAAAATCAAACCTAGAATTAGATGCTGTTGAATGAGCCATCTACTCCACAAATTTCAATAAAATTGGATGGGACCAATTTTGGTTCATGGTCCCAAGTTGTCGAGATGTACATCTTCGGGAAAGATAAAATGGGGTACATCAATGGAGATCTTCCTCAGCTTGAGCCTACCAATCCCAAATTTTACAAATGGAAAACAACAGACTCCATAGTGAATGGATGGTTGATAAACTCGATGGAACATGCCTCAATTGAATTTTATTCAGTTCCCAACCATGAAAGTAGTTTAGAATTCGGTCACTACCACCTTTTTTTATGGAATCGATGCATCCCACATTTATGATCTGAAACAATGTGTCACTAGGATGAGACAATCTGGAGGACCTATTGAGACCTATTATAATGGTCTGCAGGGTTTGTAAAGAGAGATCGACTTCCGCCGCCGAAATTTGATGGTTTGCCTTATTGGTATCGAGTGATATAATTCAGCTATTCAGGAAGATCGGGTCTACATCTTCCTTGATGGGTTGGATGACCACTTGGATAAAGTCCTAGTGGACGTGCTTCAGATGCAGCCTTTTCTTGCAATTGAGCAGGCCTATGCTCGTGTTCAACAGGAAGACGTATGACGGAGCGTGATGCTGGCACACGGAGATACCACACACTCATCTACAGCTAAGTTGTCTCAAGGAGGCAAAATAGGACCGCAGACCTTTGACCGAACCCGGGAAATGCCAGCTTCACCAATGACAAAGCCGGATGGTTTGATTAGAAGAGGTCGACCAGGTGGAGCACCGCGAAGCAAATCTTTCTCAACAACAGTTGGTGGCTGCTCCAATTGTGAGAGCACAAAGCATACTTGAGAGACATATTTCAAATTGTTTGGATATCCAGATTGGTGGAAGGAGCTAAAGGCATGCAAATGAGTAGAGAGTGCAGTGAATGGTGCAAAAGGGAAGGCGTCACTCATGAATAGAGAGACTCAGCTATCACTAATGCCATAGGTAGAGCCAAACGGTAAGTCAATCACTGGAGGTAAAGGTAATTACGGTCATGCTTTCATTAATAACTCTCAGGATAAATGCAGTCAATGGATTATTGATTCAGGTGCTCCAGATCATATGACCTTCACAACAGATGCTTTTGTCAGTCTTACTAAACCAAGGCAATAGAATATTTCAAATGCTAATGGGATCGTATATCTAGCGACAAGTGCTGGAACTGTTGTTATTTCCCTTTCTATACCTTTATTGAATACTTTACTTGTGCCATTTTTGTCCACGAAATTGATATTAGTGGAGAAAATGGCTGAATATCTTAATTGTGTTATTGTCATGTATCCTTAATTTCGTCATTTTCAAGATATCCTCACGAAGGAGATAGTTGGGTGTGGTAGTAAGAGGGGGAGCTCTATTACTTGGATGACTTCAGTTCTAGGAGGATGCACTAGGTGCGAGGCTTATCTAGTAGCAAGGAAAAACAATTCTGGCTATGGCATCGCCGATTAGGGCATCTTTCATTTGGTTATATGAGAGATTTACTTTTTGAATTATTTTCCAGTTTACCAAATTCAAATTTTCAATGTCAAACTTGTATTTTGGCCAAAAGCCATCGTGTGCCATTTCCAATCATTTTAAATAATAGTAGTGTTGCATTTTCCTTAGTCCATTCTAATGTTTGGGGGCTTTTTCCCATTATTGCAGTTTCGAGAAGTTGTTGATTTGTTATATTTGTAGATGACTACATCGGAATGACTTGGCTCTAGTTTTTGAAACATAAGGATGATGTGGTTAATGTTTTTCAGGTGTTTCATAAAATGATGCTGACACAGTTTGGTGGAAAGTTACAAATTTTGAGAAGTGATAATGGTGGAGAGTACATTAATGCGCAACTTAAGGAATATTTTCATGAACATGGCCTACTGCATGAGACGTCGTGTTTTCAAACACCACAATCGAATGGATTAGTGGAGAGGAAGAATAGACACATCTTAGAGACAGCTCGTGCCCTTCTCACCGAAGGTCAAATCCCTAAACACTTCTGGGACAATGCAGTTGCGATAGCTATTCACCTCCTAAACCAAATGCCATCCAAGGTATTGGATTTCAAGACACCTCTACAAGCACTATCTACACATTCTACCTTATCATCTATCTTGCTTATTTCCCCTCGAGTGTTTGTGTGTGTTGCTTATGTCCATATTTCAAAGGCTCACCAAACCAAACTTGATCTTTGTACGGTTCGATGTGTTTTCTTGGGATATGGTACACATCAAAAAGGTTGTCACTACTATCATCTAGCTACCAAAAGAACCTATGTGACAATAGATGTCACGTTTGTTGAGTCATAATTTTTCTATCCACGCACTAATTCTTCCTTTCAAGCGGAGATACAAGAAGAAAGTGTGAATTGGTGGCAGATTGGTGGTGTCATGTCTAGATGATAGGAGGAAGCACAGGAGGTGTATGAAAATGAGCAGCAAGCACAAGAAGTGCAGGCCGAAAATGAGCAAAAACATACGAGAATGCCGTTGGAAAATAAAAAGCAACCAGTAGAAAATGGTGAAAATGAGCAAGCTCCACAACTGACAGTTGGGGATGTACAGGAATTGAAAATACAAGAACAGCCCCCTCTCTCTTCAGCATCCGAATTTGACTCTTCTCTTGAGGATATCCTTGAGGTAACTTTTCCTATGACTATATCTTGTTTGCTTGAAGATTCTGATATATATGTGGGATATAAGTTACCTAACATGCATAATAGGGACAAGCCTCCTAACCAGCACTCATCATATGTTAGGGGGAAGAGATCCAAGTACCTTATTGCAAACTATGTTTCGATGAGGAGACTATCAAAACCACTGAAAGCATTTGTGTCGAATGCATCTTCAGTTCTCATCATGAGTGGGATGCAAGAGGCCTTGGAAGACCTGAAGTGGGTTTAGGCGATGGAGGAGGAAATGGAGGCATTGTAAAAGAACAAGACTTAGAAGTTGGTGGAGTTGCCTGAAGGGAAGAAGATGGTGGGCTGCAAATGGGTTTTCATGGTTAAGTATAAAGGAGATGGTTCTGTTAGGAGATGTTTTCCCTCGTTGTAAAGCTCAAACATTGTTCGGGTTTACTATCTCTAGCGACAAACCTAGGCTAGATACCGCACCAATTTGATGTCAAGAATGCGTTCCTTTATGGCGATCTGGAAGAAGAAATCTATATGGACATTCCACTGGGATATAGTTTTCCTTCACAGCCTAGGATGGTCTGCAAGTTGGAACGATCTTTGGATGGGTTGAAATAGTCATCCCACACTTGGTTCGAGTGATTCAACTTGGCAATGGAGAAATATGAGTACATTCAGAGTAGTGCAAATCACATATTATTCTTAAGACGTTGTTAGGGAAAGATAACTGTGCTAATCATCTATGTTAACAATATGATAATTATAAGGGATGATTCAGAGGAAATCTTTAGATTCCAGAATCTCAGAGTTTGAAATGAAAAGCCTTGGGGAATGGAAGTACTTCCTCAGAATAGAAGTGGCACAATTGAAAGGTGGAATATTTCTCTCGCAAAGGAAGTACGTGTTGGACCTATTAGCATAAATGGGTATGCTAGATTGTAAACCTGCAGACACTCCAATTGTGCAAAACAATAGACTTAGGGAGTCTTTAGATCAGGTACCAACTAACAAAGAAAGGTATCAAAGATTGGTGGGAAAATTCATTGATTTGTGGCATACTCAACATGATATTGCTTATGCTGTGAGTGTTGTTAGTTAGTTCATGCATGCCCCTAGTGAAGTTCATATGGATATTGTGATAAGAATACTTCATTTGGATGTTGTGATAAGAATACGTCATTACTTGAAGAGGGCTCCAAGAAGAGGAATTTGTTTTCTGAAGAATGGGCACCATGAAATTGAGGGGTTTACGGATGCTAACTAGACTGGGAGTGTATTTGATAGAAGGTCAACTTCATGATATTTTACTTTTATAGGAGGGAACTTAGTTACTTGGAGGAGCAAGAAGCAAAATGTGGTAGCATTGTCAAGTATGGAGGCAAAATTCAGGGGGATGCACAAAGGTCTTTGCGAACTTCTATGGCTTAAGAGATTAATAACGGAACTTGATTATGTTCCTATGTCTGAGATGAGGTTGTTCTGTGACAACAAAGTAGCCATCGATGTGTCTCATAATCCTTTTCAACATGACCGTATAGAAAACATTGAGATAGATCGTCACTTAATTAAGCAGAACTTGGATACCAAGGTGATTCGGTTTCCATATGTAAAATTTGAAGATCAACTGGCGAATATACTAACGAAGGCTATATCAAGTAGGGTCTTTTCCAGCTCACTTGACAAATTGGAGATCCAAGATATATATGCACCAACTTGAGGGGAAGTGTTGGATTAATATGATTTTATCCTTGACCTTGATTTTAATTGATTCAATCAAAGATACTCATAAATAAAGTAGGAAAATCAAAGATACTCGGAGATAAAGCAGGAAATTGTAATCATATTATAATATTGTTTATTCTTTCCATTATTCTTATCTTTTGTATTATAAATTTATACATGTACAAGGATGAAAAAGAGCAGAAGAAAATTTGCCCCAGAAATACATCTTCATTGTTCTCGTTTTTCTTTTCCTTTTCTTCTTCCTTTTTGTTCTTAGCTTTTGGACAGATCCATTTGTCCCAAGCAATTATACATGGGATGGTCTGAATTGTAGTTATGTGAAGACAAGCAACCTCTTAGTTGAAATGACTCCGTTTGACAAGAGCAGGGAGTGGTTAATGGGGGAAAAGGGCTCAGACAAGGTACTATTTTGGTAGGTTTTTAGGATGACGAAGGGGGTGGAAATCCAAATTGCACATTGAATAGGAAAGAGCATGCCTAAGCTATTTATGTGAAAAATGGAATTAATTCAAAGAAGTGCCTTTTAACATGATGAATGCTTTGTTTTGGAACTCCCAAGTTAAGCCCTAGTTCAACTAGGACATTACCATGATGCATAACCTCATAAGAAAAGTGCCTACATGTATACCAAAGACAAAACCATGAGGTTTGATATGGGATGGGTTAAAGAGGACAATACCTAAGTGAGCTAATTCAAAATCGTCACATTAGTGATCGAGAACTTCATAGCGAAGATATCCAATTTTGGGTTGTCTAGAGATTTGGTCGTGGAAGATAGGATGCACTTGATGTAGCGGATACATAATCAATTTCTCATTTAAGTTTTACTAAATAGTAAGTATCTTAAGCATAAAATTCATATTGCATAAGCATTGACTATGGAGGGCAAAAAGCTAAAAAAATCTTAAATTTATTGCACTTGCATCAATTCAGTCATAAACTGTTCAATTGGGCCAATTTAATCATAAATCTTTTGCATTTATGCCAATTAAGTCAATTTAACTAATTTTGATTAGAAATCGCTAATATGGATGCCAGCCATCCCATGTGGCAGATTGATACTAACATAAACAAATTTTACAATTTTAATATTTTTCTTAATTTTTTAATTATATTACTTTTTTTTTTATTGTGGCTGCACGAGGGTCATCGATGACCCTCACTAGCCATTGGACAAGAACTTGTAAGCCCTTGCTAGTTGTTGGTGAGCGTCGCATCACAACCTTCGCTTAGGTAGCAACCAGCTGCAAAGGTTAAGCCCTTGATAGAGCCCCAAAGGGCAGACCTTGCCTAGGTCATGAGGATTGACCCCTCGTCAGATCAAGCGAAGGCAACCTTCCCCTAGGTGAGGGTGGCCTTCGCCTACGCCGCGATGACAACCCAACCCACATGGCAAGGGCTTGGTGGTCCTCTCCAGTGGCCTACGATGGCTTGGGCAAGGCTGCAACCCTCGCCAACCACAATGAAAAAAAAAAAGTATCAGAAAAAAAAAAAAAAAGATTGTAAAATTTTTTCATGTCAAACTTTAGTTGTGTCACGTAATATGACCGATATTCATATTTTCGATTTGTAGCCAAAATTGGATAGATGGACTCAATTGGTACAAGTACAAAATATTTATGACTAAATCAGTTCAACTGAAAAGTTTAGGACTGAATTGGTACAAATATAATATGTTTGTCACTTTTTGCAACACTTTCCCCATTATGGAGCCACCAACATCTAAGCACAACATGAGGTCGAAAGAACATGCAAGTGTCTAATGTTTAGGTGCGTTTGTTTTGTAGAAAGTTTTTTTTTTAAAAATCATCACTTCTATTTTAAAATAATTTTTCAATGAAATATTTTTTATTATAGACAATTATCACCAGGTGGGCGATGCAATTCGTTAATTTCAGAAGGAAGATGCAAGTATCTCGTGAGAACTTTGGCATGAAATACGGCATGAGGTCGAAGAATTTGAGGTGTTTCCTCAATGGAATGAGGAACTGCACCAAGGCAAGGGCAATAAGGGCCTGCTTTGGCATGGAAACTATGATAACACAACTAAGCCTGAATATTCGACTTGCGCATGGGGGTCAATTTCTGTGCCCAAGTCTAGCCCGTGAACGTTGGTTCTGGAGTTCCTTTCATCTCAATCGACAGCGCCATCTACTTGAACGATTTCGGATCACATTTTTCTTCTTGAAAAGAAATGTGGGGTCAGTAGCACAATGCACTGCCCCCATGAAGTTGAAATTTTGGGCTCTTCATAATGTTAGACAAATCCAGTGATATCTTGTCCTATCCCTGAAAAATTCATATTTCACGCAGTTTACCCCGTCAATCAATGTATCTCGATCTTTATATCACAAGATGAAACACATCCTTTTTGTCCTTTTTATCTCTCAAGAGTCAAAACACACGCCATGTGTGTCATGAACAAGATCTATGATCAAATTTAGTGAACATTGCCTCATGCATCCATCTAGTACAAGAAAAATGTCTGATTGAATTTGGACAGGTGGAGTAGCCAATTTTAGGGATACAAGGAATTTCATCTGGAGGTCATATCCGAAGATCACATCTCATACTATTACTTGGTCTAGTCTTGTATTGTTGTTCACGAGTAAAATTCATCTCAAATGGCCACCACCTTTTGTGTTTACTCAAACTACGTCTTTTTGAGGCTTTGTCCACTTAGAACTGTTGATATTTAGGGTCAAAGAGAAAACAATGACAAAGTGTTCATGGTAGTTTAACCCAATTTATAAGATACACATTAGTAAGAACATTCTAAGAGGGACAAATAAGCTTAGATTTCCTTTTTTTTTTTTTTTTTTGGGGGGTTTAACACATGGGGTGACCGACCTTTCGGAAGTATAGCTATTTCCTCTGTGCAAGCCGAAAAAATTAATATTTTTAAAAGGCAGCAATCCACGTAGCGAGAATAAATAAATTTAGTAAGGGATAAGTACACTAAAAGTACCAAAAATTGTGTGCGGCACCAAAAGTTTATTTTGGATAACTTAAATGCTAAAAAGTTTGAAAAAAGATTATTTTAGTGCCAATGCCGATCTAATCGACTAAAAATATGATATGGTACTTTTTTATTAATTTTTTAAGCTGATATGGCTCGCAGGAGAGTACAGTCAGCATCCAAACAACAAAATGACATCGTTTAGCATCTTTCCCCCACCCTAAATCCCAAAATTAAGAGAGAGAGTGTGTCATGCCCCGATCCTTCGAGCACATGCCCATCCCTCACCTTGGTCGATTAATAGCAACGTCACAAGACACATCGCCGACCCTTTCATTTTAATATGCATGCGGAAGCATATAAATAATCCCCAGACAATAAAACAATGGAATAGGAAAGTAGGACCATAAAATTTCAAACCACACAACCACGCTTATATACATACATACATAGTAGACTATGTCATATATTATACAAGTTGGTCTAGGTATATAAAAACATATACCCCATGGCAGGTTCTCAAACAGGGGGCGGGGGTCTAACAACCACAGTTATTCATCATCGCTAAATTCTTCCTGCTCCACCTCCTCGTCCTCATCGATCTCCCTTTCTTTCTCGCTCCAGTTGGTGGCCTCGGCTAAGTACATCGGAGAATCAGAATCGCCTTCGAGTTTGGGATCCTTAGTATCCACTTCTGATCCACCCTTAAGATCTGCTGTGCCCTTCCCAAGTGCAACCACCAAAACATACCGAGGTACATCAGATTCCGGCATAGGACCCTCCCTTCGCCCATCATGACAGTGACGATACCATGACCAGTACCTATGAGGCACCTTTTCGGGTTCACCCACGTCGACCCAGACGGTGGATTTTATCATTACATACTCCAATCCTTCAGGGTGAGGGTGTATCGGAATATGATAACATACTTCTGTGATTTACTCCGGTATACCAAAATGCACGGGAGGAGGGGGAGGTGCTGCCATCTAGAGACCTGAAATGTTGTCCCATAATGGGGTGAGACTACGTCTCAACAAGTTCTACCTCCTAAGACCCAATTAAGAAGCCAATACGCCCTAAAGGCTGCCTAAGCACAAATAGGCGTTAGAGAACTTACCTTGGCCTTAGTTCCTTCTTGCAAGTTAGTTCGATTCATAAATGCTAACTGGTACATCAACCACTCGATTCAATCAGATCGACTCATCGATCAATTGACTCAGTCAATTACATGTCATCGAGACCATTACACGATCACCTCGATTATTCATACATAACTCTTAGCCACGGCCTAACAGGCACAACCGAAATTAAGTAGTAATCACGGCCTCATTGGCAACTTTTCTATATTTGGTGGTCATCATGGTCCCACCTGGCAATTTTCTAGATTTAGTGGTAATCACGGCCCCACATGGCAATTTTCTTAGATTGGGTAGTAATTATGACCCTATCGAGCAATTTTATAGATTTAGTGGCATCACGGCCTCACTTGGTAATTTTCGATATTTAGTGGCATCACGGCCTCACTCGGAAATTTTTAGATTTATACCCACATTAATCAATTTTTGGGATAAATCTTCATAATCACCAATTTCGCTCAATTAGCACAATCCGGTACTCAATTAAATAAACATAGAGCACCATAGCAATCGGCACGAAATTCCGATCACCAGCCATCCCGGTTGAATTTCTAGAAAATAAATAATTACGAAAAATAATAAATAAATGGAATAAATCCAACTTAGGCCTATTATAGCCTAATTGGAAGCCGAAATGGACCCGGAAAAATTCCAAGGTTCGTTCAATAAATAATAGCACGAGTCTATTCACTAATGTCACTAACTAACCACCTAACATGCATCGACAGATAATTAAATTAACTAATCTAATCTAATCTATCCACCTAAACCATGCTTAATTAACCTAATCAATCCATAAGTATAATTAAACAACTAAGCGGGGATTAGTGAGTTCAACTCACTTGTTTCGCAATCCGTCCGGTTCAAAACGTCGAGAACACAGCGGGGACCGACTCTTCCCAAGGCGGGCCAAACTTTCGAGGCCCGGAACCACCTCAAAATGGGCCTTGAAGCTGCTGGAATACCCACTTCCTCAGCCTCTGTTTGTTGCTGTAAACAAAGAAAACAAAGGCTGAACAAGACAAGTAAGATCGGTGAAGGCAACAGCAAGGTCGAGCGGCCAACAACACGGGCTCACGGTGGTCGAACAGGGCTCACAGCGGCCTGAGTTGATCATGACAGCTCCTGGGTTGCATGGACAGAGGCGGACGACGGGCTGGGACACGCAAACAGGAAGCACGGGTGAGCAGACACGCGACGGCGAGCTACTGCACCGGCGGGAATGCGGTGGCACGGCTGCTTCCTGCGGCTTGCAGGGTTGACGGCTACTTCTCTCTTGCTGGTTGATGGGTTTCGAACAAGGCAAGGAGGGAGAGGTGGTCGCACGGCAAAAGGGAAAGAGGAAGGAGAGAGAGATTGGAGGGGGCCACAAGCCTTGATCTTCCACCATTTTGTTCCCTTGACTCAACCATAACCACCAGCACTTCCTTGGCTACAATTCAGCCAACCATGCACATCCTTGGACACTTGAAATGGTCCAAAACCATAGGGAAAGGGGGGAGCTACGAAATTGGCTAAGTTTCCTTCCAATTGGACACTCGTTCTTATTTAAATCAACATGATTCGGCCTCAATAAATCCCGTTGCCGAGTCCTCGATCAAATCGATATTTTTCCTCACTAATACAACTCACTTGCTTCCCAAATTTGCGATAAAAAACGGTCCCTGTTTTTTTTGAACAAAACAGCCCTACTTCGACTTTTTCCCAAAAAATCTCGGTTTACAGAAAAATTTTCTGAGACTGAGTCGACGCTCCTAGAATTTATTATAATATGACAGAATCTTCAATTTCTGAAATCGGATTCAAATTCGCGGTTAATTTCACTCAAGCACTTTTTTAGCGTGACCTAGGTTACTGGGTAGGTTTCAGAAATTTTTAGTACAAATGACCCATGGTCGATTTTCTTCGAGCCACAATGAACTCACTTGACATATTGGCGACTCTCGGTTGTCGTGAAAATCTCGAGGATTCAAATACAGACACAGGATACCAAAATGATAGAAAAATCAATCTAGCACCAGCCGACGAGAATTTTCCAATTTAGTGGTGTCACCCACGATTAGCCATACATCTCAGTTAAGTCAACCTATCTCTGATCTCAAATCGATTTTTAATTGTGCCGTGATGGCCTCTAAAGATGAGCACGGTCGAGAAGTCAATTCCTGGTCGAATTCTCAAGTCTATCGCATTAAAATTCCTTAATGGCTTCCTTGAATAGTCTAATTATCTCGAGAGTGATCAGTTCTGAGAAAAGCCCTATAGACACGTCGATGAAATGCCCGATTTATTCAATAGAAACCACCACCCGCAGCGGCAACGCTGGCTTTAGGCTCTCTCCCCCTCATGAAAAGGAGAAATTCGAACCCCAGCGTTGTCGTTAGGGATTCTTAAGAATGACGCCATGGTGGTGGGTCCTGCGCTAGCGTCACTTGGGGGTTTACGTCACAGCTGCCGATTAGCGGCGGTTCCTCCAGTCCAAAAAAAAAAAAAAAAAGATTGAAAATCTGGGATGTCACAGAGAGAGAGAGAGAGAGAGAGAGAGAGAGAGAGAGTATGGACTTCCTCCTTGTCTTCTTCCTCGAAGAACAACACTAGTAGTGGCACCAGCAATGGCACCGGCCTCGGCACCAACACAACTCTGCCTCCGGTTCGTCCAACATTGTTAACAAGTCTAAGCTCTTGTCCTCCTCCTCCTTCTTCTCTTTCCCCCTTCAGAAGGACCCATTTCAACTGCTCCCTAAGGAGAGCCCAATCCACCATTTCCATCTGCGCCCTTCTTATCTCCCTCACCCTCATCATCTTCGCTCTCTTCACCTTCAAGCCCCTTTTTTCCTCCTCCTCCTCCGTCCTCGCCATCTATTCTTCCCGTCACTTCTTGCCTGAGCAACAACCTCAGACTCTCCTCGCTCACCTAGTCGAGCAACTACAATGGTGGTCGAGTGAGCTATCGTGACTTGAATCTTTGATGCTTGCAATAACTTAGCCTGAGATACTGATTGTGGATGGATAGTTATCTTGTAGGATTAACATGTTTTCCGTGGTTGTAGAATTGATACTATCCATGTCCTAATCAACTTATTTTTATAAGTTATCATGTATTGCTCAAGTGTTGTTTTGCAAGACAAAAGTTTTCAAATTTTGCAGGAAAGTTTTGTCACCATCAAAAATGGGGAGATTGTTGGAATAAACTTCTTTATTGTTTTGAAGTTGACAAAATGTTTCCATCAATCTAGTCTAAAGACTTCGAAACTCAAGTGTTAAGGTCTGAAAAACTCAAGACTATGTTGTTACAGTTTGAAGACCGCCAGACTCAAGACTCAAAGTCTGCCCTCACTAACAGTTTCCAGACGAAGAAAGAATACTTATCCAGATGATGGATTATCTTCAAGGATTCGGTTCGTATGGTTTTTGGAAGACCTTTTTGGCTAGATTCATCATCAGTAAGATTGATTATTCTTGGAATCCACTCCGATTTGAAAATCTTTTGAAAGGCAAGCAAACTTGGAAGGTTCTACTTATGGAAACCAAAGATCTTGATTGTATGGGCGAACATGATTGACGGGCTTTCATCACTAATCCTTCAATGGCTCGAGATCACCTTAATTGATTCCGTCCAATGGGTAGATTGGAAGAATTTCTTTGGAAAGTGCCAACGATTATGAAGGCATGAAGGAGTATTTAAGGCGAACTCTTCAGCTGTTCGAAGCAAAGTGTGTGAAAGAAGAATTTCAAAGTCTAGATCTCTTAGTTCCTTGTTCTTTTAATTCATCGAGCTCAATTTGTATACGAAAGAGAGAAGCACATAGTGAGACTTTGTGAAGAGGCTAGCTGAGACTCTCCACTAAGAAAGTCAAAGATCACAAGCTGTATAATCTCTTTTAATTCATAGTGGAATTCAGCCAGTGGGTTGTCAGCGTGAGAGAGTGGACGTAGGCCTGGATTAAGCCGAACTACTATAAATCTTGTGTTCCAATTCTCTTTTCTTAACTCTTTATCTCATTGCTTTATATAATTATTTTATAGAATTAGTCGAAGCTGTTTACATCCCTAGTCAATTATTTTAAAAGGCGATTTATTAAAGTCTTGCGAATAAATTTTTATACACCTGTTCACCCCCCCTTAAGTGTGCGTACTAGCCATTTCACTCATAATTTACCATATGGTTTTTAATGACAGATGCTTGTAGAGGGAAAAAAGAATAAGTCAATTTCACAGCGTTGGAACAAGAGATAAATGCATTAGAAGTCCTAAAAATTGTCACGAAAATGCGATTGAGTTCTAAAATTTTCAAAAAGTGTAATTAAGTCATAAAACTTATCACTAAAGTGTAATCGAGTCCTAAAATTTTCAAAAAGAACAATGGAGTCCTACAATTTTTAGAAAGTGTAATCAATGAAAGGACTTGATTGAACTAATTTGATGAGTTTTAGAATTCGATTGCACTGTCATGACAACTCTTAGAACTTAGTTGCACTTTTTGAAAATTTTAACACTCAATTGCATTTTTGTTATAAGTTTTAAGACTTTCAGTACGCTTATCCTTTGTAACAATGATACATGTAAATTAATAAATGAAAAACACAATTTATTGTCTTGAATTTATGAATGGTCGATGTGTCATTAGTTAAAAGCTGTGTACTGACGTTTATTTTGGTACTTGGACTTTGATACATTTGTGGACGAAGACCTAGCTGCAAGTCTTGGTCTTCTTGTATTGTAACCACGACTCGGTCAGTATGAACTGAAAGTAAATTCGGTGGGTGAGTCCGGTCATCAAAAGAGGAGACTTGGCGAGGCAAAGGTGGAAAATGGTGAGATGGGATCGAGTGGCTTCATTAATATGGCCCCTCTGGGGCTTGCTTGTGATAGGCTCCCCTTGCAAGGAAAATGCGGAAATTCAACACTTATCCGTGATGTTATTCATATGTAAGATCCACCCAACTGCTCACTCGTGTGTTCATTCAGAAAACTTTTTTTTGGAGGCTCGGTCAACGTAGAACAGGTCGTAAGACATGGTATATGCTAAGCGGGACAAATAAACCTAGCTTTCTTTTTTCCTTTTCCCCAGAGCAGTATGTGGTGTGACCGGACCTTCCGTAAGCCAAGCTTTCTATCTTTGTAGTTTCTCTTTCATACTTCCGTGTCCTCCAAACTTTGTGGCTGAAGACATAAATCTAATCTTTAGCCGAAGTTGTAACTGTGTCATCTGCCAATAAGTGAACCACCGCCATGCTAAATAAGTAGTGTCAGAGATGAACTCCCAATCACGATGATCCAATTCAACTTGTGATTTCCTCATCACATGTTTGATAGCAGCATTCCCAGCAAGCTTAAGAAGAAATATAATTTCGTGTTTGATTGTGTGATGACTATCTCTTCATTGCTCCCTGTTCTACCTTAATCTCTTGCTTGTCGATCTATGGTAGAGACCTTTTAGGCAAGATATCCCAATCGTCATATGACTTTTGGGTCTAAATTTCCTTATATGAGATGCTTCATCAAGAGTTCTCTTGCTCCTTGTGACTGACGTAATTCTATGATAGAAAATGTTGATCTTGAACCGCGGCTGGATTGTACAAGTTCAGTAGTGACCAAACAATCCGCAATTCCCCCACAGCTACATGGAGGATCGAGCCGGTCTTACTGCCATAGCTTTGAAGTATGTATTGCATGAAGGGGTTCGTGGAACAAAGTGAGAATGGTTAATTTCTAAAGCTAAGTCCTCATATTACCGGATATTGTTGAATTACAAATACAGCGTGGAGTCAATACGATTTACTCCCATATTGTTGAAGCGTGACAATTACACTACATCTTCCCAATTCTGAGGAACTCCTGTCATTAAAACTACGTTTGTTGAGCTTTTGAACTGAACTATTCGTGTTACAAGGTGAAAAGTACCAAAAAAGTCATAAATCTATTGCATTGGTACCAATTCAGTCCTAAACTTTTTAATTGGACTAATTCAGTCCTAAACATTTTAATATTTGTACCAATTTAGTCCATCCAGTCAATTTTGGCCGGCCGGTGCTGACGTGCACGTTGGCCGATGGCCGGACGCTGAAGTGGCAATTTTTATGATTTTTTCGAATTTTTTATTAACTTTTATTATTTTTTATTATTTTTTTCTTTTATTTTCCACCTTCTTCTCGGGGTGGCCGCCAGCGAGCCTCCGGTGAGGCTCGCCGCCACGGGCGAGGGCTGCGAAGCCCTCACCAACCGCCGGCGAGGGTTGCAACCCTCGCTCGGCCTCGCCTAGGGCCACGAGCGAGGTGGCTTAGCCCCCGATCCGGGCGAGGCTAGCCTTGCCCCGGCCTTGCCGCCGAGTCCCCGGCTCCTCCTTCACCGTCGACCCCGGAGCTTCTCGACCTCGTCATCACCGCCCTCACCTCCACGAAATCCCAATTCGAGGCCCTAGTCCCCCACCTCCCGCGCCTCACACCACCGCTCCTCCGCCCGATCTTCGCCTCCGAAACCCTAGCCCGCCGCCCCAACAACCGAGGGCTTTGCGGCCCTCGCCTCCGGCCTGGCGATGGCCGCCATGGCCTCGCCAACCGGGGCAAGGCTGGCCTCGCCCGATTCGGGCGAAGCAGCCTCGCCGGCCGCCCCGGAAAGGCCGTGTGAGGGCCGCGACCCTCGCCGCGGCAAGCGAGGGCTTCGCGGCCCTCGCCCAGTGGCCAGCGAGCCTCACCAGAGGCTCGCCAGCCACCGTGAGGAAGAAAGCAGAAAAGAAAAGGAAAAAGAAAAGAAAAAAGAAAAAAATTAATAAAAAGTTCGAAAAAATAATAAAAAAATCATAAAAATTGCCATGTCGGCGTCCGGCCACCGGCCGACATCCACGTCAGCACCGGCCAGCCAAAATTGGCCGGATGGACTGAATTTGTACCAATATTAAAAGGTTTAGGACTGAATTGGTCCAATTGAAAAGTTTAGGACTGAATTGGTACCAATACAATAGGTTTATGACTTTTTTGGTACTTTTCCCCTGTTACAAGTGTAGCGTTACTTTTCTGAATTCATTAACAGTCTAATAAAAGTTGGCTGGAATGATTATCTCTCCCATATAAAGAAATAGAAGGATTCCAATTGTAAAAGAACAAAAAGAGAGGGAGCTGATTGCAAATACACTCCTTAATTATAGTGTTAGTTGCAATGTCACCCCCATTGTCCTCTTAATTTTACATCTAAGCCCCGATCTCTCAATAGTAACCTATTGTCTCTTTGAGATTTGTGGCTTAAGCTGTTAGATGGAGATGTAATTTAATATTAAATATTCTATCATTTTTCCTCACGTGTGAGATGATGTTTGGCTTTTGCCTAAAGCGTGGAAATATGCCATTGAGGAAGTAAATATGAGCTTAGAAGATTCAAACTTATAATCTTCTAGCTCAAATATAATCATGTGAGATTTTGTGTAATCGTTGTCAACTACTTTAAAAGCTTAAGTTATTAGATGAAGACGTTATATATTCTCTATCATTCTCATAAGATCGCTTTATCCCTCTCTAACTCGAAATCACTTTTATTGCATAACTATGTCTTAACTCTATGTTGAATAAGCATTTTCGGGGCCTTCTACTAAAATAATGTCTGTGTAAGGTGATGGATGCATGGCAAGCGAAGGTGATCGGCCCGAATTGTCGTTATTTTAGTTGATGCCAATAGTTTGTGTGGGGTCGTTGCAAATGGTATAGAGATAGCAACGAAATTTTGAAGCTAGAAATTCTTGTCAACCATGAAAATATCATCGTCGATAAATGGTTTCTGGGCATACCAGATGTTAAAATATGAGCTAAAACTCATCCTTTCTCATAATGTACGGGATTGACTTTCGTGGGGGATGCCTCTAGCCGATAAAAAGAAGAAGACAGTTTCGCGATGTATTGTAATAATGAAATGTGTCAAAGAAATTAGCGCGTAACATGATATATTTTGGAATTTTCCATTGGTCCATATGTCATTAGTCAAAAGCTGTCTATCGACCGACAAAAAAGGCAGAAAGCTGTCTACCTACATTGATTGTGGTCCTTGGACGCAACGCCGACGAAGACCCGGCTGCAAGTCTTGGTCTTCTTGTATTGTAGCCATTAATCAGTCAACTATGAACTGAAGATGGGGTCGGGTATCCTCTAGAAGGAGAGACTAATCTCCGGTGATTATCGTCTGAATCACGTTGGGATTTATGTTGACTTAAATTCAAATTTATGAAAGTTACGATCATGTTGTCCAGATATATCAAACTCTTAGTTACCGTCATTTGAGGAAACTGTTTTTTCCTAGATGAATATAAAGGGCACAAAAGGGAACTGAGGATACAAATTACTTAGTAACAATGAAAAATACTGGGCCATAGCCACTAAGATGTACGGAGAGCTCGTGATAGCTCGTGATATTAATACACTGCGTGCAGGCATATCTTCCTCGCACTTCTCTCTTCGGCCATCTCCACTGCTCTCGATCACCATGGGAAGATCAACTACGTGTTTCTTGTTTTCTTTGCTTGCTTCCTTAGCTTTAGGATTTGTCCTTGTGGTTCAAGCCCAACAAAATCCAGGTATCTTTCTCTCTCTCTCTCTCGTCCATGTTGAGCAAAGTTTCTAACTCTGTTTTGCATCTTGAGCAAAGTTTGCTGGCAAAATATGTGTTTTAAACCAGATATCAGGCTCGAGATTCACAGTTCGAAAGATAGGAAATCAGTTCAGAAAAGCGCGCGTACATTAAAGACTTTTGGCATGAGTAGTTACTGAATCTGTAAATGGCCTGCTATGTTCGGATGCTGTGCCTGGCAAAACGGAGAGAAAATTTGAGGGAAAATTGAGAACGATTTAATTTCCATATTACTAATAATTTAACTTGTGGACATCCTCGACCCCAATTTTCTTCTCCGCTTTCTCCCAAACACAGCGTGATATTTTCCTTTCTCGTAGTTTAAGCTTCGTACAATGTTGTTGACCATTGTCCCCATCCATGACGTCAAGAAATCTTGGCAATTCTATTGTCTATAGCCACTCATTAGTCACGAGCTTTTAATGAAACAAACCGGTGTCTTCTTTATATTCACTCTCATTTGTTCTTGCGTCAAACCGTCGGTACCTTAGCGAACTTATTCCAATGGTCCGACAGAAAATCCATGGCTCCATTTCATTGAGTTTTTCTTTTCTCTAAATTCACAAGGTTTTATTAGTATTGATTGTGGAGCAACTAATGCTTACATCGAAGAGGCAAACAACATAGCATACCAAACAGATGAAGGTTTCATAGACTCTGGAAAGAACATGCAGATATCCATGGAGGTCATGTATCAAAAATTGATGAGAAACGTAAGGAGTTTTCCCAATGGAATGAGGAACTGTTACACTTTAAGACCAGATCGAGGCAAGAACAACACCTATTTGATAAGGGCATCATTTTGGTATGGGAACTATGATGGGAAGAATCAGACTCCATCGTTTGACCTATACATCGATGCTAATTATTGGTTCACGGTGTGGTCTTCGATAAATTTCTATGAAGAAGTAATGTACGTATCCCAAGCAGATGATATAAAAGTGTGCCTTGTGAACATTGGTAATGGAGTGCCCTTCATTTCGGCATTGGAACTAAGAACTCTTGATGATGACATCTATCGATTGGGATTTGGATTCTTGCGACTCAATGGGCGGTTCGACATCGGAGTGAGCTCGAACTATTCTATCAGGTAATCAATTGATTTTTGAATTACAAATGGATAGTGATCAAAGTAAATAGAGTCAATTCTTTTTAGCGATTTTACCATTTTGCAAACTATTGAAGGCACGAATAAAATCAAATTTAACCAATAAAATAAGGGCCACTAAATTTGGATTAATTACAGGAACCCAAGACAAAAGTGAAAAAGACAAAAGGGCCATTTAAAATCAACAAATTACAAAACAAAAAGCAGTAAAAATAATCAAGAAAGATAATTGAAGAACAAATAGATGTCTAAAAGTACAAAAAAATCACTAGATGATTAAAAAAATCGAAAAGGGAAACAGAATGGCGATTAGGTCGAGGAAAAAACTAGAAAACCATTATTTGAAATATTGAAATAAAATCCAAGTCACCTTTGTAATTTCACACACACACACACACACACACACACATATATAAAAAACTCCTAAATTTATCCACTGATAGATAAAATTATAATTCAGAACTTTACTAAAACATCATAAAATTGAAATTTCTGTAATATGAGGAAATTCACTTATTATAGGCAGATTGTCATGTCAACAAATGTAATTATATTCCGTTCTATGTTCTACTAGGCATGCATGATTCTAATTATTCTTATTTAGTCACTTACTAATCTAATAATGTGAGTTAGGGTATTTCGTACGTGTATTATGTCTAAATTCAAATTAATTGTTTTTCATAGCATGGGGTTTGCTAGTTACTAGTTTTTGTAATGTTTGGCTTCTTTCAATCAGCGATCACAAGTATAATCTATATCTATACAATTATGCAAGATAAAGAGAACCTCATAATTTAAATGGATCGAAATGCTTTTCTTCTTCTCCAAAATTATATATAGTATTTTCTATATATAAACATATCTATAAATTAACATTTTTATTTTATCTCTGGCGTATTTTGAATTTAAAATTTAAATCTTCTATCTTATAAAAACCTAATAAAAATGTTCAAATTTTGAAACTTTAGAGTTTCATATTATTAATATGCTAGAATACCTTAAAAAAATATGCTAGCACAATACTTTTTAAGCTTAAATGTCTATATAACTTTTGATTATAAAGATGTACATAAACCACAGAAAGTGCAGATTACGTCTATTATAATAAAACTTTCTACTTATGAAGAAGAGCTACTGTACACTTGTTAAAGGTTATTAATTATAATTTGAAAATATAACTAATTCTATTTTAAACTACTTTACTTTATTGAATGTTATTATTCAAAGTTCAAGACATAAAACATGTCGGTATGTCTAGTTAAAAGTCAATATATTCTCTAGCTCGACCTTTTACCAACAAAAAAAAAAAACCATGTCGGTATGCGTTTTTACTAATTTCAGCGGTTTTAACTAGTGTCTATTGAATACTTGTTAACAATATATATATATATCTCTTTGAAGTTTGGTGGTAATATTCATTTGACATAAAATATATGATTAATAATTATTGCTAATTTGAAGTTCTTAAATATTCCAACATTAGATAAGGTAGGTCCCAACTTCTTTCAAACCTTTTGACTTGAAAAAACAAAAAATACGACAAACCAAAAGATTCCATCTAGGAAATGCTTCAGACTGATAAATTTTTTGTTAAATTACGTAAATTGAACTATATGAAACTGATGTATCGTATATACAGACAACGTGTTCCAAGTCCGTGGTATTTGCATATCATATAAATTGACATTTGCTAGTCACTCAGTCAATTGCTAATTGTTTGCTCTCAACTTTGTCGAAATGCCGCAAGCAGGCACCCTTTCGATGTTTACGATCGGATCTGGCCAGCTCGAAACGAAAATTCCTGGTTCATATTGAGCACCTCATCTGCCATTGATTTACCTGAGCATAGTGATGCATATAAATACAAGATTCCCGGGGAAGTTCTTCGGACAGCTCAAAGATCAATGAATGCCGGTTCTCCCATGTACTTTGAGTCGACACCTTCGACCTCCATAAAGAAATGGATTGTGTACTTTCATTTCGTGGAGATTGAGAGACTGACGGATGGCCTGCAAAGGGAGTTCACAGTTTCCATGAATGATAATGAATTCAAGAAGACGGTGACCCTTGAATACTTAAAGCCAGTGGTTGTGGTTTCCACTCCTGTTACCGGGCCGCTCATCTCCTTCTCCATTGAATCGACGAATAAGTCTGGACATCCACCGATCCTCAATGCCGTGGAGTTCTATATCATTGGTGATCTTCCAAATGTGCCCACAGCACAAGACGATGGTATGCTTTTAATCTTCTACATATTTTGTTGTCCACGTACACTTTGTACAGTAATGCTACACTTGTCGTCAGTAACAATTAGACAGATGTTCGATTGCCAATAAGTAAGATTTAGGGAATCAAATTATACTCTCACTGGGTCTTAATATTCAGAACTAAGATAGTTGATTTGTCGGAATCAACAGATGTGGCTAAGTATTACTCTGCTATCTGCTTTATTCCCTGCGCTGGCTACTTTTTGCTTGGTAATTACTGATATGTCTCTTCAAGCTGATGCGCCAAGATGTTAAGTCTTTTGAAAGCTGAAAGTCTGTATAATTCATATGTGATCGCAACCACATTTTATGTCTCTATCCTTCTCTTTAATTAATAAATTTTTGTTGTGATTTTAACCACAGTGAAAGCTATCAACGAAATCAAATTAACGCATCACATTAAGAGAGAAAGCTGGCAAGGTGATCCATGCATGCCAAGCAACTACAAATGGGATGGACTAAATT
The DNA here is from genome assembly GCA_014182515.1 of Eucalyptus microcorys. Classification (NCBI taxonomy): domain Eukaryota; kingdom Viridiplantae; phylum Streptophyta; class Magnoliopsida; order Myrtales; family Myrtaceae; genus Eucalyptus; species Eucalyptus microcorys. Next base: position 31,435,460 of record CM024571.1, read on the forward strand.
GTAGCTATGGAAATCCTCCAAGGATTATATCACTGTGAGTCCACTAGCACTATTTCTTTGATAATTCTGGTTTTCTAGGTGAAACCAGAGAAGAATTGTCATTCTTCATGGAAACCAGAAGTTTTATGCATCAATAAGAAAGAACATTTAGGATGGAAGAGTTTTGTGCATCAATAAGAAAGAACATTTAGGATGAATATAGCCTTCCAGTGCGAATTCTCAGATAGATTGAGAAATTTGTCATGCTTCTGTGAATTTCTTAGAGTCGGAGATCAACAAGATTGTAATTTTAATACCCCCAAAGTCTCACATTAAGTTGGAAATAACACATGAAGCGACTCAAAATTTGATGCTGGCCCCCAAAAGTTACAATCTTAAGTAGCCATTTTGGGCTTTCTCCACATGGATTTGACTAGTAAATGGAACCAAAAATGATCAGAGTATGACCCCGTCGGTACTTATTTTTGGGCTATCACAAAAGGGTAATGGAGTTTCGTTTTCGGATATAGTTTTATATATTAAAACTTGGCTTGAAGAGGGCGGAGAGGAATTGCTAGGGCACTTGTGTGGGTTCTAAGATTGCCAAGGGGGGCAGAAATGGACCAATTCACGCGTCGAAAGGGGTGAGAGTGCTGCTAAGCTAGGGGGCATGATGGGAACTTCCGTGTTTTAAAAGAGGGAGTGTTTGACACCCTAAGCCTCACATACCATTGGACAAAGCTCATAAACTGACTCCTAAGTTGATAGTCACTACCAAAAATGTCATCATCTTTGAATATTTTTTTTTTTTTTTGGGGGGGAGAGAGAGAGAGAGAGAGAGAGAGAAGGGCTTGTCCGAGAAGGATGGGGTGGGTCATGACAAGTTACAAACTTATCGATTGAAAGTAAATGCTCCCTTCTTCTCCAATGAATAGTTATCATGGTTGTGCAACATCTGTCACCAATAGCCTACTTTTCCAATTTGTAACCAGTGTTTCAAATTGCATTGTTTATGAGCAGGTATTAGGTCCTATGTAAATAATTTTTATCTACTCTAGGGCCAACAGGGAGTTAGTGAAACCCATGCCAGGAATGAGAAAGACGATTATGAGTGGTCTTCTTGAAACATCTATACCAGGAGAACCTGAAGTATTTTCGTTCTGAAGAATTGATTGTACAAACTTTTCTTTGTTGTACCAAACAATGCTGCTTTTATAAAGATGGCAATGACAGGATCTTCTATTTTGATCTATAATGGTCAGGAGATTGAGCTCAAGCAATTTGATGGGCCACATAGTCTCATCACTTTCACATCTATCAAGATTGGAATACTTGTAAGTATCACTATGGTTGAATTAGTAGTGTCTGCACATCACTTGTGATTAAGCACCCCAGGAGTCAACTCATGATTGCATGATTTAAGGTTGTGTTTTAGGAGACATAGGTTGTTGAAATATTGCCCTACTGTGTGGAAACATCCTGCTTTTGGTTATGGAGCTTGTTAACTTGACATCAGGCATTCTAAACTTGGTCTTTTTCCAGAGATTTGTCTAATAATCAGCTTACAGGAGCAATACCAGAAACTCTGGCAGAATTATCACATCTTAGATTTCTGTAAGTTAATGCGTCTAAGTGAAGCCGTCAAGGATTTGAAGTGGACAAATCTCTAATCATGACTATATTTGCAGAAATTTAAGTGGAAACAACCTGATTGGGTCAATTCCTGAAGCTCTTAAGAAAAGGGTAATGGACAAGACTTTAAACATGAGGTGCCCTCTCTCTCTCTCTCTCTCTACATGTTTCGTTTATAGTGATTAAAAGTAAAAAAGAAGGCCAACTCATTATCATTTGGCAAATCAATTGGGACATATTTTGATAATAATTTAAGATCAGCTCCTTCATTGTTTGTTGCAGTTTGATAGGAAACCCGAATCTTTGCCTAGTTGATCCTTGCCCGCAGAAGAAGAGACAAAATACCATCCTCGTTCCTGCTGTTACATCAATTTCAAGCTTCTTTGTAGTTCTCTTTGGTGCTTTGACAATTATTTGGTTTATTAAACATAAACGAATATCTCGTAAGTTTTCTTACTTGTCCTGTTCATGCTATCACATGACATTTGACGACAATCTTGACTTTGCGTTTGCTTTGGTACAGCTATCTTTGCAACAATGTCTTTCTAGGATTTGATAAAACAAAACTTAGCAATTACTGTCTCTTCTCACCCACCCTAAGTGTATCATTTTATATTCTAATCAACATTGCAATCGGGAATAAAGGAAAGTTGGCTTTAATCAAAATTTCACAATGCTGGTAATCTAAGTTACATTCTGATCACAATAAAATTGAGAGAAGATAGAGACGAGGCTCACCACGGCATGCTTGCATCAGAATCACAAGGAGAATGTCCATTAGTCAGCTTAACTTATCAACAATAAAATTTCTGAGTTTTTATTTTTCAAAAAGTAACCGCGCTATGCATTCATCTAAGAAAGATTATCTATTTCTTAGCATATTGAAGGCAGGTGACAGAGAATCATTTGCCTTGAATGTCTACCATCCAAAGGGGTAATTGCAATTCTCATAGGAACCTTTTTGGTACAGAATCTAGTGAAAGGACACTGAGATTAAAGAATCGACCTTTTAAGTATGGAGAGGTTTCAAGAATCACTGGGAACTTTGGACAAGTGATTGGTGAAGGTGGATTTGGAAAGGTATATCTTGGTACTCAAGATAATGGCACTATAGTTGCGGTGAAGATGCTCTCTGAATCATCAAAGCAAGGGTACAAGGAATTTCAAGCAGAGGTTAGATAGCATAATGCAATCACCTTTCCTTTTAAATTCAACTTATGCTTGCTTACACAAATGTAGGTTTAGAAACTTCCCCTAAGACTGTGGTCTATACTCATCCTGATAATGCAAACTCATGATACTACAGGCACAGCTCTTAATGATTGTTCACCACGGAAACTTGGTTTCTCTATTGGGATATTGTGATGGTTCCAAACACATGGCATTAATATATGAATACATGGCTAATGGAAATTTAAGGCAACATTTATCAGGTGCGTGTTTATGTTCTATTGTATTGTTTTTCTATAGATAATCCTGAAAAACTTTATTTCTTGCTCATATTTAAAGTAAAGATGCAACCAATAGAGGACCATCTGAAGGTCTTGACATGGAGTAAGAGACTACAAATAGCTGTGGATGCAGCACAAGGTACACGTATGAGATATCCTCAGTTGCAGGTTTTTTCCCATCATTGCTTCGGAATCATTTACGCATTTTTTGTGAGGATTTCAGGTTTGGATTATTTGCATAATGGTTGCAAGCCACCCATCATCCATAGAGACTTGAAGACTACAAACATCTTGTTGAACGAAGATTTCCGAGCTAAAATAGCTGATTTTGGCCTATCAAGAGTTTTCGCAACTGAAAGTGACTTTTATGTGTCAACTTGTCCTGCGGGCACTCCCGGCTACCTAGACCCCGAGTAATGGCTAAGACTCTATATTATCATTTTGGTTCAATTCGGGATCTCTATTTGGATAGAAATGTTGACATTCCCTAAGATTTCATCTTTGATTTAAAGATCCATTATTTGTTTTTGTTTTGTTCCTCCTAGGTTTCAATCTTCTGGAAACTTAAACAAGAAGAGTGATGTTTATAGTTTCGGAATCGTACTCTTTGAGTTGATCACGGGCCGACCTCCGATAATGAGAAGCTGGGATGGGCGCACCAACATGCACATACTTAAATGGTTGATTCCGATTGTTGAAAGTGGCGATATACAAAGCATTATGGATCCAAGGTTGCAAGGAGAATTTGACATCAACTCGGCTTGGAAAGTAGTGGAGATTGCTATGTCTTGTACACGACCAACATCAATTCAAAGGCCGGACATAAATCACGTATTGGCAGAGCTAAAGGAGTCTTCGGTGAGCACTTCAAGTGATTCTTTTGAAATGACCTCCCTGAAGCTCCATTCTAACAATGCCCCTGTGGCAAGGTAGCTTTTTATTTTCTTCTTAGGTAAAAGATTAACTTTTGTCGGCAAATTCGTACTATGTTTTTTGGATTGCGTCCTCCATTTCCATTTTCTTTTCTGTGATTGAATCTTCGAATCTCGCTTTATAACAACGATGTCCTTTCGTCCTTTGTCGCTTCTTTCTCCATTAATAATGTCAATTGCATTCCTAATACTGCGAAATTAGGAATTCCACGTTCAGTTTGGGGGAGGTGATTCAGAGGTTGAGGTTATCCATGGATGGGGTAATTGGCATTAGCAGGCCCTCTTAGCATGTTCTTGGGATTCAGCTGACATTTTAGTTGGAATCAACACCATTGATTAAGTAGCAACAATTACGTAATGTTGAGCGGGTAGACTGAGAAAATTTAAAAATGAGGGACTAATGTGCCTGATAAGCTCAAATTATATGTAGCATTGGTGGTCCTAATGTAGTACTTCTCACAAGCAAGCAGGGACATACCGATAAGCATCTTTTAACAAATTACGGATACCGGACTTAAGCTTGTCTTTTGATAATGTACAAATTCGTAAAATGTTTATATACAGATAAAAGGCAATCCCCATCTCGTCTAATTCTTAAAATTCAGGATAGGCCCGTTTGTATTGGGGTTCCATTGCAACAAACCAGTATATTAACTAGACACGAGCTACTTGGCCAAAGAAGATGCGCACCACCAGTATAAAATTGCCATTGCCTGATTCGTCAAAAGAGGATTCACCAACGTGCCATAGAATAGTCTTTTCTATAGCAATCAATGGCGGGATTCAAAAAAAAAAAAAGAGGGCTCATCCATCCCATTTCATCTGGTTCTTAGAATATTTAGGATAGGTCTGTTATCTTGGGGTTCCAATGCAACAACCAATACCATTGACTAGACAAGAGCTACTTGGCCAAAGAAGATGTGCACCACCGGTATAAAATTGCCATTGCCTGATTCGTCAAAACAGAATTCACCAACGTGCCACAGAATAGTACTGTCCGCGGCAATCAATGGTGGGATTCGAGAAAAACGAGGGTTCATCTTTAGCGACCAAACTCAAAAAATGAACCTGTTAAAGATCTTAGACCAGCATGAATTTTCGCTGATATAAGCATGTGATGTCGCTTCTGAGTTTGGGGAACTTTGATCAAGCACGAGATGCAACAACAGAACCACGAAGCCAAAACACTTGTAATGTAGAATGTGTGTCTCGAACTCGAGTGCCTCATCGTCAATTCTCTTGTGCCTTTGTTGGTGTGCCATGAGAATTGACAAAAACTTTCCTGATCTAGTTGAAAGACATGGGGACAATGAAGTCACTTTTGATGACTATGGATTCATCACTTGTGACAGAATAAATGAGACCTTAAAGAAGAGAGAAGACAAGGAGATCAGAGTCTAAATAGCGTCGTCTATTTCACACAAATAGAATGTTCGCCAAGTTATCGACTTCTGCCGCCAGCTATATAAAGAGAACCTAAATCAAAGCTGACATTATTCTGATAGTTAGAACAATAACATGAGCGTACAGCCTTTCAAATACATTCCAAAGTATGTCATTTCACAATTTCAAAGTGAGTACTAATTTCACCTAATTAATCAGATTTAATTTCACTCAAAGACCTAAGTTAACGATATCTCGAATAAATGAGTATATATTGACAGATGATTTAATTTTGATTCTATTAATGTGGGACTATTGTGAATAGAAAGTTTGGAATCAATGCTCATTGTTTTAAAAACATTGACTGTTGTACAAGACATTGATCAATATTAAAATGTCATGTTAAAATATCTCACATCACTTGTTTATAGGAGATTTATATGCTCTTTATGTACATATGGTCCCCCTCTATCTAAAAGTTTGATTTTTGAATTGGACATTCAAACACGGTATTAAAGTCAGTTTCTATCAAAATTCATTTCCCATTTGGCAATTTTCATGTGATCTCCCTCCATTTTATAATATAAATAACGGCACGAAGCAAGTGGAATAACAAGAGAGAGCCCAAATTCTAAATCTATAATTTATACATGACCAGACCAAAGTTAACTGAATAGTCAAATTGAATGAATTATCATATCCAACGTGAACTTCTCCTGTTCCTACCACCTCAGATTCTGGGCACTAGTATAATGCTAATTTAATATGGGTTGCATGTAATATCTTCAAATATGTATATTGGCAAGAGACCTTTCTCTGTCTTCTGGAAGGGGTAGAGCAACGCTGCTTATGATAAACATGAAACCAAACTTCTACTTCAGTCCTAGCAAGTTTATAATGTTGAGATTGATGACAGAATATTAATTATTTTTTTTAAATTACATTAATCACACCTAATTGATCCTAACGGTCAAGGCCCAATAAGAGATTACTATCGCAGCCTACCATTTCTGTCTCAAGGGAAAAGAATGATATAAATTTAGGGGTATTGCCCAAACAATGAGCTTAAGGCACTTGATTATGTGTGGGCTCTCCCAAGCCCTTACTCCACGCTATGTTGGGATTTTAAATGTTAAATAAAATTGACGCTATGAGAATTTCAAATGAGAAGTTGTCATTAGTCCATTGGGGTTGACTAATAACCAAGTAAGGTATGAGAGTATACCTTACTTCCTACATAACCAGAGTACTTAAGGTTGATGACTTGATTACACTAATTAATCAACTAATGTTCTTTTGGTGCCTAATCTTGTTTACATAGGCAATTTGGATTGATTTTGAGCTTATCTACTAACATGTGAGGTGACTATGTCGGTGCGCAATCATTAAAATAACAATCAGCAACTAAAAGAGCATTAAATAAATTGCGAGGAGAAGCAAGAATCTAACAATAAGAAATAAGAAAAATAACATTCTTAATTAAGCTAAAGATAAACAACAATAAACATATTTAAAGTGTGCAATCCAGTGATAAATGAAGTAGAAATGCACAATGGCTACAGCTTCATCTTTAAGGTTATTTAAACCCTTACAAAAAGCCTTTTTTTTCAATTTTGGGCACATTCATGGATTTTCACACATTTTAAAAGAACACTACTCGAAAATTAATTTTAAAGCTTTTTTTCCTAATTTTTAGAAGAAATCAGATTTTTTGGAATTTTTTAAAATAAAATAAATAAAGTTTTTTTACGGGATTTTTAAACTTTTGTCTTTTTAAATTTTCAGAATATTCCTTTTAAAAAAATTTTTAAATTTTAATTTTTTTTTAAAAAATTTTAATGCCAAAATAGGGACACCGGGCTGGGCCGAAGGGCCCTGTCCAAATATCGGGCTAAGGACACGAAAATTGGGCCAGTACATCAGGCCTTCCTCAAATGAAACAAACCCACTAAAGAATAGCCCAATCCAAAACTATCTAAGCTAACCCAAGCCCAAGCTTTATTAAACTAAATCAACCCCAACCTCAATGCACGATCCTGCACCTTCGGCGAACGAGAGCCGCTTCTACGCTCGCTCGTCACCAGGCCGTCACTGTTGTTCATCAACCATTCAAGATGTTGCAAAAATACGGTCACAACGTAGCTGGAGCAAACAGGGCATTAGGAACTCAATAGACAAACCGATGAGCGCTCATTCAGAACCGTCACAAAGCCTTTGCTTCACTGACACGCCTCACCGTTTTAACCTCTAGCATGCATACGGTTCACCAAAAAAGAACAGAAGAGAATGTGGGCAGAAATTCAGGGTAGCAAGAATCATACTAAACTTCGACACACCAGTTCACCAAACGAGCACTAGTATGCAGAACAGAACAGGAGGGCACGTCTGGAGTTGAACAGAAATAGCAAATATTTCTCCACCACTTCTCAGAAGCATTTCATCGAGCGAGTCTTGGGTGTCCGACTAAATGCGGTGAGGCACACGAATGAACTGACGTTGTGGTGTCGAGTTCATCCTTCATCAATCAGAGGACATTCCTAGTCGACAAAACTACTTCAAACGAATCCAAGGCGCGCTTTCACAGAAACAAACTAAGCCTCGGTCTCATTTTAGATTAACACTAACTGAGTCATCATATCAAACACTTGAGGAGCGTCAAATGAAAGGCAGCCACGGACGAGAAACAAGACTCAAAACCGGATCAAAGCTCAAAACGCATCGGCAGGGAATGCTCAACATCAACGAAGGACAGCATAAGCGAACTCGAAACGCACGCCCCGGCTCAGTAGCTCGTGCAAAAACATGAGAGAACAGGGCAAAAGCAGGGCACAAAATGGGGAAAATAGGGGGCCGTCGATGGAGGTCCCTACCCGGCTCGGCAGCGGCGAATGAGGCCGAGCTCGATAGATCGGATTACGTCCGGTCGCCTCGCCCGCCTCCGAGCCGAGATCCTCGAGAAATCGACACAACCCGAAAGAAATCGGAAAAAAAAAAAAAAAAAAAATCGGGGCCTACCGTGGGGAAAGGGACATGTCGGCGAGGGTCGGCGGCCGAGAGGCGCAGTGGCTACCGGAGGAGGCCTTCCACTTTATGCCTCGCTCTTCCTCTCGGTCTCTCGATCTCTCTCTCTCGGAATCGCTCTCTCTGTCCGAACGAACGCCCCCTCGACTCACACCCCTCTCTCCCTTTTAAGCTCCGCGGCGCGCATGGCTTCCTGCCTTGCCAGCTGCCAGCTGCGACTGCCGGCCTGCCCTCGACCAGACATCATCGCGCGACGTTCCCTGCGGCTGTCCTGTTCCCCGTCGTAACAGTGTCCTCGTCGCGCTGCAGAGGGCGTGAGCCGTGGGGAAAGAGAGGGGAAGAAGAGGAAAGGGCCGGGCCGGTGAAAAGAAAAAAAAAGGGCATGAAGAGGGCCGGGCCCGAGCGGGCGAAGGGAAAAAGAAAGAAAGGGCCGGGTCGGCCCGCCCCGCAAATTATTTTAAAAGAAAATTATTTTTTTCTTTTCTTCTTTTTCTTTTTTTTTAATGATTTAATACATTCTATCACTATTTATATAAATGCTCTCAATACCTGCATTCTTTTAATGAGGATTATTTTTGTTTAGGGGTTAAAAATTAATCCATGATTTTCTATGCAATTAAAACCTAAATGAATAGATAACACTTAGGTGTCAATATTGTTGTTCTTATCCCTAGCTTATTCTATCTTATTCAATCCCATCCTTCCATCAATCATTTGTACAATGCGATTGCTTTGCCTCTATCTATGGGAGATTTAATCTCATCGTCTAATGAGGATATGTAATTTCCATTTGGTAAAAATAAAATCAATTTAACAATCTAATTTTAAAATCATGGGCATTGCACTTTTCAGGTTCTCACAAGAAGAGAAAACAGAAATATGACATAAAGCATTGACCTTCTAAATGCTCTTAGACTCTAGAGAGAGATATTCATGTCTTTTCAACTTTGGTATTTGTTATGTTAATCATGATTAACATATACCTATATGAAAAGAAATATGTAGTTGAGAGATGAGCTAAATTTATTAAGGTCAACTAGAAAGCATTTACTGCAAAAGGGGGATTATATGAATGGTTTAAGTAAATTGTCTTATTTAATTTTCAAAGTTGGCAGCAACATACAAAAATTCAAATTACTATCCAACTCATGAACCACATAACCAAAAGCATATCCGTGAGATCTAAGAAGAAGCCAACAGGCATGCGGCTCTGCTCGTAAAAGGGATTGGGGGCTGAGCCAGAGAATGCTAGGTCCAAGGTTCGACTCTTGTATGTCACTCACACATGTACATAGTAAAAAACTACCCTCTTGATAATGACCTATTTATCTCTAGGAATAGTTCAAGCACTACCAATCACTGTCTATTCAAAGCACAAGGGAGGAATAGTTCCTCTCTTGCTCTCAACTTTGTTGGTCTACCATGAGAATTGACAAAAGCACTGCCAATCACTGTCTATTCAAAACACAAGGGGCGAGTGAAGTAATCAAAGTTGATATTACAGTGATAATTATATAACTATCGTCGCTTCAACTAAGATAGTGTCAAGAGCAACCGTAGTAATCAAATATTGTAATGGAGTGTTGACACATAATTTTGACCATGCTATTTACTTGCTCATCATATAAAAATTACATTAAGCATTTCATAGCATTGCATTTAGATATTAATAATATTTAGAATCAAACTTATTTTTTAAAAAAAATAGAAGATAATAAATAACGTTAAAATAAAACATTTGGTTGTGGAGAGAGATTTTGAAAGATTTTAGATTTTAGATTTTAGATAATAGAGTATTTTCAAAAGATGATCTTCAACGGAGGAGTGAAATATCTTGAAAAATCTTCACGAAGAATTTTATATTTTGGAATCATTTTCTTGTTGAGCCCATCTCCTTTTTTTTTTCGATGGATGATCTTTAGCGATTGGGTCAATATATGCAAATCTTGGTCGGCAGGACAAATTGGTTTTTGCTCTATAAATAGAGAGTCCAAGGCTTCGAAACGATGGGGCCTTTTGGACTGAGTTTTGGAAACATTCACAAAGGGAATAGGGTTTTTGTGAGAGAAAAGCCAACAAAGTTTTTTCCTTATGCTGAAAAGCAGAAGACAGGAGACAGAGAAGAGACAGAGAGGTCGTAGGGAAAGAGAAAGGTGAGGGGACGTGAGGGAGACTTGAGGAGAGAGAGAGTAAAAAAAAATCACTGTGCTTCTTCTCCGACAGGTCCCCGCCGACTCCGCTGCTGCTCATTGTGCCTCCGCCGCTGCCGCGACCACCGTCTCCGGCCGCCCTGCTGTTCCGCGCCGCACCACCGCGCCACCACCGCGACCCCCTCGACCGACGCCCCCTCAGCCCAATCGACGCCGCCGTCTCTGCTCCAACGCCTCAGCCTCAGCCTTCGCCGCGCCGATCTCGCTCGCCAACGCTCCTTGCAACCCACTGATCCAGCCATCGTTCGCCTCCGCCCGGAGCCAGAACCCGAACCTGCTGCGACGCCGTTTTCCCCTTTCGCCGAAGCCCGGCGCCACTGCTCACCACCACCGCAGCCACCCGCGACCCAGCTACTGTTCGCCGGTCAACGACGCCGCGCCTCCCTGTTGCTGCCAGTCGACCGAAGCTCCTCCCCGCTGGTCGCCGTACGTGAGGCCCGCGAAGCCGCCTCTGCTCCCGCTCCGCCGACGCCTGCTGAAGCCTCACCTCCCTGTTGCTCGCTGCCGCCGCGCGTTGATCTGCGAGTCGCCGGTGACTCGCGCCCAACGCCGCCCCTGTTCAGCACTGACGCCCAAGCTCTGTCGCCGCATCTGCACCGTCACCCTGTTCATTGCTGCCGAGCCATTCCTCAAGTCGGCCGTGCGCTGGACTAGGTAAATTTTTAGGTTAAATTCAGTTCAAGTATTTGGATTCTTAGCTTGTGATCCTGACTTGATTTGTTTTGTCATAAATAATAGTTATCCGATCAGGAAATTTGTCATATTAAGCCATAATAATCAAAAAATATTGAGCCGCCAGACGACGGGTTAGATTTTTGATTATTTCAGCTTTTCATGGCAAATTTACGGATTGCTTTGCTTAATTGATTCGCATTAAGATAATATGTCATTGATTTACATTGGTGAATTTTCAATAGGACATATATAGAAATAGGATAATTTTCCTTTAATAAAATCAAAACAAAAAAATGAACAAAAATGTTATTTAGGTCATATGGATTTTATAATATGCACACCACATGTTGCGCTTTAGTTGGTGAGTCATAATTTAATGTTTTAGTATTCCCATTGTGTAGTTTTTTTTAAATAAATAAAAAAAAAAAGCCAAAAGATTAGCATTGCATCATTATGTTGCTTTCTTTTTAATAAAAATTATTGAGTCATTTAAAAAAAAAAAAAACACAAAGAAAACACAAAGGTCATTTACTTGGTTAGTTAATAGGTTAGTTCATAATTAATCCCATTTTATGTCATCATTGTTTAGTGTAGGTTGCGTATATGTATTAAAAAAAAGAATCATTAAAAAAAAATCATAAAAAGAGCATGCATATAGAATTACCATGTCATCCATCCCATATCATGTAGCACATACATATTTAGGATTATGTAAATTAAATTGCACACATATTGTGATGGTTCAAGTTATGTCATATGAATTGCATCTCATATGTCATTAAAGTAAAACTCATGCACATTAAATTTAGATTAAAATTGCATATAATGAATTATTTTTTTTTTTAAAAGAAGAAAAGTTAGGGTGTCATGTCATTTAGAAATCATGTTTATGGCATGCATTTTTAGAGAGTATGACATTAATAAGGTTGTAGTTAATAATTTCTTAAATCTATTACTTCGATTTATTGAGTGTTATTTCATTGATTGTGCATCCGCATGGCCACCCTTTGCATGTTAGTAGGTAAGGTTAAAATTAATTAATACTGCCTGCAAAATATTTTTGAAATAAAAATGAAAATGTACCGAAATGGCGTTAGATTAATCTAGTGTAATCATGTCCCCGGACCTATTGAATCTCTAGTTCGCAAAAGTACAGTATTCTCCCATACTTTACTTGAGCTTCTAATTAACCCTAATTAGTTAGTGGCGGCTCCAAATTGAGTATAATTGTATGTTTAAATGGGTTAATTTCTTAGTATCAAGTCGCGATTGGTAGGACTTGGGAGGGTCCGTGCCAAATCTTCGGACTTAGTAATCTATTAGCCTTTTTTTGTGTAATTCACCCACGGGAAGGTGGCGGCATGGAGGTATAGTTTGACATGAACATGGAAAGGAAGAAGATATATATCCATCTCGTCAATTTAAAGCAAGTCTTAGCGATGCTAATGTTGCTGTCTCATAATAGATGATGGGCCAAAGATCCGGTCCATTCCATTGGTATTTCACTTACTTTTTCAATAAGAAAACATCTCGGGTTAGCCCAAGAAGAACCCACCAGATATGACTAACAATTTACAGCGACCCATCTTCTTCCAATGACCCTCATAAACCTTTATTAGTTATGGAAAAAAAAGCATTTGACCAAAAAAATTACAAAAATAAAGCACAAGATTTTTAATAATCTTAATCCATTTAATGATAGTTCAAAAATACTTGCTCGTTCGAGATGAATGCAAAAATCAAATCATTATCACAAAGGAATTAACTTTTGATGACCACACACTCATTTTTCCTACTTTTCTTTTCCTCTTTTTAAAGAGAGGAAACCCATTTCCACAAGAATCTCTTTTTGAAAAGCAAGATCATCCGACTACTTTGTATGACAGCAACCAAGATTCTTTTTCTGGAGCAATGAAATGGTTTTTGGCATCTTTTCAATCTAGAAAGGCAAAAGCAAAACTCATTCTTACTACAGCAAAAAGTATTTTCTGTTTAATTTATTTATTGTGCATTATTGAAGCAAAAATCATTTTTTATCGTTCTCTATGGTGCATCATGTAATTAGTCCTATGCTTTTCTGGCTTGAGCCATCAATAAAAGAACTAGGGAATTTTTTTGGTCCCCCAAAAGAAAACGTAAAATTGTACATGAATCATGTGGAAAGTTCTTTGCTTCCATAATGAAGCAGATTGTGTCCCATGCATTTGGATTGAGAAAATCTGAAAGTAATCTTCGCTTTATACTAGTTTAATTAATCCGCTAGTGCTACAAAAAGTATGAACTCTTGGCATTTCTTTTTTTAAATATATTTTGTAAAAATAAATATAATAAACTAAACTATGAGGGAGATAGAGAGACTAGATAGCCAAATTTATGGGAAGAAAAGGGTCTAGTTTGATGTTTTTTGCCAAAGAATGTTTAGTCACAAAAATTAGGGATTGTGATCATGAGTATTCTTCCCCACAAGAAAGGACATTATCAATGGAATATCGTGTGAATTTATCTAATCAGATTTATTATTGACCCTTTTTTTGTCATTTCCTAAGAAAAAGAAGCATAATACAATTTGAAGAGGACTTCCATCTCCAAGTTGAACTTATACGTAGCTCGTCTCTTTTTGGGTGTAAAGCAATGTCAAACCAAAATACCTAATAAGGAGGTGATCGAGCCCACCTTCCAATACAGCTACCTTGTTACGACTTCACTCCATTCATTGTGATTTACCTACATGAACGTATGTAATGTTTGACTACAATTTCGACCATTAACCTGATTCCTTGTCACGGTTTCTTGCTTTTTTTTTCATTTTTTTTTAATGATTGTGGTCTTATCATGATACTTTATATGCTAAAATGAATTGGGTGTGAATAATAAAATGCTGATTTTGTAATTTCATGTCGTGATTTTTCGTTTTCTTCGTTTTTTGTAGATTGATTGTGCTTTTGTTGTTTTTCAATGAACTACATGTTTTGTTTTACTCTCATGTTTTACTACTGTACAAAACAGATAGGATTTGAACAGTAAAGTGGGGAAGAATGGGGAACAAATTTTGTGTAGATTTTCTTTTTGCTCAGGAAAGTTAATCTTTTCTTGTGATATCACGTCATGCTATTATAGTGTGGTAGGACAACGGCAGTTGAATAATGCACTTCATCAGGCGGTCCACATGCCGTGTTCTTCCATCTATCCAAGCACAAGTCAAGTCTCTTTCATCATTTAAGCTACAAAAAATTTGGCAAATAGATCTACTTCTTCGTGGGATCGCTTGTTTTGTAGGTAAATGTTAATTCCGTCTGCATCGAGGAGATTTTTCATATCTGCAAAGAGGATATCAATCTCGTCAACTCCAATTAATTGTTGAGTGGTAGATTTTATCAATTTGAAAACGAAATCGAGAAAAAATTATATTCATTTGAGATGTGATGATAAAGTCGAATGAGTGAAAATAGTCATACCACCAGAGAAGTACTATTATTATTGTTGTTTCCCGCAAGGATAAGCATTATTCCAACTTGAATTGTTCTTGATGTAAATTTCTCTGACTCAAACTTAGTAAAAGCCATAGTGATAATTGTAGATAGAAAATTTTCCAGAATAATTAATCAATAATAAACCTAAATTTTGATACCAGTTTGTTACGACAAACTTGGAAGTGTGAATAAACAAACGATTCAAGTGAGAAATAATTGCAGAAATAAAACATTAGCATCGTGAAAAAGAGAGCAATAAGATGATTCCATTGTAATTGGCAAAGAGAATATTACAATCACTAGAACTCTCAGCTCTCAACTATTGCCCAATCTTTAGAGAATATCAACTCTCTTGGATGACGGCTCTCATAAGCTCTTTAGGATTCTCACAAGTAGGGATGAACATGGTTTTTTGATAGAATTGGGAACCTGAGAACTAGATCGATGGGAACTTTTACCTTTGGAGATAGCCAAAAGGGAATTCAAGTCCGAACACGTCAATATGTTCAATTAGACCTAGCATTATTCAAAAACTTAAGTTAAATAAGTTAGGTCAAATATGATATATTAACTGTTCTACACCATATCTACTTCTCTAATGTGAGATTTTTTCAACATAGCTCACACGAATATCCTAATAGGGTAAACCTAGATTGGATAGTTATTACTTAAAAATAACTTAATAATTTTCTTCCAATGATGGAGCGATGGAATGATATAAGTGAGGTATTGACGGAACCAAATGAGCAACTCGAAACGACCTCCGAGACATAAGTGAGGCATTGACGGAACTGAAGGGATCTTTGCCAAGAGAATTGGCATCCGAGACAAAGTGGGAGGAAGGAAAACCAAATAAGCAACTCGAAACGACCTCCTCGGAACTTGATCCGGCTGCTGGAGCCATGGCAAAGTAGTTTAGTCCAATGAGGATTAGTCCACTCTTGTTGCGAAACTATGGAAACTCCTGATGCTACTAAACTCAAGTCGGTGCGTGTTTGAAATTCGTGTTCGTTTATAGATATGGATACCCGGAGGCTTTTCTTGTCTTCATGATTATGCGTGTGGAATTTCATCCTCCGTTTTCCTTTTTCATCTCTTTCTTGGCAATTCATCCTCTTTGATTCGTACAAAGATGTCTTAAAATCGTATGACTTGGTTTACGTGAAAATTGACAGAGGACAGTCGCTGCCTCTTACTTCCAAAATGATGCAATTCGAATATTGCTGCAGAAGTTGCCAGTTTTTGGTGACTGAGTTTTCTCTGTTTCCTTTCCTTTTTCAATATTATGTAAAAGAATCTTATACGTTGCACCGGGAGTGTAATAAAATAATTACACAAGCAGTGCTTACGCGCCAACGCATATAGCGTTTTTAAATTTATGACTGGTTGTGTATACGATGTTTCAGATTGGTGGTCTACATTACACAAATACAAACCAAAGAAGAGATAATACGGTCATGAAATGAAAAGGCCATATGCTCTAATCAACCCTACTCAAATGACTATTAGCGTTATCTAGATTATTCTGCTGTTCCGCTCCCCAAATAAATGTGATGCGTGATCACGCATCAAAATGGAGCCTTTTTTTTTTTTGTTGGTAAATTTAATAAAAAGTTAGTAAACATCAAAAAACTGTTAGATAAAAAATAATTTTCAATCTCCTGGTGTCTCGATAACTTGTTACAACTTACCAACACTATTATGCAACCACCAGCTTTTCTCATCTTTTATCAACTTATACTTGTTTTTCTCATAATCTTCTTAGATTTAACTCTTACAGGAATTTGCAAAATTTTTTTTACTGACATAGAGTAAGTTTTTGCCAATTAAATTACCAACTAGTTTTGTGTTAACCCTTCTTATTTGAGTCACTTACCAACGTTAGTTTCCTATATTTATTTGTCAAATTTTATTATCATTTATCATATGTTATTCTCCTTTTTTACAAACGCCCAAAATATATCGACTCTTTTACGAATGTGCCAACTTTTGTGTGACTTAACAGTTTTTCTCCTATTAGGTTACTAAGTAATTTGGTTTACCAATACTTATTTAAGTTGCTTTGTAACGTTTATTTGTAATCTTATTTGCCAACTTTTCTCTTAGATTACAACTTTGATTTGTTTGAGAGCCCATTAAGTTTTCAAACAATTTTAGAAATTACCAACCTTAGTTTGAGTGATTGCCGACTTTACTCTAATTTAGTTACCAATTAGTTTTGCATTACCAACTCTTATTTGAGTTAGTCATCAACATTTATTTCGTTTCTATGTTTGAATTATCAAGTTATCTAAGTGCAAAGTGACGAAAAGTCGTTGATTTTATACTCAAGCAAATCCTCAAATTGAGATATCACCACTTTATTGTTCAAATCCAATTTGTTTTCTACATAAAATATAGTTTAGTATGTATCCAAATAGGAATTGTGGGTTATGCAACAATTAATAAAATATGAGAGTGAAACAAAACATGAAGTTCATTGAAAAAACACAAAAAAAAAAACATTAATTAACAAAAAATATAAGCTCGACATGATATTGATATACAAAATACAATGACAAAATACAATTATTTAAAACATATAGAAACTATGACAAGGAACCAAGTCAATGAATGAAATGACAGTAAGACATTACATATGTTGATATATTAAATTACAATTGCTTCTTTTTTATCAATGAAAAAATATTGTCACAAGTAATCTGGTGATAAAGAGGATTAGGACGTTGATGAATGACACTCGCATCCTTTACTTATATCCATTAAAATCCGCCCATTTCTCTAGAATAGGATTAAATAAATGGAAGATCACCAGGAATCTGCCATCAATTTATGTGTTGTTGCAATGGAAGTCTCTAGTCGGCCAAAGAGGCTTTGCAGAAATATTCACGAGTGATTCATCCCCAAAGGTTTGTTACCTTATGTGGTCATATTTGAGTGCTCTTTTCAAGTGGTTGGCCTTAGTGGATCGGATCAGATCAAATTGTTACAAATGATATCAAAACAATACCTCTTTAAGCAAATTTGTGTTTCAAGGTCGGACTGGGATCTAGTTTGACAAGATGATAGAATGACAAAGTGGGAGAAATAGACCAAATCACACATCCAATTGTGGAAGTAGTGCCGCTCGATATGAGCCAACAATAACAAGAACATCTCAAGTCCCACATCAGATGTGAGAGGCATTCCAAATTAATTCGTAAGAATCAACCCATATACTTACTACTTTACATGGTCACGCATGAACACTTCATTAAAGACTTGACTCAAAGGATTCAGATGGGGGCATTACTTGTACCATGTTTGATGCATGAGTAAATTGTGTTACAAAAACTAGTGGGATTCAACAAAGAAAGGAGACCTTTATGCTATGTCTGATTCCAAGCATAATCATAGAAACACCGATTGATCTGAGTTTGCTTCCTTCTTTTTGTCTCACGTCAACGGGGTTAATCCTGCAAAAACAACAAGAAGCTTCTCACCTCAATATTATTTACATTTATGTCATAAAATTCTTCAGTCCTATAAGGTAGTGGCTTTAGAGGGCTCTTCTTGTCCATTTGCGAGTGGCAAAAGAGCTTTGGCACTCTTTCCTTTTCAGTCTCCAGCAATATTTTGGCAAAAATGATTTTGTTTGCTAAAATAGGCAAACTTTGAACGGAACTTTCCAGGTCTACACTTATTATGGGTGCATTTAGTTGGACTTTTGGAAAAAGTATTTGGGAAAATGCAAAGGGCCTTAAGTTAAAAGAGGTTTTTAAAAATGCAAATTACATTTTGATAAATTGTAATATAAGGGCGTGTTTAGTAATTATTATGTTCCAGAGAACAATTTTTGTTTAGAAATGATTTTTTTTTATGTCACGAGCATTCTTACTATTTATAGTCATCGTGGTCAACGACATTTTGTGGTCGTCGGGGTTTTCATCATTATACTATTATTATTCACATCTGAACTTTTAATTTTTTTGCATGTGGAAACCTTCCTTCGAATTAAAGTTGGGGGAGAGTAATCATATTACGGTTTAAAGTCATCGTGGTGGTGGTCGTCGTACCATTATTATTCACATTTTTGACTTTTAATCCCTTTGCATGTCACTAAACCTTTTATTATTTATAGTCTTCCTTGTCGTTATTATATTATATTATATTATTATTTTGCACTTGGTAATCAGTTAACATCATGTTCCACAGATTCAATCACGAGGCTCATCGCGGACAATCATCTCAAAGATGCTGTGCATTAGGGGTGTGCATGGTCCGGGCGAGTGGTTCCCGACCTAGAACCGGGAACCGCCCGCTAAGGACCGGTTCCGAAAAATTGGAACCGGGATCCACCCGTTTGTTGCATGGATTCACCCGGGAACCGGACCGCCGGTCCGGTCCGGTTCTCGGGTGGATCCATGAAACCGATCTTGATGCGAAACAATTTTGATTTTCAACATAGAACAGTCGGGTCTATGAGTTGGGAAGGAGGGGAGGAGGTCTATGGTTGGGTTTTTAACATAGAATGGTCGCGAAACAATTTTCCGCGGCTGTGGCGGGTGGCGGCCGACGCGAGGGGACGAACAACATCGGCGGAGGAGTAGCGGCGGTGGCGTCGACGCTCGGGGAGGAATTGAAATGGCGATAGGATTAGGAGGAACTGAGGAAGAGACAAAAAGAGAGAGAACCGAAGACGAATGGAGTAAGGAGATGAGATCTAATTTAGGGTTTCTTTTAGTAATTTTTTTTTTTAATATTAAAAAGGTTCCGGTCCGGTCCGGGTGGGCGGATCCGCCCATGGAACCGGGAACCGGACCGGTACCCATCGGTTTCGAAAAATTAGAACCGGGAACCGGACCGGTACCCATCGGTTTCGAAAAATTGGAACCGGGAACCGGACCGTTCCCTCAAGAACCGCCGGTTCCAGGCGGTTCCGGTCCGGTTCAGGCGGTCCGGGCGGTTCCGGGTATTTTGCACACCCCTACTGTGCATTGCTTTATCATCCTCTTTTTGGGTCATCCAGAAAAAGAGTAACAAGTAAACTTTTGAAATCTGGCCATCCTTTTGATAGTGCCCTTTCCTTAAGTCACTCGCACATCTCTCTCGGTAAATCTCTCTAACACATAACGAGGGGAAAATTACTGATAAATTCCGTCGGACGATTTTACATCATCCTAAATTTCATAGAGAAAAAATTGTTCAAAACATCATAAACTTAATATGGTTTTATCCATTTAATCCTAAACTTTTAATTTTATTAATTGAGTCCTAAATATTTTTACATTTTATTAATTGAATGATAAATATTTTCACATTTTGTCAATTAGGTCAATTTAGTCAATTTTAGTCAGAAATCGTTGACATGGATACCAACTATCTTATATGACACAAGTGCTTAACTAGACAATTTTTATAATTTCTAATTTTATAATTTTTTTTATTTTCCTTTTTTTCTCTTTCAAGCCCGATGAGGATTTATTCAGCGATCCTCACCGGACTTGGTAAAACAAAAAGGAAAATGAATAAAGAAAAAGAAAAAAAGAAGAGATATAAAAAAAAATTATATTTTTATACAAAATTGTCTACATTAATGCCGATCTGTCCTACGTCACTACTTCAAGGCGTCCACGTTAGTGATTTTTCAATTAAATGGCCAGATGAAATCATTTGGTAGAACATGAGAAATTTGGGACTTAATTGGTACGACTGAAAAGTTTAAGATTGAATTGACAAAAATGTAATAGATTTAAGACTTTTTGGATAAATTTTCTCAGCTCAATGAAATTTAAACTACTTTTTTACAAGAGCTCTTTCCTTTCTAGAGCTATGAGAAGCATTTCCCTTAGTCTGAAGTCCCCAAAGTTTAGTTTTGACGTTTCTTTCTCTAGCAACGTAATGCATTCAAATTGAACTCAAACATTAGTCCGAGAAAATGGCATTCGTTGGTTTTGGCTCGAAATTAATTATGATTAATTTGAAATTGACATGAGTTCAACGTTTCTTAGGACACTCAAAAGTGTTTGCTGAGCAACTCCAAGATGGACACGGATGATCATGGGATGCGAGAAGAAGGCCCGCCTAGTGCAGACATGTCCGACCCCTAGGTGGGCACCTAGCAAATAAGTGGCCGGGGTGCCGCCCATTGTCGGTTGGCCAGCTAAGACCGGCTGGGCACTCAACAGATCTCAAAGGCTCAAATGCAGTTTCCAACGTAGTGTCCGGTGGTCCGAGCGCATTCCGCTTAGACACCCAACCCAACAACGCAGTCTCGAATCCAAACATGTTTTAAACCCTATTTTGAAGTCCTTATAAATCACAACTTATGACAACCCTAGAAAGTTTTTAATGTTAGAATATATAAATAATAATTTGATGCGGAAATTCATAACAAATCAATGATCTTTGATCTTCATGATTTTCACAAATAGATGAAGACATACCTTTATCCATAGCGTTACCGTAGAACTTGAACCAAAAGAAGAAATCCGATTTCTCTCCCTTAACCCACTATACTTTAATGTATTCAATCGATGGATGAGAGAATACCCAATTCCTTTAGGTTATTGTTGTTCGTTGTGGGTGGAGAGAGGACCGGACTCTATTTATACGTTCGTTGAAAATGTGCCTTCCATCAAAGCGATATATCCTTTCATTTTATTAGAGTCGCAACTTCTTGTAACCAATAATTATTTAATTTATACCATTTTAATAATTATTAAACTATATAATAAATCATATCATGTGGGTCACAATAATTCTTACATTCTCCCACTTGACCCATATGATTCTCCTTTCATGGTTTAATAAAGACTATAATGTGCACAATAAGATTATGCTATAAAATTTCATTAAATTGGCAATCACATAATAATCATAATTAAGTAAAGAAAACTAATATGAGTCACAGCGGTTGTATATCATTAACCGACATAGTCCCTTCTATGTACTACAACTATAGCACTTTACTTAACATGATCCATAAATGAGAAGTACAGTAATAGTCCAACCATAATGTTTCTTTAGAAACTATCCTGTTTAACATTAATCTATTTCCATAATGTATACTAAATAGAAAACAGGAAATATCAGAAACACGTAAGTGAGCTCAAAGTGTCAAATACATAAACTTAATACAATCATAATACAAACATTAATGACGTCCAATAATGCCCATTTTTTCAACATGCTCATTAAATGTTTTGGGCGGCAGTCCTTTTGTTAAAGGATCTGCTATCATAAGATTGGTGCTAATGTGTTCAATTGACACTCTTTGTTTCTGAACTTCTTCTTTGACAGACAAGTATTTGATCTCCATATGCTTAGCACCCTTAGAATACTTGTCGTTCTTAGAGAAGAAAACTGCTGCAGAGTTATCACAATAAATTTTCAGCGGCTTGGCAATACTGTCGACAATCACAAGCTCTTAAATAAAATTCCGCAACCATAATCCATGAATAGTGGCCTCAAAGCATGCCACAAATTCAGCTTCCATAGTGGATGCAGCAATAACTGACTGCTTCGCACTCTTCCATGAAATTGCCCCTCCAGCTAGAAGAAACAAGTAACCAAACGTTGATTTTCTTGTATCGGCACATCCGGCTAAGTCTGAATCTGAATATCCAGTCACCTCGAGATAATCGGATCTTTTATAAGTAAGCATATGATTCTTCGTTCCTTGCAAGTATCTAAGAACTTTCTTTGCAACTTTCCAATGATCCATTCCAGGATTACTTTGATACCTGCCCAAAGATTCCGACAAAGAAAAACTGATGTCTGGTTTGGTGCAAGTTTGTGCATACATTAAGCTCCCCACAATAGATGCATAAGGAATATTTTTTCATTTGTTCTCGTTCCAATTCACTTTTCGGACATTGTATAAGGCTAAATTTGTCACCTTTTTGAATTGGAACTAGTCCTGCTGAACATTTACTCATATTAAATCTCTCTAAAATTTTCTCAATGTAGGCTTTCTGAGATAATCTTAATAATCTTTGTGATCTATCACGGAATATTTCTATTCCTATCACATACGTTGCCTCTCCCATATCATTCATTTCAAAATTCTTAGAGAGAATTTTCTTGGTTTCATGTAATAAACCAAAATCATTAGCAGTAAGCAAAATATCATCAATATATAGAACTAGAAAAATAAACTTGCTCCCACTAATCTTCATATATATACACCGATCAACGGTGTTTTTCTTAAATCCAAATGAAATTATGGTATCGTTAAACTTAAGATACCATTGTCGGGAAGCTTGTTTAAATCCATATATTGACTTCTTTAATTTACATACCATATGTTCATTTCCTTTAACTGAAAAACCTTCGGGTTGGTCCATATAAACCTCTTTTTCTAAATTCCCATTAAAAAATGCGGTTTTTACATTCATTTGGTGTAACTCCAAGTCATAATGAGCCACCAAAGCCATAATAATTCTAAGTGAATCTTTCTTAGAGACTGGTGAAAATGTCTCTTTATAGTCAATGCCTTCTTTCTGAGTAAAACCCTTTGCAACAAGTCTGGTTTTATGTCGTTCAATATTGCCTTTTGAGTCACGCTTAATCTTAAAGACCCATTTACACCCGACCTTTTTACATCCTTTAGGCAATTCAACAATATCCCAGACTTGATTTTGATGTATGGATTTTAACTCTTCTTCCATGGCATTAAACAATTTATTAGAATTTTCACATTCCATGGCTTGGGAATATGAATCTGGATCATTTCCAATTCCTAGGTCAATTTCTGACTCTTGTAGACAAACCATATAGTCATCAGAAATAGCCGACTTTCTTTCTCTTTGAGATCTTCTTAATGTTATTTCTTGGGACTTAGTTATTGGAGGTTCAATGTTGACATCTTCATTATGGAGTGTTTGTTCATTAATTTGTTGTTCTTGATTATTATCAGGTTGTACTATAATATCAGGAACAACAACTTTAGAGGCTTTGGGTATAGGAACTTCTACTCTTACTTCTTGAATGCAAGCATCACGCATTCTATCACTCCCACTGATGTCACCATTTTCAATGAACCTAGCATTTCCAGATTCAACAATTCTTGTACTATGATTAGGACAATAAAATTTATACCCTTTGGATTTCTCTGCATAACCAATGAAATAATCACTGATTGTTCTTGAATCCAATTTCCTTTCATGTGGATTATAAATTCTTACTTCTGCTTGACAACCCCAAACATGCAGGTGTCGTAAACTAGGTTTCCTTCCCGTCCACAGTTCAAAGAGAGTCTTTGGAACTGCCTTACTAGGAACCCTGTTTAATAAGTACATAGAAGTCTTTAAAGCATACATCCACAAGGATAAGGGTAAAGATGAATGACTCATTATACTCCTAACTATTTCTATTAAAGTACGGTTACGCCTTTCTGCTACACCATTTTGTTGTGGTGTACCTGGCATTGTGTATTGAGCACAAATGCCATGTCTTTCAAGGAATTTAGCAAATGGACTTGGACATTGTCCCAATTCATTATACTTTCCATAATATTCACCGCCTCTATCCGATCTTACTATTTTCACCTTTCTATCTAATTGCCTCTCAACCTCTTTAATATACACTTCAAGTCCATTCACTGATTGAGACTTATCATGCAATAGATAAATGTAGCCATAACGTGAAAAATCATCAATAAAGGTGATGAAGTAACTTTCCTTATCAAAAGATGGAACATCAAATGGACCACATATGTCGGTATGTATAATTTCAAGAAGCTCTGTGCTTCTTGTGGCACCTTTCTTAGTGTGCTTTGTTTGTTTACCTTTAATACAATCAATACACACTCCAAGGTCAGTAAAATCCAAATTTGGAAGAATTTCATTCTTCACTAATCTTTGCATTCTTTCCTTGGATATATAACCCAAACGTTTATGCCACAAGTAAGCAGAATTTTCATCCACCAAACTTCGTTTAGTGCCAACATTATGATGCAATGTCATTAATGTCTCAACAAAAGTATAATCAAGTCTAAATTTGTAGAGACCATCACATAAAGTTCTAGTTCCAATAAGAGTATCACTCTTAAATAGACTGAAAGATTCGGATCCAAACTTACAATAAAATCCCGCCACATCAAGTCTTGGCAAAAAAACTAGATTGCGAGAAAATGTAGGTACATAAAGGGTTCGAAACAAATCCAAATAATGCCCAGTATCTAAGATCAAACGGTAAGTGCCAATGCCTTCAACTGGAGCTTTGTTTATGTTCCCTGTAATCACATAACTTTTATTTGGCTTTATAGTTTGGATCGTAAGAAATCCCTGCATCGTATTTGACACATGAGTGGTGGCACCGGAATCAATCCACCAAGTATTATGAGGAACTTCAGTAAAGTTTGATTCAAAACATACTAAATCACAATGCTTACCTTTCTTTTCAAACCAAGCCTTATATTTCAGACAATCTTTCTTCAAGTGTCCAATTTTGTTGCAAAAATGACACTTAATATGATTGTGTTCCTTCTTGTGGATTTGAGAAGCCTTTGAAGAGTCATTCAGGACGTGTAGTCCTTTCTTCTTGCTCCTTCCACCTTTCCTCTTGAAATTCTTTCGAACTTCTTGATGACTTGAGAGATGAACAGAATGAGCCTTTTGATTCTTTATTCTTGTTTCCTCTTGAACTAGCATACTGGCCAATTCATTTACATTCCACTTATCCTTTACAGTGTTGTAATTCATTTGAAATGGCCCATATTGCTCATGAGGCAAGGAATTAAGTATAAATTATACTAAAAAGTCCTCATCCACGTTCATTCCCAAAGTCCTTAACTTTGCTGCTAAATTTGTCATCTCAAGTATATGCTCATGCATAGTACGTGAACCATCATATTTCATGGTGGTTAACGTACTCATCAATGTACCAGCAAGTGACTTGTCAGCAGTTTGAGAACGCTCTTTCACAAATTCCATAAATTCCTTAGCATTGTCAGTCTTAAGAAGAGAAGTTTTTAAATTGTTTGCAACTGTCATTCGCATGAACATTAAGCTCAGTCTGTTCAATCTTTCCCAAGCTTTATGGAAAGACTTTTCTTCATCGCTACTTTCATCAGTAATAGTAACTGGTTTCTCAGCTTGGAGCGCTAAATCAAGATCCATGACACCTAAGTGAAACTGGACTTGTTCACTCCAATCAGGAAAATTTATCCCATTGAATAAGGGAACAGATGAGGCATGCGAATGGAGTGAAACAGGTACAGAAACTGCAAATGTGCAAGAAAATACTCATACATTAATGCTTTGAGAATATCATCTAATCAGATTCAAACTAAACGACATATGTACATCATAGTTCTCCTTTGGGCGATCCTATGATATACAAATATATATATATATATATATATATATATATATATCATAATGATGCTAATAACTTTTATTTGATAATTGTAAATATATCTTATTAAAATTTATTTGCTATCTTTGGATATACAAACAAATTTAACAAGTCATATTAATTATCAACCATCATGTTCATGAATTATAAGAAAATAATTAACCTTTGTGTTAATCCCTAAGTTCTTATAATAAATGAACTTCAATATACCCATAACTCCAATAATGATATAAAATATATCAATTTCATAAATAGCATCAATTAATCATGGGTAATTGAATAAAACAATTTACAATATCAAAAAATTCAAAAGACTTCAAGGTTTGGTCACTTTGGTGACTAACAAACCATTCATAATATGAATTTTTTTTAATATTGTAAAATACAAATATTTACCAAATTGCACACAAGGATAAAATTGTAATCAAAGCATAAGGGCAGAATCGTAAAATCATAATTCCATAAGGGTAGAATCATAAATTTATAACCCAGGGGCAAAATGGTAAATAATCAGTAATGGCAGAATCGTAATTATAAATTAAACAGGGGCATAACTGTAAATAACCATCAAAAGAAGGGCAAAACGGTAATTAGGAGCCGCGGGAGGGGCAAAAGCGTAAAAGTCCGCGCGGGGACCTAAGGCACATGCCAAGCACTTGCCTTCGTCCTTGGCAGGCGTGTGCCCCGCACGCGCTTGCCAACCGCCGCGCCGTTCCGCGCGCGTGGGCTCCACGCGCGCAGCGATTTCGCGCGCTTGATGGTGCGGGCGCGTGGGATCCACGCGACTGCAACCGCAGGGCGCACGTGGACCCACGCGCCTTCTTCCCGCGCGACAGAACGCGTCTCTTCGCCGTTTTTCGCCGTTCCGCCGCGGTTTGGCCGGCCGTTTCTTCTCCGGCAGCCCATCCAGACACAAATAAACAATGGGTTTTGAAGAGCATGTCGGCACGACCACATGGGTTCAAATTTCGGCGAAAATGACCAAGAAATTGGCCTCAAATCAAACGAAAATTTCCCAAAATTTAAACCCTAAACCACCGCGACTTCCGCCGCCTGATTAGCCTCCGGTGAACACCAATATACCGGAAAAACTCATGGCTAATGTTCCTCATGGCAGTGCGACCGTATGGGTCCGAAACCAAGCGGTGGGTCGCCGGATTTTGCCCGGAATCGGAGAGTTTCTATCTTGCTCTTAAAATTCCGAATTCCTCCATTTTTTGTCCTTAAAATTCCGAATTACTCCATTTTCGTCCTTTTCTCCATAAAAACATTCCATCATTCGGATTTTCTTTAATAGAACCCTCCGAAAACATTTTAACAACAACAAATACTACAAACAGGATCATTCAACAAATCATCATACATAACTCATAATATTTCTTTAAATGGAAAAATCATGAGATCATAAACCACGCTACGATACCAACTGTTAGAATATACAAATAATAATTTGATGCGGAAATTCATAACAAATCAATGATCTTTGATCTTCATGATTTTCACAAATAGATGAAGACATACCTTTATCCATAGCGTTACCGTAGAACTTGAACCAAAAGAAGAAATTCGATTTCTCTCCCTTAACCCACTATACTTTAATGTATTCAATCGATGGATGAGAGAATACCCAATTCCTTTAGGTTATTGTTGTTCATTGTGGGTGAAGAGAGGACCGGACTCTATTTATACGTTCGTTGAAAAGGTGCCTTCCATCAAAGCGATATACCTTTTCATTTTATTAGAGTCGCAACTTCTCGTAACCAATAATTATTTATTTTATAGCAATTCAATAATTATTAAACCATATAATAAATCATATCATGTGGGTCACAATAATTCTTACATTAAAGAGTCATTGTTCAAGAAAGTTGAGAACATTAAAAAAAAAAAAAATCTCCTTGCTTGTGATTGTTCCTCGTGAATTGGATTTCTAGGATCAAGAAACACTTGATAGTTGAGCCTTCAAGCGATTGTAATCGTCTATTGTGGAACCATCTCGATCTAATGTGGTTAAATTTTAGTTCTACAATTTATTTCATGCTTGAATCGTTCGTTTGTTCATGCTTTCATGTTAGTTGTAACGGTTTATTATCGATCAATTACTGCAAAAAATTTGTCTGTATGCAATTATCAGTATGGATTTTATTAAATTTGAGTTGTAGAAATTTACTGGCGTGAATGATTTTAATCTTTGGTGCATTAAGATGTGTGTGATGTTAGAGCCATAGTGTATGGATTTAGCATTGGAGGGAGATGATAAATTTCCTCAAACTATGAAAGTAAAAGAAAAAGTTGATATTTTGAAAAAGCCTAGGTGTGTGATACTGCTGAATCTGGTGGATAATGCTAGAGAGGAGTGGATCATGAATTCTTGATTCACATATCACATTACATCGTATAGGGATTGGTTTTCATATTATTATTTTTTTGAACAAAAGATTGGTTTTCAGATTATTACTCTATTGAGGATGTCGATTTATTTCGAAGTCTAAGACTTTGAAAGTTATCATCCACATGTCTGAAAGAGGTATGAACATTTTAAGGGAGCAGGTCTTCTATATAGGCTTGAAATTTGGAAGATGGACTTTTGCAAACATTGCATGTTCGACAAGCAGCACAAACTATTGATCAGCACAACAATTCACAGGACCAAGGTACAATATATTACATTCATTCAAACTTGTGGGGTCCTTCTCAAGTACAACCAAAAGGAGGTGCCCCAGTATACACTAACCTCCATTGATGAGGTTGAGTGAACTTGCCGCATATTGATAATAAATAAATAAATAAAATGGCCAATTATTTGTGTTGACACGAAGAAATATGAATTTCTAGACTTATGTTTTCTAATTAACAAAATCCGGCACGTGACAATTAACAAGAATGGATGAGTATGTTATTTTAGATATGAAAAATCTCTGCCAGGGAGATGGAATCTATAATTACTGACAAAACATATGATCCCACAGGAAGAAAGCAATCTATTTGCAAAGATCCTTTTAGCTTAAATAATGGAGGAGACTTGACTTGCACTTGAATCGATGGAAGAACATGGAACGCAGGCGCCATGATGAATCACTTTATTCCCACTTCGTCCCGTCATATTATTAAAGTTGTTCACACATATATTTTCCAACCAAAAAGATGATCTCGGTGGGGAGCTCGAGAGCAGGGTAAATCAGAATTAATTTAATTTTTTACTGTGATAATGATTTGATTCTTTGTTTTGAATAATCTTCGCACTAAGTCCAGCATGATGTGAATTCACAAGTATAGATTTACTTTCCTGAGCCAAAAAGGAAGTTAGAAATTCTTAATTTCTCTGCTTTCTTTGGAATAATGAAAGAAGTTTCGTCTGTTGCTCTTAGCTTGGTGGTGCTTTATCGCTTTCAACTTTCTAAAGTGAAAGCTTCCCAAGAACAGAAATTCCATGTCCCACGGATCTGATATAAAGTTCTTTGGATAGTGATAAGACGAAAATAGGAGTGTAATATGAGATGAACGGCTTGTGCATTTGTGATAATGATTTGCTTTTCAAATTGTTCATGTTTCATGCCGACCCCAAATGACAGATTTACGTACGACAATGGAATAGGATTGATCTTAAGGCGACTAGAGAAAGGATTGACTTCTACCACCATGCCGCTAATCAAGTGTCCATATTTTTTCACGCTTATTTTTGGAAAAAAAATCACAAAAAATCTTAATTATATTCAATGTGAGATATTTACTCTCAGCCTTTCTTTTTATATTGAAACCCCAAACTATACTTACTTTGCACATTTATCCTGAACTATTTTCTTGTGATATAACAAACTTAAAATGTTTATCTATGTGACACATTTACCTCTATCAAGATTCCATCAGATGATTTTTCAATCAAAATAACGTTGTTTTCCTTCAACAATGTTTGCTTTTTGGCATCAATGTATGCAAATTTTTTATAGTCCTCATTGACGGAATTTTGATGAAATGTCGCACTGATACAAGTTAAGGTTTTTTGGTGTCACAAAAAAAAAAAGTTTAGCTTAAATGTATCACTGTTAGCATAGTTTGTAGTTTTTAGTGGCTTTTGTCCTTCTTTCTTCTTTCCATGCTAAGAGAGTTTTCCAATGTTCTTTTTTTTTTTCATGGCTAAAAAATAGGGATTTTTTCCCTGACAATAAATTTTAATAGGTAACAGGACGATTCCAAAACAACAAATATCACTTTCTTGTACAACCCAACTGATTGATTCCCGCAACAGAAACGTCAGAACGCGGATGAGAAGGCAATTTCCAGGTCATAGATAAGGAATCTCCTCGAGTTCTTGAGTCCTTTATCAATGTTATATATAACCTTTATTCCGTCAAGTCCTTAGAGAAGTGAAGTATAAACCGTTATGCAGATAATTCAAACCTGCAATTCTTGCAAAATCTTCTTTAATAATGCCAATCTGAAGAGGCAAAAGTGGTAATAATGGATATGTCATTTATATACTTTGTGCTACATCTGTAGCAATTTGCAGCCTCTTACTCCACGTCAAGACATTTGGCATGGCCTGTGTTATAGATCAGCATATCTTCGCATCATACGGGAGAAAGAAACAGATATTCGTGAAATTATTTTGGAGGAAATTAAAACATGCAAGAATACAATGAAGTGCCTGGTTAGTGTTGTTGTAGGTTTCGTTAAACATAAGTTCATATATTAACGCCATCCTTTTAGAGTCATCACAATACCCAATTAGAGAAACCAAGTTTCCACCGTAAACAATTGTTAAGAATTGTGCCCAAAATATCATGAATGTGGCTTTACTACGTGTATGGGAAAATTCCTAAATAAGCAAATGGTTGCAGCATTATATCTCACCCCTGCTTGAAAATGGTTGCACCCTTGCCACGATGATTCAGAAAGCACCTTCATGGCAAGGAGCATAGAGTGCAGTTCAGCACGACAGTTCAGATGACCAAGGTACGGTGGACTACATCCATTCAAATTTATGGGGGCCTTCTTCATTGACAAGATCGACTGAACTTGTCACTTATTGATGATAATAAAAGAAGTTGATCATTTTTTTGTGTCCACACAAATAACTATGAACTTTTCGACTTTGTTTTCAAATTAATAAAATCTTACATTTGACAATTAATATGAATTGACGATAATGATATCGTAGATATGAAAAATCTCCACCATGGAAATGGAATCTACCTTTACCCACAAAATGTACAATCCCACACAAAGAAAGCAATCTATTTGCTGAGATTATTCGAGCTTAAATAATGGAGGAGACTTGATTTGCACTTGAATGGATGGAAGAACACAATGTAGACCCCAAGGTCACTGATACTTACTATTCACCTTATTGATGAGAAGAGAATCCTGCATTGTCCTATCACATTATTAAAGTTGTTTGGGATATATTTTCCAACCAAAAAGATGATTTCGTGGGGAACACATGTTTTGAATGATCTTCGCACTAAGTCCAGCATGATGTGAATTCACAAGAATAGATTTACTTTCCAAAGGCAAAATGTAAGTTAGAAATTCTTCATTTCTATGCTTTACTTGGAATAATGAAAGAAGTTTCGTCCGCTGCTCTTAGCTAGGTGCTCATCCCTTTCGACTTTGTAAAGTGAAAGCAGTCCAAGAACAGAAACCGAGGTCATCATCCTCATAGCTAACATAAAGTTACTTAGGATGCATTTGATTCAATATTCCCTGTGGACTTTCAGCTTCCAAAATCCCTTAGGGAAATGCTGAACCGTTTGGCAATAATTGTAAAGGAGCTTTCAAGTGAAAGCCGGCATTAGAAAGACTAAAAGCCCAATGCTAGTAAAAATTAGCATTGGGCTTTTAGCATTTGGCCAAATGCTGATATTCATTTTTTTCCAAAACTACCCTTATCAATTCTTCAAAATTCCAATTTTGTCTCTCATTTTTCTTTTTATTAAAAAAGCATCAAAGCCTCCGTCAGTCCAACAAAGGGTTACAACCGCCGGCAAACTAAATATAGTACCAGCGGTCGTCAATCGAGGTCTCCCGATGTCAGGGGACCTACGATGAGGGTCACGCAACCCTAGCGAAGGTTACTGGAGGTTGCATGACCCCGGGCGACCCAGGTAGCACATGACCCAGGCGATTGTCACTTGGGTTTCATGGTCACGTGATCCTTACGAGACCCAAAAAGGACTGCCTAAGGCTGCAAGCAAGCAACGGTCACTTGGGTCGCACACCACCTAGGTCGTGTCCAAGGAGTGAAGTTTAAAGATAGATATTATAGAAAAAGTGAATAAAAAATTCTTGATTCATCTATTCAAACAAAATTTCTTGGCATAAAATCAGATAACGTTTTTGTCCAATTAAGCATAGTGAATGATTTGAGAATTCAATTATGTAGGAGTTGGTGGAACATAAAAACCAAGAATATCGTCATTGCATTCCCAACATGAAATGATTCTTGGTGACCCACACTCTCATATCCCACATCAAAATCTGTTTTTCAATGGCGAAAGTATTCTCCGACACATTTTATTTTATGTACGGCAACCTAATAAGGGGGAAAAGTGGCTTTAGACAAAGGGTGGCCAGTTTGTATCCACTGAGTTGGTCGTTGTAATGCTTTTTGTTTCATTTATATTCATTCAAGTCAAGTCTTCTCCATTATTTGGAAGCGGAACATCTTGGCCAGTCTCCATACATGCATTGTTTTTCTTGGTTGTTGTACGTCGTACATTGTGCAAGTCCCATTGCCATTAACAGAGAAGGGAAAAACTTTCCTAATTAATTCTAAACCTATCCTACAAACGTCAATTCAGTCATAAATTTTTCAACTTTATTAATCAAATCAAAAAACCCTACGCCAAATTCCATGTAAGTATTTCCAAATAATTTGTGCAGATTTTCCAATGTAGCACACTTGTCATTCGGGATTTCATGTTAGTTCATCAATACATGCTAAATTAGAATTCACGTAGTCACAGCATTTAAGTTTAATTATGTTCATGTTAAACAAGAAAAATGCAAAAAGAGTAAATTGGCATCTCTTGATCATATCTAGATATCATGTCTATGCGGAAAATGCAAAAGGAGTAAATTGGCATCTCTTAATCATATCTAGAAATCATGTCTAAGTCATGCATAAATCAAATTTAAGTGGTTGCTTGGTCTTCAATTATTATTTTGCAAAACATTCATTGGAAGCTTTGCTTAGCACATCAAGGTTTTTCCATCTCCACGAGTAATTTAATTATTGCTTAAATTATTGAGTATTAATTTCTTGTTTGTAGGCCCACATGGTCATCTCTTACATGTTAGTGGTTAAGCTTAAAATTAACTCAAATTGCTTGCAAAATATTTTTGAATAAAGAGAAAATATACTGAAATGATGTTATATTTACCCAACGTAACCAAGTCCTCGTATGCATAAATATCTAGTTTACAAATTGCTTGAGTTTCTAATTGACCCATAATAGATTAGTGACAACTCCAACTTGAATTGATTTACATGGTTAGATGATTAAATTAAATCCACCCAATGTTGCAATTGGTATGTTCTTGAGAAAGTCCATGCTAAGTGTAAGCTTAATAATCCATTAACTTTCCCTAACTATTCACCTCTAGGAAAGCTGCAACAGGAAAAAATAAAAAAGAAGAACGAAAAAAAAAAAGGCTCTAATACCCCAACGATGGCTTGGTAAAAAGCATGCGAAATGCATGTACTCATCACTTGGCAAGGATTTAGCCGGCTAGTGCCTTTATTTGAGATTTAGTTAGTCATTTCAAACCCAAGACAATATCCATTTTAAGTTTTCTTTTGAGAAAATAACCGTGCTTCATCATGCTTTCATTTAAACATTTTTTAACTTTGGATGACTCTACTCTCATATTCTTTTTTTTTTTAAGAAAAATTTTCCACGACAAAAATCTCTTCTTCAATAGAAAAAGCATTCATACTACGACAGCCAACATTCTTTTTCTCGACGAATGAAATGGGTTTTGGCATCTTTTCAATCTATAAATTTTTTTCCTTGACGAATGAAATGGGTTTTGGCATCTTTTCAATCTATAAATGGGAAAGCAAAACTCACTTTTCCTAATGCAAAAGTCTTCACTTTTTAATTTTTTTAATCTGCATTATTGAAGCAAAAGTCATCTTTTATTGTTCGTGATAGTGGATCCTGCAAAGAGTTCAATGCTTTCATTCTCAAGCTATAAATAAAAGCACAAGGGAATTGTTTTTGGGCCCCCCAAAGGAAAAAAGTAAAATCATACGTAAATCTTCAGTTAATATTTTGCAAAACATTCATTGGAAGCTTTGCTTAGCTACATCAAGGTTTTTCCCATCTCCTCAAGTAATTCAATTATTACTTAAATTATTAAGTGTTACACTTGATCATAACTCACATACTAGTGGTTAGGCTTAAAAGTGACTCAAATTGCTTGCAAAATATTTTAGAATAAAGAGAAAAGGTACCGAAATTGTGTTATATTTACCTAGAGTAACCAAGCTCTCGTATGCATATTTGGTTCACAAATTGATTGAGTTTCTAATAGACCCATAATAGATTAATGATTACTCCAAATTGAATTGATTTGCATGGTTAGATGATTAAATTTAAAATAAAATAAAAAAACTATAGTTGTAATTGGTATGGGCTTGGGAGAGTCCGTACTAAGTGTAAACTTAGTAATCCATTAATTTTTCCTAACGGTCACCTCTAGGAAAGTTGCAACAAGAAAAATAAAAAAGAAGAAAAGAAAAAAATGCTCTAATGCCCCGACCATGGCTTGGAAAGTAGTACGTGAGATGCACATGCTCCTTGCCTGGCAAGGATTTGGCTAGCTAGTGCCTTTATTTGAGATTCAATCATCATTTCAAACCTGAGATAATATTTATTCTAAGTTTTCTTTTAAGAAAAAACCTGTGCTTCACCCTTTTATTAAAAAAAAATTAAATTTGGATGACTCCACTCTCATATTCTTTTTTTTAAAGAAAAATTTTCCACGACAAAAATCTCTTTTTGAATGGAAAAAGCATTCAAGCTATGACAAACAACATTCTTTTTCTCGACAAATGAAATGGGTTTTGGCATCATTTCAATCTATAAATGTGAAAACAAAACTCACTTTTCCTAAAGCAAAAGTCTTCAGTTTTTAATTTCTTTAATGTGCATTATTGAAGCAAAAGTCCTTTTTTATTGTTCTCGATGGTGCATTGTGTAACTAGTGCAATGATTTTCTTGCTCAAGCTATAAATAAAAGCGCTATGGAATTGTTTTTGGGCCCCCAAAAGGAAAAAAAAATCATACGTGAATCGTGTGGAAAGTTCTTTGCTTCCATAATGAAAGAGATTGTGTCCCATGCACATGAACTCGAGAAAACAAAAAAAAGTGATTTTCGCTTTAAAATAGTCAAATCAATTCGCTATTGCTCTAATCATACTGTGAAAAGTTATGCATTGTGATCATGAATCATGAGTAGTCTTCCCCCCATGGATAGACATTATCAATGGGTTTATATCGCGTGTGCATATCTAATAGAGTAATTATCTAAGATGTTCTTTTTCCCGATGATTGAACTTCATCCATAGGAGAATTTGACCATTATTGGTTATGCTGATGAAAAGGGAATATGAAAAATGCGTAGAAAGAAATATTTGTAATTGTGCGTAAATGAAATAGAATTTAATCTCTTCTTTCTACATTTTGTTAGAATCCTATACAATGTAAGTTGCCCATACTTGGTGCTAGGAATGGATACTGAATGAATCACTCTTATTAGGGATCATTTATAATATGAGCGTACGAGCTTTAAATTGCACTCCAAAATACTTCATTCCCTAAATTTCAAAATAAGTACTCATCTCGCCTAATTAATTAGACTTGGTTTCGCTCAAAGACTTGAGTAATTTACATCTTGGGTGAATAAATATAAATCAATAGGTGATTTGATTTGATTACAATAACATAAGAATATTGCATATAGATAGTTTGTGGAATCAACAATAACTGTAATAAAACTTTCAACTGTTACCGTAGGACATCGTTTTATATTTAAACGTTGTAACAGGAGCCACAATATACATGAAGCTAGTGGAACAACAAGAGGTGGCCTAAAGTCTAAATCTGTCATTTATACTGAAGAGTCAACCTTGATGTATTATTGTATGTCCAATGTGGATTTTTCCTATTCCCACCACCTCAGAGCTTTTATTAATATGGGTTGCCTGTAATATCTTCACTTATGTACATTGGCAAGAGACCTTTCTCTTTCTTCTGGACACCGAATATGGGAAGATCAATGCTGCTCCTCCTCTGGTGTGCTTCCATCGCTTCTTTATTGGCTCCGGGATTGAAGCTGCTGGCTCTAGCCCAACAAAATCCAGGTCTCTCTCTCTCTCTCTCTCTCTCTCTCTCTCTCATTGAGGATAATTAGTTACCTGTAGAACATCCCGGCATCTGTAAACATGAAATTTTACATCAGATAAAAACAAAAGAGAGAGAAGCAAAATGATAAACATGAAAAAGTTATAATTTGCAAGGTTTGATCTGTCGATCGCATTGATACGTGAACTAGCCCATGTCGCAGCTTAATTTCTTTTGTTTTCTCCTTCGAAAGTTGATCGCAAGGTCACGCAATGGTGAATAGTAGGTTTGTTTACCCAATGACAGAACATGCAATAGATAAAAGAAAGAGAAGAAGTGGCGGAAAGGATAAGATTAAAATGATGATCCTAGGCATCGATATGAAAAATGTTCATGCGTCGTTCGCTCACAATGTATATATCAGATTTATGTCAAGATCAATCACACCTAATTTATTATAGCGGTTGAGGTCCGATAAGAGATGACCGCTTCCGAATTCTTGAACTAGCCATATGGGAAAGTTTGAGAATATATCGACTATTTGGTTCTAATTTATCTCAATTTTAAGGTTTCATAAGCATCGATTGTGGGGCACCTAATCCATATCTCGATGGAAATATCAAAATATATTATGAGACAGACAAGGGATTTACAGATTCTGGAGAAAACAAGCAGATTGCCACAGAACACATCTACGAAAATTATCTGCAATATGGCAAAACTTTAAGGAGCTTTCCGCATGGAATGAGGAACTGCTACACGCTAAAGCCTGATCGAGGCAAGAACAGCCTTTACTTGATCAGGGCCACCTTTTGGTATGGCAACTATGATGGAAAAAACGAAGTACCCATGTTCGACCTATATATCGACGTTAATTATTGGACCACCATCGGCGACACTGATAGTATAAACAAGGAGATTATGTATGTCTCCCAAGCAGATTATATACAGGTGTGTGTTGTGAATAGGGGAAGTGGAATACCTTTCATTTCAGCTCTGGAATTAAGAGTTTTGAACAATAGCATCTATGAAACTGGATCTGGGTTCTTGAGGAATTTTGGGCGGCGCGACATGGGAACAAACTCTAAATCATTTACAAGGTGAGTCGTTTTGGAGAACACAAGTTAGCTTTCACAATTGCAATTCCTTTTAGATAGGACACTTGTTCAAAATATACTAAATCTATTTTATAGCGGCCAATTCGATTTTAAAGTTTTCAATTTGAACTAATTTAGTTTTAAACATTTTCACAATTTGCCAATGTAATCGTTTAGGCCAAGTTTGACCGGAAATTGCTAATATGAACACCAACCGTTCTATATGACATAACAGCGCTAACGTGGATGATTTTTTCTAACATGTGTATTATAATTTTGAATTTTTCTTCTTCTTTTCCTTTCCTTTCATTTTTCCTTTTTGTTCCTTTTCACTCTACCATATGCTTTTTTTCTTTGCTTGGTTTATTGCTACGCACTATGTACTAATTAAGATGATTAAGAATTCACTAATAATTTAATTTTTGGTGCATGACAATTTTATGACTAAAACACATAATTTTCTATGAGAATCTCTTAAGAATATACTCATTCAAGATTGAAAATGTTTGCATCTAATAATTTAGTTAATTCATACATGAGTTTCAGATATAGGGTGTGATAATTTCTTATGTAACATTTTATCAAACCAAACAACTCTCTTTGTTGACAATCACTATTTTCATTATAGGTAACATGTCATTCAAATAACCATTGTTTATATCTTCCGACACTTGTTGAACATGCTAAATACGAATTAATAACTCAATTTTCAGAATATTGATTACAGCAAACACGAGTGGATTGAACCAGGAGTTGCTAATTAAAGATCCACCTAATATGAGGTACTAATTCAATTTTAAAATATTGATTATAAAAAACACGAGTGAATTCAAGGAAAAGTTACTAAATAAAGAAATCCACTTAATATTTCAATACGCGGTCCAATTAATGATTCTAGACAAGCCCCGCCACCTTGAATCATGCACATGATGTCCCATTTTTATCAGGTAAAAGAATCTGACTGATCGTAGGAGTACAATAATCAAAGATTTAGACACTTTGAAATTTTGCAAGTATATTGATTTCTCAATGGCTGAGCGTAACACTTGTTTGTGAAAATGCCTCAACCAGATACCCATTGGATGCTTATGATCGCATCTGGTGGGGCTATGATGATTATTACTGGCTTTTGCCCAGCACCGGAGCATCTGCCACGTCCTTGTCCAACAACAACGATGCATACAAGGTTCCGGAAAAAGTCCTTATGACCGCTGCAACCGTGAGTAATTCCTCCTTGAGTTACAGTTGGACACCGCCGAAGCGATACGTTCCTCCAGGTAACTGGATCTTGTACTTCCATTTTGCCGAAACCCAAATTTTGCGGAGTGGCCAACAAAGGGAGTTCACGGTTTCCATCAATGGTAATCAATTCACGAAGAGTGTGACGCTCGAGTACTTAAAGCCAATGACTGTAGTCTCCACTCCTGTTACTGGTTCCCAGATCAACATCTTGATCAGTCCCACATCAAACGAATCTACATATCCGCCAATCCTCAATGCCATCGAGGTCTATAACATTGTTGGACTCCCCAATGTACAAACAGCCGAAGACGATGGTATTTCCCCTACTTCCACGTGTTTTTCTAGTGCCAATTCGAATGTTGTGCTACCAGAAGTCTTCTAAAGTGGACATGAACAATAAATTGGTTAAAAAGCGACTCATTACACATCTGATCATATAGGTTGAATTCAGTAAAAAGCACTGCCACATAAACTGGTCAACCTCCACTCCGTGTGTTCTCATATTCTTAAGGGGTCGACACAAATGCTAGACGGTTTTAGCGATTAACTGTTGCATTGATTTCTGTTCATCTAACTCAATTTTAGGAGATGCTTCTTGCATAATCTAACTTGACTAGTTTCGTTTTGCATGGCTAATGAAAGTAAAACGTGATTAAAAAAATAAGGATTTATTGATCACATTGATGACTCTATGGGATAAAGAGTACTCTTTCAGTAACCTAGGAAGTCTTAATGCTTACTCTTCCTTAGAAACCTCATTTGCTCTTACAAGGCAATAATTTAGATTCACTTGCCTTGGTTGCTCCATCAGAAGAGAATTGATGTTGGATTGGTTAAGTAATTATTGGTGGTGAGGTTTGGTAGGTAAAGATTGTGGCGAAGGAAAGGTTGTAAGCTAAGTTTACAAAAATGGAAGGTGAAATTGAGCTTCAAGAAGCTTAATTTGAAAAATCTAAGAAGCATAAGATAAGAGTTTACTTAATTTATCTTTAGAAGATGCAATTTTAATGGTTAATAGGCTACTCTTAAACTAGGTTTATCCTGAAAGTAAAAGGCTACATTTTGCTTGGCATACTTCATTGCTGGAAATCACTTCAAATTCAACATTTAGCATTTTCTCAATTTTCACAACATTACAATTCTTTAAAAAGAAATGATATTGTTGTGGTATAAACTACAGTGAAAGCTATCAATGATACCAAGGCAACGTATGGAGTGAATAAAGAGAGCTGGCAAGGTGATCCATGCGTCCCTAGCAACTATTCATGGGATGGTCTGAATTGTAGTTATGGAAAACTTCCAAGGATTATTTCACTGTGAGTGCCTTTGAACTATTTCTTATAGTATCATCCAGCAGTGAAACTCTAAAAGAACTCTCTCTCTCTCTCTATATATATGGAGAAGTAAAGTTTTGTTCTCATTCTTCTTGAAAAGTTAAAAGTTTGCTCCCCTGCATGACCACATTGTCTTTGCATAAGAGCCCACACTTCCAAAGTCTGTAAGTAGATCCGACGGTTATTTCACTGTAAGTCTCCTTGCACTATTTCTTGTAGGATGATGCTGGTGCCGCCGGTGAAACTTTAAAAGAATTCTCTTTTCTTCTTGAAGAATTGAAGGCTTTTCCTCATTCTTCTTGAAAAATTGGAAGCTCGTTCCTCTATATGACTCCATTAATCTATAAAACTCCTTCGCCAATTGTGTGCTCCATTTTAATTTTAGGTTACATTGTGTTCTCTACAGTTAAGTGCATAAACTTTTGTGTATCGAACCAACATTACCGCCTTTGTGCACATGGCAATGACACAGCTTGCTCTCATGTGATTGATTATGGGCAGGGACCTGAGCTCTAGCAATTTGAGGGGCAACATCCATTCTTCACTATCAAATCTATCGGAATTGGAGTCCTTGTAAGTATTAGCCCAGTAAGGCCCTTATTGAGGTGGTGGTGTTTTAGGATTGAATGCCCTTTAGACCTTTGTTGTATCAATCTTGCGTCTGAATGTCTGCTCAGGACAAAATTGAAAAGAAAAGTATCACCATGGTGATTTGGGTAGTGTTTTCGACTTTACATTTCCGGGGGGGTCAACTTTTGTTAGGAGGATTTAGGTAGCATTTTAAGGGCGCAAATTTATAATTTCTGTTTGAATGTGTTGGGACATCCTAGTTCTTGCTATGGAACTCGTTTTTACTTATTCTGAA
The DNA here is from genome assembly GCA_014182515.1 of Eucalyptus microcorys. Lineage (NCBI taxonomy): Eukaryota > Viridiplantae > Streptophyta > Magnoliopsida > Myrtales > Myrtaceae > Eucalyptus > Eucalyptus microcorys. Next base: position 31,476,440 of record CM024571.1, read on the forward strand.
GAAAAAGTTGCTTCGGAGGCTTCAAGAGGGAGCCTTTACTGGAGGAAGTTCATGTGGCACATCGATTTTAAAAAAGTGCAACGATATTTTTGGCCTCTTTGGCTCAAAATGTTTGTTGTTTTTCTTATTCATATTCTCAACATTTTGGATGAGATCTATTGAATTGTTAATTACCCAAATTCTCTTTGTTTCAGAGATCTGTCCAACAATGAACTTATAGGAGCCATACCGGAAACTTTGGCAAATTTGCCGAAGTTGAGAATTCTGTAAGTAAATGTGCCTTAGTGGCACCCTTAAGAATTGACAAAACATGAGTCTTTATACATGGTTATGCTTTGCAGGAATCTAAGCGGAAACAAGCTAAATGGTTCAGTTCCTGAGGCTATTAAAAGAAGGGTTAAGGACAACGGATTAGACTTGAGGTTTCTTCCCCCACCATCACCCCCTCCCCCTCCCACCCTCCTCTCTACAGAGTATAGAAAGACTTCTATATTAACATGTTTATTGTGATTCAAAGCAAATAAGAAGTCTGCTTGTGATCAACATGTGGGCAAAGCAAAACGTAACTTTACCTACTTACTTTTGTTGCAGGTTCAACAACAATCCCGATCTTTGCTGGGCAAGCTCTTGCCCAAAAAAGGAGGCTAAAAGTAAAAACTCCATCTTGGTCCCAGTTATTGCATCGGTTTCAGTCGTAGTCATAGTCATCTGTTTGGTCACTATATGTTTGATCAGAAGGAAACAGGAAAGAGGTAACTTATCATTCTACTTCTTGTCCACAGCATAGTTACATGAAAATAAAATTGTCTCTGATTAGTCTAATGCTCCCCAAGGATTGATGACCAACAAAGTGATTGTTCCTTAAGCATATGGAGAGCTAGGTGCCAAAACTTCAATCCTTGCCTGGATTTTCACTTCTCATAGGTTGAGTTTTTTAGGATCTAATTGGAGTTATTATTCCTATCGGTAACTTTATTTTCTCCCCTTTTATCACACAATTGGAGTTGTCCTAGGATGATTTACCTTGAAAGTCTACTTGGCAATCTTTAAAAGCCATCACAGATTACTCATTGTAAGATTGTGTACAGAATCCAAAATCGGAAGATCAAGAACCTTCAATTATGGCGATATTAAGAAGATTACCAAGAATTTTGAAACAGTTATTGGTGAAGGAGCATCTGGAAAAGTGTATCTTGGAGAATTAGAAGACACAAAAGTTGCTGTGAAAGTGCTCTTAAAATCTACATCGCCAGGGCAGACAGACAAGACATTTCTAGCTGAGGTTAGCGAGATAGATTCCATCAGATGCTTATTTGACAGCTCAATCCCATGCTTTGAGAATGTCGATATGAAAATTACATTCATGATATTGCAGGCAGAACTCTTAACGAAGGTCCACCATCAAAACTTGGTCTCCCTTAAAGGATATTGCGATGACCCCAAAAAAAAGGCGTTAGTATATGAATTCATGGCTAAGGGAAATCTACAACGACACTTATCAGGTACTTCATCATGTTTTTTTATTTTTATTTTTTTTTTTATTTTATGTTTATATATTCTCTAGAATGAATCCCACAAACATCCGTTTTTTTTCTCAAACATAAGGCAAGGATGTCGGTGTAACAAGGGCCAAGCCAAATGTCTTGACTTGGATTAGCAGACTACGAATTGCTGTAGACGTGGCACAAGGTACATAAATGAGATGTGCATAATTGTGAATTTAGCCCCACTTCACATTGGTATGGTTTAAGGAAATTTCGCAAAAATTGCAGGTTTAAATTATCTCCATAACGATTGTGACCCGTCCATCATCCACAGAGACATCAAGACTACAAATATCTTGTTGAATGAAAACATGCGAGCCAAAATATCTGACTTCGGTCTGTCGAGAGCTTTGGCAACTCCAAATAGTTCTTACAAGTCAAGCAATCCTTGGGGCACTCTTGCCTACTGCCCCCCTGAGTAACGGCTTAGACTTGATCTTGTTGAGATGGTTCTCCATCTCTATATGAATAGAAAATCCGGTAGTCCATGTTCTTATTATATGTTTTGCAGGTATGGACCATCCACTTATGACTTAACCAATAAAAGTGATGTCTACTGTTTCGGGATCGTGCTCCTTGAGCTAATTTCAGGACATCCAGCAATCAATACAAGTGAAGATGGAAAAAGCGTGCCCATACGTGACTGGGCAATTCCAAAGTTCCCAAAAGAATATATACGCGGACTAATTGATCCAAAGGTGGGACAAAATTTTGACATCAACTCAGCTGAGATAGTAGCAAAGGTTGCAGAGTCTTGTACACAAACCGAACCAGGTGCAAGGTGGGACATAAATCGTGTTTTGATAGAATTGAAGAGGGCGATTGAATTGGCATCCAAGCACAAGTATGCGGACGGAAATCAAGAGGAGCATATAGGAGCGACCTCCTTGGAAGTTGAATCAGATAGTGCACCCCTAGTAAGGGCAGTTCATTCGATCCATTAGTATTCGTCGACTTTGGTTGTGAAATTTTGGCAACTCCCAGTACTAAAATCAAGTCTTCATATATTTTGAATTTGTGTCTCTATATAAGTATGAATGCCTGAAGACTATTCTCGACTATGTCATTATAAGTGTTGAGTGAATATTATCTTTTGATTTCATCAACTTCATTGATGATTGTAAATCGTTCAGGTCGTTTCTAAATTATAGTTAGTAACTTGATCAGCAGGTTACCAGTTACATGAATTTACAATGGTGATTCAAAATTTTGCGACCAAAATTACTTGTTTATCACAAACGAAAAATTAATAAAAAAAATTATTTTCTAATAGAGAATTTTAGACATGTCCCCAAGAAAGGCAATCGTGGAATGAGAAATTTTTTGTGATATGGGAATATCGTCTATACTAACTTAAGCCATGAAGCTAAATCATGAAATCAACCAAGTGCACTCGATAATGTGAATAGATAGGTAGAAGTTGACGTGTGAATTCATAATCACTGTAAGCATTTTCTCATTGACTGTAATTATAACAAGCAACCTGAGTTTTTACTGTTATTAGAACAATGAACAGCTTTAATACCTAGATGAATGAAAGGAAAAACAAAGCATTTTATGCTTGCAACAAGCACAATAAACAACCTCCTTTCCAATGGAACAAATAAACTGAACCATACGAAGAAAAACATACATTAAACATTGACCCCAGCCCACTCACCGTGGAGCGGGACCCCTTGCCCTCATGTTGACTCACCGTGGAGTGAGACCCCATGCCCTCATGTTGACGATAAGTATGAATCACAATCCAATACAACTTTTTTCTAAATTATCAATTAATTTTTGTTACCAACTCTCATTTGAGTTGCTTTACCAACACTTAGTTTTTATTTATTTACCAACTTGTTTATAGGGTTCTCACTTTCTTTTGTCTTACTTACCAACTTTTTAGATATATCAACTTTTTAAAGATATTACCGATCTCAATTAAAGTGATTACCAACTTTCCTTTTCGTAAGTTAGTTACCAATGTAATTTTGTCATTTCTTAAATTACAAATTTTTGTCTTTAACAAAAAAAAATTCCTTATATCATTTACTAACTTTTATTTATCTTTATTATTGATCGCTTAACTTTTCCAACTAATTTATGGTAACTCATTTTGAAAACCCAATATTAAGTTGTAATTTAATGGAGCAAAATTTAGTGAGTCGCGGTAATAAAGTTGGTTATAGAGTTAGTAAATGTAGGGCCTCTAACCAAGGCATGTAAAAGCTAATAATCAATTAAAAAGTTAGTAAATTTAAACGGAAACTATTAACATTGGACAATAACTCAAATGAAAGTTGATAACCCAAAATTAGTTGGTAATTTAGGTTGATGATTTTGCATAAAAGTTAATAAACTTGAAATGTTCGTGAGTTATGTAGATAAAAAGTTGGTAGGTTAGTATAGAAATTGGTAATTTAAATATTATATAAATAATCATTATTTCATCAAAGTATTGGTAAATTACCAACAAGTTACCTAGAAAAAAAAAACCAATAATTTTTTAAGCAACATTTTTCGACACTCACCAATACCTATTGAAATTTATTATTACAGAAACAATATTGGAAAAATATTTTAGCATAAAAAGAAGGGCGAAAGCCATCAAAAACCTTAATATCTTCACTTTGACACAAATGCCCTATATTTTTCTCTATACTAAAAATCTAAAAGTTACATTTATGTGACACATTAAAATTTTTCTACATTGATGACGTTATTTTGATAGAAGAATTATCCAACAAAATCTTGATAGATGGTAAATGTGTCATATAGATACAAGTTTGAGGTTTTTTTATATCACAAGAAAAATTTTAGTTAAATGTGTCATTATTAACACCTAAATTTTGGCAACCCGTTCAATCATTTATTAATTGCATAAAAAAATATGGATTAATTTTTAAACCATAACAAAAAAATTCTCATTAAATCATATAAACAGTAGAAGCATTTGCATTACTAGTATTAAAATTTTAAGAAAAGTTATTTAAAAAATAATAATTAAAATAACTTTTATAGAGAGGGGGAAAACGAGACCGGGCCGGCCTTCTCACATGCCTGGGCCTGGCCCAACCCATTGTCGTTCTTTATTTTCAGCCCAAGCCGGCCTCTCCTTCCTCCACTCCCGCGCGCTCTCACGCGTTCTGCAAAAAAGGAGAGAGAGGACCCAAGGACAGAGGCAGAGGAGACAGGCGAGAGCGTCGCACCGGAGTTGGTGGTCGGGGGCAGACCGGCAGCAACAGGTGGCGTCGAGGGAGGCCATGCGCGCTGGGTGACTTAAAAGGGAGAGAGGAGAGCGAGCGAGGGAGGAGACTCGGACGAGGGGGTTCGGAGAGAGAGATCCAGGAGAGCGAGAGAGAGCAGAGAGCGGGGCTGAGAGCGAGAGGGTTCCTCCGGCGACGGATACGCTTGAACCCTTGCCGACATCCCACCGACGTCGCCCCACTTCCCGCGTCGAGCCCACGGTAGATCCGGGTTCTCGTTCTTTTCTTGATTTTCCTCGGGTCGGGTCGATTTTCCGAGGATCCCGCCTCGGAGACGCGCGAGGCGAACGGACGTAGCGCGATCTACCGAGCTCGCCCATCGCCCGCCGCCGCCGAGCGGGGTAGGGAGTACTAGCGCACGCTTCTGTTTTTACCTTCTTAGGCATCGTCTTGCCCTGTTTCGGGCTCGCCGGACCGGGGTGGCCTTTGTCCGGTACGCGCAAGTTCCGGCCCCCATCCGTATGTGTGATGTGTTTCTTTCTTTGTTCTTTTTTGGGGTCATTTCTTGTTGATGGCATGAGTCGGCACGAGTTTGGGTTCGGTCCATTCGTTTTTTTTCTCTTTTAGCCAATGCACCTCACCTGTTCGATGAAATGCTCGAACTGGATTCCGCTTAGAACTCCACTGATTTTGGGTTGATTCTGGGTGTTCATTGGTCCTTAGACGCGGATTTGTAGTTTTTCTTTGATCCGTTGCTTGATGTGTTGTTTCTTTGTATTGAAATAATAGTTATTTTCTTTTGCACGTTTTGCTAATTTGGTTTTTCAGTTATTAAAATTAGTAGAGTCATGTGTGTTAGTTGTCCTAATTTTTAGGTGTTAGTGGAGAAAGTGTTTTATGCAGAACATGAATAGTTATGGGTCCTATTTTAGTGGTAAAATGGTATTTTTATGTTATGTATTTATCTTTTGTAAAAGATTTCGTTGTTTTGTACAAAAGATGAAGTTTTAGCCTCATTTCTCCTCTCTTTAGTAATTTAACGCTTTGTGTGTATTGTGTCTTTTCCGTCTAATGCAATGGCTGGCCAGAGTGACGAAGTAGATTTGCTTTTTCGATGGTGAGTAGACCGACCAGGACGATGGACGTTAGTTGCTGACTTGCTATGGGTGTATGGGTGTTAATCATCTGGTGTCAGAAGTGAAAATTGATGGTAAATCGGTCTGGTGATTGAAGTCCGGTGATGGGCGCATATTAATTCATTCACTGCGAAGCTTGGCGCTCGGTCATGCTTTTGGGCGTGGTCACTATTCTCACGTTTATGTTGAAATAGAACAGAGAAGGGGTGGTCAAGAGGAGCGAGTGTTGTGGGCTTAGCTAGGCATAGTGGACTTTAGGTTCATTTAGGCTTAATGAATCTTGGGCTGAAATAGTCATGAAAGGAAAAAGGGCTTGAGTAATGGGCTTTGTGTTGCTGTAGGGAGAGTGGGCTTTTGAAGTTTCAATTAAATAGGCCGAAGTAGTAAGCCCATTTGAAGCATGTTCCCGTATAACCCATGTTCTGAGCCGGTCCCTACTTTCGGATTATCAATTAAGAAATAATAAAAATATTTATTTAATTTTTCTAAAAATCATGAAAACGCTTAAAAATTAGCTTTTGGGTAGTTTTCTTTTAAAATGTACGAAAATCCTTTAAAAAATTGCGCTTAAAATTGAACAATTTCTTTAAGCTTTATAATAGGGTTTGAATGTTCCTTCTTTAGACCAATTCTCTTGATTCCACATTTTTAATATGTTGATTAGGGTTTTCCTTCAGCCTAATTAGGAATGACACGCTCCTTATTTTGTAGCATTAGATTCTTGTTTTCTCTTATAACATATTTAATACTTCAATTGGTTGTTGATTGTTATTTTAATGATTGTGTACCCGCATTATCGCTTCACATGTTACTAGATAGATTTAAAATCAATCAAAACTGTTTGACAAACATCTTTTAAAAATGAACAAGATTAAGTATCATAAGGACACTAGTTGATTAATTAATATAATTAAATCACCAACCCTAGATTCTCTAGCTTTGGAAGAAGTAAGCTATACTCTCATATCTCAGTTGGTTTCTAACCAATCCCAATATACTAGTGATGACTCATTATGTAGAAATTCATATGGGATTAATTGAATCAAAATTGAATGTCTAATGTCATGTTAGGATATGGGTTTGAAAGAGCCTGCGTCAAAAACTAAGGTGCAGGCTTATTTTTTAAGCAATACCTCTAAATCTATCTTCCTCCCTATCGATGGTTAGGTCGCAATGCTATAGCTTGAGGTTTTTGATGTCAAAAAAGAAATTTAGGGTAAATGTGTCACGATGAACTTAATTTGAATTTTTTTTTTTTGTGACTTTTTTGTCTAATATGAAGCATGAGAAATTATGGACTCTTGATTTGCGGCATGGTAGTAGAAGTCAATCCTTTCTCTAGTCACCTCAAGATCAATATGCACCCCATTGTTCTGTGTAAATCCATTATTTGGGATTGGCGTGAAACACCAATAATTTGAAAAGAAATCATTATCACAAATGGACAAGTCGTTGATGACTTGACCACACTCATATTATAATCCTCCTTTCGTCTTATCACTATCCAATGAATTTTACACCAATTACGAGGACGACAACTTAGGGTTCTTGTTCTTGAGAATCTTTCACTTGAAAAAGTCAGAAACCATGACCCCATTTGGTTCGGCTTTAATAAGGGGCTTTGGGCTCTCAAAGCCCCTTGAGGAAAATAACGCCCAAAGCCCATTGGGGAAAATATTTTGAGTTTGTTTCACATTTTTGAGTCTCTATTTGCCAAATGCTAGCATTTGGAATGCTAGTCTAAGGTTTAATGAATTTTGTTCTTTTCAATATTGCCCTTACTGATAATCATGTTTTCCTCTTTTGCCCTTGAAAAATACTGTTCATCATCTTCTTCCTTCTTCCTTGGATTTGCTGCTCCACTGTGAAGGTCAGCCGGTGGGCAACGCTCAGCCGTGAGCAGCCAAATCTAGCCGCTAGGGGGCCAGATCTGGCCATCGGGAAGCCTGCCTGAGGTTGCACGACCTTGGGCGTCGCCTAGGTCGCTCGACCTCAGGCGGCGTTGCCTGAGGCCGCATGACCTTAGGCATCGCCTGGATCACGCAACCTAAGGCGTCGCCGAAGGTCAGCGTGACCCAGGCGGCTGGGTTGCGCGACCCAAGCGTCGCCTAAGGTCACCAACCTCAGGTGAGCCACCTCCCCCACCGCCATCGCCATCGGCCCCCTCCCCATCGCCATCAGCCGCCTACCCACCACCACCACCACCACTGTCGAGCAGCTGCATCTCCTCCTCCATTTTCTTTTCTTTTCTTTTTTTCATTTTTCTTTTCACTTCAAAGTTGCTTTGCAAACTATACACAAAAATGAGTTTCCAAACACACTTGCCTTCACAAAATACCCATTCATTCAAAGATACTTGGTAAATGCAAAATCATTTCCCCAAAGTTGACTTAAACGGGCCCTATGAGCAGCAAATGAAACTTCCTTCATGATTCCAAATAAAGTAGAGAAATGGAGACTTTTAAACTTACTTTTTAGCGCTGGAAAGGAAATCTATTCTTTATGAATTCACGTCATGCTGGACTTAGTGCGAAGATCATTCAAAACAAACAGTAAAACATTAACTTAATTCTGATTTTACCCTGCTCTCGAGTTCCCCACCAAAATCATTTTTTAGTTGGAAAATATGTCCAAACAACTTTAATATTGTGATGGGACAACACAACTGCTGTCCTCATTAATAAGGTGAGTCACCATGGGGTCTACATTCCGTGTTCTTCCATCGATTCAAGTGCAAGTCAAGTCTCCACCATTATTTAAGCTTAAAAAATATTGGCAAATGGATTGCTTTATTCATGTGGGATCGTACATTTTGTCAATAAATGTAGATTCCATCTCCATTGCAAAGATTTTTCATATCTAAGGTAACATCCTTGTCCATTCCTATTAATTGTGGAATATCAAATTTTGTTATTTTGAAATCAAAGTCCATAGATTCATATTTCTTCACGTTAACATTAAAAAAAAAAAAAGGGTAACGTTTTTTTATTAGTAATCATCGGTAAGTGACAAGTTCAGTCGACCTCATAATTGAAGGTTAGTACATACTCGGGGTACCTCTTTTAGCGGAAGGGACCCACAAGTTTGAATAAATGTAATTTATTGTACCTTGGTCCTGTAAACGGCCATGCTGAGCTGTAATTTGTGCTGCTTGTCAAACACGCAATGTTTGCAAAAGTCCATCTTCCAAATTTCATGCCCATACAAAAGACCCTCCTAGTTCAAAATGTTCGTACCTCTCTCAGACATGTGGATCAAAGTGTAGGAGTTGAGCTTATAATTGTCGGTCCCTAAAGGTAGTAGAGATTGCTCGTTTCCCCTACATGACTATAAGCTCACCTGTGAAAACCTTCATAGTTTGAGACTTTGAAATAAATCGACATCCTCAATAGATTAATAATCTGAAAATTAATCCTTATGTGATGTCATGTGATATGTGAATCTAGAATTCATGACCCACTCCTCTCCGGTCGGGCCGGTAGTCCCACTCAAAACATAGGACTCCTCCTCTTTGGCTCAGGTGATATTCTCATGGCTCTCCAACCTCTATACTTTCTTTAGCTATGGACAATCCACTTGCAATGTGCCCCTCTTTCCGATAGTTGTAACATCTTAATGACTTTTTCCTTGCTCTAAACTTCAATCTAGACTCATGTCTTTTATAAGAACTCATCTTTGAGTTTTTGCCTTTAACCAGCAAGCCATCAACGCCACTTCTGCATTCATTGCCCTACAATTTCTTCTATCATTCTTTTGGTAAACAATGCAGAATTCACTTCCTCTCCTTAGATAACCACGAAATTACTCATAAGAACTGGACAAAGAATAAACCAATATCATAGTCTATCATTAATCAAATACCTTCTCATCCACATTGTTCAAAATATTAATGACTTTATTTAACTCATTTAGGTGATCCTAAATAGACATTCCTCTTTCGTCTTGGAGTGAAGAACCGTTGAATCAAGAAAAGTTTCTTCAAAAGAGATTTCGATATGTACAACACCACAACTTTCACCCGAATTGCATCTACGCTATGTCTCATTTATCTCTTCAACCAAAACATCATCCCCCAGATTCGGCAGTCTTATACACTTAGCCTTCAAAATATCAACTTTTTCTTCAACTCTCATAGTTTTAGGAAATTTATCATCTCCCTCCAACGCTAAATCCAATCACTATGGCTCTAACATCACGCACATCTTATGCACCACAGATTAAAATCATTACTGCCAGTAAATTTCTCCAACTCAAATTTAATAAAATCCATAACGATAATTGCATACGGTCAAAATTTCCAGAATAATTGATCAATAATAAACCCTTACAACTAACGTGAAAGCGTGAACTAAATGATTAGAGAGAAACAAATTGTAGATATAAAACTTAACTACATTGGATCGAGATGTTTCCACAATAATCAGCTAAAAAGAAGATTACAATCGCTTGAAAGCTCAACTATCAAGTGTTTCCTAAAACTAGAAATCCAATCCATAAGGAACAATCATACGAAAGAATTATTATTATTATTTTTTAATTTTATGCTGGAAACTGCGTTAAGGCTTTTGAGATCTGTCGAGAGTCCAGCCAGTCTAGGTGGGCCACCCAACCATGGGCGGCACCCCCGACCACTTATTGGCTGGGTGCCCACCTGGTGGTCGGACATGTTTATGCACTAGATGAGCCATCTTCTCGCATCCCCTGATCATCCGTGTCCGTCTTGGAGTTGGTCAGCAAACGCCGTAAGTGTTCCAATAAACATCGAACTCATGTCAATTTCAAATTAATCATAACTAATTTCGAGCCATAACCAACATATGCCATTTGCTCGAGGCTAATGTTTGAGTTCAATTTGAATGCATTACCTTGCTAGAGGAAAAACGTGAAAACTAAAATCTGGGGACTTTGGACTGAAGAAATGCTTCTCATAGCTCTAGAAAGGAAAGAGCTCTTGTCAAAAAGTAGTTTAAAATTGGTTGAGCCGAAGGAGAAATGCATAAGGAAATTTGTCCAAAAAGTTTTAAACCTATTGTATTTTTGTTAATTCAATATGAAATCTTTTAATTATACCAATTAAGTCCCAAATTTCTCACATTTTACCAATTGATTTTACTCGACCAATTTAATCAGAAATAAAAATAATTGAACAAGATTAAGTATTAGAAGGGCATTAGTTCTCTAGTTTCATAAGAAGTAAGGTACACTCTCATACTTCAGTTGGTTTCTAACCAATCCCAATATACTGGTAATGACTCCTTATGTAGAATATCATATGGGATTAATTGAATCAAAATCGAATGTCTAATGTCATGTTAGGATATGGGTTTGAAAGAGCCCGCGTCAAAAACTAAAGCTGCAGGATTATTCTTTAGGCAATACCTCTAAATCTATCTTCCTCCCTACCGATGGATAGGTCGCAATAGTCATAATGGATATAGCTTGAGGTTTTTGATGTCAAAAAAGAAATTTAGGGTAAATGTGTCACGATGAACTTAATGTGAATTTTTTTTTTTTTGTGTGTGACCTTTTTGTCTAATATGAAGCATGAGAAATTATGGACTCTTTGATTTGTGGCATGGTAGTAGAAGTCAATCCTTTCTCCGGTCACCTCAAGATCAATATGCACCCCATTGTCTGTATAAAACCATCATTTGGGGTTGGCGTGAAACACCACCAATTTGAAAAGAAATCATTATCACAAATAGATAAGTTGTTGATGACTTGACCGCCCTCATATAATACTCCTACTTTCGTCTTATCACAGTCCAAAGCAGTTTACACCAGTTACGAGGACAATGACCTAAGGTTTCTGTTCTTGAGAATCTTTCACTTTGAAAAGTCGGAAGTGGTGAGCACCACTAAGTTAAGAGCAACGAACAAAATTTCCTTCATTATTCCACATAAAGTAGAGAAATGGAGAATTTTGAACTTACTTTTTAGCATGGGAAAGGAAATCTATTATTATGAATTCACATCATGCTAGATTTAGTTTGAAGATTATTAAAAAAAAATAGTAAAACATTAACTTGAGTCTGATTTAACTCTACTCTTGAGGGCCCCATTGAAATCATTTTTTGGTTGGAAAATATATGTCCAAACAACTTTAATAATGTGATGGGCCAACAAAGTTCCTATTCTCATCAACAAGGTGATTCACCATGGGGTCTACAATGTGATTCACGTGTAAGTCAAGTCTCCTCCATTATTTAAACTTAAAAAAATCTTGATAAATTGATTGCTTTGTTCACGTGGTATCGTACGCTTTGTCAGTACATGTAGATTCTACCTCCATTGCAAAGAATTTTCATATCTAGGATAACATTCTTGTCCATTCCTATCAATCGATGAATATGAGATTTTGTTAATTAGAAAAGAAAGTCCACAGATTCATATTTCTTCAAGTTAACCAAAAAAAAAAAGAAAAAGGGCAACCAATGTTTTTTATTGGTATCATCAGTAATTGACAAGTTCAATCGACCACATAAATGAAGGTTAGTACATGGCCGGGGTACCTCCTTTTAACTGAAGGCCCTACAAGTTTGAATAAATGTAATTTGTTGTACCTTGGTCATGTGAACTGCTGTGCTGAGCTGTAATCCGTGTTGCTTGTCAAACACTCAATGTTTGCAAAAGTCCATCTTCCAAATTTCAAGCCCATACAGAAGACCTTGCTCGCTGAAAATGTTCGTTCCTCTCTCAGACATGTGGATGGAACTATAGGAGCCGAGCCTATAATTGTCGGTCCGTAAAACTAGTAGAGATTGCTTTCTTGCTTCCCCTACATGACCATCAGCACACCTATAAAACCTTCAAAGTTTGAGAGTCTGAAATAAATTGACATCCCCAATAGATTAATATTCTGAAAATCAATCCTTATGTGATGTCATGTGACATGTGAATATAGAATTCATGATCCACTTCTTTCCGGTCGAACTGGTAGTCCCACTCAAAACGTATGACTCCTCTCTGGCCCGGGCAACATTCGTGTCGCTCTCCAATCTCTCTACTTTCTTTGGCTATGGACAATCCATTTGCAATGTGCCCCTTTCTGATAGTTGTAACATCTTAATGGCTTTTTCATTACTCTAAACTTCAATCTAGACTCGTATCTTTTATAAGAACCCATCTTTGAGTTTTTGCCTTTGACCCGCAAGCCATCAGTGCCACTTCTGCGTTCATTGCCCTACAATTTCTTCTATCATTCTTTTGGAAAATAGTACAAAATTCACTTCCTCTCGTTAGATAAACACAAAATTACTCATAAGAATTGGATAAAGAATAAAGCAATATCATAGTCTGCCATTAGTTAGATATCTTCTTACCCGCATTTTTCAGAATATTAATGACTTTATTTAACTCATTTAGGTGATCCTAGATTGACATTCCTTTATCATCTTGGGGTGAATAATCGCTGAATCAAAAAAAGTTTCTTCAAGAGTGATTTTGATATGTACAACACTTCAAGTTTTGCTCGAACTGCATCGACACTTGTCAATTTTATCTCTTCAACCAAAACATTATCCCCTAAATTCAGCAGTGTTATACACCTAGCCTTTTTTCAAAATATCAACTTTTTCTTCTGCTTTCATGGTTTGAGGAAATGTATCATCTCCCCCAATGCTAAATCCAAACACTTCGGCTTTGACATCACACACATTTTTATGCACTAAGGATTAAAATAATTCCTGACGGTAAATTTCTCCAGATCAAATTTAATAAAATCCATAACGATAATTACATATAGACAAAATATCTAGAATAATTGATCAATAATAAATCCGTATGACTAATGTGAAAAGTGTGAACAAACAAATGATTCAAACAAGAAATAAATTGTAGAAATAAAACCTAACCACATTGGATCAAGATTGTACCACAATAATTAGCAAAAATAAAATAAAATATTATAGTCGCTTGAATGCTCAAACTCTCAAGAGTTTCCAATCCAAGATATCCAATCCACAAGGAAAAATCATAAGAAAGGAGTTTTCTTGCTAGAGCAAAAACGTGAAAGCTAAATCAGGGACGTTGAACTGAAAGAAATGCTTCTCACCGCTCTAGAAAGGAAGGAGTTTTTGTCAAAAAAAATAGTTTAAAGTTAATTGAGCCGAAGGTGCCCGTGGAAAATTGTATGAAACTTAGGTTAATGTAAACTCATCCAACGGAATTTATCAGTATTGTTCCACCTATTATGCGTCAAAGAGACTTACCGGGAGAGATGGGCAAATAACTCAGGTCAAGGAAAGGCACTATCAAAAGGATGGCCAGATTTCAAAAGTTTACTGATTACTTTTTATTTTTCTAAATGGTCCAAAAAGAGGATGACAAAAGTAGCGTACTGAAATTTAAAATTTTTTTTTAAAAAAAAAAGGGTAGTGCATCTTTGGGACCTTAGTCCATGATGAGCCTCGGGATTGAATCTATGAAACATGATGGAAATTGATTGCTAAAGTGCATAATAATAAAATGACAATAATATAATGACAAGGACGACTATAGATAGTGAAAGGATTGGTGAATGATTACTCTTCTCCAACTTTGATTTGAAAGAAGCTTTCCACATGCAAAAAAGTTAAAAGTTAAAATGTGAATAATAATAGTATAATGGCGACAACCATGACGACTATAAAACGACATTGACTGCGATGACTATATATAGTAAGAATGTTTACAACATGATTAGTCTCCCTTAACTTCAAGTTTTTTGGTCAGTCCCCTAACTTTAATTGGAAAGAAGCATTAAAAAAATAAGGGCTAATACCACTAAAATCGACAAATTGATTATCAATTTAGAGTTCTCTATTATGAAAAAATTAATTTTGGATAAATTTATCATATGTGTACCGGTTTAAGATTTTTTTAATATTAATCTAAAAAATAAAAGTAAAATTATCTTATTAGAACTCAGCTAGTTTCCCCACACACGCACCATGATTCAAAATTTCAGGAGGATCTATACAAGTAGGGCATACCTCCTCTTTTTAAGTGTTGATATGTTGAGACATATCGAACATAACTTACATTTGAATCTCAACACCATGTGACGTTAGATCTAATTGCACATATAGAGTCGATATCCATATTTAAATCTCAAATTCATGCATGCATATATATATATATATATATATATATATATATATATTTAGATCTTCATACATATGTAAATTTCATTTTTTTTTCACGTGTGACGGAAAAAGTAAAATTTTCATCACTAATAACAAAGAACTAGCCGTGGGGATCTTCGTCTCCTTTCATGACTAAAACCAAGCCTTTAAAAAAAAAAAAAAAAAAAGGATATCTAACTCGCACACCTCAACGAGCATTCTGATACATATTTAATAATTTATATACTGAAGTTTGAGACTATCCATCAACCCAAATTCCAAGTCTTATACTGCACCAATAATCTCAATCAGAAATTCCAACCTATAGATGTGGATTTATGACACCACATAATCACAAACTAACTTCACCTTTTATCTCAATGCGCTGATGATTCTTCCCAGATTAAGAGATCATGATATTGATGTACATGAGAATTCGAAATATCAAAATTATCAGCTTTGGTTCATTTTGTTGGAGATCAAAATGGAATTCTAATATCTCCTAACTAGATATTAACTCGCGTATTGTGCGGATTATCATGCAAAACATAATTAAATGGAGCATGAAAAAATTAAGCACAGATACAGCATTGTCTTACCGTATGATTAGTTGTAAAAGATAAATATCAAAAGACATTTTTTTAACGAAAATGAGTTATGATAAATGAGGGTTTCACTTATATTTAATTATCCCTGAGGGACTGTTCTCTTTTTCTGTGCACACCCTAGTTCCTAGCACCAGTGAACCTGGTATAAATGTTGCCGCATGCATCATCTTCCACATTGCACACCATTATAGCTCTCTCTCTCTCTCTCTCTCTCTCTCTCTCTCAAATGGAGAGGTCAGCTGTGCTACTGATTTTGTGTGCGTGGATTGCTTCTCTGGTTCCGGGAGTAATGCTGCAGGATCAAGCCCAGACAGGTCTCTCTCTCTCTCTCTCTCTCTCTCAAAACCTTATAAGCTAACTGAGACACCAATCAGTAAACCATCTCCCGTCTTACCTCCCGGGAAAATAACTATGATATCAAGACTTTGTTTAATTCATAGAAATTTTTTTTCTGAAAAACGTTTTTGGATTTTCGGCTTTCATTTCACGAAAAATAAACTAGTTAAGAAAAACGTTTTTCGCTATTTAAAAAAAACACTTTCAAAAGTGGGGAAAATGTTTTTCACTTCTCAGAAAGTAGAAAATATTTTCCATAACTTCTTTCACCTTATTTTCTCCAAACACATTTTCCTTTTATTTCTTATATTTTATTTTTTCAAATGGAATTTTCAATTTTTTTCTTTTTTTCTTTCCTTTTCTTTTTCTGTTGCTGGCCATAGAGGCGGTTGGCGATCGGCCATTGGTGAGCTTCGGTCTTGCCTCAAGTTGGCGAGGCAGATCCAACAAGCTAGGCTAGGCTCGGGCCTTGCCTAAGGTCGCCAAAGCCTCGCCGACCTCTAGTGAGGCTCGAGCCCCACCCAGCTCACCAAATTTAGCTAGGCCTGAGCTCGTCAACCTTGGGTGAGTTCGAGCCTCGCCTGATCCAACGAGGCATAGGCTGGCAAGGCTCCAACCTCACTGGAATCTAGAGAGCTCCAGCCTTGTTAGTCGTCATCGTAGCCGACGACCGATCAAGGCCAAGGAATAAGAAGAAATATAGAAAGAAAATTAAAAAATCAATAATAAAATTTATTGAAAATAAGTGCATGTAAAAAAAGATTTTTCTTATCGAATGGTGGAAAATATTTTCTAGTTCTTTTTCAAATTTCAGTCGAATATCAGAAAATATGATAATTTTCCTAAAAATGGTTTCTTGGAAAACAATTTTCAAAAACATTATATTTTTCATAAAACGAATGGAGCTTAATTATGATTTTGTTCGCGTTGATTTAAGTAAACATATACCAAATTTATGAACCCCTGTAACAGGTTTCATGACCTTCCTATGGTAGAGCCTTTGAGAGATCTAGAATATATCATCTGCCGTTCGACTACAACAAACAAAAGACACGACTCAACATTCAAAAAATAATAGGTTTGCATGTAGGAAAAATTGAGAAATAATAAATTTCACGTAGATCGCATGTGAAAATAAATAATACAAGTTTTTATGACATGATTGATTTTGTCTATCGGATTAGTCATCACCCATTGATCTAGTCCTTTTCATATTGGGATAGTGTCTTTTGAATCTTTCATAAGAGCTCGAAAGGCGGTAATTTGTGACATTTGGCACAGAATAATCAATTTAAAAGGAATAACGACGGGAGGCACTGCACCTACAAATCAACATAAGCACTTACATCAATTCCTTTCTTTCATCTCTCTTTTCCTCTCTCCCTTCTCTTTCTTCGTTGAAGCTGGAGCCTGGTTGCGGCCGGTGAGCCTTAGCACATCCTCAACCTTATCACCTCTCTCTCTCTCTCTCTCTGCGCGTATGCTTGGAGACGGGTCATGGCGGGGCCAGATCTGACTCCATAGATGAAGAGAGATAGAGAGAGATGTGTTTTAAAGTTAGGATATTTGAATCGCAATAAGTTTATAAAGGAAGAAAGCATAATTGCCTCAGTTCTGCTGGAACTGTTATCCCATGTGCCAAGCGAGGGAATGTTCATTTATTCCATTTCAAGCTCACAAATCAAGAGAAAAACAGACATTTCCCCCAATATGACAGTATACTCTGATATACAATAAAATAGATATTAACAAAATAATTGAGGTTATTTCTAGTTAGTATGATTTAAATTCATTAATTCTAATTTTAGAATAATGTCCGTTAACTTTTATAATTGTTAAACCATGATGGTGTTCTGGTATTTTAGAATATTACTTTTAAAAATATACAAGCATGTATTATAGATTCTAGATTAAATGCATTGTAATTCTCGTTCCATTTTATTATCACAATATTTTTCTCATAACCCAACAAGTAAGTTATTACTCTATGATTTAATATCCACATTTCTTTTATTAGAAGCAAATAATGAGATCAAAGTCCTACTTCCAATCCATTCTATCTATATTTCCGAAACTTCATTCTTCTTTGTATCATATCAATCACAACACGATCCATTACTTGTGATTACTTGTGATGTGAACTTTCATTTGAAAGAAATGCTTCATTGCTCCTATATTACAGAACGAAGAGAGTCCTCAACTTTGACTAATAAAAAACACGGTCTTATCTATTTTAAAGATATATAATTAAAATATGGATGGATCTCGTTGGACGTGATCTCAATTCAAAATGAAAACATTCGAACTATTATTTGGAGGAGTCATAATTCTAACGACTAATTATTCTATTTTCATTTTTTTTTGTTTCAAGGTTTCATAAGTATCGATTGTGGAGAACAAAAACCATACCGCGACAAGAAGTTCGGGATAAATTTTGAGGTGGACAAAGATTATGTAGACTCTGGAGAGAACATGATATGCGAAGACCTCAACTACGGGCTATACGATCCTATAACTAAGACTTTGAGGAGCTTTCCTAACGGAACAAGAAACTGCTACACCCTAAGACCAGACAATGGCAAGAGCAACACATACTTGATTAGGGCAACATTTTGGTATGGGAACTATGATAAGAGGAACCGGATTCCTATGTTCGACCTATACATCGATGTTAATTATTGGATGACGATCAATGCTTCCAGTTATACGTTCACAGAAGTTGTCTATGTGCCCCAAAGGGATTATATACAAGTGTGCCTCGTAGATATTGATAAAGGAGTGCCCTTCATTTCGGCATTGGAACTTAGACCTTTAATCAATTCTCCCTATTGGAATGAATCAGGATTTTTGAGGCTTGAGCGTAGATGGGACATCGGAGGCTTAAGCGGGAACATCAGGTGAGTTCTCTTTTTATATTTCATTTTTTTTTTGTTAAAAAAAAAGAACAAATGTAACTTTCTTGCACAATCTAAATATGTCGAGAAAGATTTGAATTTAACTTTGAAAAGTGTTAAGAGATTTTTTTTTTTTTTTTTAAGTATTGTGGTTATGTATATTAGTTCTGAATAATTATTTTGTACCCAGAATAGTAAAAGCTAGAGATCGAAAATATTTTCGTATCTATGTACTAGATGCATTGAAAGGCCTTCTTCGTTTGTCAAATTCTCAAGTGTGCTGTATTATTATCAAACATATCCGAATCGGACCGAACCTCATCTTCCGATTCGGGTAATAGGTTAAAAAAATAAAAATAAAAAACCTTTAGAGTAACATCTTCAGTTCGGACCCAAACCGAACTGAAAAACATTAAACCAAATGCTCTCTTGCTCCCAGAGAAAGCAAAGCCCTCTAGCAGAGTCTTCTTCCCCTTGTGGTCTGCACCTGGATCTCCCAGAGCAGGCTCTCGACTCCATCCTCTTCATGTGCACCTCGATCAAAATCTTGGTCTCCCTCTGTCTTGCCGCCGCTCCTCCAGCCCACGCACTACATCGTCGCCATGAAGCTGGTCCTTGATTTTGTTGATGAGGCCTTCCTGTGCTCGACCTTGTGCTCGTCTTGCTTGAGACTTCCTCCTCCCAAGTGGAAGGTTTCTTCGGTCTTTTGGATGATTCCTCAGATTTCCTTTGATTTGGGTTTGGTTCTGCGTTGATCGGGTGAGGTGAGTGCTCAAATGGAGGCAAAGTCAAAGATGACCAAGAGAGGGAATAGCCTGGTTTCTCTTATATGTGGTGAAAGCTTTGAGGCATGCATCTCGGAGAATTCAAGGGATTTAACAAAAATGTTTGGATAGGTGAAGATAGGCTATAATCCTGTAGCTTCTACTCGAGGAAGACAAAATATAGAGAATGAATGGATTGAATCTCCGAGTGCTGATATTCAAGCTTGATGAATACAGCGGGTGGCTGCATTGATATTCTTGCAATCAAAATCCATTAATCTTCATCCAGTCCTCAGAAGTCTCCAATGTCCTGTAAAGCAGAGAGAAGAGAGGATGGTTGCAAAGGGTGGGTAAAGGAAGAAAGAGAGAGAGAGAAACGGGGATGGTTAGAGAGAGTCGGGGTTACGGTCGGGAGAGAGAGAGAGAGAGAGAGAGAGAGAGAGAGAATAAGAATGAGCCGAGTCTAACTGTTTTCGGTTCGGCTCTTATATTGGGGGTGCTCTAATTTAAAGTATATACTTAAAATTAAAAGACTTTCTCTATAGAGGTAGGCCGATGAGTCAAACTAATAGGTGTTTTTAAGGATCCTATGGAATGATCTCAACCCCTTAATGACCATTGGATGGAGAAAAGAGTAAGTCTCGCCTGTCGTATAGCCTAGCCGTATGTTTTTGTGCATTACGTTTTATGAAAAATAGGTAAGGATTACAACAAGTTACAACCCGTGGATTGGTGCACAGGGACCGTAAGAGTCCCTTTTTGTCAGCTTTTCGGGTGTGAATGATTAAATACTAGAGACTTCATTTTTTGTTACTAAAAGTTACGGGGAGTGATAATTGAACGAATAATCACCCAATCGGAGTTTAATTTAGAGACAATGGCCTCGAAATCGGATTGGTGGCAAGTGCATTTGAAAATTTCATTTGATAATTGGCATATGGAACATACTCTGCGGACATTACATTGGCATCACAGGAATTTTGTGAAAATGTCCCACCCAGGTACCCGGACGATGTTTATGATCGCATCTGGGAAAATTGGAACTTTCTTGCCTGGAGTATGCTCGACCAGGGGGCGTCCGCCTCAGATTTATCCAACAACTACAACTCCTATAAGGTTCCAGGGGACGTCCTCCAGACCGCTCAAACCACGACGGGTGGTTTCGGCTATTCTCTAATGTCACCCAACGTGGCGGCTAAATTGATTGTGTACTTCCATTTCGCCGAAACCCAAATCTTGCCGAGTGGCCAGCAGAGGAGTTTCACGGTTTCCACAGAAGATGGGCAATTCATGCAGACGGTGAGGCTCGAGTACTTGAAGTCAGTGACCGTAGTTTCCCCTCCACTCTCCGGGTCCAAGATCAACTTCTCATTCAACGCAATAACGGGGCAGTCTGGATATCCGCCGCCGATCATCAATGCCATGGAGATCTTTGAAATTCAAGAACTTCTGAATGTACCAACAGCCCAAGATGATGGTAATCTTTCGCGCTTCTACTTTTGCTTGTGCTAGTGCTACCATAGATATTGTGAAGTACAGCCTTGGCATGAACAACATATAGACAGTTTTGGCTTACTTGGCTTTCGTATTAGGTTGCTGAATTGAAAGGAAGAGAAACCCCGTTTTGGAAGTAATCATTTGTTTAATAGGTATATATCCCATGCGACACTTTAGAGACTAGAAGAGTACGCTCACACTTCTCTAGGACACTCTTAAAAGTTCAGATCTCCCAGGACTCTTTACATGCAAACTCTAGGAAGCTAATTTTTTATACTCACTTGCCTTGGTTGCTCCAATGAAAGGGGCTTGCGAATTTACAGGAGATGCATGAGGATTGTTGGACATGATGTTATAAAACTGCAGTTTCGTGGTAAGGATAAGCCAAGTGTTTTGTGGTCATTCAGAGTACACGGTAGAAATCTGTGGTGAAAATTTAGTTTATAGATGGTTGTGGACTAAAACAACCTGGAGATAGCAAAAGAATCCTCTTCAAGTGAGCTTTGAATTATTGTAGTCGCTGATTAACAGGCTATACCTTGCTCAGCATAGATTTTTACTGTAAAATCACTTCAAATTGCACATGGAAGTTGTTTTCACCAATTCCTTAATGTTACCATTCTTTAGAGAGTGAAAGATGAAATTCAATGCATGACTTCTCTCTGCTCGAAATCCCCATCTATCATCCTTCTCTTGAAGCAAACTGATATTGTTGCATTCTAAACTACAGTCGAAGCTCTCACTGCCACCAAGGCAGAGTATGACGTGAAAAAAGATAGCTGGCAAGGTGATCCATGTGTACCAAGCAAATTTGCGTGGAAGGATCTGAATTGTAACGATGGAGATCCTCCGAGGGTTATTTCGCTGTGAGTCTTCTTGCCCTATTTCTTGTTGGATGATGCCGGTACGGTCTGTGAAACTTTAAAAGAATTCTCTTTTCTTCCTGAAGAATTGAAGGCTTTTTCTCATTCTTCTCGAGAAATTGGAAGTTCGTTCCTCTATATGACTCCATTAATCTATAAAAACTCCTTCATCGGTCGTGAGCTTCTCCATTTTAATCTTAGGTTACATTGAGTTCTCCACAGTTGAGTGCATAAACTTTTGTGTATCGAACCAACATTACCGCCTTTGTGAACACGGCAATGACACAGCTTCCTCTCATCTAATTGATTATGGGCAGGAACCTGAGCTCCAGCAATTTGAGGGGCAACATCCATTCTTCACTATCAAATCTATCTGAATTGGAGTCCTTGTAAGTATTAGCCCAATGAGGCCCTTATAGAGGTGATGGTGTATTAGGATTGAGTGCACTTTAAATCTTAGTTGTATCAATCTTGCCTTTAAATGTCTGCCCAGGAAAAAATTGAAAAGAAGTATCACCGTGGTGATTTAAATAGTGTTCTCAACTTTACATTTCAATGGGGGTCAACTTTTGTTGGGATGCATGAAGGGCGCAGATTTTATAATTTCTGTTTGAATGTGTTCGGGACATTCTAGTTCTTGCTTTAGAACTCATTTTTACTTATTCTGAAGAAAAAGTTATTTCGGAGGGTTCAAGAGCGAGACTTTACTTGAGGAAGTTTATGTGGAGCATCAATTTTAAAGCAGTGCAACAATATTTTTGGCCTCTTTACCACAAAATGTTTGTTGTTTTTCTTATTCATATTCTTGAAATTTTGGATGAGATCTATTGAATTGTTAACTACCCAAACTTGCTTTGTATCAGAGATTTGTCCAACAATGAACTTACAGGAGCCATACCAGAAACTTTGGCAAATTTGCCGAAGTTGAGAATTCTGTAAGTAAATGTGCCTTAGTGGCGCCCCGAAGAATTGACAAGGCATGAGTCTTTATTCATGGTTATGCTTTGCAGGAATTTAAGCGGAAACCAGCTAAATGGTTCAGTTCCTGAGGCTCTTAAAAGAATGGCTAAGGACAACGGATTGGACCTGAGGTCTCTCTCTCTCTCTCTCTCTCTCTCTCTCTCTCTCTCTCTCTCTCTCTCTCTCTCTCTCTCTCTCTCTCTCTCTCTCTCTCTCTCTCTCTCTCTCTCTCTCTCTCTCTCAGAGTATAAAAAGACTTTTATATTAACATGCTTTATTGTGATTCAAAGCAAGTAAGAAGGCCGCTCGTGATCAACATGTGGCAAAGTAGTTCGAGAAACGTAACTTTACCTACTTACCTTTTGTCACAGGTTTGAAAACAATCCCGATCTTTGCCAGGCAAGTCCTTGCCCAAAGAAGGAGGCTAAAACTAAAAACTCCATCTTGGTCCCAGTTGTTGCATCGGTTTCAGGCGTGGTCATAATTATTTGTTTGGTCACTATTTGGTTGATCAGAAGGAAACAAATAAGAGGTAACTTATTCTTCGACTTCTCATCCACAGCATAGTTACATGAAAATACAATTGTCTCTGATTAGTCTAATGCTCCCCAAGGATTGATGACCACCAAAGTGATTGTATCTTAGCATATGGAGAGCTAGGTGCCAAAACTTCAAACCTCGCCTGGATTTTCACTTCCCATAGGTTGACTTTTTTAGGACCCAAGTGGAGTTATCTTCGGGAGATTTTCCTTTGAAGTCTACTTGAAAATCTTCGAAAGGTTGAGTCTATTACTCATTGGTAATATATTGATTATTTATTGAAGGAATGGTGAAATTAAGATCTTTCAATTATGGTGAGATCACAAGGATCACTGAAAACTTTGGAACAGAGATTGGTGAAGGAGGATATGGGAAAGTATATCTCGGCACTCTAGAGAATGGAACCAAAGTTGCAGTGAAGATGCTCTCGAAAAAATCATGGCAAGGGGACAGGGAATTTCAAGCTGAGGTACAATGCAATAAGATGCTCATTTGTAGACTTGTTTGCAAACGATTGTCGATAAAAATTGTGGTAAAGGACACTTATGACATTGCAGGAGAAACACTTAATGATTGTTCACCATGGAAACTTGGTTTCTCTACACGGATATTGTGATCACTCTGAAAACAAGGCATTAGTTTATGAATACATGGCTAATGGAAACTTGCAACAACACTTACATGGTACTTTATCATGTCCTCTTGTATAATTTTTTTTTTCTTTAGAATACACCGGCAAATATTTGTTTCTTTCTCATATATAATAAGAAGATACGCTAATTTGACAGGGGACAAGCCAGTCTTAACTTGGAAACAGAGACTTCACATCATTGTAGATGTAGCAAAAGGTACTTAAAGGATATTGCCCAGTGTAGTTTGTTCCCCTCCTTTTTTGAATGATTAAATGGATCTTTTGCAAGAATTGCAGGTTTGGAGTATCTCCATAATGGATGCGACCCGCCCATTATCCATAGAGACTTAAAAGCGACAAACATCCTGCTGAATGAAAAAATGCAAGCGAAAATATCTGACTTTGGTCTCTCAAGAACAATCACAACTGAGACTGATGCTCATGTGTCAACTCGTGCTGTTGGCACTCCTGGTTACCTTGACCCTGAGTATGGGCTTAAACTTAATCTCGTTAATATGCTATATAGTCTTTGTATGGATAGAAAATCTGGCTCTCCCTAAGATTGCATCGTAGACTCATGTACTTGTACACAGTGTATACAACTTTACTGAAGAAAAGTTCAGCATTGACAAATGACTCTAGAGTCCAAAAAGCAATGTATTGGGACTTGGAAGATTTATCCTCAGCTGTGTTCTCATATTTCCTACAGGTACCATTCAACTATAAGCTTAAACAAGAAGAGTGATGTTTTCAGTCTCGGAATCATACTCCTTGAGCTAATCACAGGACATCCGGCAATGATGATGAAGCCAGAAGGAAATGTGCACATACTTAATTGGGCGAATTCCCTCATTGAAAGTAAAAATTTGCAGAAGATCATGGATCCAAAGTTAAAAGGAGAATTCGACAGCAAATCGACTTGGAAAGCAATACGGGTTGCAGAGTCTTGTACAAAACCAACTGGAGATCAAAGGCCTGAGTTAGATCATGTATTGGCAGAATTGAAGGATTGTTTGAAAACTGCATTGGAACCCGAAAAAAGTCCAGAAGATGGGAAATAAAATGAGAAAATCAAGTAGTTCCTTCGAAAGGACCTCCTCAAGAGTTCATTCAGCCAGTACTTCCCTTGGAAGGGTGTTGGGTATTTAGTGCATGTGAATTTCTGTTGCTAAATTTCTGCAGCCGTCAAAATTGAACTCAAGTGTGGTTATATTTCAAACTTATATTTATGTGTCAATTTGGATATTCAGAAGTTGTTCTTGTCTCTAGTTATTCTATTATGTCCATGAATAGGTCCTTTCTTGATAGAAACATGAGTATTCGTAGCTTTTGCCATGGGAGAAACTATGTACTTGAGGAGACTCATCTATGTTGGATTTGGATTTGGTCACTCTAGACTAGAGTCTTGCTTGTTGTTATTGCTTTTATGGCGGATGTATTCTCACGGATCATTTCAGAGATGAGAGGTAAAACAACTCAAAAGGACTTTCTCCCTCTTCCCACCCTAAATACACTCTTATTTAGAAGGCCATCAGAGTGTCGCAATCTCTTCGAACCCTTCCACAAGCGCTGAGCTAATGGCTCGCTAAGTCTAGGCTTAGCCCAGGCTCTCTCAAGCCCATTAATTTGCAACTTATAGTTCGAGTATTTTAACCTGCAATTTAATTTTATTTAGGAGCCGCCACTAATCAAATTGTGATGAGTCAATTAGCAATCCAACTAAACATATTGGGAGAAATATTATGCTTTTGCATGACTTATTACACTTGTTAATCGACCGATCCCATTTTGGTATCTAATGGTGTAATTAGGGGTATGCATGGTTCGGATTGGGCCGGTCCGCCCCTTAACCCTAGGACCAACCCGCACAGTGCTAGTCCTCAATTTTTGGGACCGAGGACCGATCCTATTGAGCTTGGGACTGAGAACCAGAATGACCCAATGGGTTCGGTCCGGTTCCAGGGTTAACCCGGGACCAATCAATAATATTTTATTTCATTTTTTGTACTCTTTAAAAAAGCGATTGAGGACCAAACTGACCTAATGGGTTCGATCCGATTTCAGGATCAACCCAAGATCAACCAATAATTTTTATTTCATTTCTTGTACTCCTTAAAAAAGCGATTGAGGATCGAACTAACCCAATGGATTCGGTCCGATTTTAGGGTCAATCCAAAACCAACCAATAATTTTTTATTTCATTTTTTTTACTCCTTAAAAGAGCAACTGAGGACTATACCAACCCAATGGGTTCGATAATAAGTGAGGTCAGATAAAAAAGGCAAGCAGTGAGGGTCAAGTGGGGTGAGCATCGAACAGAAAGAACATCGAATGTTGAGCGGGAAGTAACAAGCCAAGTGAGCATCGAGCATCGAGCGGCACGAGTGACCCAAAGCGAGCGAGGCGAGTGTCAAGTGGTGGGTGGAGAAGTTGTTTCTTTTGATTTTGGCAAATTGAAGACTAAGAGGACAAATAAAACAGAGGAGAACAAATACTAGAGGATGATGCCATAAGGAGCTGTTTATGCCTTTTTGGACGCCGTGAGGACTCCTTAAACATTTTCCTCATTCGTAAATTATGACTATTGACGCCGTAAAAGACATTAAAAATCTAAGTTATTAAAGAACAATGTAAAATTACTCGAACTCCTCACTAAAGAGCTTTTTAATACTGTTGACGCCGTTTATATTAAGGTTTTCTCTATATAAAAAAATTATAAGTAATATATATATATAGTCAGAGTTAGTCCGAGTTGGACCGACCTGGAACTCTCAGGACCGAGAAC
Organism: Eucalyptus microcorys; assembly: GCA_014182515.1. Classification (NCBI taxonomy): domain Eukaryota; kingdom Viridiplantae; phylum Streptophyta; class Magnoliopsida; order Myrtales; family Myrtaceae; genus Eucalyptus; species Eucalyptus microcorys. The sequence goes on from CM024571.1 coordinate 31,503,293, forward strand.
CAACCCGCACAGTGCTAGTCCAGAAATTTTAGGACCAAGGACCGACCCAATCTCCCTGGGAACCGAACCAGAACCGGCAGGGTTGGGACCAGGGTTGACCATAGACCAATGCTCACCCCTAGGTGTAATTAAGGAAATTTGCAAACACCAATCCATATGCTTTCGCATAGGGATAAGTACACTATAAGTGCCAAAAGTTGTGTATGGCGCTCACTTTGATGTCAAAAGTTTCCGTCGAATCACTTAAGTGCCAAAATTTTTGAAAAAAATGATCATTTTAGTGCCAATACCGATGAAATTGGTCGGAAATCTGACGTGGCCTTTTTTTATTAATTTTTGAAGCCGATGTGGCTCGTTGGAGAGTTGAGTCAGCATCCAAACACCAAAACGACACCGTTTGACATCTTTCCCCTAACTTAAAAACCCTAATCCCTAAATTGAGAGAGAGGGAAGGCTCGTCTTTGTCTTCTTCTTCCTCGAAGACCCACACTAGCAACGGCACCAGCATGGCACTAGCAGCAGCACCAGCAGTGCACCAGCAACGACACCAGCAGCAGTAGCACACTAGCGGCACCTTTGACCCATTTTCTTCCTCCTCCTCCTCCTTCGCCCTCGCCTCCGATTTTTCCCACCATTTATTGCTCGAGCAACAATCTCGATCTCTCATCGCTCACCTGGTCGAGCAACTACAATGGTGGCTGAGTGACGGTGGCCAAGCAATGGCGAGCAAACAACGATGGCTGAGCGGCGGAAACCCTAATTTCAATCCCCATGTGAGCTAAACGGCATCGTTTCCGTGAGGCCATCCATGTAGGACAGCAAAACGACGTCGTTTTCTTAAGGATGACCGAAAACGACGTCGTTTAAAGGCCCTATTGATTTTTTTTCTTTTATAAAAAAAAGCCACGTAATCATTTTGGCCGGAATCTTTCGTCGGTGGCACCAAAGTGATCGTTTTTTCTCCGATTTGGCACTTAAGTGATCTGACGGAAACTTTTGGCACTAAAGTGAGCGCCGTACACAAGTTTTAGCACCGATAGTATACTTATCCCCTTTCGCATACTTGCGAACAATTTTTTTTTTTTTCTTTTTTTTTGGTTTATTTTTTAGGATTCTCACATACCTTAAGAAAAAACCACTCAAAGATTATTTTTAAGCTTTTTCTGAATTTTTTGGAAATTTATTTTTTTGGATTTTTCTAATTCTTTTATTTTTATAAAATTTTTAAAATATAATATTATAATATAAACTGACTCGGGTATGTTAGACCCGCGCGCTGGCCCGATTCGGATGGACCCAGGTTCGCGCCTCCGAATGGCCAGAGAAGGGGGCTGCCTTTTGTCCTTTCTCATTTTCTTTTTATTCACTTTTTTTTTTTTTATCTCTTTCCCTCCCTCCCCCTGCCCCCTCCTCTCTCTCTCTCTCTCTCTCTCGTCTCTTCTCCCCCCTGCACGTAATCAGACTTGGAGAGAATAATAGACTATTAGACAAAATAATTCATATGCGGAAGCCAAGATCGTTTATAGACAAACCTCCAACCATTGTTCTTGTTCTCATTCGTTTGAAAAACCTGAAAGTACAAAGAAAATTGGGCACACGCTACTAACCCAATTCATTCTCGTACTGATGGTGTATTCCGAATGAGAGAGTTTGAGTTAGACATTGTAGTTGCCCGTTAGAATGAACGATGGTTCCTTTATACACCGCCTTCCATCAAGGCAGTTACCAAATGGGCGGTTGTCACGAAAAGGCACGTATATGGAAAAACTGTATGTTGAATAACCATCACTTTAAAGAGAAAATGAGGGTCCGGAAATGTGGGATCACAAAAATAAATAACATTCTCCCACTTGATCCCATCATTTTCATCATACGGATTATCCAACTAATTCCACGAAAACTTTATGCTTAAAGAAAAGAAACAAAACACATGAATCATGGCGACATGTCCTCTAAGAGCGAGTAATATCTTCCATGTATCACAATGCATCTTATTTCTTTAATGTCAGCCTATATGTGACAACATATCTTAATGAATAAACCTCATGTTTATTCCAGAACCAAGGTTAAATGTTATTCTCATAAACAACATAATGTGTACACAAAATTGAGAATCAACATTACAACTGAATAAGAGTTTCACACAACAGAAATCGTCCATATGACGACAAATTACATTATGGGACCTACTCCCATACTTGTCACATAATCCTTATACTTCATTGGTGGCATGCCTTTAGTTAAAGGATCAGCTATCATTAATTCAGTGCTAACGTGTTCAATGACCACTTTATTTTCCTTAACACGTTCCCTTATGGCCAAATACTTAATGTCAATATGCTTACTTCGACTGCCACTTTTGACATTTTTAGCCATAAAATCCGTAGTTGAATTGTCACAATATATTCTTAATGACCTAGAAATTGAATCAACAATTATAAGCCTAGTAATGAAACTCTTCAACCATACACCATGTGAGGTAGCCTCAAAATAAGAAACGAACTCAGCCTTTATAGTGGAAGTAGCAGTCAAAGTCTACTTGGCACTTCTCCATGACACGGCTCCACTAGCTAACATAAAAATGTATCCAGATGTTGATTTTCGTGAATCAATGCAGCCCGTCAAGTCCGCATCCGAATAACCGACTACTTCCAAGTTGTCAGTTCGTCTATACATAAGCATGTAGTCTTTGGTACCTTGAAGGTATCTCATCACTTTCTTTGCAGCTTTCCAGTGGTCCATACCTGGATTACTCTGATATCTTCCCAACATTCCCACAGCAAAAGCGATGTCAGGTCAAGTGCAAACCTGAGCATGCTCATAAGCTTCCAACAGCAGAAGCATAAGGAATGTTGTATGTTTGTTCCATTTTTAGATTGTTCTTTGGGCATTGGTTCAAATTGAACCTGTCACCCTTCAAAATGAGTGCTATGCTTTGTGAACAATCTTTCATCCGAAATCTCTCTAAGACTTTATTGATATAGGTTTCTTGAGATAGTTCTAAAATTCCTTGAGGTCTATCTCTTTGAATCTTAATGCCAATGACATAAGATGCCTCACCCATATCCTTCATATCAAAACTCTTAGAGAGAAATTGTTTCACCTCATGTAGCAACCCCTTATCATTAGTTGCAAGTAGTATATCATCCACATACAACACAAGGAAACAAATTTTGCTCCCATTGACCTTCTAGTATATACATTGATCCATGACATTCTCCACAAAACCGAATGAAGAGATGACTTCATGGAACCTTAAGTACCATTGGCGGGATGCTTGTTTCAAGCCATATATAGATTTCTTAAGCTTGCACACCAAATGCTCACCTTTACTAGAGGGGAATCATTCAGGTTGTTTCATGTAAACCTCCTTCTCTAGTTCTCCATTGAGGAACGCCGTTTTCACATCCATCTGATGTAATTCCATATCAAAATGGGCAACCAATGCCAAAAATATACGAAGAGAATCTTTCTTAGATACAGGAGAAAAGGTCTCCGTGTAATCGATTCCTTCTTTTTGAGTGAATCCTTTGGCAATGAGTCTAGCTTTATATCTTTCAATGTTACCCAATGAATCCTTCTTAGTTTTAAAGACCCATTTACAACCAATGGCCTTTGCACCATCAGGTAACTCAACCAAATCCCAGACTTCGTTAGATGTCATAGAACTCATCTCTTCCTTCATGGCATTGTACCACAAATTGGATTTATCACTATCCATGGCTTGTGAAAACGTTTCGGGATCATTCTCAGCTCCAATATTGTAGTCAAACTTTTGTAAATACACAATATAATCACTAGAAATTGCCGATTTCCTTATTCTAGTAGATCTTCTTAATGTTGCATCAACACTCTCTTGAGGATCGTGTTGCTCAACTGGTTGTTCAACAGTTTCTGGTAATTGTTGAACAACTAGATCTACTATATCAATATCAGCAGGTTGTGGAACTTCACCGATTGGTTGTTCAATAGTTGATTGAACTGAATGGGCATTATGAGCAACAACCAATCTTAAACTTGATGTAGAAGGTTGGGTGTCTGAATGATATTACTTAGGAACAAGGTCCTTTGATTGATCACTCCCACTAATTAAGTCATTTTCAAGAAATTTAACGTTTCTTGATTCCACAATCCTAGTGGTGTGAGATGGACAATAAAATCTGTATCCTTTAGACCTTTTGGCATATCCAATGAAATACTCACTTATGATCCTTGGGTCCAGTTTCTTTTCTTGTGGATTGTAAACTCTCACTTCAGACGGGCATCCCCAAACCCGTACATGTTACAAACTCGGTTTCCAACCTTTAAATAACTCAAAAGGTGTCTTTGGAACAGCCTTGGTTGGAACTCAGTTTAATATGTACACAGTCGTCTTAAGTGCTTCGGTTCACAAGGACTTAGGAAGTTTGGAGCCGCTAAGCATACTCCGCACCATGTCCAATAAAGTTCGGTTTCTTCTTTCCGCTACACCGTTTTGGTTCGGAGAACCAGGCATAGTATATTGGGCAACTATCCCATGCTCTTGAAGAAACTTTGCAAATGGACCAGGTGCTTGTCCATCTTCAATGTATCTACCATAAAATTCTCCACATTTATCTGATCTCACGATCTTAATTTGCTTAATGCATTGTTTCTCTACTTCTGCCTTAAATACCTTAAAAGCATCTAATGCTTCATACTTATTATGAATCAAGTAGAAATACATGTAACGTGAGTAATCATCTATGAAAGAGATGAAGTATTTCTGACCACACGAGTCCATATCCGGACTACAAATATCCGTATGTATGATTTCTAATATTTCTGTACTCCTCTTGGCACCTTTCTTCGACTTGTTGGTCTGCTTTCCCTTTATGCAATCCACACAAGTATCACAATTAGTATAATCTAAAATACTGAGTACTCCATCATTTACTAATCACTTAATTCTTTCTATGGAGATATGTCCCAACCTCCGGTGCCACAACATAGAAGAATGTTCTTTCACAACACATCGTTTCATACCAGCGTTATCATGAACATGCATCGCATCATAATAGGCATTGTCTTGTAAATTAATTCAAAAAAGACCATCAGACAAAGTACCACTCCCAACAATTTCAGATTTAAACGATAAACATAATGTTAAATTTGAAAAGTTAAAAGAGTAACACAAAGATACAAGTCTTGAAACTGAAATTAAGTTTCTAGAGAAACTAGGTACATAAAATGTCCTTTCCAAATTCAAAACAAAGTCACTATTGAGAACTAGTTTACATGTCCCAATAGCTTCCACATGCGAATGCATCTTGTTTCCTGAATAAATGCTTTGTTCACTTCCCACTGGCTTCCTATGGTTTTGAAAATCCTTTAAGGAATTCGTAATGTGGATTGTAGATCCAGAATCAATCCACCAAGTGTTGTGACTTATATAAGCTATATTAGATTCATAACAAACACAAGAGATCCGATTACCTTTCTTCTCAAGCCAAGCCTTAAATCTGACGCAATCATTCTTTATATGCCTCTTCTTTTTACGGAAGAAACATTTGGATTATTTCTTAATGTCAGCTTGGGGAGGTATTTTACCTTTTCCCTTATACTTGCCATGGCCTGTATTCTTTCCTTGTGTTGCCAAATGAGCATTTTCTCCCAATTCCATAATCAATCTTTCTTCCTCTTAAACACACATGGTCATGAGCTCATTAATTGACCAATTATTCTTCTGTGTGTTATAAGAGATCTTGAAAGGTACATACTATTGCGGGAGAGTGTTTAGAACATAATACACAAGAAATGATTCAGATATCTCAACCTCAAGATTCTTAAGCTGAGCCGCAATATCCCTCATTTGCATGATGTGCTCACGCACACCTTTAACACTAGTGAGCTTCAATGATGAAAACTTCATAATTAGGGTCATGACACGCGCCTTCTCAGAACTCTCAAACTGCGCATCTATGGCCTCCAATAAAGCCTTAGCATTGCTATGCTGAGCAACCAAATCACGAATACTAAGAGATATTTTAACCCTTATAAACATAGCACAAACACGGTTAGACCGCTCCCATTGGTTATAAAGGGTTATCTCAGCTGCAGTGCTCGAATCAGTAGGAGCAGGTGGTTCGTCTTTCCTTATAGCATAGTCAATGTCCATCCACCCCAATTGAAGAAGAATTGACTCCTTCCAAACTTTATAGTTCTCACCATTCAATATAGGAACATCAAACTTAAATTCAGAGAAATTCACCGGTTGTAAAGCTGCACATCAAATAATCATGCTTATGTCACAAAATTTGAGGCATAATATATATAAATCATGTTTTAACAATGTAAACATGTCACGAATATGAATCACATAACATAAAAACTGCCTGTGGGCTAAGTTTTTAATTTAAATAGATTCATAATTACATCATGAAGAAACTACCATATTATATGCCTTTTCTTAATCCCTGTGGGTAAATTAAGAAAAAATAATATGATATTTCATCCTAATTAATCATATTAATATAATGAAAATTCATGTGGGATAAAATTCATCATATTAATATAATTAATTACAATCAATGTCCATTTCTAAATATGATCCGGAGGCTCTTAATATATAATTTAATTAATTAAAGATGTTGTGGCCACTCTCTAATTAATTAAATATATGGACCATTGGACATTTAATTTCATGCATAAAATATTCATAAAAATGCATGAAATGACATAATAATTAATAAATGTACCAAGGGCAAAATAGTAAATAAATTGGCCAAGGGCGGGATTGCAAAAACATGAAAAGTTTGGGGCAAAAGCGTAAAAGGAGCCACGGGGAGGGGACGTCAGGCGCGTGCCAAGCACACGCCTGCATCCACCACGGACGCGTGCCCCGCACGCGCACGTCCAACGCACAGGCACGTGCAACACATGCGTGGGCCCCACGCACGCAGCGGCTGTGCGTGCGTGACGGCGCATGGCGCGTGAGTTCCACACGCCTGCAACTTCAGCGTGCACGTGGACCCCACGCGCCTTCTTCCTCTCTCGACAGAGCCATTTCTTTGTCATTTTTCGCCATTTCACCGCGGTTTTGCCGGTGTTTCTTCTCCGGCAGCCCATCCCGCACACAAATAAAATAATGGGTTTTGAAGAGCATGCCGGCACGACCACATAGGTCCAAGTATAGGCGAAAATGAGCAAGAAAATTGGCCCCAAATCAAACGAAAATTTCCCAAAATACAAATCCTCAACCACCGCAACTTCCGCCGCCCAATTAGCCTCCGGCGAACACCGTTATGCCAGAATAACTCATGGCTAATGTTCCTCATGGTGGTGCGACGGTACGGGTCCGAAATCAAGCGGTCGGTCGCCGGATTTTTCCTAGAATCAGCGAGTTTCTCTTGGCCTTAAAATCCCGAGTTACTGTTCATATTCAAAAATGCCCGAAAATACACCAAAAATTCAACAAAACAAGGCAAAGGCACTAAACATGCTCTGATACCAAATGTTAGACAAAATAATTCATATGCGGAAGCCAGAATTGTTTATAGACAAACCTCCAGCCATTGTTCTTGTTCTCGTTTGTCTGAAAAACCTGAAAATACAAAGAAAATTGGGCACATGCTACTAACCTAATTCACTCTCGTACTAATGGTGTATTCCAAATGAGAGAGTTTGAGTTAGACCTTGTGATTACCCGTTAGAATGAACGACCGTTCCCTTATACACCGTCTTCTATCAAGGCGGTTACCAAATGAGCGGTTGTCACGAAAAGGTACGTATCTGGAAAAACTGCATGTCGAATAATCGCCACTTTAAAGAGAAAATGTGGGTTCAAAAATGTGGAATCACAAAAATAAATAACATAGACTCCTCCTTTCAAGTGGGGATTCGCAGCAATCAACACGCTAGGCCGCGAGACCGCAGTACGCATGCAAATAAAGCTCCAAACTCGCACGAAATGAGCCATGGCAGCTCGGTCCGGCAAGCTCGAAACAGGGCATGTGCACAAAAACAGGAGCGGTCGGCCGAGAGTCCCTACCCAGCTCGCGGCATCGGAAGGCGGAAGAGCTCGAAGACTGAGCTACGTCCGCATGCCTCCGAGCCGAGATCCTTGGGAAACTGGCCTCGAGTCGGGCGCAATCAAAGAAAGATGGGAGACGAAGCACCACTCACCGTAGGTTGGTTCGAAAAGGGGGAGGGCGAACGTCGGTGAGCCCCGGCCGTACTCGTTGCCGTAGGACGTTCGCTCACTCTCAATTTCTCTCCCACTGAAGACTCCCATTTATAGGCTGAGAAGGCCGGTCGGGGGAGGCGCTTCGGCCGCCGGTCCTTGGCGCGCCGACCGGCCCCCCTTGGCTGAACCTTCGATCTCCTCTGCTCCTGCTCTGCTGCTGCCGCAGCGTACTCGGTGGTGCGAAGGAGAGGAGAAGAGAGGGGGAGAGAAGGCCAGGCCGGGCCGGGCAAGTGGCCGAGATTGGGCCTAGGCCCGAATGGCGAAAGGAGGGGAAAAGGGGGCTGGGGCCCTCACGGGCTCTCTCTTTTTAAAAGATTAAAATAAAGTTTTTTAAAAATATTTTTTATTTATCCAATATGCAGTAAAAATAAGGGAAAATAAAAATAAAAATAAAACTTAGTTGATCAAAATAATATTAGTGCCCATATGATGTGAAGATCCTTTTTCGTTAGGGTTGAATTAATCCCTAATTTTCTATGAAATTTTATCATAAATATTTAGTCAAAATTTATGTATCAATATATAGAAGTCAATGATAATAGAGAAAAAGCCACGACAAACTCTAAATTATGTCCATCGCGACACATTTATCCTAAAATTTTTTTGTGACATACTTATTTTGAAACATGTATCCTAAAATTTTTCGCGTGACACAAAAAACCACAAACTTATACTTATGTAACACATTTACCATTTATTAAGAGTCTATAACATGATTTTTTAGCTAAAATAATGTCGTATTTATTTCACTTAAGTCACGTGAGTGACATGCTTTTCGGCATCCATGTAGACAGAGTTTTAACTATGTTAATTGACGAAACCTTAACGAACAGTAAATGTGTCATACGGGTATAAGTTTATAAAAATTAATGTAAATATATCACAATTGGCATAATTTGGGAATTTTTGTGGCTTTTGTCCATGGTAATAATGGGAATTACATCAACTTTTTCCACCCCTCCGTGGAGGCCTCAAATCTTTTCACAATCTTTGATGGAATTGATCAAGTCAAACTAAGCCTGGATCGATATTAGCCCTCGGCTAAATCCTAAGGAGTACTTGAGACACTCGAAAAGGCAATAGAATTAATATCTCTTCTAATTGATCTACACATGTTAGGTTAAGGACATCTCAATTATTATAATCTTGTCTGCGAATTTCCTTATTCCGATTTGTCTGAATTCGGCGCCTTCTAGAGCTTGTTAGGAACATAAGGCATGTCCTTGTCTTGACACAGCTGGGACATTCTTAGTAGAATGGGGGATTCTTCAGAACTATGCAGTTGCCGTCGTTTAATATGCATTATCCGTGTTGACTTTGTACTGTAATCGCTCAATTAGTTGGTAGGCATCAGGTCCAGCTGCAAGCCTCTTGCCTGTCCAAAAGGTGATAATCAATTAATCTACTTTGTCGAATGAAATTCCTGATTCTTTATTTGTTAGTTCCTAACTTCTATTCTCTATAACTGAGTTGACCATTGGTGGAGAAATCACTCCCCCACCACTAATTTACAAGTGCACGTCTGGTCCATGAACGTGCCCTCATTGAAGTACTAATATATTCTTATGAAGCTTGAAGACGTTGATTTTCTTCTTCTTCGCCTTGAGATGGTAGAGCCCTCCTTTCCTCACTAGAGTGGAGAAACCAATGTGAAGAGAGGTTTGATGTACCATGAAGATCTTGAAGATGCTGCATGTCTTGATTGGTTGTCTAGCTCTAGCAGTCATTGCTCACGGCCAACAAAATCCAGGTTCCCTCCTTCTCTCTCTCCCTCTCACGCTCGCGCGCATAGTGATGATTGAATCATGAAGAGTCGAGGCATCAGAAAATGGGATTCTAGAAATAGGCACAGTGAGGATTCAATATCTATCTTTCTTCTCGTTAGTGATCAACCTTTCAAGCGTAAGTCGAAAAAACAGTGACACTAAAATTTGATATAAAAATCGAGCACTGGGTAATTAGGTAGTATCTTGTACTCCATAAGTTAAGCCCGTTCAAGAGTCTCCAGGAAACATTTCCAGATTCTCCTAATTATTGGAGAATTAGCAATGCATCATCCTCTAGCTACTTTATTTTTGCAGATGACGTCTCTGTTTTCAAGCTTTTCATGGACGCCTTTATCATCGGAATAACCATCAAAACTTCTTCTTAAGTAACAATTATCAAGCCAAATCTTGCACATGTAATTTTCATTGCTGAAATTTGTATCTAGTTGATACTGTTCTAAAGAATTCAAATAAAAAAAGTTTAAGGGACATCACAAAGCATTAAGAAATTAATAATACTGTTTAAATTTCGAATTCATGATGCGTGGTGAAAAGCAAGTGACAATCTCTGGTTTCCCCTCGATTTAGGTTTCATAAGCATCGATTGTGGAGCACCTAATGATTACCATGATGACCAGCTCAACATATACTACAAGGCCGATGCGGGATATGTAGATTCCAGAACAAACGTGCAGGTGTCTACCCAGGTCATCTACCAAAACAACCAACAACAATCAAAGAATCTCCGGATCTTCCCTAGTGGAAAAAGGAATTGTTATACATTAATGCCAGATGAAGGAAAGGGCAACACATATTTGGTCAGGGCTTCATTTTGGTATGGTAATTATGATGGCAAGAATCAAACCCCAGCATTTGACCTCTATATTGATGTTAATTATTGGATCACGGTGAACTCTTCGTCTTGGATATACGAAGAGATTATTTACACTCCTCTGAGAGATTACATACAACTTTGCTTGGTGAATATCGGCTCGGGAGTTCCATTTATATCAGCTCTGGAGTTGCGGTTGCTGGATAACTCGACTTACCAAATCAATTCCGGTGCACTTGTAACCAACTGGAAATATAATTTGGGGAGCCTAAGCACATACAGGTGATTTTCTTTGTTATTGCCCTTCAATTTTGGACATTGACCACATTCATCAGTCGGCAAATGACAAGTTAACGTATTTACATCTTACGAATCATGCATTTTTACATTGTGCAACTGCATGGACAATAGAAAACAAGCTGTCAATTACAAACTGATTTGTGTCGGCTTGTTCATCATCTTGCACTTACTGCTATGATTATTTGACTGGCTTCGGCATTAATAGGCATCCGCAAGATGTATATGATCGCATCTGGAACAATAAGACTTATAGTGGAGGTTGGTCGTCGGTTAGCAACACGACGGCCATCGTGACAAGTACAAGCAATGATGCCTATAAAGTTCCGCCCGAAGTTTTGATGACCGCCACACAAGTACAAAATGTCACTGATCCTCTGAGTCTGTTTTGGACCTCGGAGAACTCCACCACTGTCTGGTATATATACTTCCACTTTGTGGAATTGCAATTGCAAAAGTGTCAATTCAGAGAATTCACCATATATGTACAAGACAAATTCGTGGAAACTGTCATGCTCAAGAACCTAAAGCCAGTGACTGTAGCCTCATTGCCCATAAGTGGACATAATTTGAACTTGACTATAAGTGCGACGGCCCGCTCTAGTCTGCCACCGCTCCTCAATGCTGTCGAGTTTTTCACTGTGGCACAGCTCCCATTCACCGACTTTTCTTGATGACTGTATATTTATATCTATGCTCCCAGTTAATTTTTTTTGTTTTGATAATCTTTGATTCCTTATGATTGTAGCTATTTATGTGGTGGTTTAGTTAATGCCATGTATGACGTCAAGAAAACATATGGGGTGATCAGAGCTAGCTGGCAGGGTGATCCATGCATTCCTACGCAGTACACATGGAGTGGACTGAATTGTAGCTATGATAGTTCTCCAAGAATCATCTCATTGTAAATCCACGACTACATATTTTCTCTGAAAACATGCTGCGTACGAACCACAAGTCACAAAAGATAAGTTTTCTCAACAACAACTATAGTACAGGTTGGTAATATGTCATGCGACTGAGGAAATGATTTCAATATCAAGTCACCATATGAACACCTTCCTTATAGAAAATGTCAACCGGTGGGATTTTATTCTTATAAAGTTAGCTGAGAATGTGCAGGAACCTGAGCTCCAGTGGACTGAAAGGACCGATAGCTACATCAATCTCCCATTTGACAGCAGTTGTATCCCTGTATGCATTAGCAGTTTTTCTTCATATTGTTTACTTAATTTGCAGAGAGAGAATGGAGAACACTAAGCCCAAAAAAAGCGACTGACTTCTTTGCCACTAGCATGTTGTTCATTATCTACAATATCCCATTTTATGCATTTCAACAAGTATATGCATATGAAGTTTCTTAGTAGTTTTTTGGCTTAATTTCAGGGATTTATCCAACAATTCATTAACTGGGTCCATGCCAGACTTTTTAGCTCAAATGCCGAACTTGAAAGTTCTGTGAGTCACTGAGCTTTTAATGGAACTATTATGTGTGGTTATCTAGCTTGAGTAAATGGCCATCAACTTCTAATCATGAATACTTGCCGGAATTTAAGTGGAAACAACATGAATGGCTCTGTTCCTCAAACTCTGTTGAAGAAGAAGGCAGATGGATCGTTGCTATTAAGGTTCGCTCATTGCCACACTATCGTAACTCCGCATTTAATCACTTATTATTATCTATACGTTCTGCTTCTTCTTTCTACGTTTGTTCTCACTCTGAAGAATGCAAAAGATGAAAGAGGTACTCGGTTTTTCATTTTCTGTTTGATCAACTTATGCATGTAATACATTTAGAGGGCGGGATATCCATGAATTCATGCGCTAATCTTTCGGCGTTGACAAGTACTGCTGATGTTTTTCGACAGCTTAGATGGAAATCCAAATCTTTGCCAGTCAGACAATTGTCAGACCAGCAATATGCAGCCAAAGAAAAAGGGCATATCTGTTGCCCCAATCATTGCGTCAGTTGCAGCCATTCTGGTCTTGGTTTCATTGGGAGCTCTTGCAGTATTGTGGATAATCAAAAGAAGACAAATCCAAGGTAACTCTCTTGCGTATTGCATGTGCAAGAAAAATCCAAAGTTCTTACATGGGATTTTGTCAGTCCGGTCATGTTTCGAATCCCAAACTGGTTAACCGGTCCAATTGCTCATGGCAACAATTGGGCCCAGAAAAAGTGAACATGATAATCATGCTTCTATGCTCCACTGTTCAATGTTAAAAAACTGTGCACGCGTTCTCTGTTAATAATATCATAATTGCATCAATGCGTATCTACATCTCGGATAGATAAAGGCGTGAATACTTCCTTTGGTTGAGGTAAATAGCTTCGTTCTTTCAAATTTCATTTTTCATGACTCGGTCTCTCCTTATAATAAGTCATTACATACTTTTTCAAAAAGGTTTTTTTTTTTTGGTAATGAAGGCATGTGATGTCAAACTAAAATCATGATCCTCTGCTGTTGAGATTATATAATTTCCTTTTAATTTCTCCAGACGTTACTACTATTACTACAACTACCAACTCTAGCGAAGGATATACTGGGACATTAAAGTTGTCAAAAAATCGACCTTTTACATCCACTGAGGTTACAAGAATTACTGATAACTTTAGAACAGTAATTGGAGAGGGAGGATTTGGGAAAGTCTACTTTGGCAGACTTGATGATGGCATTCAAGTCGCGGTAAAAATGTTATCTCGATCATCAAAGCAAGGCTACAAGGAATTTCACGCAGAGGTTTGAGACATTAGTGTAACTAGAATCGATGTTGCATATTTTTGGTTTTTTGGATGTTCAACTAATAGCAAGCTCTGATACCTTGATGTGCAGGCACAACTCTTGATGGTCGTTCACCACAGAAATCTAGTTTCACTTATCGGATATTGCGAAGAATTTGAAAACATGGCACTGATTTACGAATTCATGTCCAATGGAAATGTTCGGCAACATTTGTCAGGTTTGTCTGATATTTCCATTTACAAATTCTAAACAGATAAAACATCTGTTAGACTCTCCCAATGTGACAGCAAAGACATGTGTCCAAATATATTTTATCTCAACACTGTTCTTTGATAGTTTAGGCTTTTGCATTAATCGGTCAAGTTACAAATTTATTAATAGCATTATGGAGATGAAATTAACTTTCTCAGCGAATGAGGACAACAGTGAACAAGCTTTTACATATTTCATGATTGGAATACTCCTTATTTCTCTACTTTCAAGCAGCACACAACCCTAATGTTTTGAGTTGGAGTGAGAGACTAAAAATCGCAATCGATGCAGCTCAAGGTAAATAAAGTAGATTGATGAAATCTTTGTTCACATTTCCAGAAGTTAAGCTACACAATACATTTCATTAAGTTTTCCTTTTTGTTGGTGGTGCAGGGTTAGAGTACCTGCATAATGGCTGTAAACCTCCCGTTGTCCCATAGAGATTTAAAGACGCCCAATATTTTACTAAACGAAAACATGCAAGCGAAGATTGCTGATTTTGGATTATCGAAGGCATTTGTAACAGAGCAAGATTCTCATATTTCGACTCGCCCAGCGAGAACGCCTGGTTATCTTGATCCGAGTAAGTGACTCAAAATAACATTTTATTCGTGCATGTTTATGTTGGATACATATGTGTAGGTACTTTCGAAAAGGCAGTTTCGGCTATTATTGTACTAATCAAAGAAACAATTCCTTTTGAATTCTTAGGTTTCATACATCAGGAAACTTGAGCAAGAAGAGCGATGTATACAGTTTTGGCATAGTTTTATTCGAGTTAATCACTGGCCACCCCGCCATTATAAGAAGTCCAGAGGGCAGCATGCACATACTTCGCTGGGTAACTCCACTCATAGAAAGAGGGGACATCCAAAGCATTGTCGACCCGAGGTTAAATGGCCAATTCAACATCGGTTCTGCATGGAAAGCAGTTGAAATAGCCATGTCATGTGTGCCGACGACAGCTGTTCAAAGGCCGGACATGAACCGTGTTCTGTCGAACTAAAAGAATGCTTGACGGTAGAGATTGGGTCAAGGAGAAGCCAAAGAATGGGAAATAGTAAGAGAAGAAGTGAGTCTTTTGAGATGACCTCAATTGAGCTTGATATTGCACCAAATGCTCGTTAACTGTACTTGGTATGTAAGGTTATCGCGTCCAGCGTTCTTGAGTAAGTTGTTGATTATTGGGTCGTATAGATTGAAAACTTCTGTACAAAATCTGAGCTTGTGACTTTAAATTGTCATATTGTTGTATGTTGGGGTTGTTGCTTTTCTACCTTAGAATTATAATGAATGAATGTCGAGTTCAATTCACTTTGCCCATCTTTATAAGCTTACAAACCGTGCAGTTATTCAGATGTTGAAAGGCAGCCTTGCTCAGTTATCCATGTGAACCCCTGTACAATGAATGAAAGGAACTATGTATTTCTTTCATTGTCAAACTATTTGTATTACGGACCGAAGTCATCGTTTGACGATCTTTGAGAACCACAACCACCTAAGTCCTGGGTTTCGCTCGAACATCCATAGAAACAGCTCCATCCTTTAAGCTTCATGTTTCATCTTCTGTCAATCGTGACTTCTTGAGAGTCTTAAATCGATTCTTGAAAACTTCTCGGTGCTAAGAAATTTCAGCAAGATGTCTGTCGACATCAGTTGCTAGCAACTAAGTACGCGGGTGTCGACTTAAACCAACAATCTGTTCCTTTAGCTGATTAAGTCAGAAATCAATCTATCGGCAGCGACTTACCATTTATGGTGCACAGGCTTTAAACTTGTAAAATAATTGAAGAAACTTTGCAGTTCTCTTTCATGGGACATGTCTGAGTCAAGGTCATGACAATTACTTGCCATAAGCGTTATCTTCACAAAAAAGTTGCAATCAATCTGACGAGGACTCAAATTGATCAATATCGACTAATGCAAATTACGCCATATTTTGCTGGTCAATATTAGCACTAAGTAATAATAACAATGATCACACTTGTATTTAAGTGTTTGCCATTATCATAAGAAAAACAGGGGAAAAAAATTGACCAAGACATTAGGATTTATAAACGTGAATATTGATGATGTCAACCCCAATAATATATATTGAGTAAACGGTTTTTGTTTACGATATCACATAATTTTGGTATATAATCCATAAGTTTTGGACTGATACATCTATAAATTATAGGGACACATACTATTCTATGGGGTTAATTGTCCAAAAAGTCTTAAACCTATTATTCATCGGCCCATTTAATCCTAACCCTTTCAATTATGCAACTACCTTGTGGTGCATATGGCAAGATAGAAACCAGCACATTTTCGAGGACAAACCCCTCCATCCGAAACAGACCCTGCACAGATCAGTTGCCTTACAAACAAATTTCGAAATCTGGAACAAGACCACAGCCAAGGAGAAACAGAGAGAGACTTACACGAATCGGTGGCAACCCCCGCCATCCGGCTCACTCAGAGTTAATATAGATGCCTCCTTTGTCCGACAGGAAGATGAGGCAACGAATCCGAACGAGAACGGGGAAAGACGGTGAACACACGGCGCAATCGCCCGTATATGCGGGGACTCGTCGGGCCCGATTGAAGGATTCTCCAAGAAGGTGGAGGCGTCCACGGCAGAGCAAGCAGAAGCCATCTCCCTTTTCGAAACCCTAGCTTTTCTATCTGGACGCACGAACAGGAAAATGGAAGTACACACGGACTGTTTGAAGCTCGTGCGAGGAGTTCTATTCGCAGAAGACTTCAGCTGGGAGTTGCTGCCGATCTTGGACCGGATTAAAGAAATATTAAAAGAATTCCAGGGCCTTTCCTTGGCCCACTGCAATAGAGAGGCCAACAAGCCCGCGGACTGGATTGCAAAAGCCCAACGCGAGAATTATCTTCCTAGTAATTGGGTAAGTAATCCCCCTACAGCCTTGTTTGATTTACTTTGCGCTGATGTTCTTGATGTAACCACTCCGAACTTTCCGAAGTGAATGAAGAATGATCATAATTTCGACCAAAAAAAAAAAATTATGCTAATTTCGACGATTTGCCAATTTAGTGTTAAAACTTTCAATTGTTTCAATTTGGTCCTAAATCTTTTTTAAATTTGCCAGTTTAGTCATAAACTTATTATTTGGATAATTGGCCAAAATGACTAAATTGACAAATTATTAAAAGATTTAGGACTAAATTAACAAATCATAAAATTGTTAAGGATTAAAATGGTGCAATTATAAAGTTTAGGACTAAATTGGCGAATCATCAAAAGATTTATAACTAAATTGATATAATTGAAAGGCTTATGACTGAATTAATTGCCGTACAATAGATTTACAACTTTCTGGACAATTTTCCCCTATTCTATGTATATTAAAGACCCCCAGATCGAACCCACAAAGCTAGAATTCATTCTAATTCATAAATCCACGTTCTTCCTTTCGGGAAGGGAGGAATTGGTGTGTGGATTAATCACACGACACGACTTATGCTCAATCTCATATACTATCAAGGGCATCTTTCTGTATTTGGGCTCAATTCGTATCTTAGGAACGATGGTAAACATAATTGAGATATCTCATGATACCGAAATTTGCTTACGTACGATGGACTTTTCTGTTTAAAAACAAACTGAATCTGACGTATGAAAGTGTATTATCAGCGTTGGTCAAATAATGGAAGCTTAGAAACATTGGCGACGTGGCTGAATCGATCAATTCTAGGGCATGGTCTATTGCCTTACTAATTATGTGATCATATGCCTCTATATACATTTAAGTGTCAATTATCACCCATGCAATACATTTCTCTGAAGAAAAATATAAGCTACGTATAATTTTGGAAAATGAAGGTGCTTAAGGATGAGCCAACGTCTTAGTGTTGGATTATATTGTACCCTCTGGAGGTTTGAAGCATGGACGATTTGATATAATTGATGTGAAACTTTCTTCTTTGAAGATGACATCTAACCATGTTAATTAGATGTTTGATCGACATGAGTTAATATTAAATATTCAATTTATAATTAGTGAATTTGATCGATCAACATAAGATAATTTTTATCAGCGTAAATTTCAAACAATTCTCATTGGACGTAATTTGCAAATACGATAACTTAACTTTATAATAGCCATTTTCAAACCTCCCAGAATTCATTTTATAGGCAGTCTCAATTTTGCACCAAATATTTGGACAGAGCGCTCTACATGTTTTTTTTTAAGGACATTAACCCCTTTTCGATTCAAGTTAACCAAAACCTATTGAATTACTCTTTCGTCCAATTAGTTCTTAGAAAAAAAGCTAGGTAAAGTTATTTATTGTTCCTAATTACCATGGATAAAATATTAACACCTCCAATAAGTTTGAGCTTGCATTTAATGCAATACTAAAGTAATATTTAGTTTTTGGGTGTACCAAAAAAGACATGAAAATTACTCAAATTAATTAAAAAATAGTACCAACTGAACCTGAACTTTTTAATATTAGACCCTTTGGTCAAGAGAAGAGGATAAGCTCCATACATGCTGCTATCGCAAGTTGGTTGAATGAAATATTATGTTATTGATATATGTTACTCCTTACGCACAAGCATGGCCTATTCTAACAAAAACAACTTCATATATATATGTGTGTGTGTACTCTCCTTCATCAGTTGACCCAAACAAAATTGACACAATCTTAAATGTCCTTTTCATGTTTCATCCTCACATTCTTTTAATTTTTCTCAAAAACCCTGTAGCTTTATATTCTTGAGATATTTATGAATATTGGCAATCTTTTAGTGCTGTATAAAATAAGCTTAGAAACATTCGTGCTCCTATCAGCATCCGCAAGGATACCTAAGTAATGTGACATAATCATTACAAGGTCAAGCGCATGTATAAGTCAATGGATGTGCAAGATAGCAAACCGAGTCTCTTTGTTAACTCTCTATATCAATCGCTTTACCTAGGCTTCATGTCGCAATGTACTTAGAAATCTCTCTCTCTCTCTCTCTCTCTCTCTCTCTCTCTCTTTCTCTCTCTTTCTCACTCAGAGGAAGACAAAGCTGGCAAAATCGTACTTGTGGAAGAACAATGAAGACTCGATGTGTGTCATTTCTTTGTCTAGCTCTCGGACTTGAGACAACCCCGGCTCTCTCTCTCTCTCTCTCTCTCTCATGTATATAATTTGGTTTCAAGAAATTAATGCAAACTAGAGTGGCTTGCCTCAACCAAATCTTGTACGGGAAGCAATTGTATATTCGTATCATCAGTTTTTCCAATAAGCAATACAATTTTATCTAAAATGCATGGAACATATTGCGTCAATTTTCCTTTCACATGTGATTCTAAATAATATCGATATTTTCTATCTAGTGTTTTTATTCTATTTGTCAATTAACCATTCAAGATAAGGTCATTAAACTAAACATGGGCTGATATTATAAGTTTTTTACCTTGAAAAATTCAATTAATTATTTCATACCAAATAAATCAGACATGTCACATGTAAAGCAGCCTTCTTGCTTCTCATTTAACTTATAGTTCCCCACTTAGTATAAAGAGAGTAATTCACCGTTTTATAAAGTTTCACACTTATTGCAAAATCTCTTGAGAGGTTTATCTTTAAATAAAATTAGTTTCAAAGAACATTGTTCTCGAGAAAAACTCCTCAACTATTATTTCTTCTTCTTTTTTTGGGTTATTTTTAACAACAGGCTTCATAAACATCGATTGTGGCACACGAATGATTACCACAATAATGTTCTCAACATATTCTACGAGGCAGATACCGGATTTGTAGACTCCAAACAGGTGATGGAAGTCTCCAGTAATCTCATCTACAACAACATGCAACAACTGATGAACTTGAGAAGCTTTCCTAATGGTACTAGGAATTGCTATACTCTTCAACCAGAGCAAGGCAAGAACGAAAAATACTTGATTAGGGAACCTTTTTCTATGGGAATTACAATAGTAAAGGAATGGCCCTAGTGTTCGATTTGCACGTGGACACAAATTATTGGGCCACGGTGGACTCACTGAACTACACGTGGAGCGAAATCATTTTTGTTACCCCAAGAGATTACATACAAGTATGCCTAGTGAATAAGGGTATAGGAAAACCTTTCATTTCAGCCATAGAGTTGCGACTTTTGGACAGCACAACTTACCATATTGATTCGGGTGCTCTAGTGACCAAATGGCGAGAGAATATTGGATTCACTGTCACATATAGATGATCTTTTGTTTTCTTATTCCAATAATAATATCCGAAACTTCATTCTCTTAATATATATTATATAACGAATCAACTTGAATTGCACATGTCGAATTTCCAAAAAGGAAACTCGGAGAGTGAATTTATACATGGAGTCACCTTCTCACTAATTAGTTGGTCACTTTGTCTTTCAAATAGGTACCCACAAGATGACTATGATCGCATTTGGGATGCCCAAGAGCATGATGCTTTCACATCAATTACCTCCACCACGGTCATCGACCTAACGACCTGCAACGATGCTTATGTTGTTCCAGCCGAAATGCTGATGTCCGCACAAAAAGAAAACAAAGTCTGTTCTTTCATGTACATTTATTGGTCGTCCAATCCCGGCGAAACGTGGTACATCGTCTTACACTTCGCCAAGATCGAAGTTCTTCGACCGGGCCAAGTGAGGGATTTCACTGTGTTGGGAATAACTGATCCCCGAAAAACCGGATTCGACACTAAATCGAACTCCTAAATCAATGCGGAAGACGAAGCCCGGGAATAACACGTATCACCGATCCTAAAGCACACCACGGATTCGAGCGTACCTTGTTAGTCACAGATTAGACACCGACGCCGATAGAGGAAGAGAAACTTGGCCCTGTTCGATCCGATGACGCCTTGAAGGGAAGAAGAACGTGCCTTATACTTACTATTTCTTCTTTTTCTTTTTGGAGAGAGAGAGAGCGCGCGGGAGAAGACGTACGTTCGTTTTCTGTTTCCAACCGGTGTCATCTCTCTCTCTCTCTCTCTCTCCTCCCTTTTATACCTTCCCCCATCCACGGGCCCTATTCCCGTGGGCCGGGCCTTTTGGGCCCAGCATGGGCGGACGGGCCTTAAGCCCATCACATAAAACCATCACACTGTGTCCATGGAAGGGAACTTGACCGCCATGCTCAGGCCACAGTACTCGACCCCGGTGACTGTTGTTTCGCAGCCCATCACCGGTCAAACCGAGATCAACTTCACTCTCGCCTTCACGTCCCAATCCACCCTCCTGCCAATGATCATCGCCCTCGAGATTTTCAACATTAATGATCTACCGATCTCTCAGACGGCACTCAATGATGGTAATTTTATGCATGCCTTGTTCCAGTTTCCATGCGACACATACATTTTTCCATCTGTATGATTCATCTATATTGGTTAATAATTTCGTTCCGATTGGAAAAATCGCAGTCAACACTGCTGTCGACATGAAGAAAACATATGCAATAATACGAGATAGTTGGCGAGGCAATCCATGCGCTTGACAAGATTATTTGTGGAAAGGATTGAGTTGCAATTACGGTAGTCCTCTGAGGCTCATCTCATTGTAGGTGCAACTATTTAAGTAATTCTTGTCATTTCGTTTGACCAAACTTGAATCTTGATGCAATCGGTCAATCTTTGTTTCCGTATTGATTGAGATCTCTTTTAACAAATAACAAACTTTTGGTAATGAAAGTGGCATTTGTACAGGAATTTGAGCTCCAGCACGTTGAAAGTGGGGGTGTATCCGATTCCTTCCCCAATCTCACCGATTTGGCCATCTTGTAAGTTTGAATATCTCCTAATATATCTCCCAATTTAAGCAAATTAGGATTTTGATCTTTCAAGAAAAAAAGTATAGATACACGTACACAAGAAAAAGAACACTTTTTGATATGTGGAAGCTACCTCTGTGTGAACCGAAAATTCTACTAACATAGGACATAATAAAAATTCAGTGAATAAATATCCATTCTTATACAATCATCTACACATATAGCCTCTCAGGAGGGACGATTCGACAAACATTATTTGCATCTGCAAAGCCAGATCAAATTACCTTGTCACTCGTCTACTAATTCAGAATGCCATCTCTTTTATTTAGGGATTTATCAAGCAGCGGTTTGAGCGGTCCGATACCGACAACTTTTGCCCAACTGCGAAGCCTGCAAACGCTGTGAGTTACCGAGACTTGGTTTAGTATGTTGCTTCCCACTTGGTTATGCAAAAACTCAGTCAACATGAACAGGTCATTATTAACTAATTGAGAGTTTTAATATGCGTTTTGCTCTCTCCATTTGCAGAAACTTAAGCAAAAACAATTTAAGCGTTGCGATTCCTTAAGCCCCTATGAAGAAGGTGGCAGATGGAACGTTGAAGTTGAGGTACATGACCCAAGACTTGAAGTTAATCTCAAACTGACAATAGAAATTCTAATTATTCTTGTTTCCTAATTATTATCAAAGTTTAAGGCCACAGTAAAGAAAAACTTAATATTAATCCTCAAAAAAGTCAGGATTTCTTCCCAGTTATCTTAATCTTTCTTTATGGATAACTAGCTACAATATTACAGTGTAGAAGAAAATCCATATACGTCTCAAGTATATGTGTCCGAGCCAGATCCCCAGTCCTAGCGCAAAGGGCCAAGCACAGAACAAGAAAAAATGAATTGTGCCGATTATTATAATTAGTTCATCCATTTTAGCCCTAATCTTCGTGTGCTCTCTCATCATCATAATTTTGAGAACCACAAGGAGGAGACGAAGGTGATTTTCATTTCCTTTTTCGAGTATAATCTCTGCCCAATGATCACTTGTGGTAATCAATTAGTCTTCGTTTGTCTAGTTAACTCAAGACAGCCAAATGAGGGTACATTCAAAATGATGAAGGAACGACCATTTCGATGCGACGAAGTCCTGCGCATCACTGAGAATTTTAAGGTGGTGATTGGAGAAGGCAGATTTGGGAAAGTCTATTTTGGAACTCTTGATGATGGCTCCAAAGTTGAGGTGAAAATGCTCTACTAGTAGTCACGGCAAGATCACAAGGAATTTCTAGCCGAGGTTAGAACATGAAATCGAATTGATTTTCTATGAGTGGATAACGCCATCTAGAAATATTATTATTATTTTTTCTTTTTGCACCAACCGTTCTATTTAACCTTAACGAGTTTATGATTCTTCTTTTTTTTCCATGCTGAGTGCAGGCACAACTTCTGACGATTGTTTACCATAGGAACTCGGTTTCTCTAATTGGATATTGCAATCATGCTCGTGGCATAGCACTAATTTACAACTTCATCTATTATGGAAACCTCAAGCAACTTTTATCAGGTACGCAGTACTGTAGCAATATTGTGTTTCCAAATTGGTTGCTCAATGAACTATGTATAACAGTTATAAGAGATGTTCATAACTAGCAAGGCAACTATATAGAGTACTAGTAGAAGTGTAACTTGTCTCCTTCAATGTTTGCTATACGATTAAGTCCGAAAAGCATTCATTGTGGTGACTTTCTTGAGCTTATTTCTTCATGTCTACAGAAGATATTGTGAATGTCTTGAGCTGGTCACAAAGATTGAACATTGCAATCGATGCTGCTCAAGGTATAAATTGGACGAAGCAATAATGATAGATTTGCTTTCATTAGACAAAACATGCGAAAGTGCATGGCAATCTGATATTTTCCGACTTGATGCAGGGTTTGAGTATCTGCATAACGGTTGCAAACCGCCTATTATCCAAAGCTTATTGAATATCTTATTGAACGAGCACATGCAAGAGAAGATAGCAGATTTTGGGCTATCCAAAGCTTTCGCGACCAATCCAGGACTCTCACGTTTCAACTCGCCCAGCTGGCACGCCAGGTTACCTTGATCCCGAGTGAGTGATCTCAAGACTCTATTAACCTTGAAACTAGACCTAATAATAGTACAGTGATTTTAACAGTATATCATTATCACGGCTGGGGCTAAAGTTTTGCCTTTTAGGCTCCACAAGGCACTACCGTAAGAATAAGATAATTTAGTTGAAGCAGGCTTGAGCAATCTCTTCTCCCTCTAGCGGACCCTCAGATTGTTAGGTGAATTTCTGTGATATATAACAAATAAGATGGCTTGGGCATCGGCTAAAGCTTGATCTTCAGCTCAACCAATTGCTAGGCACCTGTCTAAGTTAGGCAATTGGGATTAGGCCTGATTCCAACAATTTAGAAATACTAAAGAAAAGCTTTAGCTCACAATTTTTTAGTATCTGTTATGCCTCCGGCACTCCATGGTTTTGCTGAACAAATCTCGCTTTCCGACTTTCAGATTTCAATCACCTGGCAAACTTAGTTGGAAGAGCAACGTGTGCAGCTTTGGGATCATACTGCTCGACCTCATCACCGGCAGACCAGCCATCATAAGGAGCCTGAAGAGAAGCACCAACATTATCGAATGGGGGACTCCTCTCATAGAGCAAGGGGTTCTACACAGCATTGCGGATCAGAGGCTCCAAGGCCAGTTCAACACTGCATCAGTTTGGAAAGCAGTGGAGACCGCAATGTCCTGCGTGAGCCTAACTTCGATGGGCAGGCCTGACATAAACCATGGCTTATCTCAGCTCAAAGAATGCTTATCTCATGAAGCCAATGCTTCTGGGTCCTTTGAGTTGACCTCCTTGGAGATCGATCAAGCAACGCGTGCCAGGTTGGTTGTTTTGGCTCACTACGTACCGGATCCATGTCGGTGAAGTCGGATTATCCATCGGCCCGGGGTTTATTTTCCTAAGGTGGCGTTTTTCGTCATCCAAATAAATGAAAAAACATGTAAGTTTTTATCATGATGACCCGCTTCTTGTTATTAAGTTGCATTTGGATGGTATTGTTGCGGAAGTGTGGCGAGGGTGTGCTGTTCTGATATGCTCCAAAAGTGCTTTCTTTGGATCTGTGACTGTGAAAGAATACTTAGTTCTTCCATCGGAGTAATTCCTATAAGCTTGCGTCCTTTGTATCCTCTGTATTCCATAGATAATTATCTCGACTTCTAACTTTAGAGTTAATCAAAGTGCAAAATAAGTAAGTTTCATTTATTTGAACCTAACTCTAGTTTTGTCACCCCTAAATTTTTTCTTTCTATAAAGTTGCAGTCACATGAGAAATTAAGCGGCTTTAACTACAATCAAGTGTTAAATGCAAAAGATGTATGAAGACCCATATCAATAAAAGGAGAAAATGACACCAGAAGTGCCAAAAGTTTTGTATGACACTCACTTTAATGCCAATTTTTTCTTTTCATATTACTTAGGTACCACTTTAAAAAAAAAAAAAATGACCACTTAAGTGCTAACTCCGATCTGGATAGGTAGAAATTCAACATGATTATATTTTATTAATTTCTCAATCATATGTGGCTCACCGGCGTGCCTAGTCAACATATAACTCACAAACGATGTCGTCTAAAAAATTGTAAAGTCATTACTTTAGTGTCAGTCATTATTAAAAAGCAACCACTTCAATACCAAGCACATCACGTGGAAATGCCACACGGACTAGATTTTTTAAATAATATGGTAAGTTATATAAAATTTCTAATTATAAAAGCCACATATCATTTTTGTCCTGTTGACACTTAATTATCATTTTTTTTCCAATTTAACACTTAATTGATCTTATGGAAAATTTTGGCATTAAAGTAAACACCGTACACAATTTTTGTCGCTTTTAGTGTTCATCTGCCTCACTAAAAGAATGTTTTTCTTTTCTCTTCTCTTTCATCAACTCTATTTCTACCATTCCATATTTACACAAGTAAAAAAATAATTCTCTTCAATCCCAGATATGTCGGGAAGAAAAAGTACTTTAGTTATATGGTATCTATATTTTCGTTTTTTAAACTGCGCATGGAGATATAGATGTAGCTTGCATGCAATTCAGTCAGAAAGGGCACAATATTAGAACTTCACGACTAGATAGTGTAGAGTAGGAAAGCGTGGCTCTATACCACTTGTTGGGTATGGTGACATACTGACATGGTTTTGATATCAAATGTCGAGTTGAGAAAGCTGTGATGTCCCTTATCGAGCGTATAGATTGGCGGGCACAGTAAGAAAAAGCATTATTTCATGAACTTGAACATACAAATTTCGATGAGAGTACGTAAAGAAACGATACACTCAGCCGCAAATGAAGACCGCACTTACACTTTCGATTTCTCACTCATACAACTCATGTCACTCACTTGGACACTTGCAGAACTCTCTGACGACTCTCGGATCACAAATCTCCAGCTAATGTGTACGAATCCAAGCAAATCGTTAGATGAAGAGAAAGCCGATAATAACTGCTTCACTTGAACATTGATCATATCAGCGCTTCCCATACCAGTGCAAGAGGCCAACTTGTCCCTTCAACGGTTTTTGGTGTTAGATAAATCTTAATCTGGCAGGTCAGACTAGCACGGAATTTCAAAGGTGGGCACTAGGATAAAAGGTCTCCCTCCATTCTTCCCTGGCAAATCTATCTCTCTCAAAAGCGAGGTTTCTCTTCCTTTATAATGACTTCTCTTACTAATCTAGCCTAAATATGAGGTTTCTGTATGCGACATACTACTTTTGTTTTGGTACAATAAGCTAAGTGGATCAGCAAAATTAAAATATGTCTCCTACAGGCAGTATGATACAGGTTGCTTTATCATCATGGTATCGCATACATAGTGCGATTAAATAGCTAAGTACGCACAGACCCACGCCTCCGAACATTATGATGACAACTCCGGGAATATTCACGAGGACAATATCAAAGCACCAAGCAAAGCAACCGAAAGTTTTAAGAGATTCGGAATCGATGGGAACGAAATTTTTGACTGAGAATGCACTCAATAATCAAGAACAATCGTGCACTGAAAGGAACAAGCTGGACGGACTTATTGTCCTCAAGTCAGAGTCTGAGACCAAGCTGGACGGACTTTGTTCGGGCATTTCTTCGAACGCGTAGTGGGTAGCGCGTTGGAGAGCAAATATAGACTTTTTCAGAGCCCGAACTCACACCCAAACTCGAGAAATCAGCGAGCAACGTTCGAACTTAAGAGAAACCGACTCATTCGGGTCCGACGCGGTTGAGGACTAAGGAAATCGAGCTTGCTTAGCTCTTTAAAATCAAGCGGGACGCAGCTAAAAAAAGAAAGAGAAAAGAAGGAACGAGCACTCAATCGCAGGCCCCTACCTGGCTTGGCGACGACGTCCGGAAGCCGGTCTTAACACACATTTAGCTATGGCCAGCCGTCTTAGTGTCGCCAAGCCGGGATCCTCGGGAAAACGACGGATCGAAACCAAAACTCAACTCACCAACGTCGGAGGACGTGGAAGAAGGGGGGAACCGGAAGCTCCGTTGCGCCGGTTTGCGTCGAGGACGGCTGGACTACGCTCAGCCAGGGCTAAATTTCGGCCCTCTCGCTCTCTCGGCTGCTCTCGCTCGAACTCCCTTTCGGATCTCTCTCTCAGACACCCCCGCTCACGTCTTGCTTTCCTTCTCTCCCTTTTAAGCTCTCTAGCCCGCGCGCATGGCTTCCTACTACCCAAGCTGTTGCTGCCGGTCTGCCCCCGAACACCAACTCCGGCGCCGCTCGCCCTGTCTTCCCCGTCTCTTTCCTCGGTCCTCCTCGTCCTCCTCCGTCCTCTGTTCTCTGCAGAGGCGTGAAGGGAAAGGAGGAAAGAAAGGGAAATGGGGGCCGGGCCAGGAAACAAAAGGGAAGTGGGCCGGCCCAGTTGGAGAGGAGAAAAGGAAGGGAAAAAGGAAGAAGGGGCCCGGCAGGCCCAGCCCTGGCCACTGCTTTTTTAAAAATAATAATAATTTTTTTAATTAAAATTTTTTGATATTTTCTATAGATTTTACTATTAATGCCAATGCTTCTAATATTTATATGCTAGCAATTTAGTGAATTTTTTTTTTGAAATTAAAAATTAATCCCTAATATTCTATCCAATTAACGAATGATTAAATGGGTCCGCCAAATTTTAGATATCAATATTATGCCGCAAAGGTGCTTTCTAAATCATCAAGGCAATAGAGCAAGCAATTTCGAGTTGAGGTTAGATGGAATGATTCAATTAGATGCTTATTTGACAGCTCAATCCCATGCTACGGTAATGTCGATATGAAATGCACATTCATGATATCGAAGGCACAACTCTTAATGACTGTCTACCATGAAAACTTGGTTTCCCTGATGGGATATTGTGATGACTCCAATAATAAGGCATCAATATATGAATTCATGCTACAGTAATGTCGATATGAAATGCACATTCATGATATCGAAGGCACAACTCTTAATGACTGTCTACCATGAAAACTTGGTTTCCCTGATGGGATATTGTGATGACTCCAATAATAAGGCATCAATATATGAATTCATGGCTCTACAACAACACTTATCAGATACTTTATCATATTCTTATATGTTTTTGTTTTCTCCAAAATAATCCCACAAAACATTCCTTCTTTGAAACGCAATGCAAGGATGTCAGTTTAACAGGGGCCAAGCCAAATGTCTTGACTTAGGATAGGAGACTAAGATTTGCTGAAGACGTAGCAACAAGGTATATAAATGAGATGTGCATAACTATGAATTTTTCCCGGCTTTGCATTTGCCATGCTTAAAGGAAATTTTGAAAGAATTGCAGGTTTGGATTATCTCCATAACGGTTGTGTTCCGCCCATCATCCATAGAGACATCATGGCTTCAAATATCTTGTTAAATGAAGACATGCAAGCCAAACTATCCGACTTCGGTCTTTCAAGAGCTTTGGCAGCTGAAAATAGCACTTATAAGTCAACCAATCCTTTGGGCACTCCTAGCTACCTCCCCCCAAGTAATGGCTTAAACACGACATTGTTGATATGGTTCTCAATCTCTGTATGCATAGAAAATCCGACAGTCCAGGTTCTTATTGTATGTTGAGTAGGTACGGACCATCCGCTTATGAATTAAACAAGAAAAGTAATGTATACAGTTTCCGGATCATGCTCCTTGAGCTAATTTCAGGACATCCCGCAATCAATAAAAGTGGAGATGGAAATAGCATGCCTATACGTGAATGGGCGATTCCAAAGTTCAAAAGTGGATATATACGTGGACTTGTCAATCCAAAGTTGGAAGAAAAATTCGACATCAACTCAGTCAACATAGCAACAAAAGTTGCGGAGTCTTGTGCACAGATAGAACCAGGTGCAAGGCTGGACATATATCATGTTTTGACAAAATTGAAGGGGGCGATTGAACTGGCATCCAAGCCCAACTATGCGGATGGAGGAGCATATAGGAGCGACTTCCTTGGAAGTTGAATCGGATAGTGCACTCGCGGCAAGGTAGTTCATTTTATCCATTAGTATGCGTCAACGTCAGTTGTCAAACTTTGGCAACTCCCACTACTAAAATCAAGTCTTCCTATATTTCAAATTTGTGTCTGTACATAAGTTTGGAATGCCTAGAGGCTATTCCTGTCTATTTCATTGTAAGTGTTACAGGAGCATTATCTTTCAATTTCATCAACTTTATTGATGGTCGTAAATAGTTTACGTCATTCCTAAATTACAGCTAGTAACTTGATCAGCTAGTTACCAATTACATGAATTTACAACTGTGATTCATAATTACATGTTTATCACAAACGAATATAAGTCCATTTTCCAAGACCGATTTTAGAAATACCCCTAAGAAAGACGACTGTGGAATGAGAAATTCTGTGTAATATGGTAATATCGTCTGTACTAGCTTAAGCCATGAAGCTAAATCGTGATAGTTGTGCAAATTTTGTTTCTTCAACTCCTTTGGGAATCTAATATATATGTATACACAGAAAAAAAAAAAAAAACACTAATAGTGCTAAGCGAGATAAAATAACTTTTAGGGTCTGTTCCTTTTGCGGAAAATAAGTTATTTCCGGAAAATATTTTCCTAAAAGTCATTTTCCAGGAAAATGATAATATTTTCTGGTGTTTGAATAAAAAAAAGAAAATAATAAGAAAAAAGGAGAGGAGGAAGTGAAGATTTGTAAATGTGTGAGATAAGAGAGATCAAGTGAGGAAAATGTTATTCACTTTTCAAAAGTGGAAAACATTTTCCTTTAATTTAAAAGACTTTTTTCCCTTCATGGAAAATATTTTCCTCAAGGAATTCATTTTATGTGAAACAAACGCCGGAAAATCCGAAAAATGTTTTCTCGGAAATTATTTTCCACGAAATGAACGGAGCCTTACAAAAATAACGAATGTCTTTGATAAAGAATTTCTATTTAGCATGTGAAATGCGTGGGAATGAAGGCTAATAAACAGTCGGTTAAAAAAAAACAAGCTAATAAAAAATATATACAAGCGCACGGCAACTTCTGTAATACTCTTGCTGTGCCGTACCATGTTGCCACTGACTTATTTACATAAGAGCCATTTAATAAGAAGAATTGTAATTTGTTTGGCCCCTAAATTTTCATTTATCATTATGTATTGTGAATTAAAAATAAGTTCGAAGAATTAGTATCATCAAGGTAATTAATTGGTCTTCCTACTATTTCGCGAATCTAATATATATGTATGCAGAAAATGACTTTACAAGTCACTAAACAAGATGAAAAAGTTGTCTTAAAATATTTTATCATTCTATGATAAAACATTTTTATCAAACGTGTGAATTGCTTGGGTAAGGCTAATAACTGGTATAAGCCCACAAAAACTTCTACCATGCATTTGTTATGACATATGATAAGATAACTAGTCATCGTAACTAAAAACAAAAATATCATAACACGTTGTAATTGATATACTGCATCATAAATATATCGTTGTATTATGAAGTACAAGAACAGTGTATCATAAAAAATTATGCGGTGATACCTGCAGAATTTTTTTTCACCTACTTACTATTTTCTATTGAAAGAAAGCTTTCTACATCCAAACAAAATATGTATATAGAGTTAAATCTCTTTAGAAAAAGGCTAAAATGACTGCTGTTCTCGCCAAACGTTGATTGGAATGACTTATGTTCCACATTTATTACGCACTTTACTTTAGTAAAAAAAATAGGAATTCCAAGTTAGGCAACAAGTAATAAAATATGAGAGTGAAGCAAAACACAAAGTTCATTGAAATTACAACCAAAAAAAGGAAGAAAAAACCACGAGATGAAATTACACTCTCATCATTTGTTGAAGACTTGTATATGTGACAATCCACCAATTTGTGTGGACTAGAATACATCTAAAGAGTGAAGTTTAAAGATACATAATATAGAAAAAGTGATTAAATATTTCTTGATTCATCTATTCAAACAAAATATCTTGGCATAAAATCATATGACGTTTTTATCGGATCAAGCATTTTGAATAATTTGAGAACTCAATTGTGCAGGAGTTGGTGGAATATGAAAAGCAAAGATCAAGTCATCATCACATTGCCAACATGAAATGACTCTTGATGACCCACACTCTCATATTCCACGTCAAAAAATCTGTTTTTCCGTGACGAAAGTATTCTCCGACATACTTTATTTTATCATACGACAACCTAATAATGGGGGAAAAGCAGCTTTAAAAAAAGTGAGGCCAGTTTGTATCCACTGAGTTGGTCGTTGTTCTGCCTTTTGTTTCATTTATCCAAATGCAAGACAAGTCCCCTCCATTATTTACAAGCGAAACATCTTGGCAATCTCCATGCATACATTTTTCTTGTTGGTTGTTGTATGTCGTACATTGCACAAGTCCCATTGCCATCAGCAGAGAAGGGAAAATTCTACTAAATTAATTATGAGCTTATTGTACAGAAACCAATTCAATCTTTATAATCGAGTCATAAAACTCTATGCGAAATTCCAATGTAAGTCTTTTTGGATAATTTATACAGATTTTCCAATGTAGCATACATATCATTCGGGATTTCATGTTAGTTCATCAATACATGCTAAATTAGAATTCACATAGTCATAGCATTTAATTTAATTATGTTATTGTTAAACAAGAAAAATGCAAAAAGAGTAAATTGGCATCTCTTGTTCATATCTAGAAATCATGTCTAAGCCATGCATACATCAAATCGTTCCTTGGTCATCAATTAATATTTTGTAAAACATTCATTGGAAGCTTTGCTTAGCACATCAAGGTTTTTCTATCTCCTCAAGTAATTTAATAATTGCTCAAATTGTTGAGTGTTAAATTCTTGTTTGTGGGCCCACATGATCATCTCTCACATGTTGTTAGTGGTTAGGCTTAAAATTGACTCAAATTACTTGCAAAATATTTTTGAATAAAGAGAAAAGATATCGAAATGGCGTTATATTTACCTAACATAACCAAGTCCTTGTTTACATGAATATCTGGTTCATAAACTGCTTGAGTTTCTAATTGATCCATTATAAATTAGTGACTACTCCAAATTGAATTGCATTTGCATTGTTAGATGATTAGATTAAAACCCCTCAAAGTTACAATTAATATGGGCTCGGGAGAGTTCGCTAAGTGTAAGCTTAGTAATTCATTAGCTTTCTCTAACGGTTTACAGCTAGGAAAGTCGCAACAAGGAAAAGTAAAAAGAAGAAAGAAAAAAACAAATGCTCCAATGCCCCAATCGTGGCTTGGAAAATGGCACGTGAGATGCACATGCTTGTTGCCAGGCAAGGATTTGGCTGCTAGTGCTTTCATTTGAGATTGAATTAGTCATTTCAGCCCCAAGATAACATTCATTCAGAGTTTTCTTTTGAGAAAACAATTGTGCTTCATGCTTTTATTTAAACGTTTTTTAACTTTGGATGACTCCACTCTCATATTCTTTTTTATACTTTTTGAAAAGAAAAATTTTCCATGACAAAAGTTTTGCATGATAATCTCTTTTTTTTTAATTGTTTTTCTTGACGTATGAAATGGTTTTGGCATCTTTTCAATCAGGAAATGTGAAAGCAAAACTCACTTTTACTAAAGCAAAACTTTTTGCTCATTATTGTCCTTAATCGGAGTGCGATGTGCATTATTGAAGCTGAAATCATTTTTTTATTGTTCTCCATCGGGGAATCCATCCACTGCCTTTTCTTGCTCAAGCCAAAGCACTTCTCTTTTGGCCCCCAAAAGAGAAGTAAAGATTTTGCATGACAAAAATTTTGCATGACAATCTCTTTTTTTTAATTGTTTTTATTGACGCATGAAATGGTTTTGCCATCTTTTCAATCGGGAAATGTGAAAGCAAAACTCACTTTTACTAAAGCAAAACTTTTTGCTCATTAATGTCTTTGATGGGAGTGCGGTGTGCATTATTGAAGCAGAAGTCATTTTCTTATTGTTCTCCATGGGGGAATCTGTCCGCTGCCTTTTCTTGCTCAAGGCAAAGCACTTCTCTTTTGGCCCCCAAAAGAGGAGTAAAAATTTTCCATGACAATCCCTTTTTTTTTTAATTGTTTTTATTGACGCATGAAATGGTTTTGCCATCTTTTCAATCGGGAAATGTGAAAGCAAAACTCACTTTTACTGAAGCAAAACTTTTTGCTCATTGATGTCTTTAATGGGAGTGCGGTGTGCATTATTGAAGCAGAAGTCATTTTCTTATTGTTCTCCATCGAGGAATCCGTCCACTGCCTTTTCTTGCTCAAGCCAAAGCACTTCTTTTTTGGCCCCCAAAAGAGAAATAAAAATTATCCACGAATGCCGTGGCAAGTTCTTGACTTCCGTAATGGAAAAGATTGCATCCCATATACTTGGATTGAAGAAAACTAAAAGTAATTTTTTCTTTAAAATGGTCTAATTAATTTGACAATGCTCTGGATCTTGCCGTGAGTGCGTTGTGATCAGGAGTACTCTTCCCCACAAGGGACAGCATTGTCAATGGGGCATCGTGCATGCATATCTAATCAGACTTATTATTTGGGATTTTTTTTTCCCGCTGGTTTAACTTCATACATAGAAGAATTTGACCATTATTGGTTGTGCTCATAAATTTCATTTTTCTATTTTTAGAATAGATTTCTATTCCATAAATATATTTGGAACAGAAATCAAAAACTAAAATTTTTAATTTTTTAATTTCTAAAACAAAAGTGAGAAATGAAAACTCTTCTTATCGTTCACTCATCACCACTTGTTGTCCACCCGCTGCTCGTGGCATGTTGGACGCTAGCCACCAACCGCCGGATGCTAGTAGAGGGGCATTGGATGCCAGCCCCTCCCCCTCAAGAAATAAAAATTTTATTATGTTATCAAACAAATTTCTACTTCAAAAATATAAATTTTGAGTTGTTACAAAATATATTTCTTCACTTAGAAACTCGTCCAGGAAATAGAAATTGAGAAATTAATTTTTGCCCATAAATTGATTTTTTGTTCCAAATATATTGTCATGTGCACCTTTATTGATGAGGGTGCGCCTCCCTCTCCCCCTAGCCCAATTTCCCAAGTTTATTTTGCTTCGCACCTAGGAACGAAGGCTCCCCATCCTCCGCTGAGCATAAACCCTAAAGAGGATGAGAGCATAAACCCTATAAGGACATACTCATATCCCTAGGGTTGTCGCAAGTTGTGATTTATAAGGACTTCAAAATAGGGATTAAAACATGTTTGGATTGAAACCACATTGTTGGGTCGAGTGTCCAAGCAAAATGCGCCTAGACAATCAGACACTATTATTTTTTAAAAATTTCTCTTCATTTTTTTTCTTTTTATTTTTTCTTTTCCTTTTTTCGACCCTTGGGAAAAAAAAGGAAAATAAAAAATAAAAAATTCATATATCATAAAAATTGTCAACATTAGTGCTGGTTGTATCATGTAAGATGGTCAACGTCTATATTAGTAATTTATAGTTAAAATTGGCCAAATAAATTCAATTAACAAAATGTGAAAATGTTTTTGACTCAATTAGTAAAACAAGAAAAAAATTTATGACTCAATTAACAAAATTAAAAAGTTTACAATTGAAATGATAAAAATGTAATAGGTTTATGATTCTTGACTAATTTTTCTCTAATAATTTAGGTTCATGTAAAATCATCTGACGGAATTTATCAATATCGTTCCACTTGCTATGCGTTAAAGAGACTTACCGAGAGAGATGTTCAAGTCAACTCAAGTCAAGGAAAGGGCACTATCAAAAGGATGGTCAAATTTTCAAAAGTTTAATCGTTACTTTTTTTCTGAATGGCCCAAAAAAGAGAACGATAAAGCAATGTCCTGCATCTTTGGACGACCATAAAATGACGTCGACCACGACAACTATAAACAGTAAGAATATTTGTGACATGATCACTCTGCCCCAACTTTAATTGGAAAGAAGCATTCTACATGCAAAAGAATAAAAGGTAAAATTCTCTTATCAAAACAGAGGTTCATGCTTAGCTACTTTCCATACAAACAACACCCCTCCCCCTCCCCCAAAAAAAAAAAAAAAAAAAAAAAAAAAAAACAAAACAAACAAACTCACCCAAAAAGAGGGTATACCTCCTCCTTTACGCCCAAACTAAGTTGATTCAAATTTCGCTTCTGATCAAACATGATTTCAATTTGTGACCTGCAGTAGTAATGAGCAGGTCCAAGCCCTCCAGTATTTCCTATTGATCCCACCTTTACTAAAAATTATGAAATCAGTGAGCTATCAATTGCTTTACACTATTCTAAATCTTCGATGCGAGATATCTAAGACGCAATTCACTTTTCAATAACACTATGTGACATTATGATGTCCATATTTAAATTGCAAATTAATGCATATATATATATATATATATTCAAATTTTCACACGCATGTAAATTTCTTTTCTTTTTTTCACGTGTGATGGAGAAAGAAAAATTTTTGTCACTGATGACAAAGACCTAGCTGTGGGAGTCTTCGTCTCCTTTCATGACTTTAAAAAGAAAAAAAAAAATATGGTTTTTGTTGAATTCAATCACAAATGCCACGTGTCGATGACGTCGACATAAATAAAAAAAATTTAAAAATATCACTCTCCTTTTTTCTCTCCCTCGTACTGTCCGTAGCCATCCGCACCCTTGGTCCTCCGATTTCTAGATCTCCGCGAGCACCGGCGACTCCGTCGGTGGTTAGAGACCTCGGATTTCCACTGTGAGCTGCGATGAATCCCGCCGGTGGCCATGGACCTCGAATTTCCAGGTTTCCTCCGGCCACCATGGACCTTGGATTTCCATGTTTTAGTGAGCGCCCAGAATTCCAGATCTGGACGAACGACACCAACGATGGCCATGGACGAGCGTCGGCATCGCTTGCTGGTTTCATCTAGTCATAAAAAGAGTTGTTGGACAGATTTGTAGCAGCGCCCATATCTGGATCTGTACAGAGACATATCTGATGGCCTTTAAAAATCTCAACTGTTTTTTTTATGCGATGGACCTTCACTCCAGTGCTGTATGCTTCAATGGCTACGCCATTGATAGTCTCAAAGTGAGATTGGCTTGAAAGTCTCTGCCTTTACTTGATCGCCTGGGGAAGCGAATGGATGAGCTGATGGAGGAGCTAGCTGTGGATAGCGGAGGGAGAAGAGAGAAAAGGAAAGTGAGAATTTAAATTTTGTTTATTTATGTCCACGTCATCGACACGTGGCATTTTGTGATTGGACCACAACAAAAATGCACACCACGTCAGGTGCATTCTGACCGCTGAATACTTTTTACTAACTCACTCACACACCCCAATGAGCATTCTGATACATATTTTATAATTTATATACTGAAGTTTGAGACTTTCCATCACGCATCAACCGAAGGTCTAAGTCATATACTGCACCAATAATCTCAATCAGAAACTCCAACCTATAGATGTGGATTTACAATACCAAATAAGCACAAACTAACTTCATGATTTTTCCCAGATCACGATGTTCTTCAAGTATTGATATACATGAGACTCCAAAATATCAAAATTATCGGCTTTAAATCATTTTGTTGGAGATTAAAATAAAAGTCTAATATCTCATGACTAGATATTAAATCGTACCTTGCGCGGATTATCATGCAAAACATAATTAAATGGAGAATGAACTTTTAAGCATAAATACAGCATTATCTTAC
The DNA here is from genome assembly GCA_014182515.1 of Eucalyptus microcorys. Classification (NCBI taxonomy): domain Eukaryota; kingdom Viridiplantae; phylum Streptophyta; class Magnoliopsida; order Myrtales; family Myrtaceae; genus Eucalyptus; species Eucalyptus microcorys. Next base: position 31,540,399 of record CM024571.1, read on the forward strand.
CGTATCATTAGTTGTAAAAGATACATATCGAAAGACATATTTTAGACATAAATGAGTTATAACAAATGAGGGTTTCAATTAAATTTAATTATCCCTGATGGACTGTTCTCTTTTTCTGTTCCCAGCTGAGTTCTAGTACCACTAAACCTCGTATAAATGTTGCCACATGCATCATCTTCCATTGCGAGCTCTCTCTCTCTCTCTCTCTCTCTCGAAAATGGGGAGATCAAATGTGCTACTGATTTTGTGTGCATGGACTGCTTCTCTAGTTCCCGGAGTAATGCTGCAGGTTCAAGCCCAACCAGGTCTCTCTCTCTCTCTCTCTCTCTCTCTCTCTCTCTCTCTCTCTCTCTCTCTCTCTCTATCTCAAAAGCTTAGAAGCTAACTGGGTCAAAAATCAGCATACCAGAATATGAAGTTTCTCCCGTCTTACCTCCTGGAAATATAACCATGATATTAATTATGACTTTGTTCATGCAGATTCAGGTCAACTATATAGCAACAGTATATGTTTCGAGCAAGTTTAGAGCAAATTTACGTCGAGAGAATACAAACTTGAAAAGAAGCAAAATTGATAAACAGATACTGAATTCATGACCCCTTGTAACAGGTTTCATGACCTTCATATGGTTGAGTTGTTGAGAGATTTAGAATATATTGTCTGTCGTTCAAGTACAACAAACGAAAGACACGACTAAACATTCAAGAAATAATAGGTTTACTTGTAGGAAAAATCAAGAAATGATAAATTTCACGTAGAAAACACATGTGAAAACAAATAATACAAATTTTTGTAACATGATTGATTTGGTCTATTGTATTTTTATCTGAATTAGCTCATTAATCTGGTCCTTTTTATATTGGGATAGTGTCTATCAGATATTTCATAGAAGCTTGAAAGACGATAATTTGTTACATTTGGTACGGAAGAATCAATTTAAAAGGAATAACAACAAGAGGCATTGCACCTACAAATCAACATAAGAACTTACATTAAATCTTTTCTTTCATCTCTCTTTTCCCCTCTCCCTTCTCTTTCTTCGTTGAAGCTGGAGCCTGGTTGCCGTCAGTGAGCCTTAGCACATCCTCAACCTCTCTCTCTCTCTCTCTATATGCTTAGAGACGGGTCATGGCGGAGCCAGATCTGACTCCGTACATTAAGAGAGATAGTGTTTTAAAGTTAGGATATTTGAATCTTCATAAGTTTTTGAAGTAATTTCATATGTTGATAATCAAGAATAATAACTTGAATGGACGTCACCTGTCTCTCGGTTGCCGGGCAACAGCAAAACCTTTTCTTTTTTCCTTTTTTTTTTTTCCATTTTCCTCGAAAATGGCATATGGAAAGAGATAGAAGTTTTGAATCTTGATAAGTTTTTAAATTAATTTCATACGTTTATAATCAAGAATGATACCATGAAAGAACGTCACCTGTCTCTCCACTTCCCGGGAGCAGCAAAACCTTTTTTTTATTCCTTGAAACGGTGATTACAAAGGAAATATATTGCCTCAATCTGCTGGAACCATCATTCCATGTGCCATGCAGGGAATGTTCATTCATTCCTTTTCAATCTCACAAATCAAGAGAAAAATACATTTTCCCCATTTAATATGGCATTGTACTCTAATGAACAACAATAATAGATATTAACAAAATAATTTAAGTTATTTATAGTTATTATGATGTATATTAATTCATTCCAATTTGAAAATGATGTCTGTTAACTTTTATAATTATTATATCCACAATGCTTTTCCCAGTACCCAACAAATAACTTATTAATGACATTTCGTTTTTAAAATACAATTAGTGAGAAATTAGAATCCTGATTCCAATCCAATTCTTTTTATATAACTTGAGTTCTTCCATTCATCATATCAATCACAACAAACAACACATTATATTACTTGTGATGTGGCTCTTCATTTGAAAGAAATGCTGGATTGTTCTTTTTATATCACAGAATGAAGAGAGCCCTAAATTTTGTATAATAAAAAAATGGTCTTTTCTGTTCCAGAAAATAAATAAATATTTTGTGAATTGGTCTCATAACCATTTCTTGGAAAATGGAACATTTAACACTGTTTCTTGGTTTTTACCCAAAAAAAAAAAAACATTGTTTCTTGGAATAGTCGTAATCCGAACAACTTTTTATTCCACTCTTGATTTTTGAGTTTCAAGGTTTCATAAGTATCGACTGTGGAGCATCAAATGCATACTACGACAGCCATCTCAAGATATCCGTTGTGCCAGACAATGGATACATAGACTCCGGAGAGAATAGGCAGATATCCAGAAAGTTCATCGATGATAGGAGCTATCATCGATATAAGAATTTAAGGAGTTTTCCGAATGGAACGAAGAACTGCTACACCTTGAAACCAGACAAAGGCAAGAACAACACGTACTTGATTAGGGCATCATTTTGGTATGCGGACTATGATGATAAAAACCAACCTCCTATATTTGACCTATACATCGATGTTAATTTTGGGCCACAGTCAATACTGCCAACTGGGTGAATGAAGATATTGTCTATGTGGCCCAAAGGGATGATATACAAGTGTGCCTCGTAAATATTGGTAAAGGAGTGCCCTTCATTTCGGCATTGGAACTTAGAACTTTGGACAATTCTATTTATCAAATTGAATCAGGATTTTTTTCTTAATTTCAGATATGACATCGGAGGCTTAAGCTCGATCATCAGGTGAGTTCTCTATTTTTCTTTTTTTTTCCTTTTTTTTATATTACAAAGAATGAACAAATGTTAGCATATGTCATCTTCTTGCTACAAGGAATTGTGTGTGGAGAAAAATCCTTAAATTATTTATTGAAATGAAAAAAAGCGTAAAGAGTTAAAGGTTTGGTCGAGAAATATTTGAATTTAACTTTAAAAAGAGCTAAGAGATTTAAAAATACATTATTGTGGTTATGCATATTAGTTCTGAATTATAATTCTGTACACAGAATTTTTGGGTAAAAGATAGAGATCAAAGACATTTTCGGATTTACGTAGTTTAGATGCATTGGAGATCCATGAAAAGCCTTCATCTTTTGTCGTATTCTTTAAGAGTGCTCAAGTCTGATAAAAAAATCTCCGTTCATACGTATATACAACTGACAAAAAAAAAAGGGGCAATTTATATTGTGGGTGCTCTATTTTAAACTATATACTTAAAATTAAATGAGTTTCTCTACAAAGAGAGGCCGATGAGTCAGAATAGTGGGTGTTTTTAAGGAGCCTTATAGAACAGATCCCAAACCTTTAATGACCCTCGAGTCAAGATAATAGTAAGTTTCGCTCATTTTAAAGTCCTCATATTTTTGTGTTTTACAAAACGAATTAAAAGGCAGGAAGTTATGGCAAATTACTACCGGAGGATTTGTCGGCCGCGAAAGTACTAGGGACTTCTTTTTTAGTTAGCAAAATGTTACGGGAAGTGATAATTGAGCGAATAATCACCAGATCAGAGGCCAAGTTAAGACAATTGCCTCGAAATTGGATTGGTGGCAAGTTGCATGTGAACAAGAAATAAGAGCATCGCAACATATGTAGTACAAGTACAATAGGTGTTGTAGTGGAGACGCTTCATTGGCATATGGAACATACTACACGGGACACCGCATTGGCATCACATGAATCGTTTGTCAAAATGTTTCACCCAGGCACCCGGACGATGTTTATGATCGCATGTGGCAAAATTGGACATTTCCTGACTTGGATACATTGACGTCCACCTCTGATATATCCAACAAAGGTGATGCCTATAAGGTTCCATGTGGAGTCCTCAGGACAGCTCAAATGGCGAGTGATATTGACCCTAGCTTCGACTTTCATTTTACGCCGGACAACTCAACGTCTAAATATATTGGGTACTTCCATTTTGCCGAAACCCAAAGCTTGCCGAGTGGCCAGCAAAGGGAGTTCACGGTTTCCACAAGCGATGGCCGATTCAAAAGATGGTGAGGCTCGAGTACTTGAGGCCGGTGACCGTAGTTTCCACTCCGGTCTTCGGGTCCCAGATCAACTTCTTTTTCAATGCAACGATGAGCCGGTCTAGACATCCACTGCCACCGATTATCAATGCCTTAGAGATATTTTCTATTCAAGAACTTCCGAATTTACCAACAGCCCAAGATGATGGTAATCTTTCATTTTCCTACATGCTCTGCTGCTAGTGCTACCATAAATAATGTGAAGTACAGCCATGGCATGAACAGCATATAAACAGTTTTGGCTAACTTGGCTTTGGAATTAGATTGCTGAATTGAAAGGAAGAGAAACCAAGTTTTGAAAGTAATCATTTGTTTAATAGGTATATATTCCATTAACACTCTAGAGATTAGAAGAGTACACTCACTTCTATAGGACACTCTAAAATTTCTAGGACTCCTTACACGCAAACTCTAGGAAGCTAATTTCTAATGCTCACTTACCCTGGTTGCTCCAATGAAAGGGGGCTTGCAAATTTATAGGAGATGGATGAGGATTTTTAAACATGATGTTATAAAACTGTGGTTTTAAAGGGGTAAGGATAAGCTAAGTTTTTTGCGATCATTTAAAGTGCAGGGTAGAAAATCTGCAGGTGAAAACTTAGTTTATAGGTTGTGGACCCAAAAAATCTGGAGGAGTTAGTGAAAGAGTTTTCTTCGATTGAGGTTTGAATTATTAAAGTCGTTGATTAACTGGCTATTCCTTGCTCAACATAGAGTTTTACAGTAAAATCTCTTCAAATTGCACATGGAAGTTGTTTTTACCAATTCCATAATGTTACCATTCTTTAGCGAGGGAAAGATGAAATTCAATGCATGACTTTGATCTGCTCGAAATCCCCATCTTTCTATCATCCTTCTCTTAAAGCAAACTGATCTTGTTGCGTTTTAAACTACAGTCAAAATTCTCACTGACACCAAGGCAAAGTATGGCATGAAAAAGATAGCTGGCAAGGTGATCCATGTGTACCAAGCAAATTTGTGTGGGATGGTGTGAATTGTAGCTATGGAGATCATCCGAGGGTTATTTCACTGTAAGTCTCCTTGCACTATTTCTTGTAGGACAATGCTGGTGCTGCTAGTGAAACTTTAAAGGAGTTCTCTTTTCCTCTCAAAGAATTGAAGGCTTTCCTCATTCTTCTTGAGAAATTGGAAGTTCGTTCCTCTATATAACTACATTAATTTATGAAAACTCCTTCATCAGTTGTGTGCTTCTCAATTTTACTATTAGGTAACATTGTGTTCTCTACAATTGAGTGCACAAACATTTATGTATCGAACCAACATTACCGCCTTTGTGAACACAGCAATGACACAGCTTCGTCTCATGTGATTGATTATGGGCAGGAACCTAAGCTCTAGCAATTTGAGGGGCAACATCCATTCTTCACTATCAAATCTATCGGAATTGGAGGCCTTGTAAGTATTAGCCCAGTGAGGTGGTGGTGTTTTAGGATTGAGTGACATTAGACCGTCGTTGTATCAATCTTGCGTTTAAATTTCTACCTAGGACAAAATTGAAAAAAGGGTATCGCAATGGTGATTTAAGTAGTGTTTTCAACTTTAAATTTCCATGGTGGTCAACTTTTGTTGGGAGGATTTAGGTAGTGTCTTAATGGCACAGATTTTATAATTTCTGTTTGAATGTGTTAGGTCATCCTAGTTTTTGCTAGAGAGCTCGTTTTTATTTATTCTAAAGAAAAAGTTACTTTGCTTCAAGAGAGAGCCTTTGCTGGAGGAAGTTTAAGTGGAGCATCGATTTTAAAGCAATGCAATGATATTTTTGGCCTCTTTGGCTCAAAACGTTTGTTGTTTTTCTTATTCATAATTTCAAAATTTCGGATGAGATCTATTGAATTGTTAACTACCCAGACTTGCTTTGTTTCAGAGATTTGTCCAACAATGAACTTATAGGAGCCATACCAGAAACATTGGCAAATTTGCCAAAGTTGAGAATTCTGTAAGTAAATGTGCCTTAATGGCACCCTGAAAATTGACCGAGCACAAGTCTTTATACATGGTTATGCTTTGCAGAAATCTAGCGGAAACAAGCTAAATGGTTCAGTTCCCGAGGCTCTTAAAAGGAGGGTTACGAACAAGAAATTGGACTTGAGGTTTCTCTCTCTCTCTCTCTCTCTCTCAGAGCATTTTAACATGTTTTATTGTGATTCAAAGCAAATAAGAAGGCCGCTTGTGATCAACATGTGGGCAAAGCAATTCAAGAAACGTAACTTTACCTACTTACCTTTTCTTGCAGTCTTAACAACAATCCCGATCTTTGCCAGGCAAGTCCTTGCCCAAAGAATAAAAACTCCATCTTGGTCCCAGTTGTTGCATCGGTTTCAGTCGTATTCGTAGTTATCTGCGTGTTGAGTATTTGGTTGATTAGAAGGAAACAGACAGGTAACTTATTTTTCTACTTCTTGTCCACAGCATATTTATATGAAAATACAATTGTCTCTGATTAGTCTGATGCTCCCCAAGGATTGATGACCATCAAAGTGATTGTATCTTAGCATAGGGAGAGCTAGGTGCCAAAATTTCAATCCTTGCCTGGATTTTCACTTCCCATGGGTTGACTTTTTCCTACCAATTGGAGTTATCTTAGGGAGATTTTCCTTTGAAGTCTACTTGGAAATCTTCGAAAGGTTGAGTCTATTACTCATTGGTAATATATTGGTTATTTATTGAAGGAATGGTGAGATTAAGATCTTTCAATTATGGCGAGATCACAAGGATCACTGGAAACTTTGAAACAGAGATTGGTGAAGGAGGATTTGGGAAAGTATATCTTGGCACTCTAGATAATGGAACCAAAGTTGCAGTGAAGATGCTCTCGAAAAAATCATGGCAAGGCGATAGGGAATTTCAAGCTGAGGTACAATGCAATAAGATGCTTATTTATAGACTTGGTTCCAAACAATTGTTGATAAAAATTGTGGTAAAGGACACTTACGACATTGCAGGAGAAACACTTAATGATTGTTCACCATGGAAACTTGGTTTCTCTACATGGATATTGCGATCACTCTGAAAACAGGGCATTAGTTTATGAATACATGGCTAATGGAAACTTGCAACAACACTTACATGGTACTTTATCATGTTCTCTTGTATAATTTTTTTCTTTAGAATACACCCACAAATATATGTTTCTTTCTCATATATAATAAGAAGATATGCTAATTTGACAGGGGACAAACCAAATGTCTTAACTTGGAAACAGAGACTTCACATCATTGTAGATGTAGCAAAAGGTACTTAAAGGATATGCCCCAGTGTGGTCTGTTCCCCTCCTTTTTTGAATGATTAAATGGACCTTTTGCAAGAATTGTAGGTTTGGAGTATCTCCATAATGGATGCAATCCGCCCATTATCCATAGAGACTTAAAAGCGACAAACATCCTGCTAAATGAAAAAATGCAAGCGAAAATATCTGACTTTGGTCTCTCAAGAACATTCACAGCTGAGATTGATGCTCATGTGTCAACTCATGCTGTTGGCACTCCTGGCTACCTCGACCCTGATTCTCATGTGTCAACTCGTGATGTTGGCACTCCTGGCTACCTCGATCTTGAGTATGGGCTTAAACTTAGTCTCATTAATATGCTATATAGTCTTTGTATGGATAGAAAATCTGGCTCTCCCTAAGATTGCATCGTAGACTCATGTACTTGTAAGTAGCGTATACAACTTTACTAAAGAAAAGTTCTGCATTGATAAATGACTCTAGAGTCCAAAAAGCAATATATTAAGACCTGGCAAATTTATCCTCGGTCGGGTTCTCATATGTCCTACAGGTACCAATCGACTAAAAGTTTAAACAAGAAGAGTGATGTTTTCAGTCTTGGAATCATACTCCTTGAGCTAATCACGGGACATCCGGCAATGATGATGAAGCCAGAAGGAAATGTGCACATACTTAATTGGGCGAATTCCCTTATTGAAAGTAAAAATTTGCAGAAGATCATGGATCCAAAGTTAAAAGGAGAATTTGACAGCATATCGGCTTGGAAAGCGATACAGGTTGCAGAGTCTTGTACAAAACCAACTGGAGAACAAAGGCCTGACATAGATCATGTATTGGCAGAATTGAAGGATTGTTTGAAAATGGCACTAGAACCCGAAAAAAGTCCAGAAGATGGGAAGCAAAATGAGATTGTCAAGTAGTTCTTTCGAAAGGACCTCCTCAAGAGTTCATTCAACCAGTAATTCCCTTGGAAGGGTGTTGGGTATTTAATGCATGTGAATTTCTGTTGCCAAATTTTTGCAGCCGTCAAAATTGAACTCAAGTGTGGTTCATATTTCAAACTTATATTTATGTGTCAATTTGGATATTTAGAAGTTGTTCTTGTCTCTAGCGATTCTATTATTCTATGAATAGGTCCTTGAGAGAAACATGAGTATTCGCAGCTTTGTCATTCATGGGAGGAACTATGTACTTGAGGAGACTCATCTATGTTGGATTTGGATTTGGTCACTCTAGACTAGAGTCTTGCTTGTTGTTATTGCTTTATGGCGGATATATTCTCATGGATCATTTCACGAGATGAGAGGTGAAACAACTAAAAAAGGACTTTCTCCCTCTCCCCACCCTAAATACACTCTTATTTAAAAGGCCATCAGAGTGTCGCGACCTCTTGAACCCTTCCACAGGCGCTAGGCTAATGGCTTTCTTAGTCTAGACTTAGTCCAGGCTCTCTCAAGCCCATCAATCCAGAACTTATAGTTCGAATATTCTAACATACAATTTAATTTCATTTAGGAGTCGTCACTAATCGATTTATGGTGAGTCAATTAAAAATCCAAGTAAAATATTGGAAGAAATATTGTACTTCTGCGCAACTAATTACACTTGTTAATCAATTGATGCCATTTTAGTATCTAATCTCTCATAGCATTTCAATCCATGCATCATAATGGCATAATTGAGATAAAGGAAATTTGCAAACAGCAATCCATTTGCTTTCGCATACTTAAGCACAATCTCTCTTCTTTTTTTGGGTTTTTTTTTTGAAGATTTTCACACATCTTAAGAAAAAACTACTCAAAGATTATTTTTAAGCTTTTTCTGATTTTTCTTTTTGAAAATAATTTTTTTTTGGGATTTTTCTGATTCTTTTATTTTTATAAAAAAAATTTAAAAACAATAATATAATATAAACTGACACGCGTCGGTTAGACCCGCGCGCCGGCCCGATTCGGCCCGACCCGGGTTCGCGCCTCCGACTGGCCAGAGAAGAGGTCCTCTCTCATTTTCTTTTTATTCCCTTTTTTATTTTTTATTTTATCTCTCTCCCTCCCCCCCTTCCTCTCTCTCTTTCTCTCTCTCTCTGCACGAACCAAGCTACGGCAGCCCGGTCCGGCGAGCCCGAAACAGGGCGTGGGCACAAAAACAGGGGCGGTCGGCCCAGAGTCCCTACCCGGCTCGCGGCGTCGGACGGCGGACGAACTTGAAGATGGGGCTACGTCCGGCCGCCTCGTGCGCCTCCGAGCCGAGATCCTTGGGAAACCGGCCCCGAGTCGTGGCAATCAAAGAACGACGGGAGACGAATCACCACCCTCCGTAGGTTGATTCGGAAAGGGGGAGGGCGAACGCCGGTCAGCCCCTGGCCGTACTCGTCGCCGGAGGACGCTCAATTTCTCCTCGGCTTTCTCTCGCCGCTCACCCCTTCGATCTCCTTCGGCCGCCATGTGCAGCCAACGAAAAAGGGCGTCTCTATTGCCCTAATCATTGCATCAGTTGCGGCCATTCTGGTCTTGATTTCATTGGGAGCTCTTGAAGTATTGTGGATAATCAAAAGAAGACAAATCCAAGGTGACTGTCTTGCGTATTGCATGTGCAAGAAAAATCCAAAGTTCTTACATGGGATTTTGTCAGTCCAGTTCATGTTTTGAACCCCATACTGGTTTTGCAGATCATCAGCAGAACGAACGCTTTTGTCTCATGACCAGATAGCTCAAAAATGTTTACAAGTTAGTAAGATACCATATAGTTTTCAAGAACATATAAAATAAAAAAATCTCGTGAAGTGGTCCAAAAATTGAATTTTGCAAATCCTTAGAGTTCGAATTTATTTCCACACTAATACCAGAACCTCCGAAACTCACTTTCCAGCAATTTTTATTGTAATCATGGACTAATTTAGCATTCGAATCAGTGGAGACATTTGTAGACATGTAAAAATTAATTTAATTTCGAAAAATTTCCACATACACTACTATATTTGTTTTAAAATACTTTAAAATTCCAAAATTTGCCCCAATATTATAATATGAAAAAGAACGATGGGAGACGAAGCACCGCCCACTGTAGGTTGGTTCGGAAAGGGAGAGGGCGAACGCCGGTCAGCCCCTGGCCGTATTTGTCGCCGAGGACGCTCACTCACTCTCAATTTCTTACTCGGCTTTTTCTCACCGCTCACACCACATCTCCCCTCCCCCCCACCAAAAAAAAATATTCTCTCTCACCGAAGACTGGTCGGGGGAGGCGCTTTGGCCACTGGTCCTTGGAGCGCCGACCGGCGTCACATCACCCGTCGCCTGCATCGCCGCCTGCTCCTGCTCGCTGACGCAGCATACTGGGTGGTTGAAGGAAGGAGAGGAGAAGAGAGGGCAGAGAAGGCCAAGCGCGGGCCGGGTAGCTGGGTGAGATTGGGCCTCGGCCCGAATGGGGAAAGGAGGGGAAAGGGCACTGGGGCGAAGGCCCAGCCCTTCACCCTCGCAGGCTCTCTCTCTTTTTAAAAAAAAAAATAAAATAATGTTTTTAAAAAATATATTTATTTATCCAAAATAAAAATAAAAATTAGTTGATGAAAATAATATTAGTGCCCATATGATGTGAATATCCTTTTTCTTTAGGGTTGAATTAATCCCTAATTTTCTATGAAATTTAATCATAAATATTTAGTCAAAATTTATGTGTCAACATATAGAAGTCAATGATAATAGAGAAAAAGCCAGAACAAACTCTAAATTATGTCCATTGCGACACATTTATCTTAAACTTTTTTTTTTTGTGATATACTCATTGTGACATGTTTATCCTAAAAATTTTCATCTGACATAAAAAAATCCCAAACTTATATTTCTGTAACACATTTACCATTTATTAAGAGTCTATAACATGATTTTTTAGCCAAAATAATGTCTCATTTATTTCACTTAAGTCACATGGGCGACATACTTTCTCGCATCCATGTAGACAAAGTTTTAACTATGCTAATTGACAAAATCTTAACGAAGGATAAATGTGTCACATAAGTATAAGTTTATGATTTTTCATGTCACAAAAAAAAATTATGATAAATATGTCACAATGGGCATAATTTGGGATTTTTTTTTTTGACTTTTGTCCATGGTAATAATGAGAATTACATCAACTTTTTTCACCACTCCATGGAGGTCTCAAATCTTTTCGCAATCTTTGATGGAACGGATCAAGTCAAACTAAGCTTGGATCGATGTTAGCCCTCGGCTAAATCCTAACGAGTACTTGAGACACTCGAAAGGGCAATAGAAGTGATATCTCTTCTATCTGATCTATACGCGTTAGGTTAAGGACATCTCAATTATTATAATATTGTCTGCGAATTTCCTTGTTCTGATTTGTCTGAATTCGGCGCCTCCTAGAGTTTGTTAGGAATATAAGGCATGTCCTTGTCATGACACAGCTGGGACATTCTTAGTAGAATGAGGGATTCTTCAGAATTATGCAGTTGCCGTCGTTTAATATGCATTATCCGTGTTGACTTTGTACTCTAATCGCTCAATTAGTTGGTAGGCATCGGCTCCAGCTGCGAGCTTCTTGCCTGTCCAAAAGGTGACAATCAATTAATCTACTTTGTCGAATGAAATTCCTGATTCTTTATTTGTTAGTTCCTAACTTCTATTCTCTATAACTGAGTTGACCATTGGTGGAGAAATCACTCCCCCACTACTAATTTACAAGTGCACGTCTGGTCCATGAACGTGCCCTTATTGAAGTACTAATATATTCTTATGAAGCTTGAAGACGTTGATTTTCTTCTTCTTCCCCTTGAGATGGTAGAGCCCTCCTTTCCTCACTAGAGTGGAGAAACCAATGTGAAGAGAGTTTTGATGTGCCATGAAGATCTTGAAGATGCTGCATATCTTGATTGGTTGTCTAGCTCTAGCAGTCATTGCTCGCGGCCAACAAAATCCAGGTTCCCTCCCTCTCTCTCTCCCAGATGATTGAATCGTGAAGAGTCGAGGCATCAGAAAATGGGATTCTAGAAATAGGCACAGTGATGATTCAATATCTATCTTTCTTCTCGTTAGTGATCAACCTTTCAAACGTAAGTCGAAAAAACAGTGACACTAAAATTTGATATAAAAATCGAGCACTGGGTAATTAGGTAGTATCTTGTACTCCGACTTAGGAATTTAGCAAAGTTAAGCCTGTTCAAGAGTCTCCAGGAAACATTTCCAGATTCTCCTAATTATTGGAGAGTTAGCAATGCATCATCCTCTAGCTTACGTTATTTTTGCAGATGACGTCTCTGTTTTCAAGCTTTTCATGGACGACTTTATCATCGGAATAACCATCAAAACTTCTTCTTAAGTAACAATTATCAAGCCAAATCTTGCACGTGTAATTTTCATTGCTGAAATTTGTATCTAGTTGATACTGTTCTAAAGAAGTCAAATAAAAAAAGTTTAAGGGACATCGCAAAGCATCAAGAAATTTATAATACTGTTTAAATTTCGAATTCGTGATGCGTGGTAAAAAGCAAGTGACAATCTCTGGTTTCCCCTCGATTTAGGTTTCATAAGCATCGATTGCGGAGCACCAAATGATTACCATGATGACCAGCTCAACATATACTACAAGGCCAATGCGGGATACGTAGATTCCGGAACAAACGTGCAGGTGTCTACCCAGGTCATCTACCAAAACAACCAACAACAATCAAAGAATCTCCGGATCTTCCCTAGTGGAAAAAGAAATTGTTTTACATTAATGCCAGATGAAGGAAAGGGCAATGCATATTTGGTCAGGGCTTCATTTTGGTATGGTAATTATGATGGCAAGAATCAAACCCCAGCATTTGACCTCTATATTGATGTTAATTATTGGATCACAGTGAACTCTTCGTCTTGGATATACGAAGAGATTATTTACACTCCTCCGAGACATTACATACAACTTTGCTTGGTGAATATCGGCTCGGGAGTTCCATTTATATCAGCTCTGGAGTTGCGGTTGCTGGATAACTCGACTTACCAAATCAATTCCGGTGCACTTGTAACCAACTGGAAATATAATTTGGGGAGCCTAAGCACATACAGGTGATTTTCTTTGTTATTGCCTTCAATTTTGGACATTGATCACATTCATCAGTCGGTAAATGACAAGTTAACGTATTTACATCTTACGAATCATGCATTTTTACATTGTGCAACTGCATGGACAATAGAAAACAAGCTGTCAATTACAAACTGATTTGTGTCGGCTTGTTCATCATCTTGCACTTACTGCTATGATTATTTGACTGGCTTCGGCATTAATAGGCATCCGCAAGATGTATATGATCGCATCTGGAACAATAAGACTTATAGTGGAGGTTGGTCATCAGTTAGCAACACGACGGCCATCGTGACAAGTACAAGCAATGATGCCAATAAAGCTCCGCCCGAAGTTTTGATGACCGCCACACAAGTACAAAATGTCACTGATCCTCTGAGTCTGTTTTGGACCTCGGAGAACTCCACCACTGTCTAGTATATATACTTCCACTTTGTGGAATTGCAATTGCAAAAGGGTCAATTCAGAGAATTCACCATATATGTACAAGACAAATTCGTGGAAACTGTCATGCTCGAGAACCTAAAGCCAGTGACCGTAGCCTCGTTGCCCATAAGTGGACATAATTTGAACTTGACTATAAGTGCGACGGCCCGCTCTAGTCTGCCACCGCTCCTCAATGCCGTCGAGTTTTTCACTGTGGCACAGCTCCCAAATTCACCGACTTTTCTTGATGATTGTATATTTATATCTATGCTCCCACTTAATTTTTTTGTTTCGATAATCTTTGATTTCCTTATGATTGTAGCTATTTATGTGGTGGTTTAGTTAATGCCATGTATGATGTCAAGAAAACATATGGGGTGATCAGAGCTAGTTGGCAGGGTGATCCATGCATTCCTACGCAGTACACATGGAGTGGACTGAATTGTAGCTATGATAGTTCTCCAAGAATCATCTCATTGTAAGTCAACGACTACATATTTTCTCTGAAAACATGCTGCATACGAACCACAAGTCACAAAAGAAGTTTTCTCAACAACAACTATAGTACAGGTTGGTAATATGTCACGCGACTGAGGAAATGATTTCAATATCAAGTCACCATATGAACACCTTCCTTATAGAAAATGTCAACCGGTGGGATTTTATTCTTATAAAGTTAGCTGAGAATGTGCAGGAACCTGAGCTCCAGTGGACTGAAAGGACCGATAGCTACATCAATCTCCAATTTGACAGCAGTTGTATCCCTGTATGCATTAGCAGTTTTTCTTCATATTGTTTACTTAATTTGCAGAGAGAGAATGGAGAACACTAAGCCCAAAAAAAGCGACTGACTTCTTTGCCACTAGCATGTTGTTCATTATCTACAATATCCCATTTTATGCATTTCAACAAGTATATGCATTTGAAGTTTCTTAGTAGTTTTTTGGCTTAATTTCAGGGATTTATCAAACAATTCATTAACTGGGTCCATGCCAGACTTTTTAGCTCAGACGCCGAACTTGAAAGTTCTGTGAGTCACTGAGCTTTTAATGGAACTATTATGTGTGGTTATCTAGCTTGAGTAAATGGCCATCAACTTCTAATCATGAATACTTGCAGGAATTTAAGTGGAAACAACATGAATGGCTCTGTTCCTCAAACTCTGTTGAAGAAGAAGGCAGATGGATCGTTGCTATTAAGGTTCGCTCATTGCCACACTATCGTAACTCCGCATTTAATCACTTATCATTATCTATACGTTCTGCTTCTTCTTTCTACGTTTGTTCTCACTCTGAAGAATGCAAAAGATGAAAGAGGTACTCGGTTTTTCATTTTCTGTTTGATCAACTTATGCATGTAATACATATAGAGGGCGGGATATCCATGAATTCATGCGCTAATCTTTCGGCGCTGACAAGTACTGCTGATGTTTTTCGACAGCTTAGATGGAAATCCAAATCTTTGCCAATCAGACAATTGTCAGACCAGCAATGTGCAGCCAAAGAAAAAGGGCATATCTGTTGCCCCAATCATTGCATCAGTTGCAGCCATTCTGGTCTTGGTTTCATTGGGAGCTCTTGCAGTATTGTGGATAATCAAAAGAAGACAAATCCAAGGTAACTCTCTTGCGCATTGCATGGGCAAGAAAAATCTAAAGTTCTTACATGGGATTTTGTCAGTCCGGGTCATGTTTCGAATCCCAAACTGGTTAACCGGTCCAATTGCTCATGGCAACAATTGGGCCCAGAAAAAGTGAACATGATAATCATGCTTCTATGCTCCACTGTTCAATGTTAAAAAACTGTGCACACGTTCTCTGTTAATAATATCATAATTGCATCAATGCGTATCTACATCTCGGATAGATAAAGGCGTGAATACTTCCTTTGGTTGAGGTAAATAGCTTCGCTCTTTCAAATTTCATTTTTCATGACTCGGTCTCTCTTTAAAATAAGTCATTACATACTTTTTCAAAAAGGTTTTTTTTTTTTTTTGGTAATGAAGGCATGTGATGTCAAACTGAAAATCATGATCCGCTGCTGTTGAGATTATATAATTTCCTTTTAATTTCTCCAGACGTTACTACTATTACTACAACTACCAACTCTAGCGAAGGATATACTGGGACATTAAAGTTGTCAAAAAATCGACCTTTTACATCCACTGAGGTTACAAGAATTACTGATAACTTTAGAATAGTAATTGGAGAGGGAGGATTTGGGAAAGTCTACTTTGGCAGACTTGATGATGGCATTCAAGTCGCGGTAAAAATGTTATCTCGATCATCAAAGCAAGGCTACAAGGAATTTCACGCAGAGGTTTGAGACATTAGTGTAACTAGAATCGATGTTGCATGTTTTTGGTTTTTTGGATGTTCAACTAATAGCAAGCTCTAATACATTGATGTGCAGGCACAACTCTTGATGGTCGTTCACCACAGAAATCTAGTTTCACTTATCGGATATTGCGAAGAATTTGAAAACATGGCACTGATTTATGAATTCATGTCCAATGGAAATGTTCGGCAACATTTGTCAGGTTTGTCTGATATTTCCATTTACAAATTCTAAACAGATAAAACATCTGTTAGACTCTCCCAATGTGACAGCAAAGACATGTGTCCAAATATATTTTATCTCAACACTGTTCTTTGATAGTTTAGGCTTTTGCATTAATCGGTCATGTTACAAATTTATTAATAGCATTATGGAGTGAAATTAACTTTCTCAGCGAATGAGGACAACAGTGAACAAGCTTTTACATATTTCATGATTGGAATACTCCTTATTTCTCTACTTTCAAGCAGCACACAGCCCTAATGTTTTGAGTTGGAGCGAGAGACTAAAAATCGCAATCGATGCAGCTCAAGGTACATAAAGTAGATTGATGAAATCTTTGTTCACATTTCCACGAGTTAAGCTACACAATACAATTCATTAAGTTTTCCTTTTTGTTGGTGGTGCAGGGTTAGAGTACCTGCATAATGGCTGTAAACCTCCCGTTGTCCATAGAGATTTAAAGACGCCCAATATTTTACTAAACGAAAACATGCAAGCGAAGATTGCTGATTTTGGATTATCGAAGGCATTTGTAACAGAGCAAGATTCTCATATTTCGACTCGCCCAGCAGGAATGTCTGGTTATCTTGATCCGGAGTAAGTGACTCAAAATAACATTTTATTTGTGCATGCTTATGTTGGATACATATGTGTAGGTACTTTCTAAAAGGCAGTTTCGGCTATTATTGTACTAATCAAAGAAACAATTCTTTTTGAATTCTTAGGTTTCATACATCCATAAACTTGAGCAAGAAGAGCGATGTATACAGTTTTGGCATAGTTTTATTCGAGTTAATCACTGGCCACCCCGCCATTATAAGAAGTCCAGAAGGCAGCATGCACATACTTCGCTGGGTAACTCCACTCATAGAAAGAGGGGACATCCAAAGCATTGTCGACCCGAGGCTAAATGGCCAATTCAACATCGGTTCTGCATGGAAAGCAGTTGAAATAGCCATGTCATGTGTGCCGACGACAGCTTTGTTCAAAGGCCGGACATGAACCGTGTTCGTCGAACTAAAAGAATGCTTGACGGTAGAGATTGGGTCAAGGAGAAGCCAAAGAATGGGAAATAGTAAGAGAAGAAGTGAGCCTTTTGAGATGACCTCAATTGAGCTTGATATTGCACCAAATGCTCGTTAACTGTACTTGGTACGTAAGGTTATCGCGTCCAGCGTTCTTGTGTATGTTGTTGATTATTGGGTCGTATAGATTGAAAACTTCTGTACAAAATCTGAGCTTGTGACTTTAAATTGTCATATTGTTGTATGTTGGGGTTGTTGCTTTTCTACCTTAGAATTATAATGAATGAATGTCGAGTTCAATTCACTTTGCCCATCATTATAAGCTTACAAGCCGTGCAGTTATTCAGATGTTGAAAGGCAGCCTTGCTCAGTTATCCATGTGAACCCCTGTACAATGAATGAAAGGAACTATGTATTTCTTTCATTGTCAAACTATTTGTATTACGGACCGAAGTCATCGTTTGACGATCTTTGAGAACCACAACCTGTTATTTATTTTTTGTGATCCCACATTTTGGACCCACATTTTTTCTTAAAGTTGCGACTATTTGACATGAAGTTTTTTCACGCTTCGTACCCTTTCGTGACAACCGCCCATTTGGTAACCGTCTTGATGGGAGATGGTGTATAAAAAAGGAACGTACGTTCATTTCGACGGGTGATGACAAGGTCTAACACAAACTCTCATATTTGGCATACACCATCATGCGTGAGGGAATTGGGTTAGTAGTGTGTCCCCTATTTTCTTTGTATTTTCAGGTTTTTCAGACGAACGAGAGCAAGAACAATGGCTAGAGGTTTGTCTTAATCGATCCTGGCTTCTGCATTATGAATTATTTTTGTCTAATATTTGGTATCAGAGCATGTTTAGTGCCTCTGCCTTGATTTTGTTGAATTTTTGGTGTATTTTCGAGCATTTTTGAGGATGAACAGTAACTCGAAGTTTTGAGGCCAAGAGAGATTCGCCAATTCCGGGCAAAATCCGGCGACCCACCCCTCGCATTCGGACCCGTACGGTCGCACCGCCATGAGGAATATTAGCCATGAGTTATTTCGGCATACCGATGTTCGCCGGAGGCTAATCGGGCAGCGGAAGTCACGGTGGTTGAGGAATTATGTTTTGGGAAATTTTCGTCTGATTTTGGGCCAATTTTTGTTCATTTTCGGCGAAACTTGGACCCATGTGGTCGTGCCGGCATGCTCTTCAAAACCCACTATTCATTTGTGTCTGAGATAGGCTGCCGGAGAAGAAACGGCCGGCGAAACAGCGGCGGAACGGCGAAAAACGGCGAAGAAATTCATTCTGTTCGCGAGGAAGAAGGCGCGTGGAGCCCACGCGCGCGCTGCTGTTGCAGGCGCGTGGAATTCACGCGCCTCGCGCTCTCGCGCGTGCTCAACCGCTGCGCGCGTGGGATTCACGCGCGCGGCAGTTGCCAGGCGTGTGTCACGCACGTGCCTGCGCGTTGAACCGCGCGCGTGCGGGGCACGCGCCTGTGCGCTGGAGACGCGCGTGCTCGGCACGCGCGTGTCGTCTCCCACCCGCGGCTGTTTTTATACTTTTGCCCCAAAATTTATTATGTTTTTACAATCTTGCCCTTGCCCAATTTATTTATTTACTGTTCTGCCCTTGATGTATTTATTTATTATGTCATTTTTATACATGAAACTAAATGTTCAATGGTCCATATATTTAATTAATTAGAGAGTGGCCACAACATCTTTAATTAATTAAATTATATATTAAGAGCCTCCGAATCATATTTGGAAATGGACATTGTTTGTAATTAATTATATTAATATGATGAATTTTATCCCACAGAATTTTCATTATATTAATATGATTAATTAGGATGAAATATCATATTATTTTTCTTAATTTACCCACAGGGATTAAGAAAAGGCATATAATATGGTAGTTTCTTCATGAAGTAATTATGAATCTATTTAAATTAAAAACTTAGCCCACGGGTAGTTTTTATGTTATGTGATTCATATTGTGACATGTTTACATTGGTAAAACATGATTTATTTATATTTGCCTCAAATTTTGTGACATAAGCATGATTATTTGATATGCGGTTTCGCAACCCGTGAATTTCTACGAATTTAAGTTTGATGTTCCCATACTAAATGGTGAGAACTATAAAATTTGGAATGAGTAAGTTCTTCTTCAATTGGGGTGGATGGACATTGACTATGCTATAAGGAAAGACGAACCACCTGCTCCTACTGATTCGAGCACTTCAGCTGAGATAGCTCTTTATAACCAATGGGAGAGGTCCAACCGCATTTGTGCGATGTTTATAAGAGCTAAAATATCTCCTAGTATTCGTGATTCGGTTGCTCAGCATAGCTGCGCAGTTTATTGGAGGCCATAGATGCGCAGTTTAAGAGTTCTAAGAAGGCGCATGCCATGACCCTGATTATGAAGTTTTCATCATTGAAGCTCACTAGTGTTAGAGGTGTGCGTGAGCACATCATGCAAATGAGGGACATTGCAGCTCAGCTTAAGAAACTTGAGGTTGAGATATCTGAATCTTTTCTTGTGTATTATATTCTGAACACTCTCCCACAACAGTATGCACCTTTCAAGATCTCTTACAACACACATAAGAATAAATGGTCAATTAATGAACTCATGACCATGTGTGTTCAAGAGGAAGAAAGACTGATTATGGAATTGGGAGAAAGTGCTCATTTGGCAACACAATGAAAGAATAAGAGCCATGGCAAGCATAAGGGAAAAGGTAAAATACCTCCCCAAGTTGACATTAAGAAAGAATCCAAATGTTTCTTCTGTAAGCAGAATGGACATATAAAGAAGGATTGTGTCAAATTTAAGGCCTGGCTCGAGAAGAAAGGTAATCCAATCTCTTGTGTTTGTTATGAATCTAATATGACTGATGTAAGTCACAACACTTGGTGGATTGATTCCGGATCTACAATCCATATTTTGAATTCCTTGCAGGGTTTTCAAAACCACAAGAAGCTAGTGGGAAATGAACAAAGCATCTATTTAGGAAACAAGATGCGCTCGCATGTGGAAGCTATTGGGACATGTAGACTAGTTCTCAATAGTGGTTTTGTTTTGAATTTGGAAAGGACCTTTTATGTTCCTAGTTTTTCTAAAAACTTAATTTCAGTTTCAAGACTTGTACCTTTGGGATATTCCTTTAACTTTTCAGATTCAAACTTATGTTTATCATTTAAATCTGAAATTGTCGGGAGTGGTACTTTGTCTGATGGTCTTTTTCGAATTAATTTACAAGACAATGCCTATTATGATGCGATGCATGTTCATGATAAAGCTGGTATGAAACGATGTGTTGTGAAAGAACATTCCTCTATGTTGTGGCACCGGAGATTGGGACATATCTCCATAGAAAGAATTAAGCGATTAGTAAATGATGGAGTACTCGGTATTTTAGATTTTACTGATTGTGATACTTGTGTGGACTGCATAAAGGGAAAGCAGACTAACAAGACAAAGAAAGGTGCCAAGAGGAGTACAGAAATATTAGAAATCATACATACGGATATATGTAGTCCGGATATGGACTCTTGTGGTCGAAATACTTCATCTCCTTCATAGATGATTACTCACGTTATATGTATCTCTACTTGATTCATAATAAATATGAAGCATTAGATGCCTTTAAGGTATTTAAGGCGGAAGTAGAGAAACAATACGATAAGCAAATTAAGATCGTGAGATCAGATAGAGGTGGAGAATTCTATGGTAGATACACTGAAGATGGACAAGCACCTGGTCCATTTACAAGATTTCTTCAAGAGCATGGGATAGTTGCCCAATATACTATGCCTGGTTCTCCGGACCAAAACGGCGTAGCGGAAAGAAGAAACCGGACCTTATTAGACATGGTGCGTAGTATGCTTAGTAGCTCCAAACTTCCTAAATTCTTGTGGACTGAAGCACTTAAGACGACAGCGTACATATTAAACCGAGTTCCGACAAAGGCTGTCCTAAAGACACCTTTTGAGTTATTTAAGGGTTGGAAACCGAGTTTACATCATGTGCGCGTTTGGGGATGCCCGTCTGAAGTGAGAGTTTATAATCCACAAGAAAAGAAGTTGGATCCAAGGACCATAAGTGGGTATTTCATTGGATATGCTGAAAGGTCTAAGGGATACAGGTTTTATTGTCCATCTCATACCATTAGGATTGTGGAATCAAGAAATGCTAAATTTCTTGAAAATGACTTGATCAGTGGGAGCGATCGACTGAGGGACCTTGTTCCTAAGGAAGATCATTCAGACACTCAACCTTCCACTTCAAGTTTAAGGTTGGTTATTGCTCATAATGCCCCTTTAGTTCAGCCGGCTATTGAACAACCAATCGTTGCAGTTCCACAACCTGCTGATATTGATCTAGTAGATCCAATTGTTCAGCAATTACTAGAAACTGTTGAACAACCAGTTGAGCAACATGCTCCTCAAGAGAATGCTGATGCAACATTGAGAAGATCTACTAGAATAAAGAAATCGGCTATTCCTAGTGATTATATTGTGTATTTATAAGAGTCTGACTACAATATTGGAGCTGAGAATGATCCCGAAACGTTTTCACAAGCCATGGATAGTGATAAATCTAATTTGTGGTACAATGCTATGAAGGAAGAGATGAGTTCTATGGCATCGAACAAAGTCTGGGATTTGGTTGAGTTACCTAATGGTGCGAAGGCCATTGGTTGTAAATGGGTCTTCAAAACTAAGAAGGACTCATCTCATTGGGTAACATTGAAAGATATAAAGCTAGACTCGTTGCCAAAGGATTCACTCAAAAGGAATGAATCGATTATACGGAGACTTTTTCTCCTGTATCTAAGAAAGATTCTCTTCGTATTGTTTTGGCATTGGTTGCTCATTTTGATATGGAATTACATCAGATGGATGTGAAAACGGCGTTCCTTAATGGAGAACTGGAGGAGGAGGTTTACATGAAACAACCTGAAGGATTCCTTTCTAGTAAAGGTGAGCATTTGGTGTGCAAGCTTAAGAAATCTATATATGGCTTGAAACAAGCATCCCGCCAATGGTACTTAAGGTTCCATGAAGTCATCTCTTCATTCTGTTTTGTGGAGAATGTCATGGATCAATGTATATACCAGAAGGTCAGTGGGAGTAAAATTTGTTTCCTTGTGCTGTATGTGGATGATATATTACTTGCAACCAATGATAAGGGGTTGCTACATGAGGTGAAACAATTTCTCTCTAAGAGTTTTGACATGAAGGATATGGGTGAGGCATCTTATGTCATTGGCATTAAGATCCATAGAGATAGACCTCGAGGTATTTTATGACTATCTCAAGAAACCTATATCAATAAGGTCCTAGAGAGATTTTGGATGAAAGATTGTTCACCAAGTATAGCACCCATTGTGAAGGGTGACAGGTTCAATTTGAACCAATGCCCGAAGAATGATCTAGAAAGGAAACAAATGTACAACATTCCATATGCTTCTGCTGTTGGAAGCTTGATGTATGCTCAGGTTTGCACTCGACCTGACATCGCTTTTGCTGTGGGAATGTTGGGAATATATCAGAGTAATCCAGGTTTAGACCACTGGAGAGTTGCAAAGGAAGTGATGAGATACCTTCAAGGTACCAAAGACCATATGCTTATGTATAGACGGACTGACAACCTGGAAGTGGTCGGTTATTCGAATGCGGACTTCGCGGGCTGCGTTGATTCACGAAAATCAACATCTGGATACATTTTTATGTTAGCTGGCGGAGCCGTGTCATGGAGAAGTGCCAAGCAGACTTTGACTGCTACTTCCACTATGAAGGCTGAGTTCGTTTCTTGTTTTGAGGCTACCTCGCATGGTGTATGGTTGAAGAGTATCATTGCTGGGCTGAGAATTGTTGATTCTATTTCTATGCCATTAAGAATATATTGTGACAATTCAGCTACGGTTTTTATGGCTAAAAATGCCAAAAGTGGCAGTCGAAGTAAGCATATCGACATTAAGTATTTAGCCATAAGGGAACGTGTTAAGGAGAATAAAGTGGTCATTGAACACTTTAGCACTGAATTGATGATTGCTGATCCTTTGACTAAAGGCATGCCATCAATGAAGTACAAGGATCATGTAACTAGTATGGGAATAGGTCCCATTATGTGATTTTTCGTCATATGAACGATTTTTGTTGTATGAAACTCTTATTCAGTTGTAATGTTGATTCTCAATTTTGGTGTACACATTTTGTTGTTTATGAGAATAACATTTATCCTTGGTTCTGGAATAAACATGAAATTTATTCATTAAGATTTGTTGTCACATATAGGCTGACATTAAAGAAATAAGATGCATTGTGATACATGGAAGATATTACTCACTCTTAGAGGACTTGTCGCCATGATCCATGTGTTTTGTTTCTTTTCTTTAAGCATAAATTTTTCGTGGAATTAGTTGAATAATTCGTATGATGAAAATGATGGGATCAAGTGGGAGAATGTTATTTATTTTTTGTGATCCCACATTTTGGACCCACATTTTCTCTTAAAGTTGCGACTATTCGACATGAAGTTTTTCCACTCTTCGTACCCTTTCGTGACAACCGCCCATTTGATAACCGTCTTGATGGGAGACGGTGTATAAAAAGGAACGTACGTTCATTTCTGACGGGTGATGACAAGGTCTAACACAAACTCTCATATTTGGCATACACCATCAGTACGTGAGGGAATTGGGTTAGTAGCGTGTCCTCTATTTTCTTTGTATTTTCAGGTTTTTCAGACGAACGAGAACAAGAACAATGGCTGGAGGTTTGTCTTAATCGATCCTGGCTTCCGCATCATGAATTATTTTTGTCTAACACAACCACCTAAGTCCTGGGTTTCGCTCGAACATCCATAGAAACAGCTCCATCCTTTAAGCTTCATGTTTCATCTTCTGTCAATCGTGACTTCTTGAGAGTCTTAAATCGATTCTTGAAAACTTCTCGGTGCTAAGAAATTTCAGCAAGATGTCTATCGACATCAGTTGCTAGCAACTAAGTACGCGGGTGTCGACTTAAACCAACAATCTGTTCCTTTAGCTGATTAAGTCAGAAATCAATCTATCGGCAGCGACTTACCATTTATGGTGCACAGGCTTTAAACTTGTAAAATAATTGAAGAAACTTTGCAGTTCTCTTTCATGGGACATGTCTGAGTCAAGGTCATGACAATTACTTGCCATAAGCGTTATCTTCACAAAAAGTTGCAATCAATCTGACGAGGACTCAAATTGACCAATATCGACTAATGCAAATTGTGCCATATTTTGCTGGTCAATATTAGCACTAAGTAATAATAACAATGATCACACTTGTATTTAAGTGTTTGCCATTATCATAAGAAAAACAGGGAAACAAAATTGACCAAGACATTAGGATTTATAAACGTGAATATTGATGATGTCAACCCCAATAATATATATTGAGTAAACGGTTTTTGTTTACGATATCACATAATTTTTGTATATAATCCATAAGTTTTGGACTGATACATCTATAAATTATAGGGACACATACTATTCTATGGGGTTAATTATCCAAAAAGTCTTAAACCTATTATTCATCGGCCCATTTAATCCTAACCCTTTTTTTTTTGGTCGGTAATCCTAACCCTTTCAATTATGCTAATTTTGACGACTTGCCAATTTAGTGTTAAAACTTTTGATTGTCTCAATTTGGTCCTAAATCTTTTTTAAATTTGTCAGTTTAGTCATAAACTGATTATTTGGATAATTGGCTAGAATGACTAAATTGACAAATTATTAAAAGATTTAGAACTAAATTAACAAATCATAAAATTGTTAAGGATTAAAATGGTGCAATTATAAAGTTTATGACTAAATTGGCGAATCATCAGAAGATTTTTGACTGAATTGATATAATTGAAAGGCTTATGACTGAATTAATTGCCGTACAATAGGTTGACAACTTTCTGGACAATTTTCCCCTATTCTACGTATATTAAAGACCCCCAAATCAAACCCACAAAGCTAGAATTCATTCTAATTCATAAATATTGGTGTGTGGATTAATCACACGACACGAGTTATGCTCAATCTCATATACTATCAAGGGCATCTTTCTGTATTTGGGCTCAATTCGTATCTTAGGAACGATGGTAAACATAATTGAGATATCTCATGATGCCGAAATTTGCTTAAGTACGATGGACTTTCTGTTTAAAAACAAAATGAATCTGACGTATGAAAGTGTATTATCAGCGTTGGTCAAATAATGGAAGCTTAGAAACATTGGCGATGTGGTTGAATCGATCAATTCTAAGGCATGGTCTATTGCCTTACTAATTATGTGATCGTATGCCTCTATATACATTTAAGTGTCAATTATCACCCATGCAATACATTTCTCTGAAGAAAAATATAAGCTACGTATAATTTTGGAAAATGAAGGTGCTTAAGGATGAGCCAACGTCTTAGTGTTGGATTACATTGTACCCTCCGGACGTTTGAAGCATGGACGATTTGATCTAATTGATGTGAAACTTTCTTCTTTGAAGATGACATCTAACCACGTTAATTAGATGTTTGATCGACACGAGTTTATATTAAATATTCAATTTATAATTAGTGAATTTGATCGATCAACATAAGATAATTTTTATCAGCCTAAATTTCAAACAATTCTCATTGGACGTAATTTGCAAATATGATAACTTAACTTTATAATAGCCATTTCAAACCTCCCAGAATTCATTTTATAAGCGGTCTCAATTTTGCACCAAATATTTGGACAAAGCACTCTACATGTTTTTTTAAAGGACAGTAACCCCTTTTCGATTCAAGTTAACCAAAAACCTATTGAATTACTCTTTCGTCCAATTAGTTCTTAGAAAAAAAGCTAGGTAAAGTTATTTATTGTTCCTAATTACCATGGATAAAATATTAACACCTCCAATAAGTTTGAGTTTGCATTTAATGCAATACTAAAGTAATATTTAGTTTTTGGGTGTACCAAAAAAGACATGAAAATTAGTCAAATTAGTTAAAAAATAGTACCAACTGAACCTGAACTTTTTAATAGGAGACCCTTTGGTCAAGAGAAGAGGATAAGCTCCATACATGCTGCTATCGCAAGTTGGTTGAATGAAATATTACGTTATTGATATATGTTACTCCTTACACACATGCATGGCCTATTCTAACAAAAACAACTTCATATATATATGTATATATATGTATGTATTCTCTCCTTCATCAATTGACCCAAACAAAATTGACACAATCTTAAATGTCCTTTTCATGTTTCATCCTCACATTCTTTTAATTTTTCTCAAAAATCCTGTAGCTTTATATTCTTGAAATATTTATGAATATTGGAAATCTTTTAGTGCTGTATAAAATAAGCTTAGAAACATTCGTGCTCCTATCAGCATCCGCAAGGATACCTAAGTAATGTGACATAATCATTACAAGGTCAAGCTCATGTATAAGTCAATGGATGTGCAAGATAGCGAACCGAGTCTCTTTGTTAACTCTCTATATCAATGGCTTTACATAGGCTTCATGTCTTAATGTACTTAGAATCTCTCTCTCTCTCTCTCTCTCTCTCTCTCTCTCTCTCTCTCTCAGAGGAAGACAAAGCTGGCAAAATCGTACTTGTGAAAGAACAATGAAGACTCGATGTGTGTCATTTCTTTGTCTAGCTCTCGGACTTTATGTTCAAGGACAAGACAACCCCGGCTCTCTCTCTCTCTCTCTCTCTCTCTCTCTCTCATGAATATCATTTGGTTTCAAGAAATTAATGTAAACTAGAGTGGCTTGCCTCAACCAAATCTTGTACGGGAAGCAATTGTATATTCGTATCATCAGTTTTTCCAATAAGCAATACAATTTTATCTAATATGCATGGAACATATCGTGTCAATTTTCCTTTCACACACGATTCTAAATAATATCGATATTTTCTCTCCATTGTTTTTATTCTATTTGTCAATTAACCATTCAAGATAAGGTCATTAAACTAAACGAAGGCTGATATTATAAGTTTTATACCTGGAAAAATTCAATTAATTATTTCTTACCAAATAAATCAGACATGTCACATGTAAAGCGGCCTTCTTGCTTCTCATTTAACTTATAGTCCCCCACCTAGTATAAACAGAATAATTCACCGTTTTATAAAGTTTCACACTTATTGCAAAATCTCTCGAGAGATTTATCTATAAATAAAATTAGTTTCAAAGAACATTGTTCTCGAGAAAAACTCCTCAACTATTTCTTCTTCTTCTTCTTTTGGGTTAATTTTAACAATGGGCTTCATAAACATCGATTATGGCACACCAAATGATTACCACAATAATGTTCTCAACATATTCTACGAGGCAGATACCGGATTTGTAGACTCCAGACAGGTGATGCAAGTCTCCAATAATCTCATCTAGAACAACATGCAACAATTGACGAACTTGAGAAGCTTTCCTAATGGTACTAGGAATTGCTATACTTTTCAACCATAGCAAGGCAAGAACGAAAAATACTTGATTAGGGGAACCTTTTTCTATGGGAATTACAATAGTAAAGGAATGGCCCTAAGTGTTCGATTTGCACGTGGACACAAACTATTGGGCCACGGTGGACTCACTGAACTACACGTGGAGCAAAATCATTTATGTTGCCCCAAGAGATTACATACAAGTATGCCTTGTGAATAAGGGTACAGGAAAACCTTTCATTTCAGCTATTTAGAGTTGCGACTTTTGGACAGCAAAACTTACCATATTGATTCGGGTGCTCTAGCGACTAAATGGCAAGAGAATATTGGATTCACCGTCACATATAAATGATCTTTTGTTTTCTTATTCCAATAACAATATCCGAAACTTCATTTTCTTAATATGAATTGACTTGAATTGCACATGTCAAATTTCCGAAAAGGAAACTCGAAGAGTGAATTTATACATGGAGTCGCCTTCTCACTAATTAGTTGGTCACTTTGTCTTTCAAATAGGCACCCGCAAGATGACTATGACCGCATTTGGGATGCCCAAGAGTATGATGCTTTCACATTGATTACCTCCACCACGGTCATCGACCTAACAAGCTGCAACGATGCTTATGTTGTTCCAGCCGAAGTGCTGATGTCCGCACAAAAATAAAACAAAGTCCGGTCTTTCATGTACATTTATTGGTCGTCCAATCCCCGCGAAACCTGGTAAATCGTCTTACACTTCGCCGAGATCTAAGTTCTTCGACCGGGCCAAGTGAGGGATTTCACTGTGTCCATGGAAGGGAACTTGACCGCCATGCTCAGGCCACAGTACTCGACCCCGGTGACTGTTGTTTCGCAGCCCATCACCGGTCAAACCGAGATCAACTTCACTCTCGCCACCACGTCCCAATCCACCCTCCTGCCAATGATCAACGCCCTCGAGATTTTCAACACTAATGATCTACCGATCTCTCAGACGGCACTCAATGATGGTAATTTTATGCACGCCTTGTTCCAGTTTTCATGCGACACATACATTTTCCATATGTATGATTCATCTATATTAGTTAATAATTCCGTTCCGATAGGAAAAATCGCAGTCAACGCGACTGTCGACATAAAGAAAACATATGTAATTGTACGAGATAGCTGGCAAGGCGATCCATGCGCTTGACAAGATTATTTGTGGAAAGGATTGAGTTGCAATTACGGTAGTCCTCTGAGGATGACCTCATTGTAGGTGCAACTATTTAAGTTCGACCAAACTTGAATCTTGAAGCAATTGGTCAATCTTTGTTGCCGTATTGATTGAGATCTCTTTTAACAAATGACAAACTTTTGGTAATGGAAGTGGCATTTGTACAGGAATTTGAGCTCCAGCTTGTTGAAAGGGGGTGTATCCGATTCCTTTTCCAATCTCACGGCTTTGGCCATCTTGTAAGTTTGAATATATCCTAATTTATTTCCCAATATATGCAAATTAGGATTTTGATCTTTCATCATCTATAGTATTCAAGCTACACACACTTTCGAGAACATAGAAAAGAGTACAGATACACGTGCAGAAGAAAAAGAACACTTTTGATATGTAAAAGCTACCTCTGTGTGAACCAAAAATTATGCTAACATTGGACATAATAAAAAAGAGGTACAGACATCCAAAGTGCCAAAACTTGGCACGAAGGGACACTTAAGTGCAAAAGTTTGAAAAGTAACACTTAAGTGCCAAAATCGGAGCAAAATGGATCACTTAAGTGCCAATCGGCCAAAATGCCGACGTGGCGATTTTTCGGCGAAGCAAGTGCAAAATGGCATTGTTTTGCACACTCGAATCGGCTAGACAATACAAAAATGATGCCGTTTTGGTGCCGACGTGGTAAAAAAAATAATATAAAAATTAATTAAATTAAATTTAAAACTAAAAATTTATTTAAAACATTTAAAATAAAATAAAATAATTAAAAAAACTAAAAATTAAAAAAAAAAAAAAAAAAAACAAACAAACAAACAAAAAAAAAGAGAGAGGGCGGTTGAGGGCGAGCCCTCGCCGCCGGAAGGGCCGGCGGCGGAGGGGGAGGGCCGGGGTCACCAAGCCTTGGCCGGGGCCCGGTGACCTCGGTTGACCGGCGGCAAGGGCCCGTGAGCCCTCACCGAATGCGGGCGAGGGCCGCCGACCCTCCCCCTCCGCCGCCGGCCCTTTTGGCGGCGGCGGGAGGCGGCGGCGGCGAGGGCTCAACCCTCAATCGCCCACCCCCTTTTTTATTTTTTAAAAATTTTTAGTTTTTTGAATACTTTTATTTTATTTTTAATTTTTTTAAATAAATTTAGTTTTAAATTTAATTTTATTAATTTTTATATTAATTTTTTTACCACGTCAGCACTAAAATGGCGTCGTTTTGCATTTCCTTCGTCGGAAAATTGCCACATCGGCATTTTGGCAAGATTAGCACTTAAGTGATCCATTTTGCTCCGATTTTGACACTTAAATGTCACTTTTCAAACTTTTTGCACTTAAGTGTCCCTCCGTGCCAAGTTTTGGCACTTGGAGTGTACTTTGTCCTAATAAAAATTCAGTGAATAAATATCCATTTGCATACAATCACCTACACATATAGCCTCTCAGGAGGGACGATTCGACGAACATTATTTGCATCTACAAAGCCAGATCAAATCAACTTGTCGCTCATCTGCTTATTGAGAATGCCATCTCTTTCATTTAGGGATTTATCAAACAACGGTTTGAGAAGTCCAATACCGACATCTTTTGCCCAAATGCCAAGCCTATAAATCCTCTTGAGTTGCCAAGACTAGGTATAGTATGTTGCTTCTCGTTTGGTTATGCAAGAACTCAGTAAACATGAACAGGTCATTATTAACTAAATGAGAGTGTTAATATGCGTTTTGTTCTCTCCATTTGCAGAAACTCAAGCAAAAACAGTATAAGCGGTGCGATTCTTCAAGCCCTTATGAAGGAGGTGGCTGATGGAGCGTTGAAGTTGAGGTGCATGACCCAAGACTTGAAGTTAATTTTAAACTGACAATAAAAATTCTAATTATTTATGTTTCCTAATTATTAGCTAGTTTAAGGCCAAAGTAAAGGAAAAAAAAAACCCAAAAAAGTCAAGATTTCTTCCCGGTTATCTTAATCTTTTTTATAGAGAACTTGTTCAATATTACAATGTAGAAGGAAATCCATATGTCTCAAGTATATGTGTCCGAGCCAGATCCCAGTCCTGGCACAAAGGGCCAAACAGAGAACAAGAAAAAATGGATTGTGCCGGTTATTGTATCTGGTTCATCCATTTTTCCCCTTATTTTCGCCTGCTCTCTCGTCACCATAATTTGGAGAACCACAAGGAGAAGACGAGGTGACTTTTATTTCTGTTTTTAATTATAACCTCTACCCGATGATCACTTATGGTAATCAATTAGTCTTCATTTGTCTAGTTAACGCAAGCGAGCCAAATGAGGGTGCATTCAAAATGATAAAGAAACGACTATTTCGATACGACGAAGTCCTCGCCTCACTGAGAACTTTAAGGTAGTGATCGGAGGAGGAGGATTTGGGAAATTCTATCTTGGAACTCTTGATGATGGCTCCAAAGTTGAGGCTAAAATGCTCTGCCAGTTTCACGGCAAGGTCACAAGGAATTTCGCCATGTCAGAACATGAAATCGAATTGATTTTCTATGAATGGATAACGCCATCCAGAAAATTGACTTTTTTTCCTTTTCTGTTGCGCCCACCGTTCTATATACTCTTAACGAGTTTACGTTTCTTCTTTTTTTCTATGCTGAGTGCAGGTATGACTTCTGATGATTGTTTACCATAGGAACTTGGCTTCTCTAATTGGGTATTGCGATCATTCTCGCGCCATGGCACTAATTTACGAATTCATGTATTATGGAAACCTCAGGCAACTTTTATCAGGTACGCGGTACTATAGCAATATCGTGTTTCCAAATTGGTTGCTCATTGAACTATATATAACAATTATAAGGGACGTTCATAACTAGCAAGGCAACTATGTAGAGTACTAGTAGAAGTGTAACTTGTCTCCTTAATGTTTGCAATACGATTAGGTTCGAAAAGAATTCATTGAGGTGACTTTCTTGCGCTTATTTCTTTATGTCTACAGAAGATATTGTGAATCTCTTGGGCTGGTCACAAAGATTGAACATTGCAATCCATGCTGCTCAAGGTAAAAATTGGACAAAGCAATAATTATCGATTTGCTTTCATTAGACAAAACATGTGAAAGTGCATGGCAATCTGGTATTTTCTAACTTGATGCAGGTTTAGAGTATCTGCATAATGGTTGCAAATCGCCTATTATCCATAGAGATCTTAAAACATCGAATATCTTATTGAATGAGCACATGCAAGCGAAGATAGCAGATCTCGGGCTATCCAAAGCTTTCGCAACCGATCAGAACTGTTACGTTTCGACTAACCCAGCTGGCATGCCAGGTTACCTCGATCCCGAGTGAGTGATCTCAAGACTATTAACCTTGAAACTAAACCTTATCATTATTACAGTGATTTTAACAGTATATGATTATCACAGCTTGGACTAAACTTGTGCCTATTAGGCTCCACAAGGCACTACCCTAAGAATAAGGTAATTTAGTTGAAGCAGGCTTGAGCAATCTCTTCTCCCTCTTGCGGAGCCTCATATTGTTAGATGAATTTCTGTGATATTTAACAAATAAGATGACTTGGGCATCGGCTAAAGCTCGATCTTCAGCCCGACCGATTGCTGGGCACCTGTCTCAGTTAGGCAATTGGGATTAGGCCTGATTCCAACATTTTAGCAATACTTAAGAAAGCTTTAGCCCACAATTTGTTAGTATCTCTCATGCCTCCGGCTCTCCATGGTTGTGCTGAACAAATCTCACTTTCCGACTTTCAGATTTCAATTGTCTGGCAATCTTAGTTGGAAGAGCGAGGTGTACAACTTTGGGATCATACTGCTCTAGCTCATTACTGGCCGACTGGCCATCATAAGGAGCCTGAAGAGCAGCACCCGCATCATCCAATGGATGACTCCTCTCATAGAACAAGGGGATCTATACAGCATTGTGGACCAGAGGCTCCAAGGCCTGTTCAACACTGCATCGGCGTGGAAAGCTGTGGAGACAGCACTGTCCTGCGTGAGTCTAACTTCGATGGGCAGGCCTGACATAAACCATGTCTTGTCTGAGCTCAAAGAATGCTTATCTCTTGAAGCCAATGCTTCTGGGTCCTTTGAGTTGACCTCCTTGGAGATCGATCTAGCACCGCGTGCCAGGTAGGTCGCAGAATTGACCTGTTTCGGTCTTGGCTCACTACTTACCGGATCCATGATGGTGAAGTCGGATTATCCGTCGGTCCAGGGTTTACTTACCTAAGGTGGCCTTTTTCGTCATCCAAATAAATGAAAAAACGTGTAAGTTTTTATCCTGATGACCCGCTTCTTGTTATTAATTTGTATTTGGATGGTACTGTTGTGGAAGTGTAGTGAGGGTGTCCTGTTGTAATATGCTCCAAAAGTGCTTTCTCTGGATCTGTGACTCTAAAGAATTCTAAATTCTTTCATCTGAGTAATTCCTATGAGCTTGCGTACTTTTGTATCCTCTGCATCCCATAGATAATTATCTCGACTTCTAACTTTAGAGTTAATCAAAGTGCAAAATAAGTAAGTTTTATCTATTCAAACCTAACACTAGTTTTGTCGCCCCTAAATTGTTTCTTTCTGCAGGGTTGCAGTCAGATGAAAAATTAAGCAGCTTTAACTATGATCAGGTGTTGTACGCAAAAGATGTATGAAGAGCCAATAAAAGGGGAGAATGACACTAAAAGTACCAAAAGTTTTATACAATGCTCATTTTAATGCCAATTTTTTTTTTATCACTTAGGTGTTACTTAATAAAAAAAAAGATTACTTAAGTGTCAACTCCAATCTGAGTCACCGGAAATCCGAATGACTATATTTTATTTATTTTTTAGTCCTACATGACTTACCGACATACCCAGTCAAGATATAACCCATAAACGATGTCATCTAAAAATTGTAAATATCAATCATTTAAGTGCCAAATTTTGTTTAAAGTGATCATTTCAGTGCCGGTCATTATTAAAAAACGATCACTTTTAGTGCCAAACACATCATGTGGAAATGCCATGTGCATTAGATTTTTTAAATAATATGTCAAGTTATATAAAATTTCTAATTATAGAAGCACGCATTTTTTTGGCCAATTGGCACTTAATAATGATTTTTTTCTCCGATTTGATACTTAACTAATCTAATGGAAATTTTTTACATTAAAGTGAGTGCCGTACATAACTTTTGGCACTTCTAGTGTTCTTTGCCTCAATAAAAGTACGTTTTTCTTCTCTTTTCTTTTCTCTTTCATCAGCTCTATTTCTACCATTCCATATTTACACAAAGGAAAAATAATTCTCTTCCTATAGCTTTTTATTCCAATCCCATAGATGTCAGGAACAAAAAGTACTTTAGTTATATGGTATCTATATTTTCTTTTTTCAAACTGCGCATGGAGATATAGATGTAGCTTGCATGCAATTCAGTCAGAAAGGGCACAATATTAGAACTTCACGACTAGATAGTGTAGAGTAGGGAAGCGTGGCTCTATACCACTTGTTGGGTATGGTGACATGGTTTTGATATCAAATGTCTAGTTGAGAAAGCTGTGATGTCCCTTATCGAGTGTATAGATTAGCGGGCGCAGTAAGAAAAAGCATTGTTTCATGAACTTGAACATACCAGTTTCGAGGAGAGTAGGTAGAGAAACAATACACTCGACCACAAATGAAGACAGCACTTACGAATTTTTCACTCATACAACTCATGTCACTCACTTGGACACTTGCAGAGCTCTCTGATGACTCTCAAATCACAAATCTCCAGCTGTAACGTGTAAGAATCCCTGCAAATCGATAGATGAAGGGAAAGCCGAAAATAACTGCTTCACTTGAACAGGAGTGATCATATCAGTGCTTCCCATACCAGCGCAAGAGGCCAACTCGTCCCTCGGTTTTTGGCGTTAGATAAATCTTAATCTGGCAGGTCAGACTAGCTCGACATTTCAAAGGTGGACACTAGGAGATTAGGTCTGCCTTCATTCTTCCTTTACAAATCTCTCTCTCTCTCTCTCTCTCTCTCTCTCTCTCTTTCACAAAAGCGAGGTTTCTCTTCCTTTATAATGGCTTGTCTTACTAATCTAGCCTAAATATGAGGTTTCCGTATGAGACATACTACTTTTGTTTTGGTACGATACAGTAAGTGGATCTGCAAAATTAAAATATGTCTCCTACAAGCAGTATGGAGATATAGACAACTCCAAGAATATTCACGAGGACTATATCAAAGCACCAAGCAAAGGCAACCGAAAGGTTTAAGAGATTCGGACTCGATGGGAACAAAATTTTTGACTGAGAAGGCACTCAATAATCAAGAACAATCGTGCACTGCACAGAACAAATTCGAATGCCCCCCTTAAACAGGCGAGATTAAACAGGACGGACTTTGTTCGGGCATTTCTTCGAACACGTAGTGGGCAGCGAGTTGGAGAGCGAATATAGAGTTCTTCGTAGCTCGAATGCACACCCAAACTCGAGGAATCAGCGAGCAACGTTCAAACTTAAGAAAAATCGACTCATTCGGGTCCGACGCGGGTGAGGCCTAAGGAAATCGAGCTTGCTTAGCTCTTTAAAATCAAGCAGGACGCAGCAAAAAAAAGAAAAGGAACCAGCACTCGATCGCGGGCCCCGACCTGGCTTAGCGAATCGAAACCAAAACTCAACTCACCAACGTCAGTGGCGCCGGCTGGGGACGCCGGTTTGCGTCGAGGACGGCTGGACGACGCTCAGAGGGGGCTAAATTTCGGCCCTCTCGCTCTCTCGGCTGCTCTCGCTCAAACTCTGTTACTCGCGGCATTCTCTCTTTCGGAACTCTCTCTCCGATCCCCCCCCCCCGGCCCACGTCTTGCTTTCCTTCTCTCCCTTCTAAGCTCTCTAGCCAGCGCGCATGGCTTCCTGCTACGCTAGCTGTTGCTACCGGTCTGCTCCCGACCACCAACTCCGGTGCGACGCTCGCCCTGTCTTCCCTGTCTCTGTCCTTGGTCCTCGTCGCCTCTTCCGTTCTCTGTTCTCTGCAGGGGCGTCAAGGGCAACGGGGAAAGAAAGGGAGATGGGGGCCGGGCCAGGAAACAATAGGGGAAGTGGGCCGGCTCAGGTGGAGAGGAGAGAAAAAGGAATGGAAAAAGGAAGAAGGGGCCGGCCAGGCCCAGCCCTGGCCACTACTTTTTTTAAATTAATTTTGTTTGATATTTCTATAAATTCTATTACTATTAATGCTAATGCTTCTAATGTTTATATGCTATGCAATTTAGTGAAAACCATTTTTTATTAGGAATTAAAAATTAATCCATAATTATATATACAATTAATGAATGATTAAATGGATCCACCAAAATTTAAGCGTCAACAATATGTTGTGAAGGTGCTATCTGAATTATCATGGCACGAGAGCAAGCAATTTCGAGCTGAGGTTAGATAGGATGACTCAATCATATGCTTCTTTGACAGCTAGATCCCATGCTACAGCAATGTCAATATGAAATGCACATTCATGATATCACAGGTACAACTTTTAATGATTATCTACCATGGAAACTTGGTTTTCCTAATTGGATATTGTTATGGCTCCAGAAATGAGGCATTAGTGTATGAATTCATGGCTAACGGAAATCTACAACAACACTTATAAGATACTTTATCATATTCTTTTATGTTTTTGTTTTCTCCATAATAATCCTACAAAACATTCCTTTTTTTTTTTTTTTTTTAAATGCAATGCGAGGATGTCAGGTTTAATAGGGGCCAAGCCAAATGTCTTGACTTGGGATGGGAGACTACGATTTGCTATAGACGTAGCACAAGGTATATAAATGAGATGTGCATAATTGTGAATTTTTCCCTGCTTCATATTTGCCATTTTTACGGTAAATTTTGAAAGAATTGCAAGTTTGGATTATCTCCATAACGGTTGTGTCCCACCCATCATCCGTAGAGGCTAGGGGTGTGCAAAAAAATTGGAAATCGCCTGGACCACTAGGAATCAGACCGGAACCGGCGGTTCCCATGGGGGTCGGTCCGATTCCCAATTCTAGCGTGGAATTGCCCGCCCACCCACCCACCCACCCGAACTAGACCGGTTATATATATAAGTAATTCAGTCTCAATTATTTAATTATTTTGTAGTTTGTCGACCAAATATATATATATATATGTATATTTGTAGTTATTTGATATTATTGACTAATTTTGTCCTTAGGTGTGTAATAGGATTAACTTCCCTACTTTTGTTTTTTTTAATTCTAATAATCCATTTACTTGCTTTCTCAATAAAAACAAAATAAACAAATGTAGAGGAAGGAAAAAATCAATTGGAGATGTCCATAAATATTGTGTCACTTTGTCGTCTCGATATGAAATTAAGAGCCAACGGCTCGTTTTAAAAGTATAATTAGGTCTCCCATTAGCCATTTCCATGATTAAATTAGATTGATGTTGAAAAAGGATGGACCAAGCAATTAATGTTTTAAGAGTCTAATTCTCAACATTTTTCTAGTGCAGGAAACCATAAGAGGGCTACACTGTGACCTTAGAAGAAATTAAGTTTTTAGCTAACAAGTATTGTTTATTCGCTTCACCCTATAGTTTTCAATCCTTAATCAAAATCAATGGCACGCAATTCTACCCAAATATAAGACTGAACAAGCTTTGGTGCTCTAAATAGAAAATAAGTTCATCGTCATATATGTCAAGGAATGCAATTTTATAGGGATTGGAGACTGGTTCCATGGACCCACCAAAAACCGGACCAAAGTAGCGGTTGATTCTTAGGTGGATCCACGGAGCCAATAGACAGGTCTCGGTTTCAATTTTTCAGAACCGGTCCTTAGTGGGCGGTTCTTGGTTCCAAGATGGGAACCGCTCACTCAGATTATGTTTACCCCTAATAGAGACATCAAGGCTTCAAATATCTTGTTGAATGAAAACATGCAAGCCAAACTATCCGACTTCGGTCTTTCAAGAGCTTTGGCAGCTTAAAATGGCACTTACAAGTCAACCACTCCTTTGGGCACTCCTGGCTCCGCCCCTCCCAAGTAACG
This sequence comes from Eucalyptus microcorys, assembly GCA_014182515.1. Taxonomy (NCBI): domain Eukaryota; kingdom Viridiplantae; phylum Streptophyta; class Magnoliopsida; order Myrtales; family Myrtaceae; genus Eucalyptus; species Eucalyptus microcorys. The sequence continues at coordinate 31,578,381 of CM024571.1, forward strand.
GCTTAAACTCGATATTGTTGCAATGGTTCTCAATCTCTGTATGCATGGAAAATCCGACAGTCCGTGTTCTTATTGTATGTTGAGCAGGTAAGGTTATGGATTAAACAATAAAAGTGATGTCGACAATTTCGGGATCATGCTCCTTGAGCTAATGTCAGGACATCCAGCAATCAATAAAAGTGGAGATGGAAATAGCGTGCCCATACGTGAATGGGCGATTCCGAAGTTCAAAAGTGGATATATACGCAGACTTGTCGATCCAAAGGTGGAAGAAAAATTCGATATCGACTCATTTGAAATAGCAGAAAAGGCTACGGAGTCTTGTGCACAAAAAGAACCAGGCGCAAGGCCGAACATCATGTTTCGACAGAATTGAAGGGGCCGATTGAACTGGCATCCAAGCCCAGTAGTACACGGACGGAGGAGAATATAGTAGCGACCTCCTTGGAAGTTGAATCAGATGGTGCACCCGCGGCAGGGTAGTGCATTTTACCATTAGTATGCATCAATGTCGGTTGTCAAACTTTGGCAACTCCCAGTACTAAAATCAAGTCTTCCAATATTTCGAATTTGTGTCTATATATAAGTTTGGAATGCCCAGGGGCTATTTCTGTCTGTTTCATTGTAAGTGTCGCGTGAGCACTATCTTTAAATTTCGTCAACTTTATTGATAGTCATAAATCATTCATGTTAATCCTAAATTACAGCTAGTAACTTGATCAGCTAGTTACCAGTTATACGAATTTACAACCATGATTCATAATCTTACGACCAATATTACATTTTTACCATGAGCGAAATATAAGTCCATTTTCCAAGACCGGTTCTAGAAATGCCCCTAAGAAAGGTGACTGTGGAATGAGAAATTCTGTGTAATATGGGGATATCATCTATATTAGCTTAAGCCATGGAGCTAAGTCGTGATAGTTGTGCAAATTTTGTTTCTTCAACTCCTTTGCGGATCTAATATATATGTATACACAGGAAAAAAACACTAATAGTGCTAAGAGAGATAAAATAACTTTTAGAAAAATAATGAATGTCTTCGATAAAGTATTTATATCAAGCATGTGAAATGCGTGGCCATGAAGGCTAATAAATAGTTGGTTAAAAAAAGCTAATAAAAAATATATACAAGCGCACAACAACTTCTATAATACTCTTGCTGTGCCGTACCGCCGTACCATATTACCACTGACTTGTTTACATGAGAGCCATTTAATAATGCGAACTGTAATTTGTTTGGCCCCTAAATTTTCATTTATTATTATAAGTCAAGATATTATGAATTAAAAAAGCTTTCGAAGAATTAGTATCATCAAGGTAATTAATTGGTCTTCCTACTATTTTGCGAATCTAATATATATATGCAGAAAATAACTTTGCAAGTAACTAAACAAGATTAAAAAAAAATGTCTTCAAATATTTTATTATTCTATGATAAAACAATTTTATCAAACATGTGAATTGCTTGGGTTAGGCTAATTGATGGTATGAGCCCACAAAAACTTCAATCATACATTTGTTATGCCATATGATAAGACAACTAGTTGTCATAAGTAAAAACAAATATATCATAACATGTTGTAAAATTGATATATAGCATCATAAATATGTTGTTGTGTTATGAAGTACAACAATAGTGTAACACAAAAAACTATGTGGTGACACCTTCAGAATTTTTTTTCACCTACTTATTGTTTTCAATTGGAAAGAAGCTTTTTGCATCCAAAGGGAAGAGAGAGAGAGAGAGAGAGAGAGAGAGAGAGAGAGAGAGAGAGAGAGAGAGAGAGAGAGAGAGAGAGAGAGAGTTAAATCTCTTTAGAAAATGGCCAAAATCACTCTGCTGTTCTCGCCAAGAGAGAGAGAGAGAGTGTTAAATCTCTTTAGAAAATGGCCAAAATCACTCTGCTGTTCTCGCCAAATTAATTGGAATGGCTCATGTTCCACATTTATTACTCACCTTACTCTTGAAAATATAGGAATTCCAGGTAGGTGTTGATACCTAAATTTTGACAACCCTAAGGAAATAAAATAAAAATCATATCAGAACAAATAAAATAAAATAAAATAAGGAAAAATGGGGAAAATCAATTTGATTGATTATACATGAAAGTTTGAAATTTTGATGAATATTTAGATTTTGATAAATGCATAAGCAATTTAAAATTAGGTGAATAAATGGTAAGAATTTTTACAAAATGGAAGAAATCGGAACAAAATCAAGCGATTGCGAAATCACGCTCTAATTTGCATTCTTGATTTAATGCAACAGAAGATGGAAATTCGAAAGTTGCTATAAAAATGGCTGTTTGGAAATCACTATAAAAAAAAAAAAAAACCACAATTTTCATGACCAAGGGGAGGGGAATTCAGAAAAAATTGAGAGCAAAAATTTGTGAGAAAAAAGAGGGAAAAGAAAAAAAAGGAACATTTTCCTTCGTAAAAGGGTGGGCAGCTCCTTTTTCTTCTCTGACTAAAGTACAAAGAAAAGAAAAAAGAACCACTTGTGGTGGCGGCGTAGGTGGTTGGGCGCTGGTTCCTCTCACGAAAGGTCCAATGTTCGATCCACGGCGTCGTCTGCCTTGAAGGAAAGGAACCCACGACTTACCCGGCAAGCAAGGGTGGTAGTGACTCTACCTGTCGTCCGGGGGTTTACCCATCGGCTGCCCCGGCTGTACGGGTTCCCGGGTAACCCAAAAAAAAAAAAAAAAGTCAGCAAGAGGAGACGTGGGAAGTGACGTGAGGTAAAAAAAAAAAACAAGAAGAAGAAAAAAAATATTCACCTTATAATTGCTTGTCTTGAAAAATACCAAAAAATATAAGAATAAAAAAAAAAAAATCAAAATCTTGCATAGAGTATGTAGGTTTGGTAAATTAGACATGTAGAGTCAATTAGGATTGCACTTTTAGGATTATATTTTTTTAGGATCGCACTTTTGGTTAATTTTTGGAATAGATTAGGATTGATTTTTTACATAGACAAAATTTTAAATAATGTTCACACATTTTGATAATCTCATTTTTCTAAAAAATAGTTTTCTATGATAGGATAGGGTTTAAGTCAAATTAATCCCTAAAATAAATTAGAAAATTATTCATTTTAGATAGTTTAATTATGATTTTTTTATTAATTATGAATTTCAATATTAAAAAAAATACAAAAATACTAGGTGCATGTTAACTAGTTTGCATAATAGGATCATTTAATTAGAATTTATTTATTAGTAAAATTAGGTCATTTAGTTAAAATGCATGTTTTATAAAAAATTCTAATTTCAATAAAACTCAAAAAAAAAAATAATTGCTTGCTTTGTGTGATGCAATTTTTTTTTTTATTTGAATGTTTAATCATGGATGAGTATCCGTGTGGTCATCATATTTGCATGATAGTAATTTAGGTTAAAATAAATCCAAACTATCTGCAAAAATATTTTTTTTGAAAAATAAAAAGAAATGGTACCGAAAAGGCATTAGAGAAATCTAGTGTAATCAAGTCCCCGTACCATCTCCCATTATTTTATTTAGCTTTCTAATCGACCTACCATAAACTGATTAATGTCAATTCTTAGATAATAATCATTTGCATGTTGAATATTTAAACCCTAAGTCGCGAATTGGTATGGACTTGGGAGAGCCCGAGCTAAGTTTAAAGACTTAGTAGTCCATTAGCCTAAACATAGGTGGTGCACCCGAAAATTAGGTCACGACATTAGGCAACAAATAATAAAATATGAGAGTGAAGCAAAACATAAATATCATGGAAATTACAACCAAAAGAAGAAGAAAAAACCACAAGATGAAATTACACTTGCATCGTTTGTTGACGACTTGTATCCGTGATAATCCACCAATTTGTGTAGACTAGAATATATCTAAAGAGTGAAGTTTAAAGATACATAATATAGAAACTGTAACACCCTGGGTCTTCATTGTACATATATTGTCCGCTTTAGACAATAAGTCCTCACGGTTTTGTTCTTCTTAGGGCAGCCCATACTACCCAAAAAATACGCATACGTACAGTTAGAGAGCCCATTGCCTTATAAGGTAGCCCAAAATACCCTCCCTAGGCGATGTAAGAAAAGAGAGGGACCCATTCCTTGCGCCTCGGGGACCGAGCCGCGGATGCACCTCCATCCTTCCTCTCCATGCACTGCCGCTTGGGCTGTCACACTCTCCACCCCTTAGGAGCACAGCGTCCTCGCTAGCCCCACACACGGTTGAGAGTTGTACCCGTGATAATCCACCAATTTGTGAAGACTAGAATACATCTAAAGAGTGAAGTTTAAAGATACATAATATAGAAAAAATGATTAAAAATTTCTCGATTCGTCTATTCAAACAAACTATCTTGGCGTAAAATTCAAAATATTATTAAAATATTATTTAAAAAGTGCCACAATAGCATCGGCCGTCCATGTTAGCAATTTTAGTCAAAATTAGCTGGATTGACTCAATTAGCAAAAAGTGAAAAGATTTATGACTAAATTGGCAAAAAGTGAAAAAGTTTATGACTGAATTGGCAAGAAGCAAAAATGTTTATGACTCAATTGGCAAAGTTGAAAGGTTTTGAATTGAATTGACAAATCATTTCATCAAAGTGATGGTAAATTACCAACAAGTTATTTAGAAAAAAATAGTTGCCGATAATTTTTTTTAAGCGACATTTTTTTGATACTTGCCAATACTTATTGAAATTCATTGTCATGGAAAAAAAATCCTTATTTCGTGGACATGAAAAAAATAATATTGGAAAACTCTCTTAGTGTAAAAGGAAGGAAGCTTGAGAAATTATGGACACTTGATTAGCGGCATATAAGTAGATGTCGTCTCATGATCAATCCATATTCCATTGCTATACGTAAATTCCACGGTGCAGGATTGGTGTGAAACGTGAACGATTGACACGGAAATCATAATCACAAATGGACAAGTGGCCGATGACTTTAAACCCTCATGTTACATTCTTACTTTCTACTTACCATCTAAGTAACTTTATATTAGATACGAGGACGACGACCTCGGTTTCTGTTCTTGGGCAACTTTCACTTTAGAAAGTCGAAAGGGATAAGCGCCAAGCTAAGAGCAACAGACGAAACTTCTTTCATTATTCCAAGAAAGAGAGAGAAATGAAGAATTTCTCACTTACTTTTTAGCTCGGGAAAGTAAATTAATTCTTGTGAATTCACATTATGCTGGACTCAGTGCGAAGATTAGTCAAAACACGTGTTCCACACAAAATCATCTTTTGGTTGGAAAATATATCCCAAACAACTTTAATAATGTGATAGGACAATACAAGATTCTCTTCTCATCTCATCAAAAAGGTGAATAATAAGTATTATTGACCATGGGGTCTACATTGTGTTCTTCCATTGATTCGAGCGCAAGTCAAGTCTCCTCCATTATTTAAGCTAAAAAAAATCTTAGCAAATAGATTGCTCTCTTTGTGTGGGATTGTACGTTTCGTGGGTAAATGTAGATTCCGTCTCCATTGTGGAGATCTTTTTATATCTAAGATAACATTCTCATCAATTCCTATTAATTGTAAAATGTTAGATTTTGTTAATTTGAAAACAAATATGAGAAATTCATAGTTATTTGTGTTGACACAAAAAAATGATCAACTTTTTTATTATCATCAATAAGTGGCAAGTTCAGTTGATCTCGTCAATGAAGATTAGTATATACCTAGCACCTCCTTTCAACTACACCTAAGAAGGCCCACGTAAATTTGAATGAATGTAGCCCACTGTACCTTGGTCATGTGAACTGTCATGATGAACTACGAACTACACTAGGGAAAATTATCCAAAAAATCTTAAACTTATTGTACTTTTGCCAATTCAATCATGAACTTTTCAATTTTGTCAATTCAATCCTAAACATTTTCACTTTTTGTCAATTGAATCCATCTAGCCAATTTTGGCCGGAAATTACTAATATAAACAATCAACGCTGACATGGTACTTTTTTAATAATATTTTGAATTTTCTTCTTTTACTTTTTGGGGTGGGGGTTTGGATCTAGGGTTGGCAACCCTCGTTGGCCCTAGGTCCAAAAACCCAAAATAAAAAAATAAAAAATCATAAAAAATTTAAAATATTATTAAAATATTATTAAAAAAAAGTGCCACAATAGCGTCGGCCATCCATGTCAGCAATTTTAGTCAAAATTGGCCGGATTGACTCAATTAGCAAGAAGTGAAAAGATTTATAACTGAATTGGTAAAAAGTGAAAAAGTTTAGAATTGAATTGGCAAGAAGTAAAAAATTTTATGACTCGATTGGTAAAGTTGAAAGGTTTTGAATTAAATTGGCAAAAATTCAATAGATTTAGAATTTTTTGGACAATTTTCCCTTCTATACTACTTGCTGTGAAGGTACTTTTTGAATCATCGTGGCAAGGGTGCAAGCATTTTCAAGCAGGGGTGAGATATAATGCTGCAACCATTTGCTTATCTAGGAATTTGCCCTTACGCCTAGTAAAGCCACATCCATGATATTTCAGGCACAACTGTTAACAATTGTTTACCATGGAAACTTATGTCTAACGGAAACCTACAACAACACTTATCAGGTAGCCCAAAGTCTAAATCTATCATTTATACTCAGCCAGACCAAACTTGACTGAAACAAAATATAAAGTTCATCGGGAAAACACCATAAACACAATTAATCAACAAAAATAAAAGAAAAGAAAAAACCACGGGCATGGAATTACAAAATCAGCATTTTATTAGTCACACACAATTCATCTTAATTTGAAAATTACCGTGAAAAATAGAAAATCATGACAGAAAACCAGGTTCAAGAATGATATTATAGTCAGAGATCACAAATTTTGACTTATGAAATTACAATTAAATTGGAAAACACTTTTTCTTTTCTTTTCTTTTCTTTTCTTTTTTAATGAAAAGATATCATCACGAGCAATTCAGTAATAAAGATCCGTGAAAGTCCACCAATGTCGACACTAGAACACATCTGCAAAGTGAAATTTAATGATATATAGAAATAGTAAATAAAAATTTATTGATCCATCTATTTAAACAAAAAATCTTGGCATATTTATATAACGTTCTCGTCCGATCAAGGAAGCTCTATTTTATCAATTTCCTTACCGTGAAAGAAAAGAACAATTTTCGGGCTAGTCAAGCAATTCACAAATTTCGACCAAAAAAAAGCAATTCACAATTCACTTTCCAAGATATCAAACCAAATCAAGCTTCAAGGCAAAATGCTTTAAACCAAATGCATTTTGAATGATCGACGTGGACCCCTTTTCTCGATGCGCACATATTACAGCATAGGAAATATTTTTAATCATGCTTAGGATTGATTGATCCATAATAATTGTCTTGGGACCTCAATTGTGCTGGACTTGGAGAAATATGATCATGTTCACATTCACAAAATGAACAGATTCTTGATGACCCTTGCTCTGATGTTCATATCAGAAAATTTGGTTTCTTCCATGGCATATTGTCCGTCACGCTTTATTCTATCATGCAAACAACAACCTAAAAAAATATTTACAAATGTGGCCTTAGGAAAAGAGAACCGTGCAGTAATACTTTTAGAATTAGGAATAATACCACGAAAAACTCCAAATAGGTACACAAATAGATTTACTAAAAACTAATAATCTTAAACCGGTATACTCGTGATAAATTTATTTTCCATTAGTTTATATTAAATTTTACCATTAAATTGTTAAGTCGGATAACACATGATAGTTGACAGATATATCAATTTGCAGTTTTACCTAATGTTTTCAGTTTTATGGTTTTTTGTGATATTAATCCAAATTAATGGAGGATAAATTTATCAAAAGTTTACCTGTTTGGGGTTTTTTATTTGAGATTTTTCATAATATTAATCTTAGAATTTCTATCCCTGCTTACTGTTCTCCTTTCCTCGTTTTCCCGTCCTCCATTGAAAATGGCAATCCACATCCATATAAAACCAAGTTAAATCTATTAAGAGAAGGGCCAAAATGACTCCTCTTTTTTGGCCAAACGTCGATCGGGATGACGCATGTTCCGTCCATGGTCAACCACTTGAGCCGCCATCGCCAAATCTATGGGCAAGCTGCGGTCCATAGCCAGCCACCGCCCCCGCCCACCCCCCAATTTAGATCAACTGTGCACCCTAAGGACATAATTTCTTTGAATTCCATGCCAATTGCTTTGGGTTCCACGTCACTTTTCTATTTAATTCTAGACATATGTCAAGCTTTAAGTGGATTTTAACTGACAAATGGAACATAGACAGTGTTGCCAAAAATAATGTTATTAACATATTAAATCACATGATTATGTTAGTTAATGACTATAAAACACAACAAGATATTTCTGATCAAGCACTAGCAAACCTCCTAGTTGTGGGTTTTACTGATCAATTAAAAGATTGATTGGATAACTATCTTACCGACAAACAAAAAACTCTATATATATATAGTGCAAAGTCTAAATCCATCATTTGTACTAAACCAGGCAAAATTTGACTGAATAGTTTAAATTAAAAAAGGAGCCCTCTTTCCTTACCAAAAAAAAAAAAAGGAGCCTTCTTTTCTTCTTAAAACCTCAGTGACGGGCAATAGCACGGCTTATATTGTATGTGGCTGCTTGCAGTAGCTTCCACTCTACATATTACCATTATTGGAGGATCTCTCTCTCCCTCTCTCCAACGAGAATGGAAAGATCAATTGCGCTATTCTTGTGTGCGTCGATTGCTTCTTTAGCTCCGGCAATCATGTTGCTGGTTCAAGCCCAGATAAATCCAGGTTCTCTCTCTCTCTCTCTCTCTCTCTCTCTCTCTGCCCCCGTCACTCCGGGAAGTTGCATGCATTAAATGGGACTTCTGTTTGGCTGCTGATAAGAGCACTCATGATATTTTTCATTTTTGTATCTGTGTTTAAGTAACAAGAGGCTCAGAAAAAAAAAATGAGAAAAGTAAAAAATCAGGACTCTATTGACGATTGTTGCTCATTGTTTTTCATTCATTCCCCTCTGAATTATTAGAAGGTTTCATAAGCATCGATTGCGGGGCGAGTGATCCATACACCGACAACACGACCAAAATATACTACAAGACGGACCAAGAATTCACGGAGTCAGGGAGGAGCATGAATGTATCCCCGGCTGCTGGGCCACGATTTTGGGAGACCCTGAGGAGCTTCCCCGATGGGATTAGGAACTGTTACTCGTTGAAGCCGGAACAAGGCGAGAACAAGCCCTACTTGATCAGGGCATCATTCTATTATGGAAACTATGATGGGAAGAACCAAATTCCGACGTTCGACTTATACATCGACGTTAATAAATGGTCCACCATGAACTCTTACGGTTACCAGAAGAGAGAAATAGCGTATGTGGCCCAAAGAGATGTTGTACAGGTTTGCGTCGTGAATATTGGCAAAGGAGTGCCCTTCATGTCGGCATTGGAGCTTAGGGCTCTCAACGATACGACCTATCGGATCGGTTCGGGATTCCAAATGCTCAGTTGGAGGAAAAACTTGGGAATTTCAGGTTATAGCATCAGGTGAGTTGATTTGAAGGGTGGTGATATTGTTCTTTTGGTTCTCTTTCGCTTCAATTCGGCATCGGAGTCGATGGCTTTGTGGATTTTTCAATTTACTCTTAAATAAATTAAATGGATTTCTTTTGTTTGACTTTTGTAGCTTACGTTTTAAAACTTAGGGCGTGTTTATCTTATGAAAATAATTTTTATGGAATAATTTTTAAAAAATTTTCATGCGGTTGGTCCGCTCAAATTAAATAATCAACCTAATAGACTTTACGATCAGGAAAAATAATTATACTTAAATGTGACTTGCTTTCTCCATCCTAAAAAGAAGAGATCGTTTTTCCAAGGTCCTTTTCCACACGCACGTTCACATAAGACCTTTGTTTTTGTTTTTGTTTTTGTTTTTTTTTGGGCGGACTCATATGACTTCAATCTGTGTACTCTCTTAGTTAGTTAATTATTTGCATTTTTTTTTACATCATTTTTTAGGTTGCTTTTATTTTTTATAATAAGAAACATAAAATTTAGGCTTCATATATTACTAATATCTTAGACAAACATTTCAATATCATCTTTGCATTTAATATAATTATAACGGAGAGAATAATTTTTTAAGGTAAAATCTGAACATCGAAAAGTTTTTTCTGTCTCATTTCCAAATACACCACTAAACAACTCAAAACCAGCCATTTTTCTTGGAAATGATTTCACAAAATATATATTTTCTTTCGTTAAAAATTTATTCAAGAAAAACGTACCCTTATTTGTTCAATTTGTGCAACTTCTTAAAGTTATAATAGATTGCGTAAAATGTTAATAGTTGTTTGGTATTTTCAGGAGACAAAGGTAAAGGCGCATAACTATATCTAGGCAATTTTCGTGAATTATGTGCTGGTGAAAATCTAAAATTAGGCAAAGAGTATAGGGTAGATCTAATTTGGGAAAAAAAAAGTCGTACCACTTTAAGTTTCGACTAATGATTCCTTTTGAATTTTATAGATAGGTATAGGAAAAATTACCAAAAAGTCTTAAACCTATTGCAATTGTATCAATTTAGTCATAAACTTTTTTTTTGACAAATTAAGTCCTAAACATTTTACAATTATTCCCGATCGGTCCCATCCTAAGATCGACGTGGCAGCCGGCCGGCACCGGCAACATATTTTTAATAATATTTTATTAATTTTTTTATCTTTTTATCTTTTTTTTTTTTCCCTCTCCCTCCTTCCTCCTCCTCTCCTCCTTCTTCCTTGGCTCCGGCGACCGGCCAGAGGGGAGGGCTGGCCGGTCACCGAACTGAGGCGGCTGGCGGGGTGAGCCCTCGCCAGATCCGGCGAGGGGGGCCTCGCCGTCGCTGGGCCTGGCCCCTTCATCGACGCCGCCCTTTGCTGTTCTGTGACCTAGCTGCCGTCCACCGCTGCTTCCTGTCGTCCGCTGCGCCACTGACGATCAACCTTGCCACGATCCCTTCCGACAACCAAGTAACGATTAAGTCCCAGCCCGTTGACGAGCTGTTTCTATCCCTGTTCTGCCGCCGCTGCTGCGTCAAGCCAACACGACTGAGTCGTCTCTGCCCCTGCTGTCCCGAGACCCCACGACGTTTTGGCTGTCCAGCCGAGGTACGATCTCCGACGACGATTGAAAGCCCACGATAATCAAATTTCCGTGGCTCTCGCAAGCTCCATCCGTCTCGCATCATCGGCCAGGCTGGGGCGAGCCCCCTTGCCGGATCTGGCGAGGGCTCGCCTCGCCCAGCGACCGCGAGGCGAGCCCTCGCCAGATCCGGCGGGGCTCGCCCTCGCCAGGCCCGGCGACTGCGAGGGCCCCCTCGCCGGATCTGGCGAGGGCTCGCCTCGCCGGCCGCCTCAGTCCGGCGATCGGCCAGCCCTCCCCTCTGGCCGGTCGCCGGAGCAAAGGGAAGGAGGAGGAGAGGAGGATGAAGGGGAAAAAAAGAAAAAAAAAAAAGAGGAAAAAAGATTAAAAGAAATAATAAAATATTTCAAAAAATAAAATATTATTAAAAAAAATGTTGCCGGCGTCGGCCGATCACCACATCAGCACTGGCCGGCCATTTTTGGCCAGATGGACTGATCGGGAATAATTGTAAAAGGTTTAGAACTCAATTGGTCAAAAAAATAGGTTTAGAACTGAATTAGCACAATTATAATAGCTTTAAGACTTTTTTGGTAATTTTCCCGATAGATATATGTACTTATATTTACCTGCTCAATACGACCATTGCCAAATTACTGCCAACGTCTCCCTCCGCCTTCGCTTTAATGCACCACCAAGTTGAGGAAGCCGGACATGTCCAGCGGCTAGCCACCACCACCGTCACAGCTGCCGCTGCCATTCTAAACACTCGGACTACTCTCGACGAATGTGCCGTGCGTGTGCACTGGCGTATGAACTGTTTGTGAAATATCTCTTCATCGATTATCTCCATAACTTAGCATATGAACTGTATCTGAAAATGCCTTGCGCAGGTACCCAGCGGATGTCTATGATCGCATCTGGGATGCTATAATCTACCCTAATATGCGTCCGGTGTCGACCACGTATGCCGAGACTTTGTCCGAAAAGAACGATGAGTATGAGGTTCCGGTGGAAGTGCTCAGCACCGCTGTGGAAAGTTCTTCCTTGGCAATACAGTTGAATTCGTCAGATATTTTATACAAATGGATTGTTTACTTCCACTTCGCAGATTTCAAGGGACTGCCGAGCGGCCAACAACGGGAGTTGACAATTTCCACGAACAATGATCAGTTCACGCGTAAGGTCAGTCTTCAATACTCGATGCCACAGACTGTGGTTTCCGATCCGGTTTCCGGGTCTGGTGTCAACTTCTTAATCAAGCCGACGGGGAGTCAATATGGAGTTGCGGCGACCCTCAATGCCTTCGAGATTTACATTGTTGCCGACCATCCAAATGTATCGACAACCCAAGATGATGGTAATCCTTTCATTCTTCTACCATAAGTTATGTGAGGAAGGCATGAGCAACAGCTAATTCCACGTAAACGTTTGTGGCACATGATTGGTTGACTTCGATTTCACGGAAAACATTATGAATGATCAAGGATTTCTTTTTGAATAAGGTTGAAGTCCTTCATTGATAATTTTGTCCGCAATTCGCAATTTATTTTGTGGAGGCAAACTAGTATAATTATTTCACTTCTTCTCCAATGTTATGATTCTTGAGAAAAAAATTAATCATGTTGTGATATGAAACTCCAGTCAAAGCAATGAATGAAGCCAAGGCCACTCTTCATGTGAATAGAAAGAGCTGGCAAGGTGATCCATGCGTCCCCAGAGAATTTGCATGGGACGGTCTAAATTGTAGTTATACTAATGCTCCGAGGATTATTTCACTGTAAGTTCCCTTTACTGTTCTTATTGTGCAACACCCGCACTGTAGGTGAAACTTTATAAGAAAAAAAATCACTTTTCTTCTTGAAAAATTGAAGGCTTATTCTCATTCTTCTCCAGACTTTGGAAGTCTGTTCCCTTATTTAACGTTCATATCTTTTTCCATCACTTGCCATATTTTCCTAATTCTACGACTAATGCATTCTGTATAATTGGTTGCCAGCGCGGCAATGACAGCTTCCTCTGTTTTGATTTATTAATGGCCAGGGAACTGAGCTCGAGCAATTTAACAGGCACGATAGCTCCCTCACTATCAAATCTGGAAGCGTTGGAGGTCTTGTAAGTATTGCTACAGTGAGGCTTTTTTGGTAGTGACTGCGGATTTGGTTTGAGTGCAATCTATATCCGATGTTCTTCATCTTCTTGGATTAATCTTGTGTATGTATATTGTCCTTGATGAGAGCAAAACATAACCATATTGAATTAGTAGCGCTTTCTACTTTACATTAATCTCTTAATTAACACACCCAAATAATTCATTCGACATCTAGATCATCAAATAAAATATCAGGCATCTAGTTATCATTCTCTAAATTTTGTGTGAGATCTATGAAGTGCTAACTATCTACAATTGCTTTATTTTAGAGATTTGTCCAACAATCAACTTACAGGAGGAATACCAGAGACTTTGGCAAAACTACCAAAGTTGAGAATTCTGTAAGTTAAAGTGTCTTACCGGTATCTAAAATAGTTAATAGTGCAGAAGTCTTAACTGATGACTATATTTTGCAGAAATCTTAGTGGAAACAACCTTACTGGTGCAGTTCCCGAGGATCTTCAGAAGAGGTTTGCGGACAAGACATTAAATTTGAGGTTTGTTCTTCCTCTGTCTAGCTCATAGCTTTATTTAGAGTAGAAATAATAATATGTTTTGTTGTGATTCAAGACAAGTATAAAGCCCTTATGGTCAACTTGTTAGCTGTGCAACTAGAAATTTTTTTAGTGGACATTTAGTCTAGCTGCCTGTTTTCTGTTGCAGCTTGGACGGGAACCCGGATCTTTGCCTGGGAAGTTCATGCCCACAGGAGAAGAATAAAAAGTCCATTGTTGTCCCGGTTGCTGCATCGGTTTCAGCCTTCTTTGTAGTTCTCTTGTGTGCTTCGGCAAGTATTTGGTTGATCAAAAGGAAACAGACGGCAGGTAACTTTTATTTGGTCCACTTCAGTCCACGCTATTTACCCGACAATTGACATCATTTATAGGATAATACAGTTGAGAAAGATATAACTCGGCAACTTGCTCTCTGTATTGACCGCATAAGAGTGCTGACAATCTCATCCACATCCCAATCGGGTTTAAGGAAATCTTCCTCGTCTTGAAAGTATTTTGTTTGTGTAATAAGCCACAAATGGATCAGAGAAATTTCATAAATTTTGCTCTTATTTATCAGTAGGAGATGTCAATAAACCTACCAACGTTGTCATGTTATATTTGTCTCTTCTGATGGATTATATTTCTTATATAATCAGAAGTGACTCCAACACATTCAGCTGAACTGACCCACTTTGGTCGTTTCGAATTTCTCTTGTCATGGTAGCATATTCCGGGAAAAAGGAACATTTTATTATGAATCCTTCCAAATTAAGTCACCACTATGGCTTTTCTGAACTTCATAATTTCGGGATGGTTTGCTTCATAAGTTTCCCATATTAAGTGTCTAAGAGCAAGTCATGAATGAAGAAAATAAGAATCAAGATCAGACAACATTAGCATGTTCTTCCAATTGAGTCATTGGCCTAAAGCATATGAAACTGATGTCCTAACAAACTCAACTAGACAAAAACTGTGTCAACTGGAGAGTTCATTTTCCTCTGTTTAGCGTAAAGGTCCCTTGGGAAAGAATTTAATTGTGCAATCCCGGACATATCTGAATTCTGAACTGCAACCGTTGCCTGGATCTTTCACTTTTCGTCCTACCCCTATCAGTTACTTTATTTTCTCCCCTTGATCACAGAATTGGAGTTGTCCTAGGATGATTTTCCTTGAGAGTCTACTTGACAATCTTTAAAAGTCATAGATTACTCATTGTGAGATTGTATGCAGAATCCAAAATAAGAAGATCAATGTCCTTCAAGAATGCCGATATTTCGAGGATAACCAAGAATTTTGAAACAGTTATTGGTGAAGGAGCATCTGGAAGAGTATATCTTGGTGAATTAGAACACACAGAAGTTGCTGTGAAGGTGCTCTCTAAATCATCCGGGGCTGAATCCTCAGGGCAGCCAGACAAGCCATTTCTAGCTGAGGTTAGCGAGAAAGATTCCATCAGATGCTTATTTGACAGTTCGATCCCGTGCTTCGAGAATGTCAATATGAAAATCACATTCATTATATTGCAGGCACAGCTCTTAACAAAGGTCCACCATGGAAACTTGGTTTCCCTTAAAGGATATTGTGATGACTCTAAAAATAAGGCGTTAATATATGAATTTATGGCTAACGGAAATTTAAAACAACACTTA